>AP025388.1:3151107-3781329 GCA_030295005.1 Cephonodes hylas | reverse complement strand
GACGTTTTAAAGTATTTACCCCACAGAAACAGAACTGAAAAACAGACTACATCTTCCCGCCAAAATTGTTTTTAATTGGAATAATCCAATATTCTTTGTTCATTAAAATATTTTTAAACGAGTTTTTTATATTCAACCGGTACGTTAATGTAAGAATAATAATCAAAAGGTGAAGGCTTTACTACCTTTTACAGGTTGTTGAACTTATACAGGTGTGTTCAGACTGATCGGGAACTAAGGCAGGTAATAGCTACGGTGATCGCGAAGACATTGGCGTTAAAAAAGTCTGTGATCACCGTAACTATTTCGATCTATTTCTAGTTATCTATACCTCATTCACGATAAGTTGATTCTTTTGGCAGATGTCAATTTTTCTGAGACATGACTTTGAAATAAAAAACGTATTATTTTATTATTTTAATGATTTAATAAATATAAAAAATACATACAACACAAAAGTCCCTAAAGATATAAGCGTTATCCGAAAATTTTAAGACTTTATTGCTTCAAAGAAAAATTAAAATAGGAATACTGAAACTAATTGACGTTTGTATAATGTTACATCGGTCGGACGGAAACGGACGTAACATCGTTCATATCGATATCCAGGTCGATAATTTTACTGAACACTATGATGATCATGGCTGTGCTCCAGTTTCTTAATAAAAACTGTTTTAAAGATAAAACTATTTAATTTTTCAACCTTAATTTTTACATACTGCGTTATTTTTGGACCTCCTGTCAACTTAAAATAGGTTGTTTGGACCATGAAACTAAACAACTTTTCCAAAGAAACATGGGTCGAAACGTGATAAATAATTCGACCCTCCCATAGAAAACTGCTCACGTGGTCGATTTCGTGAAGAAGGTCTGAATTTTTTTTTCACTTTTCGACCCGTGTTTCTTTGGGGAAGTTGTTTACTTTAGTGGTATAAAACACCTATTTAAATTTGGCGGGAGGTCTAAAAATAACCCTGTTATATCAAATAGGTACTTATTATGACCCACCATCGCTTATCTACATAATGTTTTACATGTCGAAAGTAATAAAGAATTTCACACACAATGCAGTATTTTAAAACGCAATATTTTTGAACTACTCGATATGTTCTGTTTCCCATCATTAGTCGATATGCCAAAAGAATCAACTTATCGTGAATGAGATATAGTTTTCGATATACACTGTATATTTATCTATAGCTTCGTGCAGTGGTGGCAGACTTTATGGGGCAGCAAATTTTCCCGAAATTTAATTGTATTATTTTTCAATGCTATAAAAGAAACCTAAAATAAACAAAGATTTTCCAGCTTGAAAGGACGTAAAAAATGTAATAGCCTACTCAATACTCATTAATTAATTGAATCATACCCTACGGTGTACGGCTACGGTAATTACATACCCCTTGGGGTTACAGACTATCCAGAAAAAAAAATGGCGTTTTAATAACAACCAGATACATTTAATTAGCTATGGTTGTATAGGAAACAACATTTTTTTTATTTTTGTTCATGATTTTATTTAATGCCAGGGGGTTTGTAATCAGGGTTGGGCAGTATTTTAATTACTTGTAATTAAAATACGTAATTGAAATACAAATACGTATTTTGTATTTGTATTTCAATGACTTCCTTAAAATGTAATTTGTAATTCGTATTTTAAATACGTGACGCCGAGGTATTTTGTAATCAGTATTTTAAATACTCGAGGCTTTAAAATACATTAATATTGAAATACAATTAACCACCATGAGTGCAATAGTGGTAAGTGGCGAGAAACGACATAATCCCCTCAATGAGTTAAACTAGGACCAGGCCTCCAGTCCCCGGCAGCCCCACTATTCCTGGTTACGGTAGCGGCCATGGTAACGGCGGGGAGGACAAACGAGAAGATTGTTGATTGAATTGAGTGGATAACACTGGGACATACTGGGGTTGTCGGAAGTCCGAAAAATCGGGGAGGACATGACAACCCTGAAGTCCGGTGTCCCGAGGAGGAGTCGGATTTCTCATCCACAGATCTCTCATTAACAACATCGTATCCAATGAAAGTGTGTCGAACAAGGCAGTGTACCTCATACTCAGAATATTCAAAAGATATTCGTTGAAGGTCATACAGGTATACGCGCCGACCTCGACACACCCAGATGAAGAAGTAGAGGAGATCTATGAGAACATACGTCGACCCATGCATACTTCCAAAACGTACTTCAATGTTGTTATGGGAGACTTCAACGCAAAGTTGGGCATGAGAAGCGATGCGCAGTTGAAAGTGGGGCAATTTGGACATGGGCAACGCAACCGATCCCGGTGGAAGTCAATGGGAGAGACCTATGTCCAGCAGTGGACTTCGATACGCTGATGATGATGATGATGATGAATCTTTTTTTCCTCATCTTTCCAGACCATGCAGATTACTTAAGTATTTTGTAATTTGTATTTGGTATTTTAATTACAAATAGCTAAAATACTGTATTTTGTATTTTATATTTCAAATACCTTACTTAAAAGTATTTTGTATTTTGTATTTCAATTAAAGTAAAGCATGTATTTTGCCCAGCCCTGTTTGTAATCACCCTAGTTATTACCTGCCTTAGTTTCCGATCACGGTCTGAATTCACCCGGTATATAAACACTTCTGAATTTTATTTTACTCATACAATGCAGAACCGTTTTTCTGCCAAACATTTACTGTTACTGAAAATTTCTTATTGGAAAAATCAATAACACTGCCTGACCGGGACCTCTAGTATGATGTAATAAGTAAATAATTTAGATCATCTATCACATGTGGCTCATTTTGTGCTATAATCTATCCAGTCTTCTAATCCGTAATTTTAAATATTTTTATTATTAAATATTATCAATATTGAATTACAAGTTAATTTACCTAACTCTGCCTTTCAATTTGCTCCACCCAAGGTTTGACTGTTAGATAATGCAGCAGGCATTACACATTTTGAGTAACAAATAAATAAGCAGCAAATATTGCAATTTTTCATATGTGAAGTAAAAATAACTTTAATAAAATTATATGAATAGCTACCCTCTATCTTCATTACATTCATTAATTACCTACAGTCTAAAATATTGTCTTAATGAGTAGAAAATAAATATTATACCCTCAAAAACATAAATGTTAAATTTGAAATAAAATGTACTATTGATTACCTCAGTCACTATTTTAGACTAGCACTACATAGTTTTTCACAATGCTTCTTTTATAAATTTAAGTTAGTTGAAAAAAGTGTAAATTAATAAATGCTCACAATAGTTAATACTTTTACCTTTTCCCAAGTACAATGTAAATTGATACAGTTTACATAAAACATTAACGAGACTGGGCATTATATGGCATTATAGTCATTGTTAAATGTAAAAAAGTTGGTCATTATAATATGGACAGCAAGCTGAACCAATTTAAGGCAAGTGATTTTGAGGCTTTTGGGAGTCTGTCGTTTAATTGAGTGACATTACATGAAGTTTACATTCTACATAACCATCCCCAGAAATAAAAAACAAAGCATTCTTATCAAAAAATCACTTAATTTATTTAAATAATATACTTATAACAACTATTTTTTGTTTTTATTCTGTGGTCGTGCGTTGCCGCCGCCCCGCGCGAGGGGAGCCGGTCTGCCGCGGTTTCCGAACGCTCCTCGACTTCCCCCACGTCCTGTCCTCATGTTTTGACCACCACGACCCTTCGAAGCATCGTTGCGACCCCTAGCTTTAACCTGGGTCTCTTCTTTGACCATGTCTATAACTTCGTCAGGAATACGAAGGTATTTGATGGTGCTTCCTCGGATGTAACACTCCGGCATCCTCCAGAACTTGTCGCCGTCGCGGGATGTGCAAATAACTTCTCTCAAGTTTATATTCATCCAGTTATCACAACTTACTAAGTGACCGTTGTAGGTTTCGCCATTTTTCAATTCGACTAGCATTGGATGGTTCTGCGCTGTCCTCAGTAATGATAGGGGCAACATTTTGAACAAATTTACTCAATATTAGAAAAATCTATATGTTTTAACAACTCTTTCTGATTTGTTTTTACGTCTAAGCGTTTGTTTAGAGAACTGTCAAGATTTGGAGGTTAAGAAAGTCAGCCTTTTTACGTTGACAATACTTAAAACTATATAAGAATTTTAATTATGATACAAAGACATGTGTTAAAAATGACGTAATTCAGTATTAAACATTTAAGTCATTTTAATAAATATTTAAATATTAACTCTCAGTTAATTATTGATTGATGTTATAGGAGAATCAAAATAAAAAAAATAAAAATACAAATTTAAAATTAAAGTCGAGCAGAGTTGCCGCTAAAAACACCTTTTTTTGACAGATAGTTATTTATATTCTAAGAATAGCATTTCTAGCATAGTATTGCATTTCGAAAGCCGTCTTTCTCTTTCGGACTACTTGGTTAAAATGAGAAAACTAAAGGATGTGAAGGTATGTTAAATATTTTGATTGTCCGGCTGATGTTTTGGAACGCGACCCACGACGTCGTACTTCGCATGTTCTTTGAAAATTCTGGAAATAATTAAATAAATACAGTATTTCATATATTTAAAGCAAGAATATTATCGTCGTTTGTGCACAAGTAAGTTACATTTCAATTCACATTTGAGGAATCCTTTAAAAAATGGCCGCGGTTTAAATATTCAACATGCGGTTTATCAATGTTTATCATTGTAATTATTGCGTGTTTTGATGCAATTAAATTATAATTAGCGTTGAAATTTGCCGGCATTACTCATTAAAGACCTTGAAAACGAATTCTGGTGGTGAGTCAAAAGATATTCCACGTTTTTTTTAAGGTAAGCCGGTCAGTAAGTGTGTTTGTGAAACCGGTTGTACCATCGAGACTGTAATACTCTAGTTATACGCAAGTACTTCTTGTGGCATGTTTAAACATTCCGTTACACTATACATACTATAAATACATAATTCAGAGAACATTTGAGCTTAATTATAAACGAAATTAAATCTACAGAGGAAGAGATAACTATCTTAACTTTTTAAAGTGAAAGTTGCGGCGATTAAGAAACTTGAACGTAATGCTAAAAAAAATAATGTACATTTTTATAAAATCCTTGAAAACTGTAGAATGATAGATTAGTTAAATTACATTTTTAAAGCCAATAGGAAATTTTGTTGATTTAAGATTTAAGTAGTGATGAATATTTTTTAGTATAATAAAAATAAAAGTAGGTAGATATTTTTCTAACATCTGTTTTTTATGTTTATGTACGAACAATTATTTCTAAAAATTATAATATAAAAATTTAATAGACCCAATAAGCTAGTATGTGCACAAATTTAATTGTCCTTATTATTTTACATTATATTTTACACATGCTGATTTTATATATGGGTCAATCAACTTTTAAATGTACCATCAATGATAGATTTTATATATCTTTTTTTTTTTCTTAAATTTGTATATTTTATACGTATTTGTTGTTGATAATTATTTATATTTAAGGAATTCAAATAGAGCAGAACAATTTATGGTAAATTTTACTCAAAAATTCACATGACTGTAGTTAAGATAGTCCCTTGGACATTTAAAAATTCAGTCAAATTGTTAATTTACTTTTAAATATTAGAATCATATTTGAAAAACCTTACTGTTCTTTTAAAGTAAAAATGACGAAAATCTGTCTTTAGGAGATAAGAAAAAAGTGGTTGTCCAGTGGACATAGACGTTTGTCCATAGGAAATACTCGGGTGTCCAAAGGGGACTCTATGATGAAAATCGCATGTATTTCTTCTTTTATGTAATAAAAAAACAACTATTTAAAAATAATTATCAGTATTAGAAGAGAAAATATTGAATAATTCAGACAACGATCTTGGATGTCCAAGGGACTGGTGGTGATATTTATTAGTCTTTCCGCTCCCTGGTAATAAATAATAATATTTTGAATTAGGTCTTACGCACAGTAAAAAATATACATTAAATTGAATATATTCCACTTTAATTTACTACAATATATAAAATACAAAAGTTTTTGTGCTGGTTGTCCAGTGGACACACAATAAAGCCACGCTCTTTTTCAAAATACACTCGGTCGACTGGCGCCGCGGAAAAGATGAAATCAAAATCGAGGCTGGATGAATGTTGTCACGAAATAAATCGACTTGAGTTCCAAGCAGTAGTCACGCCATAAATGTTTGGATTTTGGAACTTTTTTACCGTTGTCTGGTGGAAGTCAGAATAATAAAATATAATAGGGACTAAAATAAACATGCAAAAAGGTCGTTAAGGTTTTAAAGCAAACAAAATCTATTTACTAGCATCATAGTAGATATTGTAATTAATAATTATGTTTCATTGTAATGGATTGCCATATATAATTTTTTTGGAAAAATTAATGTTTCATTGTACTAACCTACTGGGGGACAAATTTACATAGTACTGATAGGACAGATAAAAGTTGATTGACCCATATATTAAAAACAAGATGACATTGATTTAATAATGCATTTCAGTGGAAAAATATGTGTAACTATGGACTCTTAATAAAATTTATGCTACAAGACCAAAACAGCTGATACTAACATAAATAAATACACCCAACAGTCGCACACATAGTACCAATACTAACATTTAAGTTATGTATCATATATCAGAAACTATAACATACTTAAACACCCAGATCTGAATCAAATAGATTAATAGACAATTGCTTGTTTTTTGCAGATAAACGGTGAATATGCCGCAAGCTCGGCGCAAAACACCGTTCAGTGGCAAAGCGAAGAAGCAGCAACTACAATGCAAGAAGAAGAACAAAACGCTTCTCACTACAAGTAAGTGTTCGCCAACAACCTGACTGCCTCGTGGTCTCGCCGTATGTGTCGTGCGATCTAGAGGTCCTGGGTTCGATTCCCAGGTCGGGCAAAGTGTTATTGGGTTTTTCCATTAGGAAATTCTCAGTAGCAGCATGGAGTCTGGAAATGTGCCCGAAAAACGGCAATAGGCTCGCCCCCTATTATGTGGGACTAATACATACCTGGCAAAATGTGGGTGCAGAAATACACCTTTGCCTACCCTTTCAGGGAATATAGGCGTGAGGTTTATGTTTGTTTACCAACATGTTCTGTGACTTTCAATGGTGATTCGACAAATACATTTCACTGGTCTATTGTATACTGAAGCTTGAAGGGTTAAAAGTATTCTCAATATGAAAGTCTAAGTTAAATATTCTTCATTCAAGTAGAGTTTAAGCAGTAAGTCTGTCTATTATCTGTTATTTTTCTTATTTTTATACCTCTACTTCTGTTTTTGAATGGTACACAATAAACTGCTTTATCCATCTACCTTGTACTAGTTTTCCTGTAACTTATACCTTGTAATGTATACCTGACGAAATGTTTTACAAAGATGAAATTCTACACTGACTACTTTCAAAACTTTATACAGAAAAATCATATTTTATTGGTTAATCAACATGTCTAGAATAAACAAATACACCCAACAGTCACACACATAGTCCTGAACCCACTTTCAGATACTATATGTCTTGTTTTGTGGGTATCAGAAACTACGAGAGACTCTTTGCTCTCACAAACACTAGGAAACCTAAAATGCCTAATCATCATCATCAACCCATATACGCCCACTGCTGAGCACGGGTCTCCTCTACCATTGAGAGGGTTTAGGCCATAGTCCGCCACGCTGACCTAGTGCGGGTTGGCGGACTACACACCTAAGAAATTCCTAAGAACTTTTAGATGTGCAGGTTTCATCACGATGTTTTCCTTCACCGTTAAAGCAAGTGATAATTCAATGTGAATACACACATAACTTCGAAAAGTCAGAGGCGTGTGCCTGGGGTTCGAACCCGCGACTGTCGAGATTCTCGACCGCGCGCCCAAACCTCGAGGCCATCACTGCTTGATATAATGCCTAATACATCTCCAATTCTCTATTACAGCCTCAACAGGGGAGAGTGCCTACGACGTGTTATCAGTGAACTATCAGCCCAGCCGTGGGCGAGGGGGACGTGCTGAATCAAACAGATACGCTCTCAAGTTCTACCGGGAGAGCGATGCTGAACTCAAGATGAAGAAGGAGGACGCTTTGTGAGTTATTGTTTTGTGATGGAGTTAAGGAGATGGGTAGATGTGGTTGTATGCAAGAATGGTGATGATGATGATGTTAGATAGACAATAGCTTGTAAAACGTGAGGCTGAAGATGACGGTGGTGGTGATGATGATGATGATGACGATAACTACATGGCGCAGTTGGCTAGTCACCAGCTTGTGAAAGGCCGCGGGTTCGATACCCGCAGCCGTAGAGTCTACGGCGTAGACTAATGCCATCTCTAGTGCGTGTTTCTTAAGAAAATTGAATCAAAAAAGAGATATTTCTTGAAACTAATTGCAAAAACTGTAAATAAATAGGATATTAAAAGTTACCAGTTTTCAAGGGATCAGTAGTATTTCTGAACAAAATCCTTAAAAATTTTAGTTAAATATTACAATATTTTTCAAAAGACTCACATAGTGTCTGATGCCCACGACTCAGGTCTAGCATTCTAGTGTGGGGTCAGACCTTTTATGAAAAAAAACTCTTATTCTAACATCATCACCATCATCATCATCATCATCATCACTTCCAGCCCTTCACGTCCACTGCTAGACATAAGCCTCTCCTAAGCCACATATTATATTCTACCATACTCTTCTATTCCAGGCGTTCCCTCACCCCTGTACCAGAGAAAGATATGGAAGTGGACCCATCAGATTACTTTCCCAAAGATTTATCGTTCCCCAAGCGGCCGCCGTGGGACTTCAGCATGAGTCCAGCACAGTTGGACGCACAGGAACAGAAGTATTTCAGGGTGAGAAATAAATTTTATAGGGTTTAAAGTGTACTTTAAAAGAAATTTTAAAGAATTTAAAGTGTACTTTACAATTTGAGGTAGAATGTTAAAAATATTGTGGGTAGATGGAATTTAAAAAGTAGTTTAAATTTTGAGGTACGATGTTAAAAGTATTTTGGGTGGATGGAATTTAAAAAGTACTTTAAAATTTGAGGTCTAATGTTAAAAATATTGTGGGTAGATGGAGTTTGAAAATTAGTTTAAAATTTGAGGTAGAATGTTAATATTATTGTGGATAGTATCAGGGTGAGATGTAATAGATATAGAATTTAAAAAGTACTTTAAAATTTGAGGTAGAATGTTAAAAATATTGTGGGTAGATGGAATTTAAAAAGTAGTTTAAATTTTGAGGTACGATGTTAAAAGTATTTTGGGTGGATGGAATTAAAAAAGTACTTTAAAATTTGAGGTCTAATGTTAAAAATATTGAGGGTAGATGGAGTTTGAAAATTAGTTTAAAATTTGAGGTAGAATGTTAATATTATTGTGGATAGTATCAGGGTGAGATGTAACAGATATAGAATTTAAAAAGTACATTTTCAGACATACGTAGACGAGATCCAATCCTCCGATCACTGGAAAGACATGTCCTACTTCGAACTGAACCTGGAGACATGGCGGCAGCTGTGGCGAGTGTTGGAGATGTGCGACATACTGCTGCTCATTGTCGACGTTAGATATGCCGTGAGTAACGTAGTGGTATCATTCTTATTATTGTTATAATCATTATTGTTATAATCGTTGTTAAAAGTATTTTTGTTACAATCATCATTGTTGCCAATCAGCGCTATCATTATTGTTACCAACATCGTTGTTATATCATTGGTACGATCATCATTGTCGTCATCATCATAACCAACATTATTATTATCACCATCGTCAGCATCATCAGCCCACACAGGCCCTACTTGTGGGCAGGAACCTCCTCGATAACTGAGAGGGTTTAGGTTTAATAGACCATGCTGGGTTGGAGATTGCAGGTTTAACCTCTAACGGAAACAAATACGGACCTCTTAATGTATACGTTCTGATGATGATGGTGATGATGATAATAGCGATTATAGTTCTGATTACAATAATGAAGCAATCATCGTAATAGTAATAACGATAGTTATGATAATGATCGTGATATCAATAATGATAGTTTTGATGATGCTCGTGATATCAATCATGATAGATACCATGATGATCGTGATATCAGTCATGATAGCTATGATAATAATCGTGATAATAATCATGATGGTTATAATAATGACCATGATAATAATCGTGATAATAATCATGATGGTTATAATAATGACTATGACAATAATTGTGATAATAATCATGATGGTTATAATAATGACCATGATAATAATCATGATAGTTATAATTATGATGACTACAACCTTACATAAAAGTTTTTCCCAGGGCATGATGTTCCCCCCATCCCTCTACGAATACATAACGAAAGAGCGCAAGAGTATGATCCTGGTCCTGAACAAGATAGACTTGGTGCCAGCGGCTGTGGTGGCTGCATGGAAGGAGTATTTCACCAGCACGTTTCCAGGACTTAGGGTGGTGTACTTCACCTCCTGCCCGGGGTATAATCTGAGAGGAGCTACTAGTGATAAAGCAGGTATGTGTGTAGAATTTGAAGTTTTGATTTTTGCATATACAGAGGGTTTTTGATAAATTTCGTTGCGGGATTATGGCGATTTGGGTCCATTTAGATTCGGTAAGCTTCATTGCTCGTCGTCATTACTGTGCGTGCTGTTGATCCTGGAGCACACGAGGTACAGTGGCGGGTGTGGGATGAGGACAAATACAAGTACCGTAACTTTTGTAAATAAAAAATATAAAAAGAAACTGCTATTTCCTAACAGTCATAAGTAACAAGTTTCTCGGTACGGGGGTCGAACCCACAGCCTCTCGCAAGGTGGTCTCTAGCCAATAGCGCCACGGGGCTGTCAATGATAATTATGATTATCATGATGATCAGAATAATGATAACGATATCAACGAGTCTATCAAAGATGATAATGACCATGATAACACTTATAACGATAACACACTATCACCAGGTCTTCAAGTCCGCCGCCGCAAGGGTAGGCAGAGGATGTGCGCGGAAGGAGCTACCAAGATATTGGAAGCGTGCAAAGATATAGTGCAGGGCGAAGTGGATCTCAACTCCTGGGAGAAGAAGATCAAGGAGGAAACTGATGTGGAGTTCGATGATGATGATGAGACTGAAGTTGGTGAGTAGAACAGGTCTTTATTTATTTATTTTTATTTAATATAACTACTTTTTTTTACAGTCAGAGTAAGAAAGGTGCGTCACTTATAAATCTATTTTCGTGTGCTCAGTATGAACAATAATCTTTACCGATTGAGTATGACATATTGCGTCGCAATATCATTATAAGTTGCATCTTTACTTAATTTATAACTATTGTTTACTTAACTTAAAATACACAAATAACTAGCAAATTTGAAGACAATTTTAATGACCCTTTGACTAATTAATATTGGTTCTTTACCCAAAAACGTTTGTGCCTTGACTCAATTAATTTGGTTATGACACTAGCTTTGGTCCCATGACCTAAGAACTTTAGTCCCATGACCTCATAACTTTAGTCCCATGACATAATAACTTTAGTCCCATAACCCAACAACTTTGGTCCCACAACCAAATTTATCTTTTTTATCCCCAAAAATAACATTTATACCATATTTCTCCAGGTGAGACAATAATAGAGAAAGCCGATACCACATTCTACGCCCACGAGAGGTATAAGAGTGGGGTATTGACCATCGGATGTGTGGGACAGCCCAACGTTGGGAAATCGTCGCTAATGAACGCCATTATGGGGAGGAAAATTGTCTCTGTGTCAAAGACTCCGGGACATACGAAGCATTTCCAGACAATTTATTTGACTCCGCAGGTATGTATTTTATACAGTCGTATTTTTATTTTCAACATTGAATTATCAATTGCTTTAACGGCGAAGGAAAACATCGTGATGAAACCTGCACTCCTAAAAGTTCTAAGGAATTTCTTAGGTGTGTAGTCCGCCAACCCGCACTAGGCCAGCGTGGCGGACTATGGCCTAAACCCTCTCAATGGTAGAGGAGACCCGTGCTCAGCAGTGGGCGAAAATGGGTTGATGATATATGTATTTTTTTGCAAACGAGCGAGTAGTAGCATATGAAATGTATTCAGACCGTGATCGGAAACTAAGGCAGGTGATAGCTACGGTTATAGTGTCAAAAAAAAATGTTCATGTTTTCTATACTACCACCAATATTAAATGTATGTGGTTTGTATCTTCATCAACCCATATACGCCCACTGCTGAGCACGGGTCTCCTCTACCATTGAGAGGGTTTAGGCCATAGTCCACCACGCTGGCCTAGTGCAGGTTGGCGGACTACACACCTTAGAAATTCCTAAGAACTCTTAGGTGTGCAGGTTTTATCACGATGTTTTCCTTCACCGTTAAAGCAAGTGATAATTCAATTTGAATACACACATAACTTCGAAAAGTCAGAGGTGTGTGCCTGGGGTTCGAACCCGCGACCGTCGAGATTCTCGACCGCGCGCCTAAACCTCGAGGCCATCACTGCTTATGTGGTTTGTATGGAAAACGTAAAAAAAAATTTACCTGCCTTATTCTACAATAATGATCTGAATACACTCTGTAGCATAAAATATTCTAGAATTAACTTTAACATGTATTCACATTGAATTATCACTTGCTTTAACGGTGAAGGAAAACATCGTGATGAAACCTGCACACCTAAGAGTTCTTAGGAATTTCTTAGGTGTGTAGTCCGACAATCCGCACTAGGCCAGCGTGGTGGACTATGGCCTAAACCCTCTCAATGGTAGAGGAGACCCGTGCTCAGCAGTGGGCGTATATGGGTTGATGAAGAAGAAGAAGAACTTTAATATATTGTTTTAGGTTCGTCTCTGTGACTGCCCAGGGTTGGTGTTTCCATCAAAAGTGCCCCGTTCCATACAGATACTTATGGGGTCATACCCCATAGCACAACTGAGGGAACCTTACACTGCTATAAGGTAAATAAATACACCCAATGGTCACATAGATCGTTCTGATCTAACATAAAGTTTTGTATCACTTTATTACCTCTTTTCATTTCATTACTTAATCTCGATCCAAATCTTCAGATTAATTAACTTGTAAAACAAGCCCAGTCTATAATAAAAACATTATAATATAAAACTAGCTTTTGCTCGCGACTTCGTCCGCGTAGACTACAGGGTTGAGTTCAGATAGAAAATAAGTTGTAGTCTGTTTTACTTCTCAGAGTCCTATTTATGTCCATACCAAAATTCATACAATTCGGTCAAATTGTTCAAACGTGAAACCGTAACGCGTCGGTCGGCGCCTTGTGCATCATTATTGCGCGCTTGATCAATATTTTAAAACTGCAATATCTTCTAAGATACTCAGTGAAATCAAAAGATGTTAAGGGCAATTTTATTTAAAATTAAATACTTGTAATGAATAACGTATTTATTTGGATAAGGATTAATATCATATTTATAAAAATACCTTCACAAATAAAACTTTATTTTAAAATAAATTTGGTTAGGATAAATAACGTTATAGTGAGCCAAACTTAAAAAATTGACATATGCTGTCGCGGACTTTTTTTAGAACTTTCAAAAAGGAACATTTCTCTCAAACATTATTTTAGCGAAACTTTAACCGTTTTCGCAGCGCACGCAGCGGAAGCTCACAAAAAGGAAAAAATGTCCCCGATTTTGAAACATTCTTTATTGCTGCTCCGCTCCTATTGGTCGTAGCGTGATGTTATATAGCCTATAGCCTTCCTCGATAAATGTGCTATCTAACAGTGAAAGAATTTTTCAAATCGGACCAGTAGTTCCTGAGATCCTAGCGTTCAAACAAACAAACTCTTCAGCTTTATAATATTAGTATAGATTACTAATGATAATAATCAGATACCGAAAGAAATTAGAAAGTTGATCACCATAGCTATTACCTTATTTTTCAATCACGACCTTAAACTACTACTACTTAGAAGTTTGATTAAGATTAAAAAATCTTAATTTGCCTGAACTAGGAATCAAACATAATCTATACAAAACCAGTATAAAAAAATATCAATTTCCTCTACATCTACAGGTTTATGGCAGAAAGGTTGAATTTACCGCAAATCTTGAGGATTGATCATCCAGAAAACGACGATACTTGGTCACCGAGAGACATATGTGACGGCTGGGCGAAGAAACGGGGCTATCTCACCGCTAAAGCTGCTAGGTGAGGTGTTTTTATCATCATCATTATCATGGTGACAACCATTATCATTATATCATGATTGTCATTGTTATCCTTATCAGCATCGTCATCTTAATTTTTATCGTCATCATCAAAGTCAAAGTCAAATCTCCTTTATTCAAATAGACTTTTACAAGTTCTTTTGAATCGTCATTTTTTTAAAACTAGTGCCGCTTCGAAACGTGTTATCGCTGTGGAGAAGAAACGGCAAGAATATTATTAGTTTGTCTACTTATTATAGTTTTCATCCTTTCATTATTATGCACCAACCCGCACTAAGCCAGCATGGTGGACTAAGGCCCGACTAAGACTAACACTCTCAGATGTAGGCCCGTGCCCAACAGTGAGACATACATAGGCTGATGAGAATAAATTACTTAATATTACTAATTCTGTTACAGATTGGACACATACAGGGCAGCGAATAGTCTTCTAAGGATGGCACTGGACGGCAAGATATGTGTGTGGCTCCGACCTCCTGGATTCACCGAGCAGAGAGGTAACTATCAGACCATTAGATCCTTACTAAATAATAAATACACTCAACAGTCATATACATAGGCCTGACCCCACGTTAAGATGCCAGTCTCATGTTGTATCAGAAACTACATGAGACTTTTCGCTTTCACAAAAACAACAACCAAAAAAAATACTTGTGTATGACACAGTGTCTGCGGGGATCGAGCCCGCGGTCTCTAGTTTTGCAAGCTGCAGCGAGATTTGATGCAAGCTTGTATTAAATCCTAACTGAAAAATTCATTGTGTAAATTATAGTAAAAAAATGATGACTTAAGTATCAATCATTTGAATACACTAAGTATAAAAAAATTGTTATCATTTCATCTTTAACTAACTCTTTGAGGAAGTAATTTTAAGAAGTAGGGGGTATTCTGGAATCGAACCCTGGACTGCCTAAATTCTACCATAGAATAAATATTTCCTACCATTCATATTTCTAAGTCACAAAAAATTGTTCTTTCAGAGAAATTTGAAACCTGCGATGAGATAAAGTATGTGAAATGGGTTCAAGCTTTGACTTCTGATGATCAGTCCGCAGTCTTATCATCGTCTGATGATGAAGGAAGGTCCCACAGCGACGGTGATGAGCCAGATGATGAGGAGGAAGATGATGATACGTCCGATGATGATGATGAATACACGGCCGCTATAGCTAATAAGTTTGCAGCATTAGCTGGTGACGATTAAAAATGTTATTTATTCCAGTTGATAATTTTAAAATCGATTTGTGATACTATCGATTTATGTCTACAATTTTGAAAGTCGATGTGTAAAAGTATCGATTTGTCAATTTTTTAAAAATCGATGTGCGATTATATCGATTTTTATCTATTTTTTTAGAATCGATGGTCGATTGAATCGGTATAAGAATTAATTATGTGAAATCGTTTGTGACAAATTTTGTTGTTTAAAATCGATTGTACCGATTCATGTTTTGAAAATAAGAATTGGTTCTTATTGGCGATTTTAGTAATAAATTTGAATATTATGTATATTTACATATGTATATGCATTTATTAATTCTATACTAATATTTTACAGCTGAACATTTTGTTTGACCGCGTTTGTCTCAGGAACTATTGGTCCGATTTGAAATTTTGTTTTAGTGTTAGATAGTACATTAATCGAGGAAGGCTATAGGCCAGGGGTTCCCAAACTTATTTACACTATGACGCCCTACAGAATTATTATTTTTCTTGCGACGCAGAACCATCATCAAAACTACCTACTTTACTGGAAATAAAAACAGCAGTAGTTAGCGTAATATGAGGTTATCAGAAGAATACGGACAGCGAATGTTTGCCGATCGCCTCGCGACGCACAGTTTGGGAAGCCCTGCTATAGGCTATAGATTTGTGTGTAAAAACTAGTACATTGGTATATAATTATACAATTAAAGTTGTTTGCTATTTATTTTATTTATTTATTTATTTCAACTCTTTATTGTACACATTTATAACATAAAACATAAACAAAAAAAAAAAAAAAAAAGCTATTATGAAAGATTCAAAACATTATGCAAAATATTTTAAGAATACAGCTTTATCGTTTTTATTTTTACGGCTATGATGTCATTGATTGATGAAATGATTAAATTTTTAGTCATTTAAATGACAGTTTAACGTGTTCCTTGTGATATTATAAATTCGAATTGATGCATAAATTAGCATGCATGGTATAATTTAAAAGTCGATCATCGATTGTTGTTAGAAATTATTTCATGTAATCGATTCATTGTTTTTATCGATTCTAAATCGATTTAAAATTGTTTCTTCCTGTTCCTAATGACAATACTGTTTTGTATTTAAAGTGTTTTATACTTATAATAAGTTTATAATGATTTTGCTTTTAGCTATTTAAAATGTTTTAACATTATTAAGGAAACGAATTGACAACTGTATGCTATATGCATTGAAATAACGAAAATTTGTTACAAACCACAAAACAGCTGAATAACATTAGAAGGGAAATATCCAGTATTGAGTATGTGTCCGAGTGTCGCCGCTTGTCTGTCACCTGTTTATTCTACTACAACACACCAACAATGATTATTTCACACAAACATGGCTGGCTGTTGGTTGTCGCACATTAAAGTGTTGATATTATACGCAATGAATTACTAAGAAGCGTGTGTGTCAAACATATGACAGTGTAGTCGTAGGTTCGGCACGCTCGGCATGTGAACATTCCCTTTCTAGTCTTATTCAGCTGTTCTGTACTAAAAGCCAACTAAAATATACTTTTAACCATCAAAATAATTCAAAAGTAACCAGTTAAGATTTATTTAAACATCACAGATTTAAATGAAATTAGGCACAAATATAAATAAATAAATACACTTAATAGTCACATACAAATGTATCAGAAACTCCAGTAGACTTGACTCTCACAAACACTTGCCAACACTTGTGTGCGACACAAACATTAGTCTCTGCGGGGATCAAGCCCACGTATTGTTTCACAAGCTGCTGTCTAATATTTAAATCATGTTGCTTTTCATTATAAAACTACCATAGTTTAATAATATATAATTAATTATGGACTTAATATCAAAATACAGGCAAAGTCGCAGACAAAGCTAGTTTTAAAAGCTATAGAGGCAGCTTTATATATAAATAAACTTATTAAAAATAAATTGTGTTGCTTATTTATTATACCTAATTCTAAAATTCTTCAATAAGGAATTTATTAAAGAAGTTGTAGAGTAGACTTGTGCCCAGCAGTGGGATATGCATGGGCTGATAATGAAAGTAGACTAAGGCCTAAAGCATTTGAAAATTAAATGAGGCCCGATCCAAGCAGACGTTATTACATGGATCGATAAAAAAACCTTGTCCGTTAGTTCTGAAGTCAATATTTTACTAAGTTGGTATAAAAATCCCAATGCTTTATCGTTCTCCTCCAAGGGGATTTAGGCCTTAGTCCACCGTCGCTGGCCTAGGGCTAACGGAATACACGGAACTTATTTCTGAGAAGTTTTGATTTTCTTACATTTTTTTACTTGTTATAGCACTTGATAAGTCATTGTGAGTACATGCATATTTTGGAAATTCAAAGAAACTTTATTCCTAAAATCTATGGAAGTATGAAATTATTTCTATCTAAACAGATTTATATATTTTTGTTTGTCTAAAAACTTGACGTCTCTGAATTTTACGCGCCAATTTGTCTTACAGAGTAAAATATTTGTTACGTAGCGACATCTATTAAATAAAATCAGATATTTTTTGTTACTTGTACAGCGACATCTGTTATTCGTTTTTAATTATTATACAAAATGTTTTTGGATATAAATAAAAGATGGCGCTATGTGTTGACTCAGTTCTCTTTCGACTTAAAGAGGGCGCTAATTGGCACAATTAGTTTTAATTTTTAATAACAGATGGCGCAATATCTTGCACTTAGTTTCCTTCTCAACTTAAAGAGGGCGCTACATAGCACAATTATTTTCAAATTTTAATAACAGATGGCGTAATATGTTGCATTTAGTTCCCATCACTTTTTAAAGAGGGCGCTACTTGGCACAATTAGTTTCAAATTTCAGTAAGAGATGGCGCTTTGTAATTAACTTCATTTCTATCGTAACCAAGATGCGATTTGACATAGTATGTAAAAATACATTGTTTGTTGTTAATTGTTTATGGAGCTGTGATGGCCTCGAGGCTTAGGCACGCGGTCGAGAATGTCGGTGGTCAAAGCTTCGACTCCAGTCTCAGATTTTTCCAAGTTGTGTTGGTAATCACAATCAATTATCACTTGCTGTAACGGTGAAGGAAAATATCGAGATGAGTCTTTCACAGGATAAATTTCTAAAGAATTTTTAAGGTCTGTAGTTCGCCAGTCCGCACTAGGCCAGCATGTTGGACTAAGGCCATATTGCCCAGTTATAGGACTTTTTGAAACCCATATAATTCTTAAGTACTTATTGAGTGTTTTGGCGTGTGTGTTTGAGTGTAAGTCAGTAATATCCGTGGATTCGAACCCGTAACACAATCTACGAAGCTATTCGTCCTATGTCCGTTAGGACTGGCTCATGAAATACAACTGAGCGGCCGAGAAACCGCAGAGTTAAGCTGTGACTGCGTTCATAAGCGGTAGCGATTTGATACATCGATTTTTTTTTTAATTTTATTTTTTCAATTAAGACCTTGCTATGCCCTTATATCCTTATCATCATCATCATTAGACTATATGGGAAATATACTGCTGTGCACAGGCTTTCTCTACCATTGAGTTTAGGCCTTAGTCCACCACGCTGGCCTAGTTTGACGGACTACCCACCTTGAAGAATTCCCAAGAACTTTCGGCTTTCATCCAGACGTTTTTCCTCACGTACCTAATAATTCACTATGAATACACACATAACTTGTAAAAACGTGTGCCTGGGGTTTGAACCTGCGACCACTGAGATTCTTTACCTCGTGCCTAAGACTCGAGGCCATCACTGCTGTCGTGTAATTGTAATAAATAAATATCTTAATACCTAAAAAAATATAACACTCGCTCCGTTTATCACTAAGGGTCATCCGAAAACCCTTGATAGGGTCCTCACCCTACCCTAAGGGGTTAATTGACCCTAAGGGCCCACGTTTATTGCAACTAATCAAGTTTTAATCCAACTCCAAGTAATTATGCCCGAAAATTACTTGTTCAAAATTACGGTCAAGGCACTTACATTTTTTAATGCTTTTCCAAGTTTCAATGAGAATTTTTGGGTAATTTTCTAGTTTTTTATATTGTCTACGGTATTTTCTACCGTATAGTACCTATGAATAATATTTCAGCCAACAGTCACATAAATAGTTCTGACCCTATATAAGAAGACTAGCTGTTGCCCGCGACTTCATCCGCGTAGACTACAGGGTTGAGTTTAGATAGAAAATAATTTATAGTCTATTTTACATCTCAGAGTCCTATTTATGCACATACCAAAAATCATTTAAATCGGTTTGGTAGATGCCCATTCCCACGGGAATACTTCATTTTCCGGGATAAAAACTATTCCATGTGAATTATGTGAGCTCTACCTCTCTCTATACCAAATTTCATTCAAATCGCTTTGGTAGATCCAAAAATACTCATTCCCACGGGAATACTACATTTTCCGGGATAAAAAGTATCCTGTGTTATCCTGATGTATAAGCTATATTATTGTAAAGTTTCATTCAAATCCATTCAGTAGTTTTTACGTGAAAGAGTAACAAACATCCATACATCCATACTTACAAACTTTCGCCTTTATAATAGTAGTAGGATTATAAAAATTACTTTCGATTTTTTCATATTCCGCTACAAACCTAAGTACTCCTATTACCCCGTAAAAAAGTCTCTCCGATTATGATAGTCTTGATGGATGGATGAGGGCTGCTCAACACCGGGATGGTTGGCGCTTTCTTGGGGAGGCCTACGTTCAGCAGTGGACGGCGATAGGCTGAGTATTTAATACTCATTATTAATGATTACTGTTCTGCTCCTATAGGTCGTAGCGTGATAATATAAAGCCTGTAGCCTTCCTGGTTAAATGTGATATCTAGCACTTAAAGAATTTTAAACAAATTCTTAAGCTTTATAATAGTACAGTAGATATCTGAGTCATAATCATTAGCCCATCTACGTCTCACTGTTAGGCAGGGCGGGCCTTCTCTAACATTGAGAGAGTTTAAGCCTTAGTCCACTACGCTGGCCTTGGGCTACCGGACTACATACCTAGAATTCCTAAATGCTTTTAGGTATGCAGGTTTCATAACGATTTTTTCTTTCATTATTTGAGTACGTGATAATTCATTGTAATAATCAATTGTAAATGTGATGGCCTCGAGGTTTAGGCGCGCGGTCGAGAATCTGGCGGTCGCGGGTTCGAACCCTAGGCACACACTTCTGACTTTTCCAAGTTATGTGTGTATTCAAATTGAATTATCACTTGCTTTAACGGTGAAGGAAAACATCGTGATGAAATCTGCACACCTAAAAGTTCTTAGGAATTTCTTAGGTGTGTAGTCCGCCAACCCGCACTAGGCCAGCGTGGTGGACTATGGCCTAAACCCTCTCAATGGTAGAGGAGACCCGTGCTTAGCAGTGGGCGTATAGGGGTTGATGAAGAAGAAGAAGAAAAAATTTTACTAATGTTATAATTTAGGTTCAAAGAAGCTAAGAGGAAGGGGTGAATGAAGACATGACGGCTGATTGGGATGTGTCATTAAACATACTTAAATATATTGTAATAATAATTATTTGGGTCCAAACCAAAAATTCTTAAACTCTTTAACTAAATTCTGCAATGATGATCAATATTATTTCGGGTTTGAATAAAAAAAAACATCCATAATACCCCGATGTTTTTCAAAAATTTACTTTTTTCAATAAAAACGTCAATTGATAACATAGAAATAAAAATTCTCATCACGTTGAAAAAAACAATTGTAAAATTTCGCCAATCATTATTCAAGCATTGTCTCCTGTTATTTAATTACATGGAGGGGAGTACACCCGTTTGATTCCCCGTTGAGGAAAATTCGCTTGATCGCTTCTTGTTTTTTCATCGCTTCGTTTCACACAAGAATTTGAAGCGAGTAATTGTAAGGAATTCGATTCCTGCGAGGATAAACGTTTGGTATTTTATTTATTGCATTAGGCCAGCGTGGTGGACTTTTATAACAGAGGGTCATTTTTCTGCCAACTTGTCCGGTTGGCTTATAAAATGGCACGGGTACGCGACCCCGGCCCCTCGAGCCACCATTGCTGCATTCACTGTCCTTTCCGCAGCTTTGGTGTCCCCTCCCTCACCCACCACTGGTGGTAGGGTTTAATATTGAGTACTAGCTGTCCCGGCAAACTTCGTATCGCCCTACCAGTCAATGAATGTTTTGTTACTTATTAACAGAATTTAATTTTTAATTACTTAGGTATATCATCATCCCCTTGCCTTGGTCCCAATTAATTACTTGGGGTCGGCGCAGTATCTCTTCTTTTTCCACACATCCCTGTCAGCCGTCATGTTTTCATTCACCCCTTTCTTTTTCATATCTTCAGTCACGCACTCCATCCATCTCTTTTTTGACCTCCCTCGGCTCGCCCATCCATCCACTTTCATGTTCATCACTTTTTTTTCCTACATATGATTAATTCCTTCTCTTAATGTGCCCATACCACGACAGACGGTTTCCTTTCATCTTTTCTATCACAGGAGCTACTTTCAGACTTACCCTAAAGTATTCATTTCTGACTCTGTCACTCCGTGTTATACCACACATCCACCGCAACATTCGGCATCTTTGCTGCATGCAGTCGTCTTTCGTAAGTCTTCGTCGTTGACCATTTTTTTTTCTTTTTCCCTTGACCTACCATTTGTCGTACCTACATTCCAACTTGCATACCTCAATCTCATTTCCCGGGCTAGTGTCTTACGTTGCCCCCGCCCGGGCTGGTGTAACAAACCTTGCCCATTTCTCATGGGAACCGGGTGCTGCCCCTGCGCGTCGGCTACGGGGGACGGCCTAGGCCCTGTCACCTTTCTTATTATACATACTGTATAAATGTTTTGGCAAATGTTTTACGGCCGCCCGCCTGTCTGACACCAACTCGCCTTAATATTTGACAGCCAAAAAATGTCAATCCATTGTCATGAGAATTCTGCATTTTTAACATCTAAAATACGCAATTATTCGAATGTTATAGATACATATTGTCGATTCAAAATGCTTATTTTAATACGTTCTTTTATTTGAGGGGGCCTCTAACTGCATCGACGGGATAAACATTAAATGACAGGAAATTTTGTATGGTGTTAAAGTTCAAAATGACTTAAGTATCATTACGAACCTTTTGTATGGGAATGTAGAAAAGTATTATTTTTAGACCTTTTCAGGCAATTATTAAAATGTATCTCTCCGTAAGAACAATCCTCGTACTTCAAGGAATATTATAAAAAAAGAATTAGCGAAATCGGTTCAGCTGTTCTCGAGATTTGCGCTTAGGAACACATCGAGCAATTCATTTTTATAACATAGAACTCCTCCACTACGATTTAAACTTTATTGTATTGTATTAAAGTTCAAATTGACTTAATTATTAAAACGAAACTTTTGTATGGATAAAGAAAACAATGAAAAGTCCCACGGGAACGCTATCGAACGGGATAAAAAGTATCCTATGTCCGTCTCCTGGCTCTAAGCTACCTCTCTACCAATTTTCAGCCAAATCTGTTCTGCCGTTCTTGAGTTATAAGTGGTGTAACTAACACGACTTTCTTTTATATATATAGATTTATTTACTCAATGTTGAACCCGAGCGGATTGGTACCACCGTCCAGTCTATTTCTACCGCAAAGCAGGAATGCGTTCCGGCGGAAGGACTGGATAGCCGTTCCTTCTATGTCCCTCCCCGTACCTTCTTGAGTGCTGGTGGGTTGAAACGGCACTACTCCGGGTGGATCCAGTGTCTGGGGTGGCATGCGGCCTTGGGGGTTGAGGCGGGGTACAGGGAGACCCGGTGGGAACGGTTTCCGTCGGCCGCCTGCCGGTCAGTAGGGGACCTGAACCCGAGGATCCGCTGACTTTTAACTCCCGCCTCGGGAAGCTGTCCCGCCAACCGGCGAAAATCCCGTCGTGCAGTCGTCGTGCCAGAGTGGGAGACTGGGGTGGATCCCGGCGACTGTACGTGGGGGGGCACCGGGGGCCCTTCCGTGCCTCGCGGAGGCCACTCATTCGGCCGTGTGCTGCCTCACATTGGATTTCACTTTATATTCTTCCACCATCGTTAAGGATTTGCCATAGACCCACCGCACCCATCCTCACCTCCCTCCCACCAATCTCTTTGAAATGACCCGAGAAAATAGAAGTAGCAGGCAAACTACGGCGGATAAACTATCCACAATTTCAGTGGACTTCTGCAATGTCAGGGGTCTACACAGCAACCTCGACGCCGTCCATCACCACCTCGAGACGGCGCGGCCTGCCCTGCTCTTTTTAACGGAGACACAAATATCTACCCCTGACGATGTATCGTACCTTAACTACCCCGGCTACGTATTGGAACATACATTCGTACGTAAAGCCGGGGTGTGCGTCTTCGTCAGGGGTGATATATGTTGTCGCCGCCTTCGGGGCCTCGAGCATCGGGACCTGTCAATATTATGGCTTCGCGTAGACTACGGGGGTCGAACCCGTGTATACGCGTGCCTTTACAGGTCCCATGCCAGTGATTCGGGGTCTTCTCTGTTGTTTGAGAACGTCCAAGTGGGGACTAGCTGCATACTCGAGCAGTGCCCGTCCGCGGAGGTGGTGGTCCTGGGTGACTTCAACGCCCACCACAAAGAGTGGTTGGGGTCCAGGATCACTGATCTCCCGGGCCGGTCTGCCTACGAGTTGGCCCTGGCATATGGCTTCTCACAGCTGGTAACACAGCCTACCCGTGTTCCGGATGTCGAGAGCCATGAGCCCTCTCTGTTGGATCTTCTGCTGACTACTCATCCTGACGGATACAGGGTGGTGATCGAAGCCCCTCTAGGGTCATCTGATCACTGCCTTGTTCGTTCATGGGCCCCTGTTGTGAGTCCCAGTCGTCCTTCAGCTACTGGGACTCGCAGAGTCTGGCGTTATAGGTCAGCAGATTGGGATGGACTGCGCGAGTTCTACGCATCCTTCCCATGGAAGCGGCTCTGCTTCTCCTCCGACGATCCTGACGTCTGTGCGGACTGCGTAAGGGACACAATAATCCTGGGGATGGATTCTTTCATCCCCAGTTCCAAAATACCCGTGGGGCGCCGCAGCCGACCTTGGTACAACCACGCTTGTGCCGATGCTGCGCGCCTCAAGCAGTCCGCATTTAAGGCTTGGCAGGAAGCCCGAAAACGTCGGGATCCTAAAACAAAGGAGGAGAAGCGAAAATTCAATGCCGCTTCTAGATCTAGCAAGAGGGCTATCGCTAGGGCCAAGGCGGAACACGTTCGACGAATTGGCGAGCGACTCGAAAGTTATCCCTCTGGAAGTCGAGCTTTCTGGTCGCTCGCCAAGGCTGTCGAAGGTAATTTTTGCCAGCCTAGTCTCCCGCCACTGCGTAAGGATGATGACAGTCTGGCCCATAGTGCAAAGGAGAAGGCCGATCTCCTGGCCCAATCCTTTGCCTCGAACTCGACACTGGATGACAGGGGAGCCATTCCACCTGTTATTCCCAGGTGTGAGAGTATCCTGTCTGACATCAGATTTAATCATCGTGTTGTCAGACGGGAGCTCAGGCTTCTCGACATCCGAAAGTCGAGTGGGCCGGATTGTATCCCCGCGGTGGTTCTTAAGACGTGCGCCCCTGAGTTGACCCCCGTGCTCACGCGCCTGTACCGTCTTTCCTACAAAACCAACAGGGTCCCAGCTTCTTGGAAGGTCGCACGTGTCCACCCAATCCCTAAAAAGGGTGACCGGTCTGACCCTTCCAACTATAGGCCGATAGCGGTCACATCCCTTCTCTCCAAGGTCATGGAGCGAGTTATTAATACTCAGGTCCTGAGGTACCTTGAGGATCGCCAGTTGATTAACGACCGTCAATATGGCTTTCGACACGGTCGGTCAGCTGGCGATCTTCTTGTGTACCTCACGCACCGCTGGGCGGAGGCCTTGGAGAGTGGGGGTGAGGCTATTGCCGTCGGCCTAGACATTGCGAAGGCGTTCGACCGAGTGTGGCACGGCGCCCTTCTGGCGAAGCTTCCAGCATACGGGATCCCCGAGGGACTCTGCAAGTGGATCGCCAGCTTTTTGGATGGTCGGAGCATCCAGGTCGTCGTTGACGGCTGTTGCTCCGAGACCATGACCATTAATGCTGGCGTTCCTCAAGGTTCGGTGCTATCGCCGACACTCTTCATCCTGCATATCAATGACATGCTGTCTATCGATAGCATGCATTGCTATGCAGATGATAGTACGAGTGACGCGCGATACATCGGCCAACAGAATGTCCCTCGGACTACCGTTGGGGAAAGGCGGTCACAACTTGTGTCTGAAGTCGAGAGCTCTCTGGGGCGGGCTCTCGAATGGGGTGAAAAGAATCTGGTTCAATTCAACCCCACGAAGACACAAGTTTGCGCGTTCACTGCGAAGAAGGATCCATTCGTCATAGCGCCACAGTTCCAAGGAGTATCTCTCCAGATCTCCGAGAGTATTGGGATCCTCGGCGTTGAGATTTCCAGCTTAGTCCAATTTAGGAGTCATTTGGAGGACAAAGCCAAATTGGCGAGCAAAAAGTTGGGTATCCTGAACAGAGCCAAGCGGTACTTCACGTCGGGTCACAGATTGTTGCTCTACAAGGCGCAAATCCGGCCCCACGTGGAGTACTGCTCGCATCTCTGGGCAGGTGCCCCAAAATACCAGCTCGACCCACTTGACTCCTTACAGCGACGGGCTGTTCGCATCGTCGATGATCCCGATCTCACGGAGAAACTACAGCCGTTAGGACTGCGAAGAGACTTTGGGTCTCTTTGTGTGTTCTACCGGTTGTTCCATGGGGAGTGCTCCGAGGAACTGTTCGGGTTGGTACCGGCATCGCCGTTCTACCATCGCACCACCCGTCACCGCAGTAGAGTTCATCCATTTCACCTGGAGACGTACCGTACGCGTACGGTGCGTTTCCAGAGGTCTTTTTTACCACGTACGTGCAAGCTCTGGAATGAACTCCCTGCCTCGGTGTTCCCCGAGCGCTATGACATGGCCTTCTTCAAACGAGGCTTAAAAAGAGTACTTTCCTCACGGTAGGCAGCGGCGTGGCTGTGCCCCTGGCATTGCCAAGTCCATGGGCGACGGTGACCGCTTACCATCAGGCGGGCCGTCAGCTCGTCTGCCTGCTAGGGCAATTAAAAAAAAAAAAAAAAAAAAAAAAGGCCTAAACCTCAGTTGTTGAGGATGCAGTGACACGTATATGGGCTGATGATGATGATAAATACAAAATATGAAGACTTAATGCCTAAGGCATTATCTACAACAGTGCCGGATTTACCTATGGCGGGGCCCCAAGCAATCTCAAGTTTTTGGGGCCCCCCGTTCTAAAATTTGACCCCCCCCCTATTTTTCAAAATAATAAAATACAGCTAATTTTGCAAAATGGATATATTATTCAAATATCTTACAACTTTCTTAAAAATTACAACTTTCTTCCTACTTTTTTCAGTCGCAAATTGATAAATGATTTCATCGAAGTCAAGTTGACGAAGCTTGTCTTTTTCGATAAAAAGTAAGCCTAAATCGCTTACTTTTTCTTGGCACATAGATGAGCGCAAATAATTTTTGACGCGTTTTAATGCGCTGAACGATCTGTCTCCTGTACTTTTCTGTTGTATACTTTCTTTGTTTTTATTTAATTTTTTTTTCCATTTTTGAAATTAAAAAAAATAAAATTCAAAAAAATTTCGAATTTTTCGGGGCCCCTCTCCAGGCGGGGCCCCAAGCAATTGCTTCCTTTGCTTCCTGGTAAATCCGCCACTGATCTACAAGTTAACCTGGGGGTTATACAGAGGTAAAGGAATAGCTTCATAAATTGTTGCAATGAATAGTCGTATACGGGGTGTATTCAGAAAGTGATCGGAAACTAAGGCAGGTAATAGCGACGGTGATTAAAAACAATTTGGCCTTAGACAGATGACAACAACAAAAAAAATGACGTTTTCCCAATCACCATAATATATTCAACGGAAAACATTTTTACACGCTTTTTATTAGCTTCACTTGTATGTATGTTTGTAACCGACTTCTTCAGGTGCGATTTTGACCCACTTTAAACGACTAGATTTCGTTCAAACTTTGTAGATTTATCGAGGACCGATGACAATACACTAATTTGATAAAAAAAAAACGAACTAAAAATGGAAAATAAATAATAGTTTAAAAAAATAGTGTGAATAAAAAAAAATATTCTATTTTAAAAAAAGCGTGGGGTGCTTTTTAAGATATTATCAAAATGATAATCATCATAAAGATATGAGTATCTGTCAATAAAATATTTATAACTATTGACACCATG
Organism: Cephonodes hylas; assembly: GCA_030295005.1. Classification (NCBI taxonomy): domain Eukaryota; kingdom Metazoa; phylum Arthropoda; class Insecta; order Lepidoptera; family Sphingidae; genus Cephonodes; species Cephonodes hylas. Next base: position 3,753,608 of record AP025388.1, on the reverse strand, counting down.
CACCCTACGCTTTTTTAAAATAAAACATTATTTTTTTTATTCACACTATTATTAATTTATATTTATTGAAATTTTTAATACTATTCTTAATTTAAATTTATTAAAACCTATTTTCTATTTTTTACTTCGGTTTTCGATAAAAAGCGTGTTTTTTAGTTTTTTTAAACTATTTTTTACCCTTCTTCGCATTATTGCGGAATGAGTTTTCCTCGGCGGTATTTCCAAACAGATACGCCTTAGGGACCTCAATGAAAAGAGCCTATATTTCCCTATAACTCCAGCATGGATTAATTCCTCCGGTATTGTGGGTGTTCATGGACGTGGCATAATATCAGGTGGCTCGCTAGCTCGTTTGCCTCATTTTTGCATAAACAAAATGCTTTTTTAAAACTTCTTTCAGCGTCAATGTGTTTGTAATCATTGTAATTATTAGTTTAATCTCGGTCTTTCTACAACTAGGGATGCTAGGGAATACAGTCATACATACCAGTGGCGGTACTTCCATAGAAGCCCGAAAGCCCGACTTGCCTTACATAGTTCCGAATAACGAACTTAACGATTGTTTATTTATAAAATAACGCTATAAACGTGAATGTGAGTACTAACCGGTAGGTATTTATTAGTCCTACGTACCAAAAAAAATATGCTGCTACTAAATAAACATTTGGGCTTGCCTTAGTTTGACACCCTAGGCACGCCACTGATACATACATTCAAACATTCACGCTTGTCTCAAGTGAGGGGTATCCAAAAGGCTATTTTTACATCCTGATTTCTTGTATTAAAAAACTAGTTTTTCAATAACCATTTTTATACCCCAAACGATTCAAAACAAATCATTCCTCTCCGGGCATCGAACTAAACATCTTTGAATCAACGCATTTAACTTTCAAGGTACAGTGACCACTACATCAATATTAGGAACTGCCAAATCCAATTCAGCCATCTTAGTCTAGACTTCTAAAAATAGGTGGGCGTGGCCTCAAGCTCCGCCCATGAGACACGCCCACAACCCTCTTTAGTCAGTATGATCCCAATCTTCAGACGGGATAGACGTTAAAATCCTATTTTCGTTCACAAAGACATTTTCAAAGCAGTTTTCTAAAGAAAAGTGTATTAAATGTGGTGATTTTTACACCCCCGGGTGCACAAAAAAGTGTATTTAAACTTTGTGTGTAATATAAAACGGTTTTATGTTTGTTTGTTTGTGGCATTGTTTGTAAACAAACACACGTGGACGGGGTCAATGAACTCAAGTTTGTTGTGACTTAAAACTTGCATAGTGGTAATAAAAATAACTGAATGTTACATTATTAATAACGGATAAACATATTCATAAATAATAATACAGTGGTTTTAATAAAATAATAATGCTTTTTTAGTGACAGTGTTCGAAAATAAATAGACAATAATAAAATAATTTTTAAATAGTGCTCGCATAAATACAATAAAAGATTTTAATAAAATAATTATTAAAATGCGTATAAAATATTAATTAAAACCAGTGACTGAACTTTTGGTTATATTTTTAAATGTAAGTGACGATTATTAAATGACTTTAAATAGACGTTTTTAAAAATTGTAATAATTATTTGATAAACAAATAAATAAAATAGTGACATTAGTCGCTTTAATTAAATTACTTTAACGTTGTAATAATAAACGTAATAATTATTTTAAAAATCAATAAAATAGTAAAAATAAATGACCATTAATAGTGATTATTACTAAATGATTTTTAATAAACGTTTTAAATTTATTATTATTTTGTATTAACAGTAATATAGAAATCATTCAAATTGGATGCCAAAGGTACTTCAGAGGCCCTATCAGGGGCCTCAAAACAGGCCAAAACCCTACTAGTCCATCCCTTCTCTGAAAATAAAGAGAAGAAATCCAATAAATACCTTTTGGAAACGCCGAAAGATTTGAAAAGAAAAACTCCTCTTCTTGAAATACCGAAAGACCCGAAGAAGAAACCTAAGTTATATCAGGAAGAGTTAGTCAGTAAATCTGATATGACATTGACAGAAACTGTCAAAAGTCAAAGTGAGGTTAGGAAATGTCAGAGTGAAACTGTCAAAAGTCAAAGTGAGGTCAGCAAAGGTCAGAGTGAAACTGTCAAATGTCACCACTGTTGCTGTAAGAGCTGTCATTCGGAGGTCACAGTGAGTGAGGAGTCCAAGTGTGGGTGCAGAAGTCCTGTTAAAGTGATTTTTGCTCCAGCGATGTTGCCGTCCATCTTCGGACCTGTCCCAGGAATACCTTACATTGTGAAGCAGCCTGTGAAAGTTGATAAGGTAATTTTTGTAGTTGTTGTTTTTTTTAAGTAAAAATTTGAATAAGGGGTGATCAGTTAATTGTTGTTTGATATTGTCAAGAGAAGGTTCTTAAGAATGAAAAAATAAGAAAATTGCGAGGAAAATGTTAAAAGTTATAATTTAATTTTCCCATATACACTGTTCTACCTAATTTGCTATCAAACATTCAATGGTCGATACGTTTAAAGGTCCCCTAAAATTGAAAAAGGTTTCGAATTGACAACATATTATATCCAAAATATTTGAATTGCATATTATAGATTTAATGTAGAATAGTGTCAGTTTATAACAAGGGATTGGCATATTTACTAGTTGGTCCTATCCCACCACACACCCGCCACTGCAACTCCTGTACTCCAGGATCAACAGCACGCACAGTATAGGCGCCGAGCAATGAAGCTCAGCGAATCTAAGGGGACCTAAATTGTCAAAATCCCGCAACGAAGTTAATCAGAAAAGCAATGTAAAGGAGGAGTTGGAAAACCAAGAGTTGTCCACTTCCCTCCACAGCATATTTATTTATTAGTTGTCAAATATTTACGAGTAAATTATAGAGGCTGCAGGCGGAGGTCTCAAAAAAAACCAAAATCTTCTTCTTCTTCATCAACCCATATACGCCCACTGCTGAGCACGGGTCTCCTCTACCATTGAGAGGGTTTAGGCCATAGTCCACCACGCTGGCCTAGTGCGGGTTGGCGGACTACACACCTAAGAAATTCCTAAGAACTCTTAGACGTGCAGGTTTTATCACGATGTTTTCCTTCACCGTTAAAGCAAGTGATAATTCAATGTGAATACACACATAACTTCGAAAAGTCAGAGGTGTGTGCCTGGGGTTCGAACCCGCGACCGCCGAGATTCTCGACCGCGCGCCCATACCTCGAGGCCATCACTGCTTAATACTTATAATTAATTTATTAATTAAAGTTACAATTAAAATATACTAGATTTAAACTAAGTGTTCTGTTCGGCGATCGAACCTAATGTGTCTGTCTTCAAGAGGAATAGCTCATGGCTGGCAGGCTCCCCTCCGGTGGCTTCCCACGGTGACACGGTGGTCGCTTCGCAGAAGGCTTGCATGGTTTGTGTTGCGGTGACAAAGACGATGGTGCAATAAGGCGATGACGATGACGGTGGTGCAATACATTCCTTAAGTACATAGGTTAGCCCATCGTAACAAGTACGTTTACAAATGAATGTTGCGTAAACTAATAACTAAGTATTTTTGAGTGTTAGAAGTTTAATTTACTTCAGTCGTAAAGTCTAAAGAATATTCATATTTTATCGTCAATGTTTTTGTTATCACCGTAGTCTTTGTTTCCGATGACAGTCTGAATACATATAAACAATTTATTTATTTTGCAAATCGACTAATAAAATCCGAAGTTCCATTTTCTCCATCCCAGAACCGAACCCAAAACCACACACGATAAAAACCAACCCTAATGTATTGCGATATTGAAGAGGCATTTCGGGGGTATCTCGACTTAACCGGATGAGCATAAATTCGTCACGGTCAAGTGGTTGCCATTAGGGGAACCATCCCTTATAAGATTGATTTTGCGTTTTGTTTAACATTTTTACCATATTATGTCTATACTATCATATATTATTATGAAAGGTAATGTTCACATGCCGAGCGTGCCGAACCTACGACTACACTGTCATATGTTTGACACACACGCTTCTTAGTAATTCATTGCGTGTAATATCAACACTTTAATGTGCGACAACCAACAGCCCGCCATGTTTGTGTGAAATAATCATTGTTGGTGTGTTGCAGTAGAATGAACAGGTGACAGACAAGCGGCGACACTCGGACACATACTAAATACTGGATATTTTCCTTCTAATCTTATTCAGCTGTTTTGTGGCTCCTATTACGAGATATGTACATAAATACTTTGAAAGCAATGATAGCCTCGAGGTTTAGTCGCGGTGGAGAATCTCGGCGCCCGTTCAAACCGCAGACACACACCTCGCACTTTTACAACGTTATGTGTGTTCACTATAAATTATCACGCGCTTTAACAGTGGAGGAAAACATCGTTAGGAAACCTGCACATCTAAAATGTTAAGAATTTCTTAGGTGTGTAGTCCACCACCCCACACTAGGCCAGCGTGGTGGACTACGGCCTAAACCCTCTCAATGGTAGAGGAGACCCGTGCTCAGCAGTGGGACGTATAAGGGCTGATGATGATGATACTTCTCTGCTTGCCTCTATACAAATAAAGGCGTGAATATACGCCTGAATAAAATATGAGACACGCACAGACGCGGAAAAAGTCTATGAATAACATTATGTTATGAATTATTCGAATGGGGAGACGGGGGATCGCGTTATGTTTTATTGTTTGAGCAGTATTGTTACATCTCCCTTCTTTAATTTAGAATTCTGTGAACTAACATACCTGTATGGGCTTTGTAAAGAGGGTTGAAACGGACCATGATCGGAAAGTAAGGCAGGCAATAGTTATAGTGATTACCAACACATTGAGGATAAAAAATCTTGACAAAAATAATGACTATTTTTAATCATACATAATCTGATAGGTTGTTAGGGAAACATAATTTTTTCCAGGATTTTTAAGCCTCGCAAATATTGTCTTCTCTTCTTCTTCTTCATCAACCCATATACGCCCACTGCTGAGCACGGGTCTCCTCTACCATTGAGAGGGTTTTAGGCCATAGTCCGCCACGCTGGCCTAGTGCGGGTTGGCGGACTACACACCTAAGAAATTCCTAAGAACTTTTAGGTGTGCAGGTTTTATCACGATGTTTTCCTTCACCGTTAAAGCAAGTGATAATTCAATTTGAATATTATATAACAATAAATAATATTCCTTATGAAGTCTAAATTTCAAAGGTAAGAAATAGAATGAAAGAAATGCAATATCGACCTATGCGCAGAATAAAGTTATATGTGCTAAATCTCGACTTTCCTTTCTCAGCGATTTAAACTTAATTGGGCACAAAATTATCTGTAACTTTCTTTGTTCTTCAAACAACAAAAGTTATGATTATTATTACTTCACTAGTGCAATATATAAACAAGTTTAACTCTATAGGCATAAAAAGTACTTTGGTGTTACAGTCATAAGTAACCTTATTCTATGTTTAGGTCGATATATCAAAATATGTATATGAACAGTTAAAGCTAAGTGTGGAGTTATGTAAGGAGTTATAAGGGCGATTTATTGCCTAAGGGTAAAAGAACCGCGAGGGGTTAAAATGTACATTAAAAGCTACCCTATGGGCATTTAAACGTTAGTTAATTATTAGTTTCACGAAATAATTGTATCAAAACAATTTTAATAGTCGAAGTAGTGATGGCCTCGAGGTTTAAGCCGCGGTCGCAGGTTCTAACCCCAGGTATGCACCTTTGAGTTTTGAAAGTGGGTATTCACCATGAATTTTGATCTATTCTAGTGGAGGTTGACGGACGAGACACTTAAGAAATTCCTAAGATCTTTGAAATGTGCAGGTTTCTTCTCGATGTTTTCCTTCACCGTTAAAGTAAGTCTAGAAATTTACCTAAAACGGCTATAGGCTCCCTATTACCTGACGAAATATGGCAATAGAAACCTCTGCCTACCCTCGACAAGTAAGATACAGCGCGATGAAATAAGATGAAAAACCAGGAAATAATTCGTATAATAAAGCTATAACACATTCTTTGCACGAAACCGGGTGAATAAAGAGATGTATATTTACAGGATGATGTCAAATTTTATTATTATTTTTTACACCCATTTTAAGTGTATAGTCCGCCAACCCGCACTAGGCCAGCGTGGTCTAAGGCTTAAACGCTCTCTGTGGTAGGGAAGATCCGAGCTTAGCAGTGAGAGATATATAGCCTGACGAAGATAGACTGTTGGTACTGAAAATTACATTAAGAGAAAGCTTAAAAATATTACTCGATTCAGATCGAAACCCTACTCGTTTACTCCTTTATAACTTAAAGAAAGCTCTCTGCTACATAACCAAACCTTAATGAAGTTTTAAATTGAATTTCAACCGCGAATTTTGAATCTCAAAAAGGTTTTATCATTTTAATTATTTCTAGTTGGACCCTAAAAATTGCGTGTCGGATATCACCCCTTTCTAATCACATCCCGAATCGATGGGTTTTTTTAACGATTGAGCCGCATGCTGTAAAAGAGATTTGAGTATTTATCATTGAAAAACATTTAATACTAAAATGAAGACACAATATATTTCCTATGTATTTGAATGTAGGTAAATAGGAATTAAAGAGCAGTGATGGTCTCGAGGTTTGGGCGCGCGGTCGAGAATCTCGGCGGTCGTGGGTTCGAACACACCTCTGACTTTTCGAAGTAATGTGTGCATTCAAATTGAAATATCAATTGCTTTAACGGTGAAGGAAAACATCGTGATGAAACCTGCACACCTAAAAGTTCTTCGGAATTTCTTAGGTGTGTAGTCCGCCAACCCGCACTAGGCCAGCGTGGTGGACTATGGCCTAAACCCTCTCAATGGTAGAGGAGACCCGTGCCCAATAGTGGGCGTATATGGGTTGATGAAGAAATAGGAATTAATTTGTATGTTTAAAATATAATTAAATATTATTTTTTACTTAAACTAAATTTACGACCACACATTTTCGGCCTATAGTTTTTAGGAAAACATCATTTTTTTAATTCCCTATCGGGATTTTTTTAACGCCGTTGGGTTTGTGATCACCGTAGCTATTACCTGCCTCAGTTTCCGATCACGGTCTGAATACACCCTGTATATATTTTTTAACACTAAACTTTTCACAATTTAATGTCAGACTGTAAAAGAATGCCATAGACAATAATTCCGTTTTTATTCTTGTATAAGAAGCATAAATAAATAAAAATCATAGAACTTTGTAAAGGAACAGCCTGTATATGAAGGTTCTTATGAAGGTGTAAAGGGCGCAACTTTATTGCGATTACGTGAGCAACTCTTGCGGCGAAGATTTAAAAACTTTACACATTCACCTCTTTTCAACTATATATCTTTTAACAGGATAAGAACTTGCTCTAAAATGGTAAAGCATTGCTTCAAAAGTAGACATCAATCAATCTATTTATACAGGGTGTATTCAGACCGTGATCGGAAACTAAGGCAGGTGATAGCTACGGCGATCACAAACTTATTGGCGCTAAAGGAAATCCTGATAAAAGATTAAAAAATCATCGGTATTAAATGTATTGGTTAGTATGGAAAACGTCAAAATTTTATTTTCGGTCGTAATTTTTGTACGCCCACTGCTGAGCACGGGTCTTCTCTACCATTGAGAGGGTTTAGGCCATAGTCCACCACGTTGGCCTAGTGCGGGTTGGCGGACTACACACCCAAGAAATTCCTAAGAACTTTTAGATGTGCAGGTTTCATCACGATGTTTTCCTTCGCCGTTAAAGCAAGTGATAATTTAATTTGAATACACATAACTTCGAAAAGTCAGTGATGTGTGCTTGGGGTTCGAACACGCGACTGGTGAGATTCTCGACCGCGCGCCTAAACCTCGAGGCCATCACTGCTTATCTTTATTTAACTAGAGCAATTTGACATATAAATGAGAATATCCTGACACAATAAACTATAAACTAGACTTCTAAACTAGGCTTCTGTGGAAGTACCGACACTGCTCCTAATATTTCCTTATCAATTAAGCTGGTGAAATTTGTTTTATCTGCCTAAATATTAAAAGTACGTGCTATGCTATACTGATAGGAATTTTGTTAATTACATTGATTAGAAAAAGATAAAAATTACGTGAATTTTTATATCATTACTTTCGTCATTATATTTCTAAGGTTATCTTTATAAATATTATTAGGCTTAGGAATGTATTTTGTTTCTTATCTTAGGAACTACTGGTTCGATTTGAATAATTCTTTCAATGTTAGATAGCATATTTATCGAAGAAGGTTATAGGATTTTTATCATCACGCTAAGACCAATAGGAGCAGCAATGAAAAAATGTAGCAAAAAAATTTGAAAGTCTCAAATTTTGTTTATCGATACACGTCCCACTGCTGGGCACAGGCCTCTTTTACAACTGAGAGGGTTAAGGCTTTAGTCCACCACGCTGGCCTAGTGCGGGTTGGCGGACTACACACTTAAGAAATTCCTAAGAACTTTTTAGGTGTGCAGGTTTCGTCACGATGTTTTCTTTCATCGTTCGAAAAAGCTCGGCAGTGGCATGTATATAGGTGATGAAGTTAGATTGAACCTAGGAAATCAAAGCAAAATCAAACGCAAAATATAATACTGTTAAAATTTTATTTCGTTGGTCGTTGTTCAGTGTTTCGGATCAATATATTCAGCCTCTGGAGAATGGGGCCAATGCATTTGTCACCAGGAAGTAAATACCAGATGCTCTGAAATGGAAAACATATCTTTAGTTAACAACTGAATAAGATTAGAAGGGAAGTATCCAGTATTGAGTATGTGTCCGAGTGTCGCCGCTTGTCTGTCACCTGTTCATTCTACTACAACACACCGACAATGATTATTTCACACAAACACGGCGGGCTGCTGTTGGTTGTCGCACATTAAAGTGTTGATATTACACGCAATGAATTACTAAGAAGCGTGTGTGTCAAACATATGACAGTGTAGTCGTAGGTTCGGCACGCTCGGTATGCGAACATTCCCTTTCTAGTCTAGTGTTTGTGATACCGAAAAAGTCTCTCATAGTTTTTGATACGATGATTTGTATTCTATTGTCACTAGTCCAGCGTGCTGGACTAAGGTCTAAATGAGAATATTACATACATACATCCATACTAATATTATAAATGCGAAAGTAACTCTGTCTATCTGTCTGTTACGCTTTCACGTAAAAACTACTGAATGGATTTTAATGAAACTTTGCAATAATATAGCTTATACATCAGGAAAGGACATAGGATACTTTTTATCCCGGAAAATGTAGTATTCCCGTGGGAATGGGAATTTCTGGATCTACCAAACCGATTTGAATGATTTTTGGTATAGAGGTACGTAGGGTTCACAGAATTAACATCGGATAATTTTATCCTGGAAAATATAATCCCGTGGGATAAACATGTTATAAATGCAAAAGTCTCTTTGCACTTAACCCTAGAGTCTACGCGGACGGAGTCGCGGGCAAAAGCTAGTTAAACTATAAACCGGACATTACACAATTAACGACTAACGCTTTTGGGCTTCTGTGGAAGTACCGATACCAGTTATATGCTGTTTGCTACTTTTTTTTTATCAAGGAGAAAGCTCCTTATGGCTCTACCTCCCGCCCCCCTCTGGAGAGAGAAGCAGGAAGCGTATGTCGGGGTCACCGGTCCAGCCCGGCGGATGTTATTGCCGGGCTGTGTCCCTAACCTTTCCCTAACCATCACCGGCATACCGACTAAAACCCCACAGTGGCCTTCATAGCGCCAAGGAAGGTAGGTTATATGCTGTTTGTTCCTTACCCAGTTTTCGGGTTGCGTCCGCCCATCCTGAGGGTATCACCGGAGTTGCAGTTTCCTCTCTGGGCGTCAGCCACGCTGTTGCATCTTTGTCCAGTGAATCCTCCAGTTCTCAGCGATTCCCCGAAGTAGTGGAAGCATCTGGAATAAAGTTTATATCATCATGACCTGGTTTAAGCCCGGTGGAGAATTTCGGCGCTCGTTCAAATCGCAGGCACACATCTCTGGTTTTTAAAAGGGTGTATTTAGAAGGAATTATAACTCGCTTGCCTCGACGACGACTGCCTCGTGGTCTCGCGGTACAAGTATGTGCCGTGCGATCTAGAGGTCCTGGGTTCGATTCCCGGGTCGGGCAAAGTGTTATCGGGTTTTTCCATTAAGAAATTCTCAGTAGCAGCACGGAGTCTGGAAATGTGCCCGAAAAACGGCAATACGCTCGCCCCCTATTACGTGGGACTGATACATACCTGGCGAAATGTGGGTGCAGAAATGCATCTCTGCCTACCCCTGTGGGGAATATAGGCGTGAGGTATGTTAGTGTATGGGTATAACTCGCTTTAACGGTGTAGGAAAACATCGTGATGGAACCTGCACTGGGTGTTTTAAGGAATTTCTCAGGTGTGTAGTCTACCAACCCGCACTAGGCCAATGTGATGGACTAAAACCTCTAAATGGTAGAGGAGACCCGTGCCCAGTGGGACGTATATAGGCTGATGATGATAGAGGAAATTGTCAAAATTTTACTTTTTAGTCGAGTTTTTTTTAACGGAAATGTGTACTTATCTTAGTCTTCGATCACGGTGTTTCTACACTCTGTGTAGTAAAAATATACTACTCAAATTAGGTCGAGAGTATATTTCGACTATAAATCGATATAATTTAATTTATTTATTTAAATTTTATTGTACACGTAATACTTAAACTAAAGAGTACAGAAGATGAGCAAAGTACAATAGGCTTATCGCGCAAGCCGGTCTCTTATAGGCAACCACACAGGCACGGAGTTGCAGGAAGAGAGATGAAAGGTAGATAGAGAGAGAGGTTAAATCATCAGCTAAACGAGATATCTAATAATGGGATATTTTTCTAACCTTCAAAAACCTTACCTCTCATGATGGCAGAAGGCGGTCATACACCCAGGCATGGTGGTGCCCCCGTTGGGGTAGAAATCGACGTGGCCGTGGGGCTCGAGGACCCCACTGTCCCCAGCGTTCGTGTGGATAACTTCAGTGTACAGTGAGTCGCTGGGCCTCACAGCGGTGGCGGCGTCCCATCTGTACGCGGGGTCCAAGCCTGTGGTCAGAATTGGAAATTAAAGGAGTCTTTTGTGGCCAGATTTTATGCGTGCAATAATAATAAATTAATGCAAATCTAAACCCTTTACATATAAAAATTATATGTCTGGTCTCAGTGTTGGTACTTCCATAGAAGCCTAAAAGCCCGTTTTCCCCTAAAAAACTCTCAATAGTATTCTTTAAGCTTACAATGTTTATTTAACCAAAGCAATTTAGCCAAGCTCAAAATAAACTGTACAGTACACAATAACGTGTTACGTGTTTGGGCTTCCATGATAGTACCGGCACTGATTGATGTAGATAAGTATTACAAGTATTTTGTATACTTAAAATACATACAGGGTGTATTTAGACCGTGATCGAAAACTGAGGCAGGTAATAGCGAGGGTGATCACAAACCCAGTGGCGATATTAAAAATGCCGACAAAATATAAAAATTTTGACGTTTTCCATACAAACATCGCTGTTAAAAGTATGTGGTTTGTATGGAAAACAACAATTTTTTTATTTTTTGTCGGGATTTTCTTTAATGCCAGGGGGTTTGTAATCACTATCGCTATTACCTGCCTCAGTTTTCGATAACGGTCTAAATACACCCTGTATATGAATGTGAAAAAAACGAATATGTTAAAAAAATAACATCTATCGAATACTCCGTCCAAAATATACACTCCTTTCGTTGTATCCGACTCTACTCACTCGAGACATAAGCGACATTTCCGTTCATCCCTCTGGCGATGATGCCAGCCCCGTGTCCTCCTACACTGTATCCCACCACGTGGTATCTCGAAGGATTGGCGCCACTCACACTGTTCAGCCAGTTGAAGAACCTGGCCGCGGCTTCAGCTGCAAACAGATTTACGTTATCAGCCCATATAGTAGATGTCAGTTTCTCTATTTAAGATCACTAATGAGAAGAGAAAAAAAGAGAAGAAAATGCTCTCATATGCAGTACAACATTCTGATATTGTATTAATCTTCTTCCTTCCTTCCTTTATCAACCCATATAGCACGGGTCTCCTCTACCACTGAGAGGGTTTAGGCCATAGTCCACCACGTTGGCCTAGTGCGGGTTGGCGGACTACACACCTAAGAGATTCCTAAGAACTCTTAGGTGTGCAGGTTTCATCACGATGTTTTCCTTCACCGTTAAAGCAAGTGATAATTCAATTGTCTGTGTTGTATGAATGAAGTGCTATAATTCTGGTGCTTCAAAATTGGTCTCATTTTAATTTGGTTTAGTTGTGACCATGGCTTCCATGAGAAATCCTTATAAGTCCTCAAATTTGCACTAATGCGCGTAACAAATCGTCGAATAGCTCAATATGATGCTAACCGATTTTAATAATCCATATTTTACATGGTCTAGTAAAGTTTAATGAATAAATATTGTGGCTAGTAAAGTTTTCTTACCAGCTGCCCCAGCGTTGGGACCCCAGAAGGAGCCTGCGCCCCAATCCACCACGATCACGTTGAGGTCCTCATAATGCAAGAAAGCTGGAAGAAAAATATAATATTCAGGATCTTTGCATCATCATCATCATCATCAACCCATATACGCTCCACTGCTAGGCACGGGCCTCCTCTACCATTTATAGGACTTAGACCTTAGTCCAACACGCTGGCCTAGTGCGGGTTAGCTATACCTTACAAATTCTTAAGAAAGTAGCCAAGGTTCCCATTCAAAACTCCGAATAAATCTTTAAGTCTAAAATCTTTAACAGAAGAAACTTGAAATATAAATGAGAATTCTGACTTTACTATAAATAATTATAAACTAGACATTACACAATTAACGTAACGCTTTTGGGCTTCTGTGGAGGTACCAATAACTAGGGACCATGTATAAATTGTTGGTACCAACCTGGGACCAAAACAGTGTTGAATCCAGCGGTGACTGATCCCAAAAACCCGTGCATCAGTACTACTGTCCTTTTGGATGCGTCGAAGTGGGAGTTACGGAGTCTATTCTCATCTCCCATGACCAGGGGGTAGCTGATAGACGGGTTTCTCCTGAAAGGAGAATATTACTCAATATACGCAGAACAGCTGAATAAGATTAGAAGGAAATATCCAGTATTGAGCACGTGTCTGAGTGTCGCCGCTTGTCTGTCACCTGTTCTTTCTACTGCAACACACCAACAATGATTATTTCACACAAACATGGCGGGCTGCTGTTGGTTGTCGCACATTAAAGTGTTGATATTACACGCAATGAATTACTAAGAAGCGTGTGTGTCAAACATATGACAGTGTAGTCGTAGGTTCGGCACGCTCGGCATTTGAACATTCCCTTTCTAGGGATATAGACTACTTTCTTAGACCCCACGTTAAGATACAAGTCTTTTGTTTTATTCTCACAAACACACAACGAAAGAAGTTCTATATGAGATTAACATTAGTCTATGGGAGGATCGAACCCGCATTTTGTTTCGTAACCTGCTGTCTAGCCAACTGCGCCACGGGGCTGTTAATAAATAAATATTAAATAGCTTCTTATCACTTGCTTTAACAGTGAAGGAAAACATCGTGATGAAACCTGCACACCAAAATTTCTTCGGTGTGCTAACACTAGGCCATCTAATGGTAGAATAAGCCCTATCAATTATAAAGCCTTGTACCCAGCAATAAGGCTCGACCGAGATGGATTTTTTGTTCTCGGCCGAGACCGAGACCGAGACCGAGAATAAAATAAAGTCTCGGCCGAGACCGAGAACCCAGACCGAGAATAGACAAAGCGAGATTTTTTTAATACTGTAATTTTTTTTAATACGCTACTACTGCCACATGTCCCTCGACATAAAATTGACCAGCTCTCCTAAACAGTTGTTCACTTGCTTAATTAGTAGGCGGCGCAGTTAAAAAATTATTTGTTGCAAGCTTAAGCACTAAGCAACTTATAAGGTGACAAAAACCAATACTCAAAAATATTAGCATTTCTTTGATTACCGAGCTTGTACTATATTTACGCATGGCCACGCGCGGTAAAATTTTAATGCCGATTCGAAAAAAATTACAGTCTCGGTTATGACCGAGAATCTCGGCTAGAAACAGCCGAGAACCGAGACAAATTTCTCGGTAGGATTTGTAGCCGAGAATGCCGAGACCGAGACCGAGACCGAGATCTCGGTCGAGCCTTACCCAGTAGTAATACGTATAAGGGCTGATGGTTAAGTGTCTTACCAAGTGAAAAGATGGTAAGCATTGCTCCTGTCAGGGTCGTAACGGGCAGTGTTGTACAAGTCGGTGAGTGTCCTAGCGTTGTCCACAATGTGGGTGTTTCCATCATCATCCCTCATGTAGGTGAAACGGGGGTTCTCGGGGTCCCATTGGGTGATGATGGGGTCCGCTGGGAGTGCTGAAACAAAAGAATAATAAATACACCGAACATTAACAAACCAAGTAATGATAAGCAAGTTGAGGAGTTCGTAATTAGACCTTACGCTGGGCGGCAGCGGATTATTCAGGACGCTTTTCGCTCATCATCATTCTCCTGCCCTGCTCCCAATTCTTATTTGGGGTCGGCGCAGCATGTTTTGTCCTTCCACACAGGAAGGAAGGACAAATCATGCTGCATAAGAGTTTTGGCAGATTTTTTACGGCCGGCCGCCTGCCTGACGCCAACCCCCCTTGGGACTTTCATTGTTTTAGGAATGGGGTAGGGATAGCGTGTGTTTGGGTACAGGATACTGCAGGAAAGGATATTTGGCCTGATGGTAAGGATGCTACAGTCTCGGATAAGGAAGTATTAGGAGACTGTAACAGCTCGGGGGGCCGAGCTCGCGTACTCGTAGCCTTGTTCCATGACTGGCTAGATCAATGGAAAAGGCATCCCCTGACGCTTTTCGCTCTGAGATGAAAAACCGCCCTAATTGCGCGTGATGGTCACCGAAAGGTTTTAGTCGGTATGCTGGCGTTGGATTTTGGTTAGAGACCCAACTCAGGTGAGCGGACAATTGTTCTGCGCGCCGATTTGGAAGGTCAGAGACCCCGACATTCTCCTCACGGCCTCCCCCGAGGTACCGAACAGGGGAGCTTAAGGTATTTTTCTCTCGTTACACCGAAAATTGTGATGACCTCGAGATTTAGTCGCGCACCATTGAATTTTCGAAGTTATATTCAAAATGAATGATCACTTACATAACGGTAAAAGAAAATATCGTGATGAATCCTGCTCACTTTAAAGTTCTTATTAATTAATTCGGTGTGTAGGTTGCCAACCCGCACTATTCCATCATGGTGGAATAAAGGCTAAACCCTTTCAAAGGTAGGTTTAGGCGCGTAAAGAGGGTCATATATTTGCTGATAATGATGATGATGATGATGACGATGATATTTGCATAACCTCCAACCAAAAGCGTATTATAATAACCAAAACATTACGTCAATAGATAATGTTTTCCTCAAGTGAATCAATTCGTCATAATTACCATATCTTGCGATTACACTGATTAATCCTTTGGGTTTTTGATAATGTTTTAATTATTGTTTTTCGTTTTATCGTTTGCATAAATGGCATTAGAGGCGTAATTTTATTACGAAAATAAACTATCATTAGAAGAATTTATTGTAAACAAAAATATTGTGTTTCAAATCATATTTGAAATCGTTTGATAACATATCTTAAGTCCCACTGCTGGGCACGAGTCTGAAACTGATAGGAGTTGGGACTTAGTCCACTACGATGGATTCTCTAATGGCCCAGCAATTTATTTCGACAACCAAGTCTTAACAGTAAGGATGAGAATTTGATAGAAAAACTTAAAAATACTGCCTTACTCAGGAATCAAAGCCCACTAATTTAAACCGCTTTTTACTTCAAGTTTCATCATCAGATCATCCTCTACTATTGACAGGATTTAGGCCTTAGTCCACCACGCTGGCCTAGAGCGACTTGGTGGACTACACACATAAATTCCTAAAAAAACTTTAAGATATATTTTTATATTTTCCTTTACCGTTTAAGTACATAAGTAAAAGTAATGATTATGAAAGTAGAAGGATGGATAAAAAGAAAAAGGCCAAAGAAAAGATGGAAGGAGTGCGTTAAGATATGAAAGAGAAAGGCGTGACTGAAGACATGACGGCTGACAGGGATGTGTGGAAGGATAAAACATTTTGCGGCGACACCAAATAGAATTGGGAACAGGGCAAGAAGATGATGATGAACATTAAAGAACATTGAAAAAAAATAAATTTGAATTCGCCCGAGACTTTTACCCCGCCTAAACCTTATTTAAAACACGATATGTGGGTTTTAAAACTTCTGTCTACCCGAGAAGCTACATAATAAAATACATTTATAACATCACACCTATATTTTTCCTAGGATTAGGCATTCCTGCACATTTCCAAAGATATCAGTCCCACGTAATAGGGGGCGAGTCTATTATTACATTTCTAGACCCCGTGATACAATGAATTTAAATAATATATATACCCACAGTCACATTGTTACACACACTAACATACAAATGTATCAGAAGCTACTGTAGACTTCTTACAAACACTTGCCAACACTCGTGTGCGACACAAACATTAGTCTCTAGTATCGAGCGCGCGAGTATCACAAGCTGCTGGATACACAACTCACACACGGGTTTAGTACAAAAGAAAAATTTAACCTTGACCCAGGACCTCTAGATAGCACATATTTTAAGAACACCAAGATCACGAGAAGATTAAATCATCATCATCATCATCATCAACCCACACATGTCCCACAGCTGGGCACGGGCCTCCTCTACAACTGAGAGGGTTTAGTTAGTCCACCACGCTGGCCTAGTGCGGGTTGGCGGACTACACACCTAAGAAATTCCTTATTTTTTAGGTGTACAGGTTTCATCACGATGTTTCGCTTCACTGTTAAACCAATCATTAATTTTAAATACACACATAACGTTGTAAAAGTGCGCGGTGTGTGCCTGCGGTTTGAACGAGCGCGAGGTTCTCCACCGCGACTAAACCTCGAGGCTATTACTGTTTATGAAATAAATTAATTGATATATTACCAGAAGCTACAGCAAGAACTGTTAGTAGGGCGATCGTCGTTGCTGCCATCTTGCCAATTTTGGGTTATGGCCGTTCAACCGTGATATATATAAAATTCATTAAGATATAACCTGAATGATAACAGATAAGGAAAGATTCGAAAAACGCAACGGTTCTCAAAGTTTGTGTACTAATATTAACAAATTGAGATATCGTAGGTTTGAGTTCCGGATCGGGCTATTATAAATAAATACACCCAATAGTCACATAAATAGTTCTGAACCCACATTAAGACATGAGTCTTGCGTCGTGCACTATCACATCTCATCATCTCCTCTACCATTGAGATGGTTTAGGCCTTAGTCCACCACGCTGGCCTAGTGCTAGCGGACTACACACCTAAGAAATTCCTAAGAAATTTTAGGTGTGCAGGTTTCATCACGATGTTTTCCTTCACCGTTTAAGCAAGTGATAATTCAATGTGAATACACACACAACTTTAAAAAGACAGAGGTGTGTGCCTGGGGTTCGAACCTGCGGCCGTCGAGGTGACTAAAACTCTAGGCCATCACTACTTTGATCAGCATAGTATCTGTTTATCAAAAAAGTTTTAGAATCATTGTCCAGATAGCATAGATTTGCGTATGAGGGAAAAAACGTGTCAACAAATAATGCATTTGTATAGAAAATACACCCAGCGTTGCTTGAATGCATTACTATTTAGATACACATTCGCCCTATGCATAGAATAAGGTTATATGTGCAAAATCTTAACTTCTCTTTCTCAGCGATTTAAAAATAATTGGGAACAAAATTATCTGTAACTCTTTTTATTCTTCAAAACAACAACAAAAGTTATGATTATTATTACTTCACTAGTGCAATATATAAACAAGTTTAACTCTATAAAGACATTAAAAGTACTTTGGTGTTATAGTCATAAGTAACCTTATTCTATGCATAGGTCGATTTATGCCCGTATAGAAAGGGTAGGTACACATTTCGCCAAGTTTAACCAGTGTGTCCAAAGGCCTAGCTTGCCTTATGAAATTCCGAATAATCTTTAAACTTTAGACTGCCTCGTGGTCTCGCGGTACAAGTATGTGCCGTGCGATCTAGAGGTCCTGGGTTCGAGTTCCGGGTCGGGCGAAGTGTTATTGGGTTTTTCCATTAGGAAATTCTCAGTAGCAGCACGGAGTCTGGAAATGTGCCCGAAAAACGGCAATAGGCTCGCCCCCTATTACGTGGGACTGAAACATACCTGGCGAAATGTGGGTGCAGAAATGCATCTCTGCCTACCCCTTCGGGGAATATAGGCGTGAGGTATGTTTGTTTGTTCTTTAAACTTTAAATGTTAATGTAACGAAAACAATTTTACACATAAATAAACATTTTTATTTATTTCTTATCAAAACAACTTTTACGGGATTATTAATCTAATGCATATGACACATTTTTACAGAGGTACCTACTATTTTTTACATCAAATTTCTATTACGAAATTATACTTGCAGCTATCCTTGTGAATCCAGTAAGAGAATATCCTGAGCCCACAATAAGCTATAAACTAGACATTACAATAACGTGTACCGCTTTTGGCTTCGAAAGTACCGACACTTATACGAAATACCTATATATTTTTTGGTTTATACATTCGTTATGAAATGAAATGAAATGAAATAATATTTATTGAATCCATAAAATGTCAAATACATCACTTAGATTCAGTCATTTCAAATTTTACCACCCTGTTCGGAAGGCAGTCATCACTAGAGAAGAACGGGCAAGAAACTCTAGTGTTGCTCTTTTCCAATCAAGAGATAGTTTACAATACAGATACAAAGACTCAATTTCCCGAATTAGAGCAGCTCATTAATACAATATCAGAATTTTGTATATAAGAACAACATAGTCATCTTAAATGGAGACTCTGACATCTAACCAGGTTAATTGCACAAACATACAAAAATACCTTTGCATTTAGATTAATAAAGATTATAAAGTTAATGAAAATACGGTCGCGTGTATCACTATCTTAATGATTCATCAATTGTTATTAAAAGTACGAGCAGAATAATTTTAATCTATCACATTTGATAGCGTGTCACGTGCAAGAAAAAATTGGTGCATATAATGACTTGGGTTTCGGTAAATAGCTTGCAAAATGATAATTTTTTGATTTGGGTTTTAATCACGTATCAATACTTCTATAGAAGCCCAAACGCCCAGCTTGCTTTAAAAAATCCTATAATAATGTTTCTTCTTCTTCTTCTTCATCAACCCATATACGCCCACTGCAAGGCACGGGTCTCCTCTACCATTGAGAGGGTTTAGGCCATAGTCCGCCACGCTGGCTTAGTGCGGGTTGGCGGACTACACACCTAAGAAATTCCTAAGAACTTTTAGGTATGCAGGTTTCATCACGATGTTTTCCTTCACCGTTAAAGTAATAATTCGTTGTGAATACTATAATATCTTGTGAATACTATAATAGCTTGAAAAAGTTTGAGGTGTGTGCCTTAGGTTTGAACCCGCGACCGCCGAGATTCTTAACCGCGTGCTGAAACCTCGAAAAAAAAAACGCAATTATTTTTTACTTTTAAGTGCATTTTAGGTTTATTTTCAACAATATTTTTGAATTGATAACCTCCTCCTTTTTTGAAGTTTGTTGAAACTACAGATGGGAATTTGTACAAAACTGTTAAATAAGATTAGATATGTATGTGTCCGAGTGTCGCCGCTTGTCTGTCACCTGTTCATTCTACTACAACACACCAACAATGATTATTTCACACAAACATGTCGGGCTGTTGGTTGTCGCACATTAAAGTGTTGATATTACACGCAATGAATTACTAAGAAGCGTGTGTGTCAAACATATGACAGTGTAGTCGTAGGTTCGGCACGCTCGGCATGTGAACATTCCCTTTCTAGTCTTATTCAACTGTTTATATAAGTTAATATTTGAAGTGGACAGTGTTTTGTTTCCAACTCCTCTTTTAAATCTTTCTGATTAACTTCGTTGACAAATTAGGTTTCTTGCTTCACTCGGCGTCATTACTGTGCGTACTGTTGATCCTGGAGCACACGAGGTACAGTGGCGGGGGTGTGCTGGGAATTGGGATAAGGAAAAAAGTTCATTTACCCACAACACTAAAATCACTAAACTATACAGGGTGTATTCAGACCGTGATCGGAATCTAAGGCAGGTAATAGCTAACGTCACAAACCCATTGGGGTTAAAAAAATCCCGATAAAAAATAAAATTTAGTTGACAGTCCCGTGGCGCAGTTGGCTAGACACCAGCTTGCGAAACGAGCGGCCGCGGGTTCGATCCCCGCAGAGACAAATGTTTGTGTGATCCACAAATATTTGACACCCAGAGGTGTTTGTGAGACCAAAAAGTCTCTCGTAGTGTCTGATACCCACGACACAAGACTCGTATCTTAGTGTGGGGTCAGGACTATGTGTGTGACTGTTGGGTGTATTTATTTATTTATTATTAACTTTTCAGACAAACCACATAATTACATTTAATGCCAATGGTTGTCAGGAAAACATTAATATTTTTATTGTTTGTCGGGATTTTCTTTAATGCCAGGGGGTTTGTAATCACTATCGCTATTACCTGCCTTAGTTTCCGATCACGGTCTGAATACACCCTGTATGATGTTATTTCGGTTTAGTCGAAAGGTCTTAGCGCCCGGGGAAGTAAAAATAATATTTTCTTAAGTGTGGGCACGAAGATAGGAAGCCCTTAGGGTGAGGTACAACCGAACAGTAAAGTATAAAAACGAATGTAGTTTATACCACACGACTGAAATAAATGTTATATTCTGACAGCCCCGTGGCGCAGTTGGCTAGACACCAGCTTGCGAAACGAACGGCCGTGAGTTCGATCCCCGCAGAGACAAATGTTTGTGCGATCCACAAATAGGGAATTCCCTTACAGCCAAAATTATATGTGTGTAAAATGTTGAAACAAAATTCATTCATGAATAATATTAAACAGGGTTTTTCAGACCGTGAACGGAAACAAAGCAACAGCCACGGCGATTACTAACTTCATGGCTTTAAAGAAAATCTCGACGAATGAAAAAAAATACCTTTTTCTAACAAAAACATACATTTTATACAGGGTGTATTTAGACCGTGATCGAAAACTGAGGCAGGTAATAGCGATAGTGATTACAAACCCCCTGGCATTAAAGAAAATCCCGACAACCAATAAAATTTTTGAGGTTTTCCATACAAACCACATACTTTTAACACCGATGGTTATATGGAAAAGTCAAAATTTTTATTTTTTTTGCGATTTTTTAAATCGCCACTGGGTTTGTGGTCACCCTCGCTATTACCTGCCTCAGTTTTCGATCACGGTCTAAATAAAAATATTACTAATTTTTTCAATGTCATTATCATCAACAGCCCTTAATTCGTCCCCTGCTTATAATACTTTTATATGTACATATATATATGATGTATTGTATGTATATTTATGTATTTCTACATATAAATCGACCTATGCGCAGAATAAAGCTATACGTGCTTTTACACAACTTCTCTTTCTCAGCAATTTAAACTTATTTGGGCACAAAATTATCAGTAAGTTTTTATGTTCTTCAAACAACAACAAAATTTATGATCATTATTACTTCACTAGTGCAATATATAAACAAGTTTAAATCTATTATAGACATAAAAAGTACTTTGGTGTTGTCATAAGTAACCTTATTCTATGCATAGGTCGAAATATTGCTCACTTATTTATGTAAAACGTCTTTAGTACCTATACACCTACCGATTTTCATCACTGCATCGCCCAAAGGTAGACTGGCAGAAAATGCCTACGGCATTAAGTCCGCCTTTATACATACGTGTATATAAAGATTACATAAATAAATATAGGCCTCTCTTAATTCTCTCTTTTCAAAGTACCTTTCTTAAAATATGAAAGTGAATCACTTTTCACGTAACATGTACTGTCGCGAGCCTGCTTGACCGCTGATAAGGAGTGGACAAATAAGGAGGGGATTACCTTTCACAACATCCTGAGAGGGACAACTAACCACGCCTCGCGGTTTTACCTCTATAAAAATAGATTTAATCTAATAATCTTGTAGTTACATCTATACTAATATTTAGAGGTAAAGTTTATGAGTTTCTAAATCCAGTAATCCCTGGATCTACTGAAACGATTTAAATTATTTTCGGTTAGAGAACGATGGAATGCACAGACGTGACATAAGATACTTTTTATCCCAGAAAATTCTCTAGATCTATTGATCAGATTTGATATAGATAAAAAGGGACCCTAAAAAAGAACACAGGTCTCTTTAAGTGCAATTTTGGGCAGTCACTTCTATATCTATCTTTCTGTAGCCAACCCTGAAGCCTACGCGGACGAAATCGCGGGCAAAAGCTAGTCGCATACATAACACATTTGTAGCTTAATATAATTCGGAAAAGTCCTGTGCCTGGAGTTTGAACCTGCGACCGCCGAAATTCTCCCCAACTTTCGAAACCTCAAAGCTATTACCACTTCAAAACACATTATACGTCTAATCAAAAAATTACTTTTATACCAAATTTGATCCTTAAGGCTTAAAAAAGCGAAAAATATTTTCGAATTTTCCCTTCCTACCCTCTGAAAGCAGTGATTAGCGCTGAACTTTGTAAAGCCCGTTTGTATGCTTATTAGGGAATCTTGGGATTTGACAAACTTTTCCTGTAATGTCACGGGTGGACTAATATGAGAGAGATTGGCGATGGATATCTTAATATTTTTTTTTAAGCTCGTTTTTTTTGTTTGTTGTATTAAAAATCGGAGGGTGTCGGAATATTGGAAAGCTCGGATTATTGGTTTTTAGTGAAACAGCCACTGAGAACTGGAGTCACTGATGTAAAATAAAGAATTTCATAGAACACATTCCTAAGATTTTTATTGTGTAGGAATTCTCACGATGTCTACGATTCACGATATCATCGTTAAAGTGCGTGATAATTCATGTAGACATCTACTTAACTTGTAAAAGTTAGTTAGCCTGAGGTTTGAACCCGCGACCCCCGAGATTTTCGACTACGAGTTTAAACCTCGCGGCCATTACTACTTTAAAATATTTGCAAAAAAATTTACTTTAGGTTTTTTAAAGTGTGTAAACAGAATATGTGTAACAGTGTGTATTCACATTGAAGTATCACTTGCTTTAACGGTGAAGGAAAACATCGTGATGAAACCGACACACCTAAGAGTTCTTAGGAATTTCTTAGGTGTGTAGTCCGCCAACCCGCACTAGACCAGCGTGGCGGACTATGGCCTAAACCCTCTCAATGGTAGAGGAGACCCGTGCTCAGCAGTGGGCGTATAGGGGTTGATGAAGAATGATGAAATGTAAACAGAACGTTATCGAAAACTAATAGAGAGTAATACTTATTGTGATTAAAAACATCATTTTTTGGCATTTAATTTAACCATCATAAATATTACTCGTAATGCTAAAAAAACGTCGCCTGATCATTGAGATATTATTACTACGTATAGAGAAGACACTGCGTACCGCTACAGTGGTCCCTTCAAGTATGGTTCATGAACCACTCCGCACTTAGTTACTTGCGAGCTCTTGAGCGATCGAGTCGTATTTGTTTGTGTTCCGAAAAACGTTGAAACGCGTTAAATATGCCGTTGTGTGTGTTAAGATAGTATAGTTCTAGAAATACAGCAAAGTGCAGAGGAATAACATTCCATCGGTAAGTGACTATATAATTATTTTAAAATTTAATTCAAACAATGTATTTAGCGGACGCCATGTTGCGTCATTTAGACTATAAAAATGACGTCTTATTGAAGTATGTGAACAAAACGCGTAAGCGCCATGAAATACGCGGCGCTTACGACCTTTTGGTCGCGAGAAAACTACACCTGTTAGCGTTCTGCGCTGCGTGTTTATACAGTTTAAAGTGTTTGGTTAGACAGCTAATTGATTGTCAGCGCTGCAGCGATTTTAGTTGTAACTCGTCATAAAATGGAGTATGATTTTTGTTTAGGGTGTCTTCTATATACGTAGTAATATTAGCTCTTCATCAACCCATATACGCCCACTGCTGAGCACGGGTCTCCTCTACCATTGAGAGGGTTTAGGCCATAGTCTAGCTCAATGCACCTGATTAATATACAAAGCCTTAGACAAGAACCTCATGGTCTCGCGGTACAAGTATGTGCCGTGCGATCTAAAGGTCCTGGGTTCGATTCCCGGGTCGGGCAAAGTGTTATTGGGTTTTTCCATCAGGAAATTCTCAGTAACAGCACGGATTCTGGAAATGTGCCCGAAAAACGGCCATAGGCTCGCCCCCTATTACGTGGGACTGATACATATCTGGCGAAATGTGGGTGCAGAAATGCATCTCTGCCTACCCCTTCGGGGAATATAGGCGTGAGGTATGAGGTATGTTAGACAAGAACTATTTCTTTAATAAAACCATGTGCAATGGCTAATAAATAAAAGAATAACACAAAAACGAAAGTCAGAAATAAAATCGACCTATGCGCAGAATAAAGTTATATTTGCTTTTGCACAACTTCTCTTTCTCAGCGATTTAAACTTAATTGGGCACAAAATTATAAGTAAATTTTTATGTTCTTCAAACAACAACAAAATTTATAGTTAATATTACTTCATTAGTGCAATATGTAAACTAGTTTAACTCTATTATAGACATAAAAACGACCTAAACATAGAATAAGGTTACTTATGATTATAACACGAAAGTACTTTTTATGTCTATAAGAGAGTTAAACTTGTTTATATATTGCACTAGTGAAGTAATAATAATCATTAATTTTGTTGTTGTTTGAAGAACAATGAAAGTTACTGATAATTTCGTGCCCAATTAAGTTTAAATCGCTGAGAAAGAGAAGTTGTGCAAAAGCATATATAACTTTATTCTGCGCATAGGGCGAAAAGTACTTTGGTGTTATAGTCATAAGTAACCTTATTCTATGCATAGGTCGAAGTTATCCCCCGCTGAATCTTGTAACTTCGAACATTTCTAACCGTTTGTGAAAAAACTGTCATCTAATTAGTACGAAGATTTTTATCGCTTGTCGCGCTATTGTGTCCAGCCCCGCTCGAATGGAGCTTTAACTTATACCGTTACTTACTAAGTTACACCCCTAACTTGCCTCGAAGAATATAGTAAGAATCTTCATCTTCATCACCCATACACGCCCACTGCTGAGCACGGGTCTCCTCTACCATTGAGAGGGTTTAGGCCATAGTCCACCACGCTAGCCTAGTGCAGGTTGGCGGACTACACACCTAAGAAATTCCTAAGAATTTTTAGGTTATTTAATGTGAATACACACATAACTTCGAAAAGTCAGAGGTTCGAACCCGCGACCGCCGAGATTCTTTAAACAACAACAAAATTTATGATCATTTTTACTTCACTAGTGCAATATATAAACAAGTTTAACTCTATTATAGACATAAATAGTACTTTGGTGTTATAGTCATAAGTAACCTTATTCTATGCATTGGTCGAAATATAATACTGGGTTTTTGGTCGGGATTTTCTTTAACGCCAGGGGGTTTTTCATCAGTGATTACAGGTGATTACTGATCACGTTATCTATCACCTGCCTTAGTTTCCGATCACGGTCTGAATACCCCCTTTATACAGGGTGTATTTAGACCGTGATCTAAAACTGAGGCAGGTGATAGCGATAGTGATTACAAACCCCCTGGCATTAAAGAAAATCACGACAAAAAATAATTTTTTTGAGGTTTTCCAAACAAACCACATGCTTTTAACACCGATAGTTGTATGGAGAACGTCAAAATTTTTATTTTTTGTCGGGATTTTTAATATCGCCACTGGGTTTGTGATCACCCTCGCTATTACCTGCCGCAGTCTTCGATCACGGTCTGAATACACCCTGTAGGTAAAGATTACAATTACATTCTTAAAATTAATCAAAGGCATTAAACAATTCTTTTACTCCGCCATCCCAGGATCTCGAAGGTAATATCATCACCCGGCGTCTCTCGCAGTACAAATCAACATTAAATAACACGGAACACTGAACGCAATTTTACGAATCAAGTGAAACGGAACGCAAGATATTTAGGATAAGACGTCTCGATTTTTGAAGAGAAACTTCTTTATCAATGTCTGAGAGAAAAAAACAACAAAAGAAAAATCGTCATGATTTTCGGCTATAGATGTGTTTTTTTGAAGTGAAGAGAAAGTTCTTTATTGATGTATGAGTGAAAAAAACAAAAGAAAAATGTTTGTTTTTTTGTCCCATAATTCAAATTCAAGCAAAATAGGAAAAGTGAGAGTAGAAGAATTAGAAAGTTCTAATAAGCAGTGATGGCCTCGAGGTTTAGGCGCGCGGTCGAGAATCTCGGCGGTCGCGGGTTCGAACCCCAGGCACACACCTCTGACTTTTCGAAGTTATGTGTGTATTCACATTGAATTATCACTTGCTTTAACGGTGAAGGAAAACATCGTGATGAAACCTGCACACCTAAGAGTTCTTAGGAATTTCTTAGGTGTGTAGTCCGCCAACCCGCACTAGGCCAGCGTGGTGGACTATGGCCAAAACCCTCTTAATGGCAGAGGAGACCCGTGCTCAGCAGTGGGCGTGTATGGGTTGATGAAGAAGAAGAAGAATAAATATGACTGTAGATATAGTTAATCCTTAATGAAAAACAATCATTCTTAATCCTTATTTACCCAAGTTGTAAATTATATATCTCTGAACTACTATATACTATGGAAGTACCGCCACTGGTTTTAATATCAAGTGATTTTTCTAAAGACAAGTAACAAAATTAAAACCTACTCAGTTTTATAACATTAAAATACCATGAAAACTTTAATTTTATGTATAATAAAGTAAAAAATACCAAAGTCTTATCCATCTTATTCCCCAACAAGGCCCCTCGCAAAAAGAATGTTTCAATCTTGTATATTTAAGACGGTGGCGCCCCTAGCGACTGTCATGGAAATTAACATCACTCCCCTCCATTGTTCTAACAGTTTTTCTATTTAAATGTGTATTATAGGGCAGATATTTATACTATAAATTTTAAAATACCCCCAATATTAGTATTTTTTTAACGATCAGCGATAACACGTTTTGAAGCAGCACTAGTTTTTAGAAATAGTTTTAAAAAATATAGTTGAAATGACGATACAAATTACTTGTAAAAATCAATTTGAATAAAGATGATTTGACTTTGACTTTAACAAGCGCGCTTAGCTTTATAGAGTTTTTGACACATTTTCCATTGCTGCTCCGCTCCTAAAAGTTAAAGCGTAATGATACATAGCTTGTTGCCTTTCTCGATAAATGTACTATCTAACACTGAAAGAATTTCTCAAATCGGACCAGTAGTTCCTGAGATAAGCGTGTTCTAACAAACAATGTATTTAGTTTCGTAATTTTTACTTGCCTTTTTTGATGACGTTCTGTTAAGAGAAGTTAATTCCTCAGATTAGCGAGTTTAAACTCTATAATATTCCTTTTAAAATATAATATTTCGCTCGTCCAATATCAAGTTAAGGGAAACAAGCAAAATAATAAATAAATACACCCAACAGTCACATACATAGCTCTGACTCCACACTAGGATACAAGACCTGTGTCGTGGGTATCAGACACTACGAGAGACTTTACTCTCAAACACCCAGACCCGAAACAAATATTTGTGGATCACACAATTTCCAGTAGTAGTACGTACTGGAAAGCGCAGCGTGGGACGTCCCCCAACAAGATGGTCCGATGACCTTGTCAAGGTCGCGGGACGTCGCTGGCTGCAGGCGGCTTCCGACCGTTCCCGGTGGAAGTCATTGGGGGAGGCCTATGTCCAGCAGTGGACCACTATTGGCTGATGATGATGATGATGATGACACAATATTTGTTATTTGGCTTAAAAAGCAGTGATGGCCTCGAGGTTTAGGCGCGCAATCGAGAATCTCGACGGTCGCAGGTTCGACCCCATGCACACACCTTTGACTTTTCGAAGTTATGTATGTATTCACAATGAATTATCACTTGCTTTAACGGTGAAGGAAAACATCGTGATGTAACCTGCACACCTAATAGTTCTTAGGTGTGTAGTCCGCCAACCCGCACTAGGCCAGCGTGGTGGACTATGGCCTAAAAAAACCCTCTCAGTGGTAGAGGAGACCCGTGCTCAGCAGTGGGACGTATATGGGTTGATGATGTATGGATTACACAAACATTTGTGTTAAAATAAAACACTTCATAAATACTGCACCAATTTAAACTTATAATTCACAATTTATATTTACAATGTTCACAACTATTATTTATTTTAGAACTGTTACTTCGACCACCAATGCCTCGAGGACGATCAGTACTTTAAAATGTTAGTTCGGTGAAAAGCAAGCGACGCCATAATCAGTCAATAGACTGTCTCTTTTATTAATTTAATTATTATATTATATTACTTTATTTATAATTTAATTTATTTATTCTATATATTATAATAATGATTCAGTATAAAATAATCTATTTAAAATTCATCTTTATTTAATCAAATATTATGATAATTTGCTAACATTTGTCTCTGCGGGAGTCAAACCCGCTTTTCGTTTCGCAAACTGGTGTCTAGCCAACTGCGCCACGGGGCTGTCAAAAATATTCATATTATTTCGCACTCTTGTGAAAAAAGGGCGTGGATTCAATATTGCTGCGACAAGAAAGATATTAAGCGGTCACATGTGTCTCGATGTCGCAATAATATATGATTTACGTTAACGCCTGTTTCGGGGTTGGGAGGATGAGAAACGAACAGTGTGGGTTCTAGACCCATAAAAGAACATTGTTTAAAACGTTTTTGGGGTATCTTCCGTGGATGGTTTAAGTTTTTACCCTTTTATAGTTGAAAAAATATAATACAAATATCCTTTACATTTATAATCGTATAAAGACCGCGATAAAAAGCTAAGACAGGTAATAGGTACAGTGATTGAAAACATAGTGACAATTAAAATGAACACGATTTTTATCGCCACATAAATTTGACAATTTTGGAAGTTAGGAAAACATCCAAATTTTATTATCATCAGGATGTTTACACGCTTTTTATTAGCTTCACTTGTATGTATGTATGTATGTTTGTAACCGACTTCTTCGGGCGAGATTTTGACCCACTTTAAACGACTAGATTTCGTTTAAACTTTGTAGATTTATCGAGGACCGATGACAATACACTAATTTGATAAAAAAAAAACCGAACTAAAAAATAGAAAATAAGTTTTAATAAATTTAAATTAAGAATAGTATTAAAAATTTCAATAAATATAAATTAATAATAGTGTGAATAAAAAAAATATTTTATTTAAAAAAAAGCGTGGGGTGCTTTTTAAGATATTATCAAAATGATAATCACTCTACTCATATCTGTCAATAAAATATTTATAACTATTGACATCATGCACCCCAAGCTTTTTTTTAAATAAAATATTTTTTTTTTCACACTATTATTAATTTATTGAAATTTTTAATACTATTCTTAATTTAAATTTATTAAAACTTATTTTCTATTTTTTAGTTCGGTTTTCGATAAAAAGCGTGTTTTTTAGTTTTTTTAAACTATTATTTATTCGTCAAAATATTTGTAAACACCATAATTATTACTAGTCTTGGTTTCCGATCACAGGTACATTATAAAGCTCGCAGTTGAAAAATCGTTGCGCGTTCAAGTTGAAAGTTCCAAAGTTGTTGACAACCAGAATGGCAGATTCTTCATAATTTTTATATATTTATAGCTTTTTGTATTACCTATTTATACTTGTTTGACCAACCCGCACTAGGCCAGCGTGGTGGACTGAGGCCTAAACCCTCTCAATGGTAGAGGAGACCCGTGCTCAGCAGTGGGCGAAAATGGGTTGATGATGATACTTATTTGTCCTTCTTCGGCTTGTCCATACATCCGCTTTCATCTTCTAATTCTTCTTCTTCATCAACCCATATACGCCCACTGCTGAGCACGGGTCTCCTCTACCATTGAGAGGGTTTTAGGCCATAGTCCACCACGCTGGCCTAGTGCGGGTTTAGCGGACTACACACCCAAGAAATTCCCAAGAACTTTTAGGTGTGCAGGTTTCATCACGATATTTTCCTTCACCGTTAAAGCAAGTGATAATTCAATTTGAATACACACATAACTTTCGAAAAGTCAGAGGTGTGTGCCTGGGGTTCGAACCCGCGACCGCCGAGATTCTCGACCGCGCGCCTAAACCTCGAGGCCATCACTGCTTTCATATTCATCACATTTCTTTTCATGTTTTCTATCACAGGAGCTACTTTCAGACTTCCCCTAACGTATTCATTTCTCACTCGGTCAATCCGTGTGATACCATATATGTACAAAGTGTATTATTATAAATAAATAAAAAAGAAACTTCCACTGCCTCGTGGTCTCGTGGTTCAAGCATTTGCCGTGCGATCTAGAGGTCCCGGGTTCGATTCCCGGGTCGGGCAAAGTGTTATTGGGTTTTTCCATTAGGTAATTCTCAGTAGCAGCACGGAGTCTGGAAATGTGCCCGAGAAACGGCAATAGGCTCGCCCCCTATTACGTGGGACTGATACATACCTGGTGAAATGTGGGTGCAGAAATGCATCTCTGCCTACCCCTTCGGGGAATATAGGCATGAGTTTATGTACGTTTGTATGTACCTAAAAAGAAAACTTCTAGGTTTTTCTTTATCAAATCTACAAATAAATTGACCAAATATAAAAAGATTAACCGTTACACCAGGCTTAGCGTGTGTTAAGGGTTAAAAAACGATTCTCAGTCCAATCGACCCGTACTAACCCTTTCGATAATTGCAGCAAAAAACCCCAACCCTTCAGTTAATTCCGTGGAACAGCAATTAAACCTGTCGACGGGAATATGTGAAAAATTTATACCGGGTCATTTTGACCCCTTTGGAAGACTTAATTTCGGATATTTTTCAATTTTAACACGTCTGCTTTTGTTTTGAGGGTGTGTTATGGGAAATTGGACCTTATGTAGTGATGGTTTAGAAAGCTGAGTTGAGAGTATAGGCGGCCGCAGGGTCAAATATATACAGGGTGTATTCAGACCGTGATCGAAAACTAAGGCAGGTAATAGCTACGGTGTTTATGAAACCTTTGGCGTTAAAGAAAATGCCGACAAAATAAATATTCCATACAAACCACAAAAGCAAGAAAAAGCAGTGATGGCCTCGAGGTTTGGGCGGGTGGTCGAGAATCTC
This sequence comes from Cephonodes hylas, assembly GCA_030295005.1. NCBI lineage: Eukaryota > Metazoa > Arthropoda > Insecta > Lepidoptera > Sphingidae > Cephonodes > Cephonodes hylas. The sequence goes on along the minus strand of AP025388.1, from coordinate 3,722,278 downwards.
GACGGACGCGAGTTCGAACCCCAGGCACACACCTCTGACTTTTCGAAGTTATGTGTGTATTCACTATGAATTATCACTTGCTTTAACGGTGAAGGAAAACATCGTGATGAAGCCTGCACACCTAAGATTTCTTAGGATTTTTTAGGTGTGTAGTCCGCCAACCCGCACTAGGCCAGCGTGGTGGACTATGGCCTAAACCCTCTCAATGGTAGAGGAGACCCGTGCTCAGCAGTGGGCGTATATGGGTTGATGAAGAAGAAGAAGATACAAACCATATACATACATTTAATTTCGATGGTTGTATAGGAAACGTCGAAATTTTTATTTTTTGTCGGGATTTTCTTTAACGCCAGGAAGTTAGGAATCACCTTGGCTATTAATTAATAATTTTTTTATTAATTTTCAAAATCATTTTATACACCTAAAGGATCTCTGGTAACAAAAATATAAATGACGATTTGATAACATTTTTGAAGTCGGTGAAAAATATCAGATATTGTAGACACAAAATAACCAAATCTATTGAATGTGCTGTATAAAAAAAAACCACAAGGGGTGTTAGGGAGGCAGGGTGTGTCGGGCAACGGTCAGCGATTTCGATGACCAATACACCTTTTTTAGGGTTCCGTATGCCCCTATACGAGGACACCTTCGAAAAATATCAGCCATCACAGGATTCGTAATCAGGGATGGCCTGGCAGTGACGGTCTGAATACACTTGTATATTTGACACACACGGTTCTTAGTAATTCATTGCGTGTAATATCAACACTTTAATGTGCGACAACCAACAGCAGCCCGCCATGTTTGTGTGAAATTATCATTGTTGGTGTGTTGTAGTAGAATGAACAGGTGACAGACAAGCGGCGACACTCGGACACATACTCAATACTGGATATTTCCCTTCTTATCTTATTCAGCTGATCTATGTCCCCCATAACGAGATATATACAGAAATGCTCCTTTGCTTTTGAAAGTAGTGATGGCCTCGTGGTTTAGTCGCGCGGTGGAGAATCTCGGCGCTCGTTCAAACCGCAGGCACACACCTCGCACTTTTACAACGTTATGTGTGTGTTCACTATGAATGGTCACTTGCTTTAACGGTGAAAGAAAACATCGTGATGAAACCTGCACACCTGATAGTTTTTAGGAATTTCTTAAGTGTCTAGTCCCCTAACCCGCACTAGGCCAGCGTGGTGGACTATGGCCTAAACCCTCTCAATGGTAGAGGAGACCCGTGCTCAGCAGTGGGCGTATATGGGTTGATGAAGAAGAAGGCTGATGATGATGGTGATGATGTAATTTTTGCAATCACATTTCCCCAGGTATCAGTCCCACGTAATAGAGAGCGAGGTTATTGCCGAGACAATTGTTTATGTGGTCCACAAATATTTGTTTGGAATCTTGGTATCATCTACACGACTAAATGATAACCAGATCAAGAATTTATAATTTAATTTTAATAATGATAGATACAGGTAACAAGTAGGTTTTTTCTCATGTGTTTATTTTATTTTTTACATTTTTAAATATCATCATCATCATCATCAGCAGCCAATATTCGTCCACTGCTGGACATAGGCCTCCCCCAATGACTTCCACCGGGAACGGTCGGAAGCCTCCTGCAGCCAGCGACGTCCCGCGACCTTGACAAGGTCATCGGAGCACCTTGTTGGGGGACGTCCCACGCTGCGCTTTCCCGTTCGTGGCCTCCACTGGAGAACTTTTTGGCCCCATCGGCCATCAGTTCTCCGCGCCATGTGGCCGGCCCATTGCCACTTCAACGAGCTAATCCGTTGGGCGTTTTTAAATATAAAATTTTATAAAAAAGTACATTTAATAATATAAAAATTAAACCCGCAGAAGGCGGGGTCTACGACCCAAGCCACCGGTGGTTAGGGTCCAAGAGTCAGAAACCGTCTCACGATACGTGCCGTGTCTAATAACACTGCTTTTTGTATCTGGGTTTTGACCCAACAACCGATTGAGAGCCGCCGAAGATGTTGGTCGAGGCTCTTTGGTATCAGCCCATTGGCAGTAACGACTATCGGAACATTGACGGTTGAGTCAACATCCCACATATCAGTAACCTCGTGCGCCAAATCTAAATATTTAGACATCTTGTCTTTTTCGGCTTTCACAAGGTTATCATCATGTGGGATAGTAACATCAACCAACATTGCCCGGCGCGTCAGTCGATCCACTACCACAATATCAGGCTTATTTGCAACAATAGTCCTGTCTGTGATAATAGATCGATCCCAATACAGCGTTGCATGACTATTTTCGAGAACCGGTTGTGGGACATATTGATAATATGGCATTTCTTATGATATCGAAGAACACAAGTAGGTTTATTATTAATGTTTCATAAATTAATATAAGGACTGCATTTAAAATACGGCCGAATCATGGGTTAGCAGAATGTTTAACAAATTTAAGTAGTGGTCTACTTAAGTTCTGAACTCAGTCTTCTTCTTCTTCTTCTTCATCAACCCATATACGCCCACTGCTGAGCACGGGTCTCCTCTACCATTGAGAGGGTTTAGGCCATAGTCCACCACGCTGGCCTAGTGCGGGTTGGCGGACTACACACCTAAGAAATTCCTAAGAACTTTTAAGTGTGCAGGTTTCATCACGATGTTTTCCTTCACCGTTAAAGCAAGTGATAATTCAATGTGAATACACACATAACTTCGAAAAGTCAGAGGTGTGTGCCTGGGGTTCGAACCCGCGATCGCCGAGATTCTCGACCGCGCGCCCAAATCTCTACAGAACCCCTACATTGATTTCGGCTCACAACTAGCCATTTTTTTCTATTTCCCTTCGTCCTCACGTTAATTACCGATCGATCAGATTATTTGATGTATGGGGCTGGAATCTCTATATTGGTCTACCCTTTGCGTACTATGGAATATGTACTTCACGCCTCTATTTCTTTTGAGGTAGGCAAAGTTGAAGCAGTGGTGGCCTCGAGGTTTGGGCGCGCGGTCGAGAGTCTCGGCGGTCGCGGGTTCGAACCCCAGGCACACACCTATGACTTTTCGAAGTTATGTGTGTATTCACATTGAATAATCGCTTGCTTTAGCGGTGAAGGAAAACATCGTGATGAAACCTGCACACCTAAAAAAGTTCTTAGAAATTTCTTAGGTGTGTAGTCCGCCAACCCGCACTAGGCCAGCGTGGTGGACTATGGCCTGAACCCTCTCAGTGGTAGAGGGGACCCGTGCTCAGCAGTGGGCGTATATGGGTTGATGAAGAAGAAGGCAAAGTTATAACGAAATAATAAAAAGGGTGTATTCAGACCGTGATCGGAAACTAAGGCAGGCTGTAGCTAATGTGATCACAAACCCGTTGGCGTCAAAGAAAAATTTTTACAGGCCGGCTTCATCGTTTTAAGGCAAATAAACGTCAGGCGTGAGTATTAGGGCGAAGAGAATAAAATGCAGCTAACTTAATCAACGTATAATCGAAATAATATAGCTAGTGAGTCCGTAATATTATAATTATTCAATTTAGCGCGACACTCCACTGAATACGTGGTACTGTCTTTTGATCACGACGGATTCCCAAAAACGTCTTGCCGTCGTTCCCTGACACTTTTTCGTACCAGTCGCCGGTGTTGCGTCAGAGTGGCAGGCTGTAGCAGGATTGCCACTCTAAAAACATAATGAGCGTCGATATAGTCAAAATTTAGTAAGGAAATAGCCAAAATTTATAGTTTTCGTGTACACCGTGGCTATTACTTGCCTTATTTTCCGATCACGGTCAGAATTCACCGAGCATAAAAACGAATATTTGTCTGTATGATTTGTATAGAATCGTAAACTATGCTTTTAAACACGTGACGATTTTCAGTAAAGTTGTTGTGTATGAGTAAAACAAGGTGTCTAAGTTGGTATGACTAATGTTCGACAGGTGGCGCCCCTCTCATTCCGATGTCAATACAAAAATGCACGTAGTTCCTACGTTTATTCTAATGGGCCCCTGAATTATTTCAAAATACAATTTAGCCCAGTGGCATATCAAAAATACCTGCCCGGGAAATCGATCCCTTTTAAATAATAACAAAGAGATTCTAAAACATTCAACAAGTGAATTGATTAATGAATATAAAATAAGATTGAATTAAAGTCAAACATTGGGCCCCCGGGCGCTCAAGTTTGTATAAAACAGAATAGCAAATTGAAATTGAATGTGTGTTTATTGCTGATGATTAGGCCATAGGGTTTGATTCCCATGTCGGGAAGAGAATTTCAAGGGTCTTTTTATGTTTGACATAGCCCCGTGGCGCAGTAGGCTAGACACCAGCTTGCGAAACGAGAGGCCGCGGGTTTGACCACAAATATTTGTTTCGTGTCTGGGTGTTTGTGAGAGTAAAGTCTCTCGTAGTGTCTGATAAACGACACAGGACTTGTATCCTAGTGTGGGGTCAGTATGTATGTGACTGTTGGGTGTATTCATTTTTGTTATAAACATATAAATATACAAGCTTTTACATCTCGAGATAAACATAAATGTATTTTTACCATTGTAAGCCTCAGTTTTGAAAGTCTATTATTTTACAAAAATATTAATAAAATGTGGGTAAATTATGCTTTAAAAATGTATAAATACTGGCGACACTGACAGATTGATTCATTCTTGATCGAACGATGGAATTGTACACAGCTGAAGTTTGTTATATATTTGTTTAAAATAGCATAAAGAGATTGGATAAAGGAATATAACAAGTTGAAACAAGTTTGTGTTCTCATTATTGAAAGTGTGGCTTACACCATACACTCCTTGCTACATAAAATATTATCATACAAAACGCCCAATCCGATTGAAAAGCAAACACGTTTTATAAAACTCTTCTCAATTACTAAAAACCACATTTCTGGTTATAAAGCCCATTGGATTCGAACCCGGGGACATTAAATAACTCGTAATCTCGGGAACACGACATCTGGCTAAAAATAGGAATGGGGGACGACTGGGATATGTCAATTAGAAAGGCCTGGACAGTATCCGGTATTTTTAACGCTTTGCGACGTTAATTTATCGATTTTGACAATTGTTTTAATGTTAAAAGTGTTTTTTAATTACTTATACCCATCTCATGGTCGGTTGTCTTGAAAAGATCGCCATGTGCGCTAAGGCCGCCATTTGTACATTTTATATTATATTATATCATTGTATTTATTTTATTATTGTGTTTAATAAATAAGTATATATTATCAAAGGTTAGATTGATCATCATTTCTATTAGCGCCAAAGTTAATCAAAAACTAATTATTTTATTGTGCTTCATACATTTTTTTTAAGGCAGACTAGAAGTGTTAAAACTAAAGTTTTAAACCTAGGTGTATAAATATTTTTTTGCTAAAAATAATATTCAGACCGTGATCGGAAACTGAGGCTAGTTATAGCTAAGGAGAGAAAGTAATAATTTTGACGTTTTCCTAACAATCATATAAATTTTATACCTATGGTAGTAAGGTAAACGAGATTTTTTGATTTTGTGTCGAGGTTTTCTTTCAACGGATTTTTAATCACCGCAGTTATTACCTGCCTTAGTTTCCGATTAATACGGTCTGAATACATCTATATAGGCTGATGAGCTCGAAAAACATGGTTATGTCTATTTTATGTGATGAAAGATATCCAAATTCTTACTAATTTTGTCCTCAATTTATAGTTTTATCAACTCATGAAGTTAATAATAGGTTCAATATTAATAGGTCGATTATTTTTTATACGAATTATTCCCCGAAAGGGTAGGCAGAAATTCATTCAATTTGTTTCAGCCGTCTGTGCAGGTTCAATATTAATAGGTCGATTATTTTTTATACGAATTATTCCCCGAAAGGGTAGGCAGAAATTCATTCAATCTGGTTCAGCCGTCTGTGCAGGTTCAATATTAATAGGTCGATTATTTTTTATCATCATCACCATCGTCATCATTAACAGCCCTTAATTCGTCCACTGCTGGACATAAGCCTCTCTTATGGATTACTTTTTATACGAATTAAATTATTATTTCTCGATAGGGTAGGCATAAATTCATTCAATGTTATTCAGCTGTTCTGTGCTTTAGAATTTATTTTGGATAACTCACAGGGAACCGAACCCGCGCTATCTCGCGTAGTGTCGGATTTTCCGTGCAATTCCCCTCGGCTTGAGCCGTGAAACGTCTCAATGGGTATTTTGTCTTGACTTTAGCGAGCCGCTACTGGGTATTGCTAATTTTGATACTTTTATTTTTTGAAATACTGACGACATGATAAATTATGATGATTAAATTATGAAAATATGTAATTGATGTAAAATTTGTATTATATTTTTGGGTCTGATTTTTGTCTTTTAGAGATTGGATGGAGTATTATCAAGCATGACAAAATTAAGACGGTTTTGAGAAATGAACCACAGAACCCTTAAACTTCGCTTAGGTTGTCGCTGTTATCACCCCATAATGCGTCCCACAGCATGGCACGGGCCTTCTTTACAACTGAGAGGATTAAGACTTTAGCCCATCACACTTTGTGCGGGTTGGCGGACTATACACCTAAAAATTCTATAAATATCTAAACCCAATAGTCAAGTATAGTTCTGACTCCATTCTAAGAGACAAGTCTTGTGTCGTGGGTATCAGAGACTACGAGAGACTTTCTTCTTCTTCTTCTTCATCAACCCATTTTCGCCTACTGCTGAGCACGGGTCTCCTCTACCATTGAGAGGGTTTAGGCCATAGTCCACCACGCTGGCCTAGTGCGGGTTGGCGGACTACACATCTAAGAAATTCCTAAGAACTCTTAGGTGTGCAGGTTTCATCACGATGTTTTCCTTCACCGTTAAAGCAAGTGATGATTCAATGTGAATACACACATGACTTCGAAAAGTCAGAGGTGTGTACCTGGGGTTCGAACCCGCGACCGTCGAGATTCTAGACCGCGCGCCCAAATCTCGAGGCCAGCACTGCTTTTAGACTTTACCCTCACAAAAACCCAGACCGAAAACAAATATTTGTGGATCACATAACATTTGTCACAGTCCAAGAATTGAACTCGATCGAATTATTAAGAATAGGTGTGCAGGTTTCATCACGATATTTTCCTTCACCGTTGAAGTACTTGATCGATGAAAGCCTTTAAATTCTCGTATGTCGACGAAGTTATGAAGTTTTAAGTAAAGTATCAATGCTTGTGAGTCGTAGTATACAGAAAACGGCGTTTCTTATCTGGCGTTGTAGCATGAATTTTAATATTTAATTAAAAAGTTACTGTAGGGATGAAAATGTTAGTATTACCCTCAGTAACTGTGCTATATTCATACAATTTGGAGCATAGACAATGAATGGTAGCTAGTTCGGATCCTGGTTTAGTAATAATAAGTCCTAAATGACGCGATTTTTGAAGATCTATTTCTTGTTCGAATGGTAATAGTTTGGTTCTTGGTTTAGTAATTTTAATAATTTTATATGCTGTGCTGTTATTGTGAATATCTTAATGGGTAAGCCCAATAAAAAATTGTTGAACCCGGCAATCGAACCTGGGACCTCTAGATCGTACGGAACTTACTTTAACCGCAAAACCATGATGCAACTTAAAATTTCCTTTCTCAACATAACTATGCCTCAAAATATCGAACCAGAGTTGATCACAGTTACTAAACCTACGCCCCCAAAGAATTCCGTTTTACAAATCATTTGACAAATCTACCCCGAAATTAACAAACTTAATTAAATAAGGGATGGGGTGAAATCTGATTTCGGTAGACGCTGAAACTAATTAGATCGTTGGTTGTCTTGGAAAAGTGCCAAATTACATGTCACATTTATTAATTTGTCTATGGTAGAGCATGCGCTTGTAAAATAGTAATGATGATTATGGTGATGATGATGGTGGTGGTGGTTATGGTGATCATGATGATGAACATTGTGGTGATGATGATGATGATGATAACGGTGATGGTGATGAAGATTGAAGTGAGAAGATGGTGGGGTTGGTGTTGATGGTAACGTGATAATGTTGATGGTAGTGATGGTGATGATAATGATTCATTAACTCTTTCTTGTACTGAATATATTTATTTTAAGCTTTGATAAATATGAAGAAAAATAATTGTAGGATTATCTTATATCTTGATACCATCTAAGTACAATATAAGGTTGAAATTTGATGACTACAGGGTTATAGTTAACTTAAGCAACTTAACTTCAATAGAAACTACAAACTTATGTGGAGGTTTAATGTTAATATAGGGTCATTGATAAAATATGATTTTGTATTTAACTAAGTCTTCATGACGTGCAATCAAAAGATCCTAGGTTCAATTTTAGAGTCAAAAAAAGTTACTGTTTATTTGTTTATGTAATTTAGGATCATTATGTAAGTCTGATATTTGAAAATTGTTGGCAAAATATAGATGAAAACAAGAAGTTTTGTGCTTGATTCAAGAGTCGACCAAAATATGTTTTTTTACATATATTTGTAACATTAAAATGTGTATTAAAAACTGTATTTGGACCCACCTATTAAGAATTAAGAAGAAATTGGTATTTTGACAGTAGCATCGCAATACATACACGCAAATCTTATGTATGTCCATAAGAATATTCATAAATTTAAAAAGTTTTCTGACATACACGATAGAAATACTCGTAATAAAAATAAGTTAGTAACTTATAAAACCAGGCTCCACAAGATCAGCAAATCTTTTAAGGGTTACTGTATACACTTCTACAATAAAGTCCCTAGTCATATTAAGGCTTTAAAGTATCATAAATTTAAAGAAATTACTAAGAGACATCTATGTAACAAAGCCTACTATACAATATCAGAATATATGGAAGATAACGAAGCCTGGGTATAAGTAAAATGTTATTGTAATCCCGGGCTTGACTGGGTCTACTTTAATGGACATGGCTGTACATACTTGATTATTATACTTGATTATTATTTTAGTAACTTGTAAGCAATCAGGTATGTCATGCTCGCAGAAATGTCTGTGCTTACGGCGGCGTCGTGTGCCGGGTCGGTCACTTCCCTATGAAATGGTTGAGGAGGCCGATGGCTGGCACATGCGTCATACTCGTGAACGGGTGCTGTTTGTGGGGACTGGTCTGCCTGATTTGCTTATTTCCATTAATGAAATTTCCATTAATGAAATTTTAACCTGCTTAGATGTCAGAGTCTCCATTTAAGATGACTATGTTGTTCTTATATACAAAATTCTGATATTGTATTAATGAGCTGCTCTAATTCGGGAAATTGAGTCTTTGTATCTGTATTGTAAACTATCTCTTGATTGGAAAAGAGCAACACTAGAGTTTCTTGCCCGTTCTTCTCTAGTGATGACTGCCTTCCGAACAGGGTGGTAAATTTTGAAATGACTGAATCTAAGTGATGTATTTGACATTTTATGGATTCAATAAATATTATTTCATTTCATTTCATTTCATTTCATTTCATTTCATAAGTGATAGTCAGTCAGAATTTAGACATTTACGAGTTCTTTTGAATCTTTAGTTTTACAAAATTAAAATATTATAAAAAGTTGCAAAAATACCGAAACAAAATAGCTTTTAAATACTGTTTTCCAACTCCTCCTTTACATTGCTTTTCTGATTAACTTCGTTGCGGGATTTTGACAATTTAGGTCCCCTTAGATTCGCTGAGCTTCATTGCTCGGCGCCAATACTGTGCGTGCCGCTGTTGATCCTGGAATACAGGAGTTGCAGTGGCGGGTGTGTGGTGGGATAGGGACAAAGCTTTTAAATACTAATATAAATCTGAAAAAGTTAGCATTTTGAACGCTTTAATCTCAAAAACCTATAGGTGAAATTTCAAAAAATTAAAGTCTTTTACATAGCCCATACATCAAAGAATGCTACAAGCTATACAGGGTGGTCAAAAAGTCGTGGATCAAACGAAACAGAGAGATAAAGGAGGTAATTTCCAACAAAAAATCTTTCTACAGCATGGCCATAACTTCATTGCGCGAAAATTTATGCATACTTTTGTGTTTTTCAAGGAAAGTACCGAGTTTTTTTACAATTTAATCAATAAAAAAAACAAATTGATTAAAACAATAAAACAAAAGGTTTTGTATTATGACTTGATAATGTATCAACACAAAAAAAAAAGTATTGCAGCTCGTGGTACCAAATTTAACGAGCAATTAATTTTTTCCCGTAAATTTTGAAGCAATACAAAAAATTACTTCTCACTTTAAGAGCATCCTGTGAAAAAAAAATGTATTACGGATAAGTGACCCTGTATTAAAAAAACTTGCTGATTTAATGTTGTTTCAAATGAGGTACAACACTTTACTAAATGACCTTTACTTTTGGTTTTATGGTCGATTTTTCATATCAAGATGCAAATTCATTAAATTTGCCTTATTCAAAATAATTCATTATTCTATCATAAACGGCCAGTTTTTTGTACTTTGGAATGCTAGAACTGTTCTGTTCTTGTTACACTTAGGGTTTATGAAAAGGACAGAAACTCTTTCACACTAACCATTTAATCCATTGTCGAAAAAGTGTCTTAGTTCATGTAACTAATCATTTTTAAGAAACAACAGGTTCATCACAACTCTGTGTAAATAAACTGGAGCCATTATGAAATAAAAAGAACAATTATGACTTAGTGGTTTAATGAATTATTTTTTTACATTAAATGTTCAACCGAACAAGAACTACGACAGAAGCTCGAGTTTGCTAGGTTATGAATTATGAATAACACAGGTACATTCCGCCGATTACGTGCGAATTTTATTAGGCAGTGCAGATTGTGCATTACGGTTAGAGGTAGGCACTTTGAACATTTAATGTAAAAAAAAAATCATTAAACCTCTAAGTCATAATTGTTCTTTTTATTTCATGATGGCTCCAGTTTATTTTCACAGAGTTGTGATGAACCTGTTGTTTCCTAAAAATGATTAGTTACCTGAACTAAGACACTTTTTCGACAATGGATTAAATGGTTAGTGTGAAAGAGTTTCTGTCCTTTTCATAAACCCTAAGTGTAACAAGAACAGAACAGTTCTAGCATTCCAAAGTACAAAAAACTGGCCGTTTATGATAGAATAATGAATTATTTTGAATAAGGCAAATTTAATGAATTTGCATCTTGATATGAAAAATCGACCATAAAACCAAAAGTAAAGGTCATTCAGTAAAGTGTTGTACCTCATTTGAAACAACATTAAATCAGCAAGTTTTTTTTAATACAGGGTCACTTTTCCGTAATACATTTTTTTTTCACAGGATGCTCTTAAAGTGAGAAGTAATTTTTCGTATTGCTTCAAAATTTACGGGAAAAAATTAATTGCTCGTTAAATTTGGTACCACGAGCTGCAATACTTTTTTTTGTGTTGATACATTATCGAGTCATAATACAAAACCTTTTGTTTTATTGTTTTAATCAATTTGTTTTTTTTATTGATTAAATTGTAAAAAAACTCGGTACTTTCCTTGAAAAACACAAAAGTATGCATAAATTTTCGTGCAATGAAGTTATGGCCATGCTGTAGAAAGATTTTTTGTTGGAAATTACCTCCTTCATCTCTCTGTTTCGTTTGATCCACGACTTTTTGGCCACCCTGTATATCAAGCTAAACCAACACGAGCAAAACACCAATTAAAACTCCGAAAAAACTCTTTTAAAAAATATTTCTTATACTCACGTTCAGTCATACATCCTGGACGATTCGATAACGTTTAGAGGTCCATCCTACCCACAGGTAGACCCCGAACACTGACGAAATAAAAGCAAAATTGTTCAAAGCTTGTGGAAGGGGGTAGCAAGCCGCAGTCACCCTTTGTCGCTTAAATTAATATTTAAACTAGAAAGACGGAGGGATGGGGTGCGAACGATTATCAAAGGGGCATCGACAACTTACAATTCCTATTAATATTATACTGCTCCGTGGTCTCGCGGTACAAGTATGTGCCGTGCTATCTAGAGGTCCCGGGTTCGATTCACGGGTCGGATAAATTGGATGTTTCCATTAGAAAATTCTCAGTAGCAGCACGGAGTCCCCGAAAAACGGCAATAGGCTCGCCCGATATTACGTGGGACTGATACATACCTGGCGAAATGTGGGTGATGAAATGCATCTCTGCCTACCCCTTCAGGAAATGCAGGCGTGAGTTTATGAGTTTATGTACTTCTAGCTATTACCTGCCTTCGTTTTTGAAATTTTTCGAAATTCTTCCAAGATTCAATAACGCTACATGCATACTATTGAGCATATTTTTAGAAGATTTAGAGACTAAACATTATCAATTTTTTTATCCTAACTATTGACGGTCTGAATACAAATTAATAAGCATAACTCTCTGTCAATAATATTCTAATTTTAATATTGACTAACCTTAAAAATACATCTTAAAACATGATTAAAATTAAAAATACTCAAGCGATGACCCGAAAATAAGTAAGCATTATCATTTTTTCCGACGTAACCCTCAAGTTATGTAGTCGATACCCCGTGTTATCCTAGCCCGTCCCTACGCTCCCTCGGGCACCGGGTTCCAATTAGCTCATGCAAACACACCGACAGCCATACACACGCTAATTCACAAGCGGCACACCTCCACACTGGATAAACCTGCATTCCTTCATACATACTGGTCCTTCAGTGAAGATAGATTACACTGATCAAGAAAATAAGTCTTTACGCATAGGTTTTTTTTAATATATTCTGACTAGCTTTTGCCCGCGACTCCGTCCGCGTAGACTCTAGGGTTAAGTGCAGAGAGATTTTTGCATTTATAACATGTTTATCCCACGCGATTACATTTTCCAGGATAAAATTATCCCATGTTAATTCTGTGAGCCCTACCTACCTCTATACCAAAAATCATTCAAATCGATTTGGTAGATCCAGAAATACCCATTCCCACGGGAATACTTAATTTTCCGGGATAAAAACTATCCCATGTTAATTCTGTGAGCTCTACCTCTCTCAATACCAAATTTCATTCAAATCACTTTGGTAGATTCAGAAATACCCATTCCCACGGGAATACTACATTTTCTGGGATAAAAAATATCCTATGTGTTATTCTGATGTATAAGCTATATTGTGGTAAAGTTTCATTCAAATCCATTCAGTAGTTTTTACGTGAAAGAGTAACAAACATCCATACATCCATACATCCATACTTACAAACTTATTAGGAAACTTAAGGATTATATACGCACATCATCGTCATCTCCCTGCCCTGGTCCCAATTAATTCTTGGGCTCGGCGCAGTATGTCTTCCTCTTCCACACATCCCTGTCAGCCGTCATGTCTTCATTCACCCCTTTCTTTTTCACATCTTCAGTCACGCACTCCATCCATCTCTTCTTTGGCCTTCCTCGGCTCAGCCAGCCATCCACTTTCATATTCATCACCTTTTTTCCTACATATGATTGATTCCTTCTCATAATGTGCCCATACCACGACAGACGGTTTCCTTTCATCTTTTCTATCACAGGAGCTACTTTCAGACTTCCCGTAATGTATTCATTCCTCAGTCTGTCATACCGTGTTATACGCACAGTGCACACATACAGGGTGTCTTTAGACCGTGATCTAAAACTGAGGCAGGTAATAGCGATAGTGATTACAAACCCCCTGGCATTAAAGAAAATCCCGACAAAAAATATATTTTTTGAGGTTTTCCATACAAACAACATACTTTTAACACCGATGGTTGTATGGAAAACGTCAAAATTTTTATTTTTTGTCGGGATTTTCTTTAATGCCCCTGGCATGCAATGTTTGTAATCACTATCGGTATTACCTGCCTCAGTTTTCGATCACGGTCTAAATACACCCTGTATATAAAAATATGATTATAAATAAAAAATATTTGCTTTTATTTTTTAAGAAATCGTCTTTATGTCAATTTTTTGTATACATTCATTGATTTAGATTTTTCCGAATTTTTACTCACAAAAGCAAAATCAGATCTATTTTTGTTCTAATTCTTATTTCTAGGTATAAAAATAATAAAAATAAATTATATACAACCTGTAAGCTAAATTGCTTTTGGCCTTCTATAGTCTCTGCCTACAACGGGAGATACGCGTGAGATTATGTATGTTAATATCGGAACTAAAGCCGCCATCTTGATCCATACTAATATTATAAATGCGAAAGTAACTCTGTCTGTCTGTCTGTCTGTCTGTCTGTTACTCTTTCACGCGTAAACGGCTGAACGGATTTTGATAAAATTTGGCACAGACAATCTTTAGACCCTGAGAACGGACATAGGCTATATATTACTTCGAAAAATGATAAGACTTTTTCGTTGTGGCTTGATTTGCGAAGTAAGTCGGAAAAAAAACGGTCGAACAAAATCGTTTTTTGCAAACGCTGCCTTACCCATGGGAGATATATAGTTGAGTCCTAGAGAAAAGTTGTAGAGCTTGATAATGCCTACAAAAAAGTCCGCGATAGCATATTTCTAACTTTTAGTTGGTTCACTGTAACCTCTTTTATGCTAACCAAATTTGTTCTAAAATAAAGCATTGTCTGTGAAGGTGTTTATATAATAAACTGTAAACTAGACATTACACAATTAACCTGTAACGCATTTGGGCTTCGAAAGTACCGACAATATATTAGTAGAGATAACTGCATAATATTCTTTGAACACTATCATTTGTTACTTGTGTAGTTACAAAACTATTGTGTTTGACAAATGGTTTGGGTGTATAAATAAAGAAACACATTTGTGACATAATGCTGCTAAGAACGGCGAGCGAATATAAAATTCATATGAATAAATAAATACACCCAACAGTCACACACATAGTCCTGACCCCACATTAAGATACAAGTCTTGTGTCGTGTATCAGAAACTACGAGAGACATTTCGGTCTCACAAACACCCAGACCCGAAACAAATATTTGTGGATCACACCAACATTTGTCTCGGTGCGGGGATCGAACCCGCGGCCACTCGTTTCGCAAGCTGGTGTCTAGCCAACTGCGCCACGGGGCTGTCAAAATATAAAGGGCCCTGACACATACCCAATAATGGATATTTCCCTACTAATCTTATTCAGCTGTTCTGTGGTAGAGAGCGTTATGGGTCCCAGACACGGTACGATTCGTCTGTACGATCCCATACGATCGATGGTGTATGTCAAGAACTATTTACTTAATCGCAACAAAAATCCATGCAATCATGAATATATCGTAGCGATATATTGACAGCTTCAAACAACTTAATGAAAAATCGTTACGGTCAGTCGTTTCATGTATGTGCGACATTTTTGATGCGATCAATCGTCTCGATTTTCATCAGATCGATCGTACAGACGAATCGTACTGTATATGGGGCCCATAACGCTCTCTACCACAGAACAGCTGAATAAGACTATTAGGGAAATATCCAGTATTGAGTATGTGTCCGAGTGTCGCCGCTTGTCTGTCACCTGTTCATTCTACTACAACACACCAACAATGATTATTTCACACAAACATGGCGGGCTGTTGGTTGTCGCACATTAAAGTGTTGATATTACACGCAATGAATTACTAAGAAGCGTGTGTGTCACACATATGACAGTGTAATCGTAGGTTCGGCACGCTCGGCATGTGAACATTTAGTTTCAAGTCTTTTCTTTCTTTTACATATAAAGGAACCTCCCTTTGAAGTGTGGGGTTCCTCTGGAAACGATAGCTTGTTGAAGCCCAGAAGCGTTACACGTTAATCTTGTAATGCCTATGTTTGTATTAATTTCGTCGTCATCAGCTCATATACGGTCCATTTCTGGGCATAGGCCTCCTCTACAACTAAGAAAATTTAGGCCTAAGTCCGCCACGCTGGCCTAGTACTGTTTGGCGGACTACACACCTAAGAAATTCCTTATTTAGGTGTGTAAGTTTCTTTCCAATCTATTCCTTTACCGTTAAAGCAAGTGATCATTCATAGTTCACACACATAACTTGGAAAGAATTATTTGCCAAAGGTTAGAACCCGCGACCGTCTGCCTAAACCTCTAGGCCACCAACAAATAAATTTTACTAAAAGTCCGAAAGCTTTCTCGTCCATGTGTATTAAAATAGTTTTACACGTCGCTTTCAACAGTCCAGTTAGCGTGTTGGCGAAAGATCAAATGCTTTCTTAATATATCGCCACAATATCTTGTTATGCTGATGATTTAGTTAGATCGCTTTATAGTCGTAAGTCTCGACCTAATTTGAGTTATATATTTTTATTATGCTGAGTGTAAAAAGACCGTTATCGGAAACTAATACAGGTGATAGAAACACATTTTTTTTTTTTATCACGAGAGGAAAGCGCCTTAAGCTCCCCTGTTCGGTACCTCGGGGGAGGCCGTAAGGGGTATGTCGGGGTCACTGGCTACGCCAGCATACCGACTAAAACCTCTCGGTGACCATCACACGCATTAAGGGCGGTTTTGCGGCATCTCAGGGCCAAAAGTGCCCTAAATGGTCCGCTGATAGAAACACATTTACGTTAAGAGAATCTCTATAGAAAATAAACTAAAATATTTTTTTCCTTATACATGTATTTCCAAATGGTTGTTAGGAAAACGTCTAAATTTATTTATTTATAAAGCTTCATATACACAACAGTATATAATATAATTTCTATTTATTGGGATTTTTTATCGTCAATGCGGATGTAATCACCCTAGCTATTGCCTGTAGTATTCGATTGCGGTCTGAATACACCCTGTATAGTAAAATATCGGCAACAAATAATATAATACACTGTAAAAAGACCGGGATCGTCAAATAAGATAGGCAATAGTTACAGTCAATTCAAAACGTTTAAAAAAATCGCGAAAGTAAATCGATAATATGTTAAACCGTTACTATATCCAGTCTTAGTTTCTCATCGCGGTCTTTTACAATCCTGTTAATTTTATATTATACTGCAAATTTTTGCCAGTATTTTAATATACACGCTGTAAAAAGACCGTTGAAAATTATCTGCCTTAGTTTCCGATCGCGGTCTTTCACCACCCTATAACACGCCTTTTACAGCGAGACACATGCGGTCTTGACGTTTAGAGATCTGGAACTGACAGGCTTACAAAGAGGATGAAGCAGGTTCAAATTTATGGGTCAAATACGGGCGCTTTAGTCCACAAATCTATTGTTAAGTTTGGGTTGTGTAAATCAAAATTTTCGATTGAAGTTTGAGTGTAGAGTGAAATGAATTTTCTTGGATAAACCCTTGAAAGAGGTAGAGGGAACCTGAAATGATAAAAAAGGGTGATTTTAACCGAATATTATGAGACTTAAAAAGTTATAAACTGTTTAAAAATAACCCATTATGCTTTTGACGTGTCCGGCATAATTGTATGCAATTCAAATAAATAATAAATAAATATATCGAACAGTCACATAGTTATGATGATACTAATACAAAAGTGTTGCATCAGAAACTACTGTAGACTTGACTCTCACAAACACTTGACAAATATTTGATCAAACTAATCAAAATATCAAATCTTTCAATTACTTTTTTTTATAATGATAGTTTAAGTGTGATTGGTATTTAGAAGAGAATCACGGCGGTCGCGGGTTTAAACCCCAGACACACACCTCTCACTTTTACAAATTATGTGTGTATTCACAATGAATATGAATTGCTTTAACGGTGAAGGAAAACATCGTGATGAAAGCTGCACACCTAAAAGTTCTTAGGAATTTCTTAGGTGTGTAGTCCGCCAACCCGCACTAGGCCAGCGTGGTGGACTATGGCCTAAACCCTCTCAATGGTAGAGGAGACCCGTGCTCAGCAGTGGGTATATGGGTTGATGAAGAAGAAGAAGAAGAAGTCTGCCAAACCGCTCTAGACCAGCGTCGTGGACTAAGGCCCTCTCTGTTGCATAGAAGGCCCGTGCCTAACGTATATGGGCTGATGATAGTAAATATTACTTTACAAAGCCATTTTTTTTTAATATTACGCTCAAGTTTCCCCCTACAGCATAATAAATTACGAAAGAGACAAAATTAATCTATATCTAAAATATCTGTCTAGGGTTAGACTAAAAGCTAATGCCTAGGCTTTTAGCTTCCATTAGTGCATTAGCGCACAACGTTGTGACCTATGTCTGGATTTTAAGTCGTTTTTCAGCAGTTTTAGGCATTCTTAAGCAATAATGGTCGTATTTTTTAATAACGACAATTTCAAATCTATTACAGAAGGTGTATTCAGACCGTGATCGGAAACTGATTAAGGCGGGTGATAGTAGTGATTACAAACACCGTGATTTAAAAAATATGAAATACTTTTTCCTGAAAACTACTTACATATAAATACATAACTGCATATACGTTATAGAATTTGTTACTAATAATTTTTCATGGTGTACAATAAATTAACACTACATAGTATAAAACAAAGTCGCCTTCTCTGTCCCTATGTCCCTTTGTATGCTTAAATCTTTGAAACTACGCAACGGATTTTGATGCGGTTTTTTTTAATAGATAGAGTGATAATTAATAAATAAATACAGTAATATTTGATAGCTACAGTTATTAGGAAAACGGCAAAATTTTATTTTTATTGGCATTTTTTAACGCCAATGAGTTTCTAATCAACGTAGCTATTACCTGCCTCAGTTTCCGATCACGGTTTGAATACACTATATGAAGATATTGTATATTATACGATGATATATATAACTATGGTTGCCTGAAAGTAAAATCTAGAAACTTGAAAGTAAAAGGAACAATAGCTCATTAGAATTTTTGCATGAAAATCCACCCCAAGTTTGTACAAATCTTTGAATTTAAAACATTTCATGAATAATTAAAAGTGTTATCAGACGGTTTTGTTCTTTCAAAGGTTTTGCATTTTTAACGGGAATTTTTTTCGACTTTATTCTAAGCTCCATTTTTTAAAGTATATTATTTTGCAAAAATATAAATAAAATGTGGGTAAATTATGTTTTAAAACTGTTATAAATACTGGAGATACTGACAGATTGATTCATTCTTGATCAGACGATGGAATTGTACAGAGCTGAAAACTGTTATAAAAACTTTATACCTATATGTTTAAACAGTATAAAAGATTGGATGAAAGAAATATAGCAAGTTGAGATAAGTTTGTATTTCCATTATTGGCAAGTGTTTCTTACAGTATAAACTATATTGCGCCTGTTTTCTATAAGAGGTAGGCAGAGAAACACCTACATTATACAAAATAGAAGTTCTAGTAAATAGAACCCAAATAGTATATAGCAATGATGGCCTCGAGGTTTAGGCGCGCGGTCGAGAATCTCGGCGGTCGCGGGTTCGAACCCCAGGCACACACCTCTGACTTTCCGAAGTTATGTGTGTATTCACATTGAATTATCACTTGCTTTAACGGTAAAGGAAAACATCGTGAGGAAATCTGCACACCTAAAAAAGTCCTTAGGAATTTCTTAGGTGAGTAGTCCGCCAACCCGCACTAGGCCAGCGTGGTGGACTATGGCCTAAACCTTGTCAATGGTAGAGGAGACCCGTGCCCAGCAGTGGGACGTATATGGGCTGATAAGATGAGATGAGTATATAGCTGAAACGTAGTCTCGCGGTACAAGTATGTGCCGGGCAAAATGTCCTGGCTTCAATTCCCGGGTCGGGCAGTGTTATTGAGTTTTTATATTGTTTTTTCAAAAACGGCAATAGGCTTGCCTTCTATTACGTTATTCTCTATATCTATTCTCTATTACGTGGGACTGATACAAAACTGTCGGCCGTCGGGTGTATTATTTTTACATCTTCTTCTGGGGCATTCCACGCGAAGCGGACAAGCAAAAAAAGTCGATGTTTCCGATTTCAGTAATATTCGAGTATGTTATAAATATACATGTCCTTTATACGTGTGTTAAATATTTTTGTAATATAATGACTGGTTTCAGAGTTACGGGACTTTGAATTTGTGGCCGGCGTGTGGGCATGCAGTGCTTCAAAGCCCAATACCGAGTCATAAGATTATGGTTTAAAATAATTAAACTAGTGGATTTAATACTTCATTTAATGAGTGTTTAAACTGCATTTTTGTTTATAAAAAAAAATCTTTTTTCATTAAAAAAAATTGCAAGTTAACTTTTTAAAGCTGATTTTCACAAAGATTATCATTTTCAATTTTTTTTATTGTTTTCCTGAAAAAAACCTTAAACTGTGTAGAATATCCTTACAAAGTTGTATAACGGGCCCGAAAGTAGTTTAGGAGCTAGACCAAAATTAGTGCCGCAGCGACGGCGTCCAGCGCCGCGCCTAACGCCCGCCCCTTGTTAGAATATAATAAAACTTTTAATCAAAGGAATAAAATAACTTCTAATGGAACATTTTTCATATGATCAATAATACTAATACGTTAATATCTATCTATTAAATACTGTTTACTTTGAATCTACACCAATATTAAGCTTTTTAAAATAAAACTAACTATTTGTAATGGTTACATGTATTTACAATTTTTTACAATTTCAAATTCTTCACTGTTACTGGTGCGTTTTATCATAATTCCTGTAGTAGTTGGTATGAAGGCATGATATTTTTTTGTGCCTGGTATGGGGCCCGCTGATTCAAACTTATTCTATAAAAACAACTTATTTTGTTGAATGTCTTCTTTTCGTGAATAGAAAATATTCTTTAGACTAGTTATCGCCTCATAGTCCATTTCCACTGGAATAACGACCACCTCCTGACACTTGTATATTGTCACGAAAAAGGTAAAATTTATAACATAGAAGGATTATGATATCGGATGACCTAAAACATGACACAGCAAGGTTTACCATAATACCATCCACAGAATTTTTAATCAACATCTTTAAAATAGGCCATTCGAACTACATAAGAAAGATATATTTAAATAATTGATGGTGCACCCTAGTTCTTTAAAAATAGATTTAATTTCATAAACCTGTTGTATTTTAAACAAGATTTTGGTACAGAAGCAGAATTAGATTTTTATGCCACTTCTTATGGAAAAGGGTTATGTGATGGGGGAAACTCAAAGCGGCTGGCTACCTAAACTAGTCTACAGTCGAAATCAAACCAAGCAATTACCACATTCGAGCGTGTGTAAGAATGGGCGAGAAAATGAATGTTTCTAACGCATATTTTCTATTCACGAAAAAAAAAAAATCAAAAACAAGTTGTTTTTATAGAATAAGTTTAAGTTTGAATCAGCGTGCCCCATACCAGGCTCAAACAATATCATGCCTTAATTCCTACTACTGAATAAACTGTGATAAATCGTACCACTGACTGTAAATTATTTAAAATTGTAAATACATTTAACTATTAAAAATAGTTAGTTTTATTTTAAAAAGCGTATTATTTGTGTAGATTTAAAGTAAACAGTATTTAATAGATAGATATTAACGTATTAGTATTATTGGTCATATGCAAAATGTTCCATCAGAAGTTATTTTATTCCTTTGATTAAAAGTTTTATTAAATTCTAACAAGGGGAGGGCGTTAGACGCGGCGCTGGACGCCATCGCAGCGGCACTATTTTTGGTCTAGCTCCTAAACTAAGTTCGAGCCCGTAATATAACTTAGTAAGGATATTCTGCACAGTATAAGCTTTTTTCAGGAAAAAAATAAAAAAAATTGAAGACGATAATCTTTGTGAAAATCAGCTTTAAAAAGTAAACTTGCAATTTTTTTAATGAAAAAATATTTATTTTTTATAAACAAAAATGCAGTTTAAACACTCATTAAATGAAGTATTAAATCCACTAGTTTAATTATTTTAAACCATAATCTTATGACTCGGTATTGGGCTTTGAAGCACTGCATGCCCACACGCCGGCCACAAATTCAAAGTCCCGTAACTCTGAAACCAGTCATTATATTACAAAAATATTTAACACACGTATAAAGGACATGTATATCTATAACATACTCGAATATTACTGAAATCGGAAACATCGACTTTTTTTGCTTGTCCGCTTCGCGTGGAATGCCCCTTCTTCATCAACCCATATACGCCCACTGCTGAGCACGGGTCTCCTCTACCATTGAGAGGGTTTAGGCCATAGTCCGCCACGCTGGCCTAGTGCGGGTTGGCGGACTACACACCTTAGAAATTCCTAAGAACTCTTAGGTGTGCAGGTTTTATCACGATGTTTTCCTTCACCGTTAAAGCAAGTGATAATTCAATGTGAATACACACATAACTTCGAAAAGTCAGAGGTGTGTGCCTGGGGTTCGAACCCACGACCGTCGAGATTCTCGACCGTGCGCCCAAACCTCAAGGCCATCACTGCTTGATTTTTACATCACATAACCTATATTTGTTTCCCAAGAAATAATATCTTATTTCTGATACAGAGTAACGCTTTGTTTTAAATAAAATTTCCAAAAATTTTTACAAACATTTAATAAACATACAAACATTTCATGTTACAACGAACCCCATAGGCACTAAAAACGTATAATTTCCCTCCCCGAGACACGAACCCTGAGCTATAAAACCCGTAATTAAGTTTGCTTTAACAAAATTATAAATATTAATGAGACTTATCTACACTTTGGAGGGAAAGGGAACATTTTAACACTAAATCGATTCCTTTAAAGAAATAAAAAAATGGTTTAGTGGTGAGCAATATACAGATCTAAGTTATCTTATCAGTTCGAGAAATGTAAAGTTTTTAATTCAAAATTTTTAGCAACATAAATATTTCATCATGATCATCAGCTCATATACAGGATGTATTTAGACCGTGATCGAAAACTGAAGCAGGTAATACTGATAGTGATTACAAACCCCTTGGCATTAAAGAAAATTCCGACAAAATATATAATTTTTGAGGTTTTTCATACAAACCACATACTTTTAACACCGATGGTTGTATGGAAAACGTCAACTTTTTTTATTTTTTGTCGGGATTTTCTTTAATGCCAAGGGGTTTGTAATCACTATCAGTATTACCTGCCTCAGTTTTCGATCACGGTCTAAATACACCCTGTATAGTATAATATAATTATTATAATTTTATAAAATTAATATTGTAATAATTTATAAAAAATAAAAAAAATAATAAAAATGACATTTCGTGTTGCTGAGGAAGTTTCTTGCCGTTTCTTCTCCACAGCGATAACACGTTTCGAAGCGGCAATAGTTATAAAAATAGCATAAAATATTGACGATTCAAAAGTGCTTGTGAAAGTCTATTTGAATAAAGGAAATTTGACTTTGACTTTGAATGTATGGGAGCGATTAATGTAATTTTTTTGGATATTCCCCGTTGTATTTTTAAAAACATATTATTGTCATTTTACTCATTAGGTAAAGTACTTTCGATATCAGTTTTAAGTCTTTTGATATCTGTAGTAGTTATGGAATAATCGCCTGTGCACACTTAACAATTACACCAGCTTGATAACCGAGAGGCTGCGGGTTCGATTCCCGTGCTGAGACAAATGCTAGTGTTGTGTACTATTTGTTTCGGGTCTAGATGTTTGTGAGACAGGAAAGTCTCTCGTAGTCTCTGATACCCACGATATAAGTCTTGTAACAACGATGACGACGATGGTGATAATGATGATGGTGATGATGGCGATGATGATGATGATGATGATAATAATGCTAACATTGATGATCATGATGTAATAAAACCACAATTTCACGACAAAACAAGTCTTCCTTTATTATCAACGATGCCTACTTTCTGCATCCAGTTTATGAAGCCTCTGTTCTGTCTCATGTCTGCTTTCTTGCCTCCCACGCATTCTGATAACGGACGCCTGTGCCACACTGAAACGTAATTAGATTTTTAAATGTTATATGACCTCAATAACGAAAATCTATACTAATATAATAAAGCTGAAGAGTTTGTTTGTTTGTTTGTTTGTTTGAACGCTAGGATCTCAGGAACTACTGGTCCGATTTGAAAAATTCTTTCACTGTTAGATAGCACATTTATTGAGGAAGGTTATAGGCTATATATCATCACGCTACGACGAATAGGAGCGGAGCAGTGATAAAGAATGTTTCAAAATCGGGGACATTTTTTTCTTTTCGTGAGCTTCCGCTGCGTGCGCTGCGGAAACGGTTAAAGTTTCGCTAAAATAATGTTTGAGAGAAATGTTCCTCTTTAAAAGTTCTAAAAATAACGTCCGCGACAGCATATGTCTATTCTTTAAGGTTAGCTCACTATAACGTTTTTTATCCTAACCAAATTTATTTTAAAATCAAGTTTTATTTGTGAAGGTGTTTTTATAAATATGATATTAATCCTTATCCAAATAAATACGTTATTCATTACAAGTATTTAATTTCAAATAAAATTGCCCTTTACATCATTTGATTTCACTGAGTATCTTAGAAGATATTGCAGTTTTAAAATATTGATCAAGCGCGCAGTAATGATGCACAAGGCGCCGATCGACGCGTTACGGTTTCAGGTTTGAACAATTTGACCGAATTGTATGATTTTTTGTATGGACATAAATAGGACGCTGAGAAGTAAAATAAACTACAACTTATTTTCCTTCTGAACTCAACCCTGTAGTCTACGCGGACGGAGTCGCGCGCAAAAGCTAGTATCGATAGATAACTACACTAATATTAAACTGGGTGTATTAAGGCCGTTATGGAAAACTAAGACAGGGAATAGCAACGTTGATTAAAAACACTGCCTTAGTTTTCGACAATGGTCTGAATTACAATTACTGTTCTTTTTGATGTCTTTATCTTTTTGAAGCAATTAAAAATACATTTAAATCTCACCCTTATTATAAAAACAGGAGTCCAAATCCATCCTGCAGTGGTTCATGAAGACCCTCCTTACTCCATCGTCTGAGACGGCGCACTCAGGGTCGTAGTCTTCGGGGCAGGAAGCAGGACACATGTGGGAACAAAACCTTCCGTCTATGGACTTGCTCTGAGACCTGGGCATAGACAAATACATAACCTCACACCTATATTCCCCGAAAGGGTAGGTAATTTCCGCCCCCAAATTTCGCCAGATATCAGTCCCACGTAATAGGTGGCCTACTGCCGTTTTTCGGGCCCTTTTTTTTTTAAATTTACTAATGGAAAAACCCTATAACACTTTGCCCGACCCGGGAATCGACCCAGGAACTCTAGATCGCACGGGATAGATATGCTTGAACCACGAGACCACGAAATACAGATCCACCTATGCATAGAATAAGGTTACTTATGACTATAACACCAAAGTACTTCATGTCTTTATAGAGTTAAACTTGTTTATAAATTGTGCTAGTGAAGTAATATATAAGCAGTGATGGCCTCGAGGTTTAGGCGCGCGGTCGAGAATCTCGGCGGTCGCGGGTTCGAACCCCAGGCACACACCACTGACTTTTCGAAGTTATGTGTGTATTCACATTGAATTGTCACTTGCTTTAACGGTGAAGGAAATCATCGTGATGAAACCTGCACACCTAAAAGTTCTTAAGAATTTCTTAGGTGTGTAGTCCGCCAACCCGCACTAGGCCAGCGTGGCGGACTATGGCCTAAACCCTCTCAA
Source organism: Cephonodes hylas (assembly GCA_030295005.1). Taxonomy (NCBI): domain Eukaryota; kingdom Metazoa; phylum Arthropoda; class Insecta; order Lepidoptera; family Sphingidae; genus Cephonodes; species Cephonodes hylas. The sequence continues at coordinate 3,696,803 of AP025388.1, read as the reverse complement.
TGGTAGAGGAGACCCTTGCTCAGCAGTGGGCGTATATGGGTTGATGATGAAGAAGAAGAAAGTAATAATGATCATAAATTTTGTTGTTGTTTGAAGAACATAAAAAGTAACTGATAATTTTGTGGCCAATTAAGTTTAAATCGCTGAGAAAGAGAAGTTGTGCAAAAGCACATATAACTTTATTCTGCCCATAGGTCGAGATAATCATCATCAGCCCATTTACGTCGTAAACTAAACACGGGCATCCTCTACCATTGAGAGGCCTTATTCCACTACGCTGGCTTATATTAGCGGAGCTAAGAAATACCTAAGAACTTTGAGGTGTGAAAGTTTCATCACGATGTTCCTTCACTCTTAAAGCGCGTGATAATTCATAGTGAACACACATAACGTTGTAAAAGTGCGAGGTGTGTGCCTGCGGTTTGAACTCCGAGATTCTCCACCGCGCGACTGAACCTTGAGGCTATCATGACTGGGTCAAAATTTGCACAGCGTCTAAGATTGACTGTTATATATCGATCTATGCATAGAATAAGGTTACTTATGACTATAACACCAAAGTACTTTTAATGTCTATAGAGTTAAAATTGTTGTTGTTTGAAGAACAAAAAAAGTAACTGATAATTTTGTGCCCAATTAAGTTTAAATCGCTGAGAAAGAGAAGTTGTGCAAAAGCACATGTAACTTTATTCTGCGCAAAGGTCGATATGATAATGATTGATTGTAATTTCTAATTGTATTTCGCTGGCTGCAGGAGGCTTCCGACCGTTCCCGGTGGAGGTCATTGGGGGAGGCCTATGTCCAGCAGTGGACCACTATTGGCTGACACTGATGGTGATACTGATTAATTTCTAAATCTAGATCAATTTACCTTCTAGAAGAAAATGTTCTTCTGAAATTGTTATTGTTTGACTCCGGTTTGGAATTGTATAAAGGCATCTGTTTTGGAATGTATAAAGGCATGGGTTTGTATGAAAATGTCTTCTCCACGGTATGAGAGCCGATATTCTTGCATTTTTCTATATCTACTTGTTTGTACCCTGAAAAAAAGATACTATACTAAGATACAGAAATTAATGTTTGTCTGTCTGTATGTCTGTCTTATTTCCTTTATCTATTATTCTATCTTTATGTCATGATCTTTAGCAAATTTGTTGTAGATGAGCCAAAGAAGGCTTCTGAGTTGGCACGACCAATTTTCGACAGGTGGCGCCACTGTTGTTAAAACTCATCTTAAACGACTGAACTGATTGTGATGAAATTTTCTATGTACATATCAATGGGCTCCAATTTTATGAAAGTACCGACTTTAAGATACGAATTAGATATTTTAGAAAATCACTAATCGTGACTACAAAGTGAAATCTTAATTTTTAAAAAAACACTCACGATTCTCCTCATATTTAAAATTGCAATTGACTTTCCTGAAATAGCAAGAGTTTAAAAACAGTCGATATTTTAGCTGTCCGCCATCTTTTTTCACGCCACAAATTGATTCGATGGTATTATTACAATCTAAATGGGTGCAGTTTAGAATTATTTTCGTTCTTCTAGTATCTTTGACAGGTTGTACATCTTCCCTCGCTCTTTCAACATGTCTGTTTTTAGGCGTTTCGATTTGATCGTCGTTTTTACCGGATATAAAAACTATATCTTCTGTTGGTGCTTCTGAAATTTCATTTAATTTTAATGGTCAGTTTTGTATTGGTGTTTTTAACTGTGATCGGTCACTAACGCAGGTAATAGCTAAAGTGATTTTGAATTCATTGGTGTTAAAGAAAATCGCGATAAAAATTAAAAATTTTCACGTTTTCCATACAAATATTGGTATTAATTAAATGTATGCGGTTTGTATGGAAACCGTTAAAATTTTATATTATATTTTTTGTCGGAAATTTCTTTAACGCCAGGGTGTTTGTAATCATTTTAAAAACTACCTGCCTTAGTTTCTGATCACGGTCTAAATACACCCTGTATATCAGTGGCGTGCCTAGGGTGTCAAACTAAGGCAAGCCCAAATGTTTATTTAGTAGCAGCATATTTTTTTTGGTATGTAGGACTAATAAATACCTACCGGTTAGTACTCACATTCACGTTTATAGCGTTATTTTATAAATAAACAATCGTTAAGTTCGTTATTCGGAACTATGTAAGGCAAGTCGGGCTTTCGGGCTTCTGTGGAAGTACTGCCACTGATGTATATGTATTCACAATTAAGTATAAAGCACTTTAATGTTGAAATAGTTTAAGATACGTGGTGTACTAAACTCAAGTTTTATTTAAAATAACCAAAAGATAAGTAAAAATCAAATGTTATCATCATCTAAAAAAACTTTTACAACTTATTTTGAATCATCAAAAAACTATTACCGCTACGAAACGTGTTATCGCTGTGGAGAAGAAACGGCAAGAAACTCCCTCAGCAATACCAAATGCAATGTTATTTAGTATTCTTTACAAAATAGCGATATATACAGGGTGTATTCAGACCGTGAAACTAAGGCAGGTTATAGCTAAAGTAATTTCAACAACGAACAACAAAAATTTCATTTTTTTTATTTTTGTCAAAAAAAAAATTATTGCTAGGAGGTTTTAATGACCTTGGCTATTAGTTTGCTTTATTCCGATCGCGGTTTGAATCCACCCTGTATACTTAAAAAAAATGTCAAATAAAAAAAACAAATTCTTTATTACAAAACAATTTTTACATCATAAATGTCAACGATACAAACTAGCAACGAAAAATACTTTCTTCAATTTACTCACTCACCCGTTTCAATCCTAACATTCTGTCCGGACATTATATCAGCAACTGTTTTCTTGTACAAAATATCGCCAATTTTCACATTTTCCCGTCTATCATAAACTCTTTCAACAGGTTTATCATTTGGCACGAAATAAACATCTTCCGTGGCCTCCAAATAATCTGATTCCGTTGTCCTTTGTGCACTTTCGTTAGGTACAATAGATTCTGGTATTATAATTTTTATATTCTCTCTGGTCGTTGTCTCTGGCTCTGGCCTCGGTTCTACGGCCTCAGCGTGGCCCGAGTATTGGACTATCACATCTGTATCTGTATCGTTGTTTGAGTTAATATGTTCACATTTTGAGGTTATTATCAAAATTGGAATTAAAATGGCGGGAAATATGACGTTTGAGGCCGCCATGTTTGAATTTTTTTCACTTTTAAATCAGTTATTGTAAAAGATTGGTCTTAAATCAAAGTATGTGTGCAAACTCACGCTAATCTCATATTAGGGAAGGTAGAGACTGTAGAGCGCCAAATGCTACGGTCTTTGAATGCATCTTGATTATAAAAAATAACGGTTTTGTCATTTCAATAATTGATTGTTAGTTTATATTTTATTCTATAGCTAATTAAAGATTAGTTATAGAATAGAATATTATATTTTTAACTGATTTTAACTATTTATAAGGTATAAATTACCGGCAACTAAGAACTTTCTTTTCAACAGTGAAACTTGAAATGGATATGTAATGAGGGCAGAACAATGGGTTATTGTTTTGAGATAGGCAAAGTTTACAATTTCAACGTAATTGAAAATTTACACCCATAAGGTAGTCCATTCATTGATTTTTTAAATCAACAAAACTTTTATTAGGAATACTAATAGTAAATATACTCAACAACCTCTGACTTTTCGAAGTTATGTGTGTATTCAAATTGAATTATCACTTGCTTTAACGGTGAAGGAAAACATCGTGATGAAACCTGCACACCTAAAAGTTGTTAGGAATTTCTTAGGTGTGTAGTGCGCCAACCCGCACTAGGTCAGCGTGGTGGACTATGGCCTAAACCCTCTCAATGGTAGAGGAGACCCGTGCTCAGCAGTGGGCGGATATGGGTTGATGAAGAAGAAGAATATACAAAGTTCTGACCCCACACTAACATAAAAGTCTTGTGTCCTACATCAGAAACTACGAGAGACATTTTCGTTCTCAAAAAAACACACACCCATGACTTTACTCTCACAAACACACTTAAAAAATCATCACTACATAGTATAAAACAAAGTCGCTTTCTCTGTCCCTATGTCCCTATGTATGCTTAAATCTTTGAAACTACGCAACGGATTTTGATGCGGTTTTTTTAATAGATAGAGTGATTGAAGAGGAAGGTTTATATGTATGATAACATCCATTAAATATCAGCATTGCACCCGTGCGAAGCCGGGGCGGGTCGCTAGTAAAAAATAATGGATAAATAGTTAACTCGAGTTGTCATTGGATTATAAGAACGATATTGCAAACTATTTTCCAACCTAATATTCAACTTCCAACCTAATAACTTAAAATTATGTTATCTGTTGATAAAGAAATATTTTTTGGTTTCTAGCAATATTGTTAAATAGAAAATTCATGTTTTATGATACTGCAATCGCATTAATTGTTTTGAGAATGTTCCAGAAAACCGCATTGAGAGTAGCGCCATCTTTTGCTTTTATTTGAAATTACGCGCTATACAAAGTATGGAGGTTTAATACCATTTTTTTATATTGTTATTGATATATTTTTTGAATATGTAAATTTGAATTTTTAAATTTTATTACAGTTTCATATACTACTTTCTTTAAATACTAATCACTTATTTATTTAAACAGCGACATCTCTGATTTTACTTGCGTACTACATTGTCTGAAAGTTGACTATTTTTAATTAGTAATTTTATTAAATGTTTTTTACACAATTTCATAGATGGCGTTACTTGTTTTTAGTTCGTAAAAATAATTACTAGATGGCAACTGTGTCGCCTTGCAGATGAAATAAAGAAAGTTAACAAACTAAAATCAATATTCAACTGATTTCATTGAATATTATTTAAAGCAGTGCTGGTCTCGAGGTTTAGGCCCACGATCGAGAATCTCGGCGGTCGCGGGTTCAAACTTAAGACACATTTGATTTGTCGTAGTTATGTGTGTATCACTACATAGTATAAAACAAAGTCGCTTTCTCTGTCCCTATGTCCCTTTGTATGCTTAAATCTTTGAAACTACGCAACGGATTTTGATGCGGTTTTTTTTAATAGATAGAGTGATTGAAGAGGAAGGTTTATATGTATGATAACATCCATTAAATATCAGCATTGCACCCGTGCGAAGCCGGGGCGGGTCGCTAGTTCACAATAAATTATCACATACTTCAGAAGGAAAACGTCTTAACGAAACACTTAAAACTTCTAAGGAATTTCTTAGGAGACTTGTGCAAAGCAATGACATATGGAAAAATATGACATATGGGCACATGGCACAAACTTTACTCGAAGGGGTAGGCAGAGATGCATTACTAAACTCATGTTTTACTAATTCAGAGCTAGGTCCTTCTGCCTTCATAACAAATGGCATTTATATTGCCATTTTTATAATTACAGACTCCGCGCTACTGCTGATAATTTCGAAACACTTAAACCTAATAAAACTTAAACCGGGTATCAAACCATGAACCTTTAAGTCACAGCCCCGTGGTGCACTTGGCTAGACACCAGCTTGCGAAACGAGAGGCCGCGTCGATCCCCGCAGAGACAAATGTTTGTTTCATCCTCTAATATTTCGGGTCTGGGTGTTTGTGAGAGTAAAATCTCTCGTAGTGTCTGATACCCACGACACAGGTCTTGTAACCTAGTGTGGGGTCAGTGTGTATGTGACTGTTGAAAGTATTTATTATTATGTATCATATTTAAACTTCCGTGGAACCAACAATATAATAATTTAATTATTAAAATCAGATCAAATATTAAACCATCTACATATTTCAATACAAATGTAGTCAAGCGATGAAAAAACAGCAATTAGAAGAAAAAAAAAATCTCCTTTGTGAAAATATCACGTAATTTTTAATACAACCTTTACTTGGAATAATTCTCAAAAACGACCTGTGGAGTAAGGCTGGGTTTTCAGTCTGAAAATAAGTTTCAGCGGAATTTAGGTTTAACGTGTTATTTTTTAATAAATTCAGCGTTTTAGACTTTAGAGGCTTTTTTGTATAGGGCGTTATATTCGTGAGCGGTGAAAGAAAACATCGTGATGAAACCTGCACACCTAAAAGTTCTTAGGAATTTCTTAGGTGTGTAGTCCGCTTATCCGCACTAGGCCAGCATCGTGGACTAAGGCGTAACCCATCTTAATAGTAAAGCCTAAATGCCAACTCTGCCTAACAAAATTTCGAATAATACCTAGTCATTATCTAGTCTATCTCGGCGGTCGCGGGTTCGAACCCCAGGCACACACCTCTGACTTTTCGAAGTCATGTGTGTATTCACATTGAATTATCACTTGCTTTAACGGTGAAGGAAAATATCGTGATGAAACCTGCATAAAAGGACTTAGGAACTTCTTAGGTGTGTAGTCCGCCAACCCGCACTAGGCCAGCGTGGTGGACTATGGCCTAAACCCTCTCAGTGGTAGAGGAGATCCGTGCTCAGCAGTGGGCGTATATGGGTTGATGAAGAGAACTCGAATTGTAAAACCAATGATAATAATAACCAAAATCTCTCTCGAATAAGTAAACGTTTGATCTAAACATTACGGTAATAAGATTGTTGTTTGAAATTAATAAATTATGAAACATTACGTAAATTTCGGGGGCAAAGATTAATTTTCTTAGAATTTTTTTCTCGTCCTACAAGAGTTAGCTATGCTACGATTTCTGTCTCAAAAACATGAAAAATTTAAGAATTAGTTTAAAATTTTAAATATTAGATATGTATGTACTCTACAGCGTGAACGAAAACTCAAAATTAAGGCAGGTAATAGCTACGGTGACCACAAACCCATCTATATATATAAAAGAAAGTCGTGTTAGTTACACCACTTATAACTCAAGAACGGCAGAACAGATTTGGCTGAAAATTGGTAGGGAGGTAGCTTAGAGCCAGGAGACGGACATAGGATACTTTTTATCCCGTTCGATAGCGTTCCCGTGGGACTTTTCATTGTTTTCTTTATCCATACAAAAGTTTCGTTTTAATAATTAAGTCAATTTAAACTTTAATACAATACAATAAAGTTTAAATCGTAGTGGAGGAGTTCTATGTTATAAAAATGAATTGCTCGATGTGTTCCTAAGCGCAAATCTCGAGAACAGCTGAACCGATTTCGCTAATTCTTTTTTTATAATATTCCTTGAAGTACGAGGATTGTTCTTACGGAGAGATACATTTTAATAATTGCCTGAAAAGGTCTAAAAATAATACTTTTCTATATTCCCATACAAAAGGTTCGTAATGATACTTAAGTCATTTTGAACTTTAACACCATACAAAATTTCCTGTCATTTAATGGTCATCCCGTCGATGCAGTTAGAGGCCCCCTCAAATAAAAGAACTTATTAAAATAAGCATTTTGAATCGACAATATGTATCTATAACATTCGAATTATTGCGTATTTTAGATGTTAAAAATGCAGAATTCTCATGACAATGGATTGACATTTTTTGGCTGTCAAATATTAAGGCGTTCAGAAATTTATTTTGTGTAACAAATCTCCTTGGTAGTGCCTAATATTTTATTTTTTATTATGCTTGAATATCTAAAATATTCTAAATCTCCATCAAGAAATATTAATAAATGGTCAGGGGATGCCTTTTCCATTGATCTAGCCAGTCATGGAACAGGGCTATGAGTTCGCGACCTCGGCCCCCCGAGCTGTTGGAGTCTCCCACTATTTCCTTATCCGGGACTGTGGCATCCTTACCATCAGGCCAAAAATCGTTACCTGCAATATCCTGTACCCAAACACACGCTATCTCTACCCCTTTACCAAAAGAACGAAAGCCCCAAGGAGAGTTGGTGTCAGACAGGCGGGCGGCCGTAAAACATTTGCCAAAACATTTATACAGTATGTATAATAAGAAAGGTGACAGGGCCTAGGCCGTCCCCCGTAGCCGACGCGCAGGGGCAGCACCCGGTTCCTATGAGAAATGGGCAAGGTTTGTTACACCAGCCCGGGCGCGGGCAACGTAAGACACTAGCCCGGGAAATGAGATTGAGGTATGCAAGTTGGAATGTAGGTACGACAAATGGTAGGTCAAGGGAAAAAAAAAATGGTCAACGACGAAGACTTACGAAAGACAACTGCATGCAGCAAAGTGGTATAACACGGAGTGACAGAGTCAGAAATGAATACTTTAGGGTAAGTCTGAAAGTAGCTCCTGTGATAGAAAAGATGAAAGGAAACCGTCTGTCATGGTATGGGCACATTAAGAGAAGGAATTAATCATATGTAGGAAAAAAAAGTGATGAACATGAAAGTGGATGGATGGGCGAGCCGAGGAAGGCCAAAAAAGAGATGGATGGAGTGCGTGGCTGAAGATATGAAAAAGAAAGGGGTGAATGAAAACATGACGGCTGACAGGGATGTGTGGAAAAAGAAGAGATACTGCGCCGACCCCAAGTAATTAATTGGGACCAGGGCAAGGGGATGATGATATACCTAAGTAATTAAAAATTAAATTATGTTAATAAGTAACAAGACATTCATTGACTGGTAGGGCGATACGAAGTTTGCCGGGACAGCTAGTTTGTAATAAAAATCCCGACAAAAAATTAAAAAAAAAAACACGTTTTCCAAATACCCACATTTAATACCGGTGGTTGTTAAAACGTCATTTTTTTTTATTATTTTAGGATTTGTTAACGCCAAAGTATTTCAAAATTTTAATTTATCATCTTTTTTTTTAACGCCAATTTATTTTTAATCACCGTAGCTATCACCTGCCTTAGTTTCCGATCACGGTCTGAATACACCCTGTATCTATTCCTATAGGGCCCCATACACGGTACGATTCATCTGTACGATCGATCTGATGAAAATCTAGATGATTGATCGCATCAAAAATTTCGCCCAAAAATCGTTCGTCGTTTCGATCGGTTTGACGCGACGGATCGTACCATGTATGGCACCCAGAAGATACATCGACCTATGCATAGAATAATGTTACTTATGACTATAACACCAAAGTACTTTTTATGTCTTTATAGAGTTAAACTTGTTTATACATTACACTAGTGAAGTAATAATAATCATAACTTTTGTTGTTGTTTGAAGAGCAAAAAAAAATACTGATAATTTTGTGCCCAATTAAGTTTAAATCGCTGAGAAAGAGAAGTTTGGCAAAAGCATATATAACTTTATTCTATATTATAGCTTAGCTTGATTCAGTGAGTTTGGCCTTTACGGGGAGCATGAGGCCAATCCCCGGTTAGCGAGTCCTCGGGCTACATGCTATCTAATTAACAGACATGGCCGGCGAGAGGTAGGAACGCGGGTTCGAATCCATTGACGCACGGGACGAGAATTTAGACATTTTTGATTTTGACGTACCAAGTAAGGCCTAGAGGTTTATTTATTTATAAACTTTTTATTGCACTAAAGAAAAAAATACAAAATAATATACAAATTGAATGAAGTACAATTGGCGGTCTTATCTCAGGAATCGATCGTAGATTCGAATTGTAAGTGACCTCAAGGTTTAAGCACGCGGTCGAGAATTTTGACAGTCGCTGGTATATTCTAAGCAAACAGCTTTTCCTAGTTATGTGTGTATTCACAAAAGAATTAGCAATTTAATGTTGACAATGGAAAACTTGAAAAGCAGTAATGGCCTTGGGGTTTAGGCACGCGGTCGAGAATTTCGGCGGTCGCGGGTTCGAAACCCAGGCACACACCTCTGACTTTTCGAAGTTATGTGTGTATTCACATTGAATCATCACTTGCTTTAACGGTGAAGGAAAACATCGTGATGAAACCTGCACACCTAAAAGTTCTTAGGAATTTCTTAGGTGTGTAGTCCGCCAACCCGCACAAGGCCAGCGTGGTGGACTATGGCCTAAACCCTCTCAATGGTAGAGGAGACCCGTGCTCAGCAGTAGGACGTATATGGGTTGATGATGAATGGAAAACTTCGCGATGAAACCTGCACATCTAAAAGTTAAGACTAAATCCCAAACCCTCGCAATGGTAGAGGAGGTGCCCAGCTGTGGGACCTTTATAGGTTGACTACGATAAAACTTCGGTTCGTTTATAAATTGCTTTTAAAGAGGATCTCAGGATCTTCACCTATATTATACCTATATCTGCATCATCATCATCATCAACCCATAGACGTGTAGTGTTGACAATAGGCCTCCCCTTATAGCCTTTATGCATCCAGTAAAAGTAAACTCTCGAAGACTAGTGCCCAATAGATGGCGTTACTGTCGCCTTCTCCTATCGTCAATGGAAACATCTTACCTCGAGGCAGACAAGCTCCTAACCTACCTATTACGAAGATCAGAACCCGCCCTTTGTTCCAACAAGAGTTCTTAAAGAAAAACCCGAGAAATTGCCCTTTATACAACAAATGAAATTTTAATGTTGTTTATGTGGAGATATTTTTGATATTTTGTGTGTGTACCCGTGGCAGAGATTAAATAGAAGTATAAAAACGTTACACGTTGTGTAATATCTAATATATAGTACTAGCGACCCGCCCCGGCATCGCACGGGTGCAATGCTGATATTTAATGGATGTTATCATACATATAAACCTTCCTCTTCAATCACTCTATCTATTAAAACCGCATCAAAATCCGTTGCGTAGTTTCAAAGATTTAAGCATACAAAAGGACATAGGGACAGAGAAAGCGACTTTGTTTTATACTATGTAGTGATAAAGATTTCAAATTTATAGATTGTTGTTCGGAATATTGATAGGCAGACTGGGTTTTTGAGCTTCTATGAAAGCACTACGCTGATTAATAAAATGTTAAGTTTACCTCGTGGTCTCGCAGTATAAGAAAGTCCCGTGCGATCTAGAGGTGCGGGCAGTTTTTGGGTTTGTAAGAATCTATGAAGAATTATTGCTATCAGCGTTTTCGCTAGGTTAGTCCCATTTATTCATTAAATATCATCATAGTTATTTAACCGTGGCGCGTTAATTACGTTTTTCACTAATTGTAATCCATTGACTTGAGGGTAAAACCTCATAGCTCCATGTTTTGTCACCCGCTTTGCTGTGGAGGGAAGTGGACAACTCTTTGTTTTCCAACTCCTAATGTATATCTTTCTGACTAACGTCTTCTTACTTGGTTAAGGTTCGTTAGAGTGTCTCAGCTTCACTGGGCGTCAATACTGTGCGTGCTGTTGATTCTGGAGCACACGAGTTACAGTGGCGGGTGTGGTGGGATAAAGCTAATGTTATTAGCTTTTTCCATCAGGAAATTCTAACTAGCACGGAGTCTGGTAATATCCTAGAACACTACAATGGGCGTATCTGATGGACGTTGGACTGATACTTGGCGAAATGTGGGTGTAGAAATGCCTCTCTGTCTACACCAGTCTTTCCTAAAGTGGGCGATAACGCCCCCTTGTTGGGCGCTGGAGGTCTCAAGGGGGGCGGTAAGAGACCCAGAAAGAAAATGGGGGCGTTGTGTAGAGCCCAGAGGCCTGGGAGGTGATTTGTAATTTTATTTAGCTGGGAGCGACAAAAATCGGTAGATACGCGCCCAAAATCGGTATTAGATCGCAATAGACATGACCATTCTATGCAGTTCTTGTTTATTTTCTTTTTTTAAAGGAATCTTGGGTAATAGTGGTGAAAAGTGGCCACTACTGTCCAGAGTGGCTCTTGTTTTCTTTCTTTTTTAGGATGACGGTTAAATAAATAATTTATTTTATTTTCATTTGTGGTTTCGCGCGTTTTAATGGGGGCGCTAAAAATGTTTTATTCTCAAAGTGGGCAGTAGACAAAATAAGTTTGGGTACCACTGGTCTACACCTTCGGAGAATATATGCGCTAGTATGTATGTATATTTTCAGTATATCTTTATATGTATTTTTTTATTTGCAGACTCCAGTTCCCGTTATGGTACCGGCTGCAGGCACGAACAACTCTTCGAAAGGTAGGAGCATTACATATCTACATACAGGGTGTATTCAGACCGTGATCGGAAACTAAGGCAGGTAATAGCTGCGGTGATCACAAACACATTTATGATAAAAACATCCCAAAATAGAAAACATATTTTCCAATTGTATTACGTTTTACCAATAATACTGTTTGTTGGCCTTAGTCCACGCTGACCTTAGACCAGACTAAGGCCACTTAACTGACGCTCGTCAAAATACACAGTGATATTAAATCTACATCTGTTTTTCCCCTCCCCGGGACTCGATCCCGTTACAGAAACCAACTGAACCAGAAACTTGGAATGAATATAATTAATAAAACATTTTCTTTTATTTCTGCGACATAAAAATTTTCCCCTTACTCATCCCCATTCTAAAACCAACCCTATTTTTTAGACATCAAAGCTCAAAATCTAAGTTAAAAGCTTTCATGAAAGATAAATGCGGAAGTTGGGTAGAAGGACGGAAGCGCCGGAAAGCTGAGTTTGGGAATTGAGTTTTATAACTGGAAAAGTAAGGTTGGTTTTCGAATGCGTGTGGTAACATCAAGTGTCAGACTTTAAGCTATGTACTGAAGAGATAGTTGATGCAAAGTTCGCCATTACTTTGTAGAGATGGGAATGGGTTTATCGATTTGAGGGTATTTCGATTTTTTAGGTATGTCATGGTATATTGGGTTCGAATTCTGGAATATTTTAAGTTCATTGTTTAAAAAGATTACTTATAACGGCGCAACGACGCAAAATGAGTCCTGGCCTCCGGCACCAAGAGACGCCATTTAATCTTGTCCTATGCTTCTTGCCATGGGATCGCGCGAAGTTCGCAAAAGTCTATCTAGACTTGATCCTTCCAACGGTATCAAAGATGATTTCGTGTAAACAATTTAGATCGAATGAAATATCGTAATTTGATAATTTTTGGGCATGCGGCTCCTCTAGGATTTAGAGGTTAGGCTAAACCTCTAAATCCTAGGAAACATTTTAGAACTGTTAGGTATAGTAGTACTTTATTAGTAGTTATAGTAGTACTTCCATAGGAGCCCAAAAGCCTAGCTTGTCTTACAAAGTTCCGAATTACAATCTTTATAACAAAAGCATTTGATAATGAATAAGAATATCCTGCAGTCCTGTAGCACGATGGACCGAGGACTTGAGAAAGGTGGCGGGAAACGGATGGATGAGGGCTGCTCAAGACCGGGATGGTTGCCGCTTTCTTGGGGAGGCCTATACAGCAGTGGACGGCGATAGGCTGATTGATTGATTGAAGAATATCCTGAGCCCACAATAAATTCATATATTTTGTTATTTTTGTTTTTATCAATAGAGTTTCCGATCACCGTCTGAATACACGCTGTATATTTATTTATTTGCCATACCAACAAAGTAAATTACATACAGAAAAAAATAGTTAAAGGAATTTTTAAAATATAGTACAATGTAATCACTACAAATTAAGGCTCGACCGAGATGGATTTTTGTTCTCGGCCGAGACCGAGACCAAGAATAAAATAAAGTCTCGGCCGAGACCGAGAACCGAGACCGAGAATAGACAAAGCGTGAGTTTTTTTAATACTGTTAATTTTTTTAATACGCTACTACTACTACATGTCCCTCGAAATAAAATTGACCAGCTCTCCTAAACAGTTGTTCACTTGCTTAACTAGTAGGCGGCGCAGTTAAAAAAATATTTGTTGCAGGCTTAAGCACTAAGCAACTTATAAGGTGACAAAAACCAATACTCAAAAATATTATTATTTCTTTGATTACCGAGCTTGTACTATATTTACGCATGGCCACGCGCGGTAAAATTTTAATGCCCATTCGAAAAAAGTTACAGTCTCGGTTATGACCGAGAATCTCGGCTAGAAACAGCCGAGAACCGAGACAAATTTCTCGGTAGGATTTGTAGCCGAGAATGCCGAGACCGAGACCGAGACCAAGATCTCGGTCGAGCCTTACTTCAAATTATAGGCATGCATGACGTTCGAACATTATATCATGTGACAGGCGGTAAAAAAAGAAACATATACATAACTAAATAGATATTTTGTTTTTTATCGATATCCCGCCCATCCCTAGCCCTCCAGACTCGCGCTAACGGAGCGCTATACACGACATTATTCATGTTAAAACAGGCTCAAACATGGCGAAATAACTGCAACCGTCTGTCCGACACCGGTACCTGTGGAAATTGTAGCCAAAATCTTATGTACGAAGTGTATTCAGACCGTGATCGGAATCTAAGGCAGGTGATAGCTATGATGATTACAAATGCATTGATAATAGAAAAATCCCAAAATAAATATCATAATCATCAACCCATATACGCCCACTGCTGGGCACGGGTCTCCTCTACCATTGAGAGGGTTTAGTTAGTCCACCACGCTGGCCTAGTGCGGGTTGGTGGACTACACACCTAAGAAATTCCTAAGAACTTTTAGGTGTGCAGGTTTCATCACGATGTTTTCCTTCATCGTTAAAGCAAGCGACAATATTTTGCTTATACACAAATAACTTCGAAAATGTTGTGTGCAAAGGATTTGAGCGAGCGCCGAGATACTAAACGAGGCCATCACTGCCATAATAAATATAAAAAGAGGTTTCTAAATCACAACGGAATAGAATAAATCCGCCTTTATAAGTATAATATAAACGAAGTGGAAATAAATAGATAACGTTGGACAAAAGAGGAAGACCAAAGAAAAAATGGATAGATTGCATGAGGATATGAATGAGAAAGGGGTGACTGAAGACATGACGGCTGACAGGGATGTGTGGAAGGATAAAACATACTGCGCCGACACCAAATAGAATGGGAAAAGAGAAAGAGAATTATTATGACATTAACAGACAAGTATCAGAAACTACGAGAGACTCTCACAAACACACGACGAAAGAATAATTTGCAAAAGCATTTGTCTCGGTAAAAATGTTGGTGCAGTAATGCATCTCTGCCTTCCCTTTCGAGGAACACAGGCGTGAAGTTATGTATGTTTATTAAAACAAAGCTATTAAAAAATGCTTGTACATGACAGTGAAAGTATCAAAAGGAAAACAAAAGAGATATTTTTTTTATTTTTAGACATAAAAAGAGATATATTTTTTGTAAAAATACGTTTGTAACATGTTAGAATTTTTTTTCGAATATAACATTTTTATTCTGCAAATGCGTCATGGCTTAGTAGATAAATGGTTTATTAAAGAATCAGATATTGGATTCGATATCTTGATATAATTTTTGACAGTCCCGTGTGTCAGTTGTGTATCCAGCAGCTTGTGATACTCGCGGGCTCGATACTAGAGACTAATGTTTGTGTGATCCACTAATATTTGTTTCATGTTTGTGAGAGTAAAGTCTCTCGTAGTTTCTGCTACAAGACTTGTATTTTAGTGTGGGGTCAGAACGTTTGTATATTACTGATAGAACAGTTGAATAAGACTAGAAAGGGAATGTTTACATGCCGAACCGAACCTACGACTACACTGTCATATGATTGACACACACGCTTCTTAGTAATTCATTGCGTGTAATATCAACACTTTAATGTGCGACAACCAACAGCCCTTCAGTTTTAGTGTGGATTCTGAATATTTATATGATTGTTGGGAGTATTTATTGAAACCATCATCAACCTGTATACGTCACACTGCTGGCCACGCGCCTCCTCTACCATTGAAAGGATTTTGGTCTTAGTCTATCACTTTATTCTAGTGCGGGTTGGCGGACTACACAGTACACACCCAAGAAATCCCTAACTATTAGGTGTGTATTAGTGATGTAACGGATATTCTCATTCGCAAAAATTATGCGAATATTTAGCGAATGTTTTTAACAATAAAAAAGGAAATTATTTATGCATGCATATGAAATCCGCCAACCAGCATTAGGCCAGCGTGGTGGACTATGACCTAAACTCTCTCAATGGTAGAGGAGACCCGTGCCCACCAGTGGGACGTATATGGGTTGATGATGATGCATATAAATTACTAATACAATATATAAGATTTTGATATTTCTAATTAATCATAATTCTAGATTCTAAATTAAAGTCTTAATGAACTTTCTGTGACTAAATTCATTCATTTAATTTATATCGGCTCGGCTTTTCTACGACTGATACGAAACGTCAAATCTGTCAAACATTATACGCGCGCTTTTTTTGAATTTTTTAAATATTCGTATTCGCATTCGCGTTCGCGAATGTTGAAGATAAATATTCGCAATCGCATTCGCATTCGGGAATGTGAAAAATCCAACATTCGTTACATCACTAGTGTGTAGACCATCATCATGTTTTCCTTCACCGTTAAAGCAAGTGATAATTCATTCTTCAAGACATAACGTTGTAAAAGTGCGAGGTGTGTGCCTGCGGTTTGAGCGCCGAGAATCTACCGAGACTAAACCTCGAGGCCATCACTGCTTTATTAAAATTAACATAAATATATCATTTAACTTAAGTCCACTATTTGCAGACACAAAACCGTCCATTCCGTATCGTTTAAGACGGTTGTGTCGGCTTGAGTCGACGCCTCTCAAGCGGCTTGCCTCTCCCAGCCTCTCGGAGCCTCTCGCGGCCTCTCCTGGCCTCTACTAGCCTCTCAAAAGCTCTACACGAGTTAACTCGCGTTTTGTCGCTTTCTTTGCTTCTATATTTGCATTGTTTTGATTTGATACTGTAAAAACATGTTGTAACGACTTCGAGGTTTAGCGGTGGAGAATCTCGACGGTCGCGGGTTCGAACCCCAGGCACACACCTCTGACTTTTCGAAGTTATGTGTGTATTCAAATTGAATTATCACTTGCTTTAACGGTGAAGGAAAACATCGTGAGGAAACATGCACACATAAAAGTTCTTAGGAATTTCTTAGTTGTGAGGTCCGCCAAGAGGCCAGCGTAGTGGCTAAGGCTAAAGCTATAGCTGGACTAAGGCCTAAATCTCCTCAGTTATAGGCCCTCTCCTAGCAGTGGTACGAATATACGCTGATAATGATACATAAGTTTCCAACCAACTATAAGCTTCATCATCAACCCATTTTCGCCCACTGCTGAGCACGGGTCTCCTCTACCATTGAGAGGGTTTAGGCCATAGTCCGCCACGCTGGCCTAGTGCGGGTTGGCGGACTACACACCTAAGAAATTCCTAAGAACTTTTAGGTGTGCATGTTTCATCACGATGTCTTCCTTCACCGTTAAAGCAAGTGATAATTAATTATGAATACTCATTATGTTTTATTAATACATGATCAATTATCATTATGAATACAACTATAAGCTTATTTCTCTTTAATGCATAATAATTCAGGCCGGCATAACGAATCGATCGCTAGTTGTTCTCGTATTGGGGCCACCGGACACCAAATTTTTGGGGTCAAATCTTCAGCATCACAAAGTTTACCTTTGTTTAACATATCTTCGCGGGTTCGAATCGGTTTGTACGGGAATGAACCAAGAATATAATAATTCACTAAGTAGTCTTTACATTTGATTTATATTAAAGACAATTGTAATGACAAATAAATTGTTTCTTGGGTAAATGTAAGTTATTCTAAAAGGTTGCGGGTTCAAACCCTCGGCATATCTCTGACTTTTACAGGAACTTTTAATACTTCTTTTTTAAAGGGAAAAAATGTGAAACCATCTAGAGTTCGAAGAAATTTCTTAAGTTTGTTTTCTGCCAACCCGCACTAGGACAGCGTAGTGGAGTAAATCCTGTCAGTTTGAGAGGAGGCTCGTGCCCTGTTGAGATACATAATATAAGGGCTCAAACTAAGAATAAAGACACCCAATAATCATGTAGATAGTTCTGACCCCACACTAACATACACCACCACTAACTTTACTCCCTAAAAGAGACAAATCGACCTATGCGTCGAATAAAGTTATATGTGCTTTTGCACAACTTCTCTTTCACAGCGATTTAAACTTAATTGGGCACAAAATTATCAGTAAATTTTTGTGTTCTTCAAACAACAACAAAATGTATGATCATTATTACTTCACTAGTGCAATATATAAACAATTTTAACTCTATTATAGACATAAAAAGTACTTTGGTGTTATAGTCACAAGTAACCTTATTCGATGCATAGGTCGAAATCGTTGTCAAAATTTATTTTTTATTTTTTGTGCGTGTTCAATAAGAGCTGATTATGCCTCGTGTATCACATTTCTCAATCTGACAAACACAGACAATAAATTTTCGTAAAATACATTTTAAAATGTTGGTTCTGTATCGCGCAAGCCTATCGTCTAACTTCCCCGTACGTTATACATTTGGGAAATCATGGTGTATACACATTGTGCCGGCCGCGTGTGTACCACGCTTTATAGGACAAGGGACGGGCGCCAGCGGAGGCGGTAGCGGGAGCGATTTGAAATTGTACAGAGTGTATTCAGACCGTGAACAGAAACTAAGGCAGGTGGTAGCTATGGTGATTATGAACCTATTGGTGTTAAAAAAAAATAGATATGAAAATTTGAGGTTTTTGTAACAATCATGGGTATTAAATAAATTGCCAACCCGCACTAGGCCAGCGTGGTGGACTATGGCCTAAACCTTCTCAATGGTAGAGGAGACCCGTGCTCAGCAGTGGGCGTATATGGGTTGTTGAAGAAGAAGTAAGATGGGTATTAAATGCATGTGGATTTTAGTAAAACCTAAAAATAGTTTTTTTTTAATGCCAATGTGTTTGTAATCAACGTAGCTATTACCTGCCCTAGTTCCCGATCACGGGATGGATATACCCTGCAAACCAATGGCAGTACGTCCATAGAAGCCCACAAGGGAAGCTTGCCTTACAAAAGCAATTTTACATATATACAGGGTGTATTTAGACCGTGATCGAAAACTGAGGCAGGTAATAGCGATAGTGATTACAAACCCCCTGGCACTAAAGAAAATCCCGACAAAAAATGAACATTTTGACGTTTTCCATACAACCATCGGTGTTAATAACGGTGAAAAACACATTTTAACATCAAGCTTTTATTATGCACGAAAAATTAAAAAAATAAACTAAGAAAACATTCATAAAATTCGTATTTTTTTAAACGTTACTAGTAACAATTTACAAAAGTGTTCGGTTTATCAGTAGAAGTATGATACATAAACATATATTATCTATAACTAGTATATTAATGTTCTTAAGTGATCTAAAAGCTCGTCGCGGCCGAGGTCTTTGCATTAACGAAATTGCGCGACAAGCTTTTAAATTACTTAAGAATATTAATATACTAGTTATAGATAATATATGTTTATGTATCATACTTCTACTGATAAACCGAACACTTTTGTAAATTGTTACTAGTAACGTTTAAAAAAATACGAATTTTATGAATGTTTTCTTAGTTTATTTTTTTAATTTTTCGTGCATAATAAAAGCTTGATTTTAAAATGTGTTTTTCACCGTTAATTTATTTTTAACTTTTTAGTTGGAAATATTTCTAAGTCTATCCATTTCGTAGTCATACCGAAATTCAACTCAATCGGTCCATGAAAACTAGTGTTCCTATGGGCACCTTCCAACTTCTCATGACACCAGATCAACGATACCTTGTTATTATGTTGTCACTAAAAATACAAAGGCATACCAAATTTTAGCTTACTTGGTCGGAGTATCGGAGTTCCTATGGGCTTCTTCCAACTCCTCATCAGATCAGCTTCATGATACCATATTTTTGTATTATTACCGAAGTTACGAAGACATACCAAATTTCAGTTCAATTGGACCACAAGAATCGGAGTTCCTATGGGCATCTTCCAACTCTTCGTCAGATCAGCTCTATGATACCTTGTTATTATATTGTCACCGAAATTACATAGGTATACCAAATTTCAGCTCAATCGGTCCAAAGGAATCGGAGTTCCTGTGGGCTTCTTCCAACTCCTCAATAGATCAGCTCCATAATATCATATTTTTGTATTGTTACCGAAGCTACGAAGACATACCAAATTTCAGCTCAATTGGACCACAGAAATCGAAGTTCCTATGGGCATCTTCCAACTCTTCATCAGATCAGCACCATGATACCATATTTGTGTATAGTTGTCGAAGTTACAAAGACATACCAAATTTCAGCTCAATCGGTCCACAAGAACCGATGTTTCTATGGTCATCTTCCAACCTCATCATCAGACCAGCTCCATGGTACCATATTATTGTATTGTCATCCAAGTTACGTAGGTATACCAAGTTTCAGCACAATTGGTCTATTGGAAGTGGTTCAAATCTTCACTGCAAGATTTGTAAACATACAAACATACATACATACATACATACATACATACATACAAAAGTGAAGTTAAATAAAAGCTTGTAAAAATATGTGGTTTGTATGGAAAACGTCAAAATTTTTATTTTTTGTCGGGATTTTCTTTAATGCCAGGGGGTTTGTAATCACTATCGCTATTACCTGCCTCAGTTTTCGATCACGGTCTAAATACACACTGTATAACAATATCCTGAGCCCATAATAAACAATTTTAAACTGAGAACTATTAGTTGTGCAGGTTTCATCACGATGTTTTCCTTCACCGTTAAAGCAACAGTTCTCCTGTAACTTAACCCTCAAGTTAAACTCGTACAGTTCGACCCGTGGTTTGTGCAAAATTCATGACTTACTTACGAATTACCGACCAACTAAGCTTAGGGGAGGGGCCTCGTGACACGCAGTTAATCAGACATCGATCTTGAGTGGGTTCGAATCCAAGTATAGATTTTAATGTATTTTTGAGGTGTGTCGTGTTTTGGAAGTGATGGGATATATTTGACAATAAACTTATATATACAATATACATACTTAAATGTTAACAATCACTACATAGTATAAAACAAAGTCGCTTTCTCTGTCCCTATGTCCCTTTGTATGCTTAAATCTTTGAAACTACGCAACGGATTTTGATGCGTTTTTTTTAATAGATAGAGTGATTGAAGAGGAAGGTTTATATGTATGATAACATCAATTGAATATCAGCATTGCACCCGTGCGAAGCCGGGGCGGGTCGCTAGTTACTTAATAAACGCCACTATTAAAAAGTATAATAAATTTTACCAAAGTATTCAACTCATATCTGCTCGCTGTGCTTGTATCAACGAAAGGAAGAAATTTTTCCCCTTTCAGTTGTAGAGGTCCATGCCCAGCAGTGGGACGTATATATGGGATGATAACCCACATAGCTACCCAAACTTCAAGACTTCATACTGCTAAAAAAACTAAAAACAAAATGACTCTTTTACCCGGAAATAGAACCTGCGACTTACACATCACATACCAGCTAACAAGAGAAAAATCGGGTACAAGAATATCACATAATTTAGCCAAAGGTAATGTTTTGACAGCCCCGAGGCGCAGTTGGCTAGACACCAGCTTGCGAAACGTGAGGCCGCGTCGATCCCCGCAGAGACAAATGTTTGTGTGATCCACTAATATTTGTTTCGGGTCTGGGTGTTTGTGAGAGCGAAAAGTCTCTCGTAGTTTCTGATATCCACGACACAAGATTCGTATCTTAGTGTGGGGTCAGGACTATGTATGTGACTGTTGGGTGTATTTATTATTATTGAAAATTCAATAACATATTTGGTGACCGAATAAATTCCGGGCTGAATCGAGAATAGCTAGACTTTCATTGATTAAATGCAAAAATTCGTTTTAAGTATAGACCAGCGTTATGGACCAAGGCCTAACTAAGGCCTAACTAAACTCTTTCAGCTTTAGAGTAGGCGTGTTTCTAGATATTATTCGGAAATTTTGTTAAGTTGGGCTTCTATGGTAGTACCGACATTTTAATTCTACCTACCGTTATATACAGGGTGTATTCAGACCGTGATCGGAAACTAAGGCAGGTAATAGGCGCGGTGATAACGAACCCATTGGCGCTAAAAAAGTCTTGACAAACAATGAACATATTAATATTTTTCATACAACCATCCGTATTTAATGTATGTAGTTGTTAAGCAATCGTCAAAATTTTTATATTTTATTAGGAATTTTTTTAACGCCAATATACTTGAAATCACCGTAGCTACAACCTGCCTTAGTTTCCGATCACGGTCTGTATACACCCTGTATACAAGTATGATTATACAATCATACTTTCAAAAAGTGCGCTTAAATTTCGAACCAGCGATCATCGTTAAAAATAATGAAGCTACGTAATTAATTTACTAAAAGCGCCATCTAGCGTCACACACCGGAACCACTTCCGGGAAGGTAATCGTTAAATAAATCCACCATACCTGAAAGTTGCAGTTCTCAAACATTTTCCTGAAGCCCCCGTGGAAATACACATTGATCAGACAGATACAGATGTCCCTATAAACTTATTGTGCGCTGCAATCATTGTGCCGGCCAGCGGCTGTTTAAGTTTTCCACGCCCCTGTTTTGATCCCCCGGGAAAGGGGGCGAGGTCAAAGTCAAAAGCAAATAATCTTTTTTACATGAAATTATCTTTTTTACATGAGGATGAAACTTTCGTAGTTCAATATTATGTCTCCCGCTTTACTGTGGAGGGAAATGGACAACTCTTTGTTTCCTACTTCTCCTTAATATCTTTCTGATTAACTTCGTTTGTCATGACCAATGATGGTCTCCTAGATTCGCTGAGCTTCATTGCTCGGCGCCAATACTGTGCGTGCTGTTGATCCTGGAGCACACGAGGTACAATGGCGGGGGTGTGCTGGGCTAGGGACAAATAAGAGGGTGAGATTTTCCGAGGAAAATTATACAGGGTGTATTCAGACCGTGACCTAAAACTAGGCAAGTAATAGTGGGGCGCCGTAAGGTTTATACCTCGGAATCCAGGGCCAGTCAATGAATCTTAATATAAACCTTGAAAATATGTTTTTAATAGTATATAGAAAAATGTTAAAAAAAAATTTTTTCGCGCTCTCAATTTTTTTTTTATTATTATAAATATTTATTAATTTTTTGGAGTTTTAATTGATTTATATTAGTCAAAAGTCATATTTTAAAAATTACAACTATTACAAACTTGAAAACTTGATCTTGGATCTTTAGGGACTGCAGGTATACCGATGAATATAAATAAATACACTACTGGAAAAAATTAAAGGATCAAAAAATAAATCCAAATTTTTGGGCCGTAACTTCGAGAAAAATGGTCGTACAGGAAATTAAAAAAAAGAAAATTGTAGCTCCAAGTCTCTAGTTTTTGGATTAACACATTAAAAATTTGTAGCATCAGTGGTTTTTGAGTGATCTTAGGAAAAGCAGCAACAAAACAATTTCAAAATTTTTAATGCTTCTTTTTTTTACATACGGGCGTGGAGAAAAATGTTCTTGCTTAACCCTTATAAACATCGGATACTTTGTTTATTTAGCTTTAATTTCTATCTTTTAACACCTCGATATGTTTAGTTCTCGCCGAGATATCAGTCTACAAATGGAAAAGGATCCTTTTGTCTTTAATTATCGATATCTCAGCAACAAATAATTGTACACCAAGTTTAAGATGCGTTTCAAGAATTTGAATAAATATAGTTTAACCACCAGCTATTACTTTTTCGAAAAAACAAGAATTCTTCTTGTTACATTAATTTGAAAATGCATCAAAAAATGAGCTTTAGATGGCGTTTTGGAAAATCGAGCGCTGGATCGAAAATATTGTGAAAACCAATAATGTTAAGTGTGCGTTTTACAGTTCAATATGTCCACAAAAATCCTACAAAGTGCCAAATTAATCCATCCAGCCATATTTTTGTTTCACTCGATCGAATTTTTGAAAAAATAAGGGATCACGTTTTTGCTCTGCAAAGCTCATAATTTAAGAAATGAGAAATATTCTTTTTAAAGAGCTTTTTTCACATTTTGTTGTATAGATTTGTTGTATTGGGGCAACTTGAGGAAATTCAAGTCACCAACGTCAATATTGCCCTTTGTTGCTATTGCGTGTGATTAAGGTATTTTCGAGCAACAATATTCGCATTGACGAAATATTGAATTAATTGGGCGTTTGTACTAAAACTTAAAAGAGTATTTTTGCAAGTTCAAACATGGCTTGGAATGCGGAATATTGACACCGCAAACAATGACGCAACGACCAGCTCCAGAATCTTTATTAAAAATTATTTTTTGCTCATGCAAAACAGGATGTGGAGCATCTTGTGGGTGCAGGAAAACTGCACAGCAGCTTGCTTAGAATGCAATGGTGAAAGCTGTGAAATGTACACGATGTAACAATGTGAATAGTTAATGATAATTTTTTTTTGTAACTTATTTTTTACGGTAATCTAATAAATTAACATTGAAGTTACTCTGCACATATAATTTATTACAAATAAAACTAAATTTTTCACTATAAAAAAATTTTCTTCCTTCCGTCTCTCATTTTTCAGTAAATTGTTGTTAAAAATTGTTGTAAATCGAGATCGGTCAATTTTTCTTTTTTAACTTTTTTATTTGAGGTTTTAATAATGCAATCTCATACTTGATATATAGATTCATTGACTGGCCCTGGGTTCCGAGGTTTGACCATTTTTATGCCTTACGGCACTCTACTATAATAGCTACGTTGATTACTAACTCATTAGCGTTAATTCAAATCTCGACAAACAAACATTGACTTTCTATAGAAACATATGCACACACATTTAATGTCAAAATGACATGATACCAAAATTAGAACCTATAACAAACTTCAAAAGCAGTGATGGCCACGAGATTTGAGTACGCGGTCAAAAATCTCGGCGGTCGCGGGTTCGAACGCCAGGCACACACCTCTGACTTTTCGAAATTATGTGTGTATTCACATTGAATTATCACTTGCTTTAACGGTGAAGGAAAACATCGTGGTAAAACTTGCACACCTAAAAGTTCTTAGGAAATTCTTAGGTGTGTAGTCCGCCAACCCGTACTAGGCCAGCGTGGCGGACTATGGCCTAAACCCTCTCAATGGTAGAGGAGACCCGTGCAGCAGTGGGCGTATATGGGTTGATGAAGAACAAACTTCAATCAATAATTTGACGGGTAAACTGTATTTACATATGTATAAATACCAGTGGCCACAATTATATCGGCAATTTAACCGTGTTATTATGTCCACTAACACTCACTAACCTACAATCAAATATTGTAACTTGGAATTGTCGCTCATAAAATCGTAGTGAATTGAGCCTAATTTGCGTACATTAATGGATATTTTAAAAGTTTAAACTATGAAATAATTACTGCAATTGAAATGCACAGAACAGTTGAATAAGACTAGAAAGGGAATGTTCACATGCCGAGCGTGCTGAACCTACGACTACACTGTCATATGTTTGACACACACGCTTAGAAAATTTATTGATTTATTTCTTGAGTATCTATACAGATTAAATTAACTATTATCATACAAAACCTAATATCCGCCAAAAAGAACCTTCATCAAAAACAATCACTTCAAAAAATGAAAAAATATTAACCCACCACTGAAAATGTTTGAGAATCGCGTAGTATTCGCGAAGCCAAATTTTGTTGCTGCTAACGACTGAACGGGCCGGGGGAGCGAGACAGAGCACCGCGCGTTAGAAAGAGACGAGTATAGTTACCGAGCTACGCCCAATCAATGCACACACAGCCTTCTGAAGCCTGCAGAATTCAGTGTGCCGCGCTCCCCCCACCGTGACGGTACTGTCGCGTTCGGCTAATTAAAAAAAAATAGGCAAAAGAAACAATTCAAATCAAGAAACGTAGCGTTCCAAATTCCAATCGATTTTCGAAAACCTAGCAAAATTCAAAAACAGCCGGCGAAGGAGGTTTGTTGCGATTATCGAACGTCGCGGAACAAAAGCCGCGCTCTTGTGGGATATATGCGATTTATTTTTTTTTAAATTCCAACACATAGAGTGCCAGGATCAATTTGACGTTATAACGAATGTGTTTTACAACAGTTTCGAATTTCGATTCGGGAATGTGTTATTTTTGACCAATTAATTATGTATAAGCTGTGCTATTTTATTGTTATAACGTGTTAAAACGTTATAGCTGTTATTTTTGCGACGTGAGCGGGGCGCGAGGGGCGTGCAACGCTTGGTCCTTTGTTCCCCTACTGCATTTGTATCGTGTGCGGCCGGCGCAGAGGAAAAAGGTATTAAGTACACCCAGTTTTAAATACACGTACGACGTTGCCGTTCCAACGGTACGGCTTTATGATTTTGCAGGGAAATTTCTCGTGTCGGGTCGAACGCGCTCCAATAACTACACTTCATAGTTTTAATTAACATCATTTTGTACACTTTACTAAACATTTCAACACAATAAAATACACTTTCTATGAAAGAAATGAAAAAAAAATCTACTAAATCCCATTTTGAAAATAACAGTTACCAAAAAAGCGTTATAAATAATACGTAATAAAACAGGTTTATTTAGACACTTGTTAGCTATATTTTCAGGCTGAAAATGTATTTAACATGTCCCGTACGGAACAAAGATACAGTATGCGGGTAGCTACGCCCTGCGCATAGATTTTCCGAAAGCATTTCAGCACAGGCAAAGGAAACTATGTTATACTGCCAATTGATAATTAAATATGATTTTTTTTATTACGTGTTGCAATACTAACTACAGCTAGCGATAATATACTCAAGCTTATATCCGCGAAAGGGTAGGCAGAAATGCATTTCAGATCACGTATTTAACTACGTTTAAGTCTGATGTAGAAAGATGCCTGTTGCCGTTTTACAGGCCAATTTTTCAGACTATTTACAGCTACTTAAATTTCCTCCTAAGAAACAAAAAAAATAGTTTTTCTCTCCCGGAAATCTAACCCCGGAAGACTAGATAAATAGGCTGTACAAACATGTACTACAGTAAAAAAGACTTTTTATATATTTATCTCAATATTAATTATCTGTATTGCGAAATTCAGTTTAATTGCGTTTAACTCTTTTAAAGTCTTCGGGATTAAATATATACATAAAAATATATATTTAAAACTAAATGTTTTTCGCGAATTCGTCTGTAATTCTTTACATTTAAATAATTCTTTATGTCATGGTCAATCCTCATAGCTCAATGTTTTGTCACCCGCTTTGCTGTGGAGGGAAGTAGACAACTCTTTGTTTTCCAACTCCTCCATATCTTTCTGATTAACTTCTTTGAAGATGACAAATGAGGTCCCCTTAGATTAGAGCTTCACTCGTCAATACTGTGCGTGCTGTTGATCCTGGAGCACACGAGTTACAGTGGCGGGGGTGGGATATGGACAATATTAATTCAGTTTCAGAGCAAAATTTACAGTTTCTGTACCATAATAAGTGTTTGAAATGTATGGATTTTGATGCAAAACATGAGCCTCAATCATAGCTTGTGGCAAAAATGTGTGTCTGTTCATGCTAATGGCTGGTCTGCCCAATTTTCTTTTAATATTAGGCATATACATCAATGGCCTTCCTTATTAATTATAAATAACAGTTGAATAAGACTAGAAAGGGAATGTTCACATGCCGAGCGTGCCGAACCTACGACTACACTGTCATATGTTTGACACACACGCTTCTTAGTAATTCATTGCGTGTAATATCAACACTTTAATGTGCAACAACCAACAGCCCGCCATGTTTGTGTGAAATAATCATTGTCGGTGTGTTGCAGTAGAATGAACAGGTGACAGACAAGCGGCGACACTCGGACACATACTCAATACTGGATATTTCCCTTCTAATCTTTTTCAGCTGTGGTATAAATAAATACACCCAACAGTCATTTACTTCTGACCCTACACTAAGATACGAAGTCTTATGTAGTATCAGAAACTACGAGAGACTTTACTGTCACAAACATTAAACAAATATTAGTGGATCACACAAACATTTGTCTCGGTGCGGGGATCGAACCCGCGGCCGCTCGTTTCGCAAGCTAGTGTCTAGCCAACTGCGCCACGGGACTGTCAAAAGAATAATAGAAGTATTAATATCTCTTACACTCAATTATAATTTGTAATTGAAATAATTTGCTGCTCTAATTCGAGAAATTTAATCTGTATCAATCATCATCATCGTCAGCCAAGAGACGTCCACTGCTGGACATAGGCCTCCCCCAGAGACTTCCAAAGTGTTCTATAATTTTATCTTTATATTCTATCTTTTAATCAATACTGGAGTTTTTCACGCATTCTTCTCTAATGCCTTTCGAACAGGATGGTAACTAAATTTTAAAATGACTAAATTTAAGTGATTTATTTAAAATTTTTTAGATTCAATAAATGTTTTATTGCACGTTTATTTTTATAAATCGACCTATGCATAGAATAAGGTTACTTATAACTATAACACCAAAGTATTTTCTATGTCTATAGAGAGTTAAACTTGTTTATATATTGCGCTAGTGAAGTAATAATAATCATAACTTTTATTGTTGTTTGAAGAACATAAAAAGTAACAGATAATTTTGTGTCCAATTAAGTTACAATAGCTGAGAAAGGGAAGTTGAGATTTTGCACATATAACTTTATTCTGCGCATAGGTTGAAATATTCTTCGTTTTGTCAATAATGTGGCATGGATTATATCTAAGAATGACAGGGGATTGAAAAGATATCCCATAACATCCCGTATGGGAAGGACAAAAGCAGAGGAACGCATAATATTTATCACAAACGTGCTTGGAATGCCGCATATGACGCTTTCAATATGGCAGACGAATTGGGCCTTTGTTATTATTTTCATTGTTTTGAGGGTACTTACTTATTCAAGACTAACTTCTTGTAGGTACTAGCTTTTTTTTTTTTTTTTTTTTTCTCGAGGGGAAAGCTGCTTATGGCTCTACCTCCCGCCAGCCCTCGGAGAGGGGGGCAGGAGGCGTATGTCGGGGTCACCGGCCATCCAGCCCGGCAGATGTTAGTGCCGGGCTGGGTCCCTATCCTACCCTACCTGCACCGGCATACCGACCAAAACCCCCCGGTGGCCATCTTCGCGCTAGGTAGGGCGACCACGGTCCGCGGGCGAGTGGCGCCCACAATGGTTCCGCAGCCGCCCAGTGCGAGGTACTAGCTTTTGCACGCGACTCCTTCCGCGAAGACTTCATATTGGTTGATGAAAGATATAAGTAAATCTGTCCTGGCTGTCTTTAATTCTACGACTTTTATTGTAACTTAATTTTTAAGTGGGTATCAATAAAGCGTTTTCTATCTATCTATCTGTAATCCCAAGTGCTCCAAATCTTCATCATCATCATCAAGAGCCCTTAATTCGTCTACTGCTAGACGTAGGCCTCTCTTATGGCACGCCACTGGGCTCGATCTTCGGCCCTCCTCATCCAACCACTGCCAGCCACCTTGTTCCAAAAGGCACTAGTCAAATAAAAGTCAAACATCTGTGATACTAGCTTCAGCCCGCGACTTCGTCCGCGTTAACTAAAGTGTTAAGTTCAGAAAGATTTTACACATATAAACCTTTTCTTCAATCATTATATCTTTTACCTGGACATTTATAAAATAAATAAATAATATTCTTTTTTATTATAAAGCGTGTATTCAGACCGTGATCGGAAACGAAGGCAGGTAATATTTAAAGTCATTTCAAACCCCCTAGCTTTAAACAAAATCCGGACGAAAAGTGAATATTTTAATGTTTTCCATTCATTTTACATATACCTTAGTTCCCGATCACGGTCTGAATAACATTTACAATAAAGCTTATCCCACGGAAATTTTATATATTTCCGGGATAAAATACAGCTTATTACATTATTAGAGAAACAATTACAAACTAGGCATTACACAATTAACGTGTTACACTTTTGAGCTTCTATGGAAAAACCTTCTTCTTCTTCTTCATCAACCCATATACGCCCACTGCTGAGCACGGGTCTCCTCTACCATTGAGAGGGTTTAGGCCATAGTCCACCACGCTGGCCTAGTGCGGGTTGGCGGACTACACACCTAAGAGATTCCTAAGAACTCTTACGTGTGCAGGTTTCATCACGATGTTTTCCTTCACCGTTAAAGCAAGTGATAATTCAATTTGAATACACACATAACTTCGAAAAGTCAGAGGTGTGTGCCTGGGGTTCGAACCCGCGACAGTCGAGAATCTCGACCGCGCGCCCAAACCTCGAGGCCATCACTGCTTTTGGAAAAAACCTACATTGCTTTGAAATTCAAACTTTTACCAGCCTCCCAAAGGATTTATTCAATTACAAAATACAAACGGAAAAAAATTCTAGAAACGGTTAAAATTATAGGTTTTGTTGATTCAGTATCCTATGAGAATACTCCTGTTATTCAAACAGTTAATATTTACCTTTAGTATTTTAGCCAGCTCTTAGGTTTCATCATCATCATTTTATCACCAACAGGTCTCATACGTCCCACTGATGACCTCCTTTATAACTGAGAGGGTTTAGGCCATAGTCCACCACGCTGGCCTAGTGCGGGTTAGTGGACTATACACCTAAGAAATTTTTCTTAGATTCAATTTACGTCAGCCCTTATATCGCACGCCTAAAAATATAGTGACCTAATTCGAAATTTTGTATTTTCTCCTTCATTCACTTTGTGGTTAAATATATGAAGGAACTAGGGTATTTTTTACAGGCCGGCTTCATAATTTTAAGGCAAACATACGTCAGGCGTGAGTATTAGGGCGAAGAGAATAAAATGCAGTTAACATAATCAACGTATAATCGAAATAATATAGCTAGTGAGTCCGTAATATTATAATTATTCAATTTAGCGCGACCCTCCACCGAATACGTGGTACTATCTTTTGATCACGACGGATTCCCAAAAAATGTCTTGCCGTCGTTCCTTGACACTTTTTCGTACCAGTCGCCGGTGTTGCGTCAGAGTGGCAGGCTGTAGCAGGATTGCCACTCTAAAAACATAATGAGCGTCGACATATAGTCAAATTAAATAATAAAATTGTAATGTATTAAATGTTATTATTTAGTATATATATTTTTTAAACATAATTATTTTTTTTATATTTTCTACAAAATGTATTTGACGAAGTAACATTGTTTTTCCCATTTACTTGCCTTAGACTCGGCTTTTTTAATTAGGTCACTATATTATTAAGCGTGCGATATGTCCCTTTGCTGGGCTCCTTTACAGTTGAAAGGGTTAAGGCGTCAGTTGACTTCACTAGTCCAGTGAGGGTTGGTGGACTAGAATACTGAAAAGTCCTAAGAACATTTGTGTTCAGGTTTTATCAACTTTTCATTCACTGTTAAAGTAAGTAAATAAATAAAATAAATAAATACACTCAACAGTCACATACATAGTCCTGACCCCACACTAAGATACGAGTCTGGTGTCGTGGGTATCAGAAACTACGGGAGACTTTTCGGTCTCACAAACACCCAGACCCGAAACAAATATTTGTGGGTCACACAAACATTTGTCTCTGCGGGATCGACGCGGCCGCTCGTTTCGCAAGCTGGTGTCTAGCCAACTGCGCCACGGGGCTGTCAATAATTAAGTGATAATTCAATGTGAATACACACATAACTTGGAAAAGTCAGAGGTGTTTGCCTGGAGTTTGAATCCGCGACTGTCAAGATTCTTGATCGCGTGCCGAAACCATAACGATATATATAATCAACATTATATTCTAAAATATTATTTGATTTTAAAAACATCAGTAGTATAGGAATTAAATTTTAAAATGACTGAATCTTAAATAGTACATTTAAATAGTACAATAGGACGTTTTATAGGTTCAATAAATATTTCATTTCATTTAAGTACTAGCGACCCGCCCCGGCTTCGCACGGGTGCAATGCTGATATTTAATGGATGTTATCACACATATAAACCTTCCTCTTCAATCACTCTATCTATAAAAAAAACGCATCAAAATCCGTTGCGTAGTTTCAAAGATTTAAGCATACAAAGGGACATAGGGACAGAGAAAGCAACAGAAATACATTATAATCTGTGAAAATTTCAACTGTGTATCTATCACAGTTCATGAGATACAGCCTGGTGACAGACGGACAGCGCAGTCTTAGTAATAGGCTCCCGTTTTACCCATGAAGCCCTGATAACTTCGAAAAATGTAGCTTAATTCTTATACTTAAAATATAGATAGCGAAAAAAAGGATTAAGATATAGAAACACTTTGTCTAGCCTTTTCGATATTTCTTAGTGATTTTTTCATCGATGATAGGTACTATTGACAGCCTCGCGGTGCATGTAACTTATAAAACAAATGATTGTGTGATCCACAAATATATTTTCTTAAGCTTTTAGCTTCGATCAAATCCACCTATGCATAGAATAAGGTTACTTATGACTATAACACCAAAGTACTTTTTATGTCTATAATAGAGTTAAAATTGTTTATATATTGCACTAGTGAAGTAATAATGATCATAAATTTTGTTGTTGTTTGAAGAACATAAAAAGTAACTGATAATTTTGTGCCCAATTAAGTTTAAATCGCTAAAAAAGAGAAGTTGTGCAAAAGCACATGTAACTTTATTCTGCGCATAGGTCGAAAGATTATATGCTTTTAGGGTATTTGTGAGAGCGAAGAGTCTCTTATAGTTTTTGATAGACGACACAAGACTTGTATCCTAGTGTGCGGTCAGGTCTTTGTATATAACTATTCGGTGTATTTATTTATTACATACCTAACTATTGCACACTCAATTTCATTATAACAACACTCAACGTATGCAGTATAAAAACGCGTTTTACTGAACACCGCCATCTACCGGCACTCGCTTGAACTACAACAAGCCACGCCTAAACCCCAGATTAGTCGGTTGATTAAAAACTTCTCGCGACCCTCTAAACGGGCAGATTTCACATCAAAGGGACCACAACGGGGCTGTGTTTATTCGCGTGTTTTGTATCATGTTTTAGAGATAACGTTGAGGTTTTAGGACGGCCGGGAATTGCGCTCAAAAGGCACATCTGACTTTTACAAGTTATGTGTAGCTAGACCGTGATCGGAAATTAAGGCAGGTGATAGCCACGGTGATTACAGGTTGGCATTGAAAAATAAATAATAGTAAAAAAAAAACTAAAAAACACGGTTTTTATCGAAAACCGAACTAAAAAATAGAAAATAAGTTTTAATAAATATAAATTCATAATAGTGTAAATAAAAAAAATATTTTATTTTAAAAAAAGCGTGGGGTGCTTTTTAAGACATTATCAAAATGATAATCACTCTACTCATATCTGTCAATAAAATATTTATAACTATTGACACCATGCATCCCACGCTTTTTTTAAATAATTTTTTTTTATTTATTCACACTATTATTAATTTATATTTATTAAAACTTATTTTCTATTTTTTACTTCGGTTTTTTTATCAAATTAGTGTATTGTCATCGGTCCTCGATAAATCTACAAAGTTTGAACGAAATCTAGTCGTTTAAAGTGGGTCAAAATCGCGTCCGAAGAAGTCGGTTACAAACATAAAAGTGAAGCTAATAAAAATCGTGTAAAAACAGACACAATAGTAATATTTTTTTTTCCTAAGAACCGCATACATTTAATACCGATAATTGGTAGGAAAGCGTCAAAATTTTTTATTTGTCTTCGGGGTCTTTTTAAAGCCAAGCTGTAATCACCGTGGCTATCACCTGCCTTAGTTTCCAATCACGGTCTGAATGCACCTTGTAAGATTTGTTCAGAATCTAGAATGAAAGTCAATGTAGGGACAAAACTGAGAGAGGGCAGTGGCGTGCCTAGGGTGTCAAACTAAGGCAAGCCCAAATGTTTATTTAGTAGCAGCATATTTTTTTTGGTACGTAGGACTAATAAATACCTACCGGTTAGTACTCACATTCACGTTTATAGCGTTATTTTATAAATAAACAATCGTTAAGTTCGTTATTCGGAACTATGTAAGGCAAGTCGGGCTTTCGGGCTTCTATGGAAGTACCGCCACTGAGAGAGGGATACATGGATATGGCCAAATGCCATATTGAAATGATCAGATTTACTGTGTGGAAGGAGAAGACGTGATGGCCTCGAGGTTTAGGCGCGCGGTCGAGAATCTCGGCGGTCGCGGGTTCAAACCCCAGGCACACACCTCTGACTTTTCGAAAGTTATGTGTGTATTCAAATTGAATTATCACTTGCTTTAACGGTGAAGGAAAACATCGTGATAAAACCTGCACACCTAAAAGTTCTTAGGAATTTCTTAGGTGTGTAGTCCGCCAACCCGCACTAGGCCAGCGTGGTGGACTATGGCCTGATTCCTCTCAATGGTAGAGGAGGCCCGTGCTCAGCAGTGGGCGTATATGGGTTGAAGAATGAAAAAAAAAACTGTGTGGAAGTAAGTAAAGTCTGTTGAGGACGTCCTAGGTGCATCTTTAAAGACGTTATCATTATTATCAGCCAGATACGTCCTTCTGTTGGGTACGGGCCTCCTCTATCATTGAGAGGGTTTATTGCCTTACAACAAGTTTAAAAAGTAAGTGGTTGTGAGGAAAATACGATTTTTAAAATTTTGTCGAGATTTCCTCTAACACCAGGGGTTAGTAATTAGGGTAGCTATTACCTGCCTTAGTTTCCGGTTACGGTCTGAAAACACCCTGTATAGGCTGATGATAAGCGTTTGAAACTAGACCCAAATTCTAGACTGACGAAGCTTAATGCAATCTCGACCTGGTTTAGACGCATGGAAATGATGGAATGTATTTGTCCTAGTTTCACCTTCAATACAAACTTAGGAACACTTTCACGACTTTTATCCGTGTCAGTACTTCCATAGCCTCTAAGTTCCAAAGGATATTTTTTTCGAATATCCTTGTTATTTTTGGCTAAATATGTTCTTCTAGATATGTTTTTCCGAATGTCCTGCGGACTTTTAGCTAAGTACATCTAGCGATAAACGATTTAGGATTATATACAGGGTGTATTTAGACCGTGATCGAAAACTGAGGCAGGTAATAGCGAGGTTGATCACAAACCCAGTGGCGATATTTAAAATCCCGACAAAAAATAAAAAAATGGACGTTTTCCATACAACCATCGGTGTTAAAAGTATGTGGTTGGTATGGAAAACCTCAAAAAGTTTATTTTTTGTCGGGATTTTTTTTAATATCACGGTGTTTGTAATCACCGTTGCTGATACCTGGCTAAGTTTCCGATCAAGGCCTGAATACACCCTGTACAAAATGTTTTGTTTCATGCAGAAAAAGTAGATATACAGGGTGTATTCAGACCGTGATCGAAAACGAAGGCAACTGACATATAAGATCATTACAAACCCCCTGGCATTAAAGAAAATCCGGACAAAAAATAAAATTTTTGACGTTTTCCATACAAAAGCATATATTTATTAAAGATGGTTGTATGGAAAACGACAAAATTTTTATCTTTTGTTGGGATTTTCTTCAACACCAGGGGTTTTGTAATCACCTTGGCTATTACCTGCCTCAGTTTTCGATCACGGTCTAAATACACCCTGTATAAATGTTTTGTTTCATGCAGAAAAAGTAGATTTATATGCTAATATATGTTCACAGATATTTGTCTGTTAGATGTTCTAAATTAAGGACAACACTCAGGAGGATAGAAGGCCAAAAGTCCAGTTTGCCTTAGAAGAGTCCAGAAAATTATATTCAAGTCTAATTCTTTATTTAACAAAAAATATTGCCGTATAAATGAGAATATTCTGACACAATAGACTATAAACTAGGCATTACAAACGTGTAACGCTTTTCAACTCCTATGGAAGTACCGACGCTTCACTATAATTTAACATTTGATCAAAATCCCTCAAAAGACATTTCAAATTGCTAGTTGCAATCACTTTCCCGTCCACCTTAAAGGATCTTTGTAAATGTAATATTAGGCGGTAATAAGCCAGACAATTTTAAGTCTTGCCGGCGAGATCAAAGGGCGGCTTTCACAAAGGAGCGGCGCGTCAAAGAAATGTAATATTTACTTAACCGTAGAAATTTAACTGGCTTATCTAACTTCGCTTATCAAACGGCTACTCTACTTGTCGTTATTTAAGTATTTATCCCACTGATGGGACTAATCGCAGTATTAACCTTCATAAGGTCTTCGGGCCAATTTTGACCCATTTTGTTATAAAAATGCAATTTTCTCAGAAAGTATGCGTTCAAGGAGTTTGATATTCTATGACTTTTAATTATTCGCTTCAATTTACTTAATTATGGAAAAAGTTTATAAAAAATGATTAAAATATTCCACGTATGATTTTTTTTACTCTAACGGTCTTCGGGTCAGAATTGACCCCAACTAATAACAAGCGCACAGTGCATCTGTTATCGTTCGAATTGTTTATGCTTCGCATAACTTTTTGAATAAGACGCTCTTTTGTTCTACTCAAATAAATATTAGTGTTATGTTATACATCAAATCAACAACCCAACCTAAGTTTACAATGGTAAAAACGTTATTTGCTTATTAGAAATGATACGACAGTCAAATACATAAAACAGTTTTATTGGATGATATGACGGATAGTAATGAATCTTGTTCTAAAACAGAAGATTATATCATAGAAGCTGAACTATCTGATAGCTCGGATAGTGACAGTGCATCAGTGATTATACTTTCAATGACGTCAAAGTATGGGCTAGTACAATAATCCAGAAACCGTGTCACACAATCTTGTGGCAAAGCCTTCAGAGAAAACATAATTTACTTGACACCAGGTTTCTATTCTTGCTCAAGAATGATCTGGGAAGAAAACATATCACTGTAGTAGAAACCATACGTATCATAAGCCGGAATTACCCCCAGAAAGAGTAGCAACAAAGGGAAGTCTGTTATGTTCATCATGTTGCTTTTACCAAAGATACTACACTTGTTCCTTACACAACCAAAATAATAAGTCGGTGAACCTTCTCAGCACTTTGGACCACTGCTTAGAAGTGAGTATTGCTCAGATACAAAGCCTGTAGTAATTTTACACTACAACAAATGTAAGGGTGGCGTTGATACACTGGATGAAGCTGTCTTCGGTTACAGTAGCAATAGAAAACAAAACGATGGCCTCAAGTGATATTTAGTAACATGGTAAACATATCAGCCCACATTGCTTTCATATTATTCACGACTGGCAATAGCAGCTGGAAGGAAGGCTGCCTAGCAAAACAGCTACATTATTTGGAAAACTTAGGTATGCAGTTGGTGAGAGTATACATAAAAAACAGGCAAACATTTTCATGGACACCCTTTTCAATAGAAATTGCAAAAAAGCTTCGTCAATGTATTGACAACGTACATAATCCATCGATTTTAACCCACCAACTCTCAAACAATACTTGTTTAGCTAAAAAGGCTCCCAAAGAAGTTGTTGCCAACTTTGAACTAAAAGTGACAATAAAACACCTTTGATTGTCCACAATTGTTTTATATACCCAAATTATATCTTATTACACTTATAGGATATAATTTCATTGACTTTTTTTTTAATATTGTTTAGTTTCTTGTTACATAAATGTCTAACAACGTAGTAACTTTTTTTCTATTAAGTGTATTAAATCAAAATTTTAATAAAAAAATCATACTTATTTAGTAGAAATAAATATGTTATGTTAAATCAATCCATTACATATTTGTATTTTTATTTTTTGTTCATTTTTCAGTTTAATTTTACTACTGGGTCAAATCTGACCCGAAGCACGGCAACGTTGGTAAAATTAAAGACCGTATGAAGGTTAAGGCTTATTTTAAAAAAATCATCAATTCTGGAAATTGATAAAATTAAATTTTAATCTTTTAACATGTATACTAATTAGGTTTAGGCGCACGGTCGAGAATCTCGACGGTCGCGGGTTCAAAACCCAAGCACACACCTCTGACTTCTCCAAGTGATGATTCACTATGAATTATCACTTGCTTTAACTTTAAAGGAAAACATCGTGATGAAACCTGCACACCTAAAAGTTTTTAGGAATTTCTTAGGTGTGTAGTCCGCCAACCCGCACTAGGCCAGCGTGGTGGACTTAGGCTTAAACCCTCTTAATGGTAGAGGAGGCCCGTGCTCAGCAACGGTCGTATAGGGGGCTATGGCGATGACTAGACCATTGGACTAACGCCTTCTTCTTCTTTCTTCTTCATCAACCCATATACGCCCACTGCTGAGCACGGGTCTCCTCTACCAACGAGAGGGTTTAGGCCATAGTCCACCACGCTGGCCTAGTGCGGGTTGGCGGACTACACACCTAAGAAATTCCTAAAAACTTTTAGGTGTGCAGGTTTCATCACGATGTTTTCCTTCACCGTTAAAGCAAGTGATAATTCAGTTTGAATACACACATAACTGCGAAAAGTCAGAGGTGTGTGCCTGGGGTTCGAACCCGCGACCGCCGAGATTCTCGACCGCGCGCCTAAACCTCGAGGCCATCACTGCTAAATCCTTTCAATTTTAGAGAACCCTTGTCCAGCAAAGCGACGTATATAGAGTGAAGATGACTGACGATTATTTCTCTGCCTACCCTCCAAGTTTTCAGGCTACTTCCAGCTGGTCAAAGAGTGTTTCGCTCCAGTGTCGGATTAATTGGGAACGCGTTAAACGTTGATGTAACATTAACTATTCACGGCTTAAACTTCAAAGGGAATGCGAAACAAAACGACTGTGGGCTGAGGGATAGGCGGTAGCGGGTTTACACACTACACGCTTTACGCTTAAACTGTACACTTGGGTCTTAATGGGAGGCTAGAGAGTACAGAAGAGAGAGTATGTGGTACAGAGTGCGTGTAAGGAAACTAAGGTATGTTATAGCTAACACAAACCCAGTGGCGTTAAAGAAAATCCCGACAAAATTTAAAAGTTTGGCGTTTCTTATACAAACCACATACATTACAATATATTACTATATATAATAAGCAGTGATGGCCTCGAGGTTTAGGCGCGCGGTCGAGAATCTCGGCGGTCGCGGGTTCGAACCCCAGGCACACACCTCTGACTTTTCGAATGTATGTGTGTATTCAAATTGAATTATCACTTGCTTTAACGGTGAAGGAAAACATCGTGATGAAACCTGCACACCTAAAAGTTCTTAGGAATTTCTTAGGTGTGTAGTCCGCCAACCCGCACTAGGCCAGCGTGGCGGACTATGGCCTAAACCCTCTCAATGGTAGAGGAGACCCGTGCTCAGCAGTGGGCGTATATGGGTTGATGAAGATATAATACTTATACCAATAGTTGTATGGAAAACGTCATTTTTTTAATTC
Source organism: Cephonodes hylas (assembly GCA_030295005.1). Lineage (NCBI taxonomy): Eukaryota > Metazoa > Arthropoda > Insecta > Lepidoptera > Sphingidae > Cephonodes > Cephonodes hylas. The sequence continues at coordinate 3,657,776 of AP025388.1, read as the reverse complement.
TTTGTCGGGATTTTTTAACACCAATGGGTTACAATAAATTTAGGCCTTAGTTAATGCTGGTCAAATGCGGGTCACTGATCTAATGTATAGTCCTAAGTAACTGAGAGACTGTAAGTCTAAACTCGCATCTGCTTTAGACAGCCCCGTGGCGCAGTTGGTTAGACACCAGCTCGCGAAACGTGAGGCCGCGTCGATCCCCGCAGAGACAAATGTTTGTGTGATCCACTAATATTTGTTTCGTCGTGTGTTTGTGAGAATGAAACATCTCTCGTAGTTTCTGATACCCACGACACAAGACTTGAAAAGTGTTGGGTCAGGACTATGTGTGTGATTATTGGGTGTATTAATAATTTATAAGTTATTAACTTCTGTCCGCGACTTCGTCCGCGTAGGCTACAAGGTTGAGTTCAGAAAGAAATTATAAACCTTTCTCTTCAATCACTCTATATATTAAAAAAAACTTCATCAAAATCTGTAGCGTAGTTTTAAAGATTTAAGCATACATAGGGACAGAGAGAGAGCGACTTTGTTTTATACTATGTAGTGATTCTCGCTTCAGCTTGTGGCTTGTCCCCGCCTACCTCCAGGCTTAACCCTTCAAAGTGATGCGGAGTAGATTTGACTGAAACTCGCTGACAGCGGGTAGTTAAAAATGTAACTAAATCAATCATTTATTGTGTTTTATTTTGTATATAAGATGCTTAAATCCACACATACGAAGTATGTTCAAAAATTAAGGTAACTTTTCAAATTTCGCGGGCACTGTTAACATTTCAAGTGTTTCGGAGCACTTTATTTTATTTTTTTAAAATTTGATGCAAATCCTTTGATCCATATTTTTCGATAGCAAGAGATCGCCGAGCACGCAAAACACTTACAACCTTTACGCCTCTCACAACCAAACAAAAAAGGTATACCTACACTTGAAACTTGGTACAGATATTTGTGAGGAGTGTACCAACATAACAAAACAAATCGATAATCGAAAGTACGTTGCCCGCGAAATTTGAAAAGTCGCCTTACTTTTTGAACACATCTCGTACATATACTAACGGTTGTGCCTCGAAAATACGCAGAGGTGCAGTTTTGCACCCCCGTTTTAGAGAATACCAGCATGTGTATGTGTGGTGCTCTCAAGTAATTCATGTTATGTTCATGCAATGTTTATCTTCTTCTTCTTCTTCATCAACCCATATACGCCCACTGCTGAGCACGGGTCTCCTCTACCATTGAGAGGGTTTAGGGCATAGTCCACCACGCTGGCCTAGTGCGGGTTGGCGGACTACACACCTAAGAAATTCCTAAGAACTTTTAGGTGTGCAGGTTTCATCACGATGTTTTCCTTCACCGTTAAAGCAAGTGATAATTCAATTTGAATACACACATAACTTCGAAAAGTCAGAGGTGTGTGCTTGGGGTTCGAACCCGCGACCGCCGAGATTCTCGACCGCGCGCCTAAACCTCGAGGCCATCACTGCTTTTCAAAATTAAACATCTCTCATCATTCTTTGCAAAGTTAAACATCTCGTAAAAAATTTCGTATCTACATAGATTGAAAAATCGTTTTAGCAACCTCTTGATGTTTTCAAAAACACGTGTAATGATGGAGTAGGTGTGAAATAAGCGTGTGTGTCAAACATATGACCGTGTAGTCGTAGGTTCGGCACGCTCGGCATGTGAACATTCCCTTTCTAGTCTTATTCAACTGTGTTTGAGATCCGAAAAAGTGGTTTTATTTGAACAAACCGCCCCTAAATGAAACGATAAGTTAATCGCGTGAGAAGTTCGAGTTAACTGAATATTATAATCAGTCGCTGTTTATTTTAAATCAATATGAAGTTGAAATAAGCACGCCTATAACATATTTATGTCATAAAAATATTGCAATTTACCAACAAATGTCTGTGTGGAGGAGTGGATAATTTTTTTTTTATCATCAGCCCATCTTCCATGATCGAGAATAGACACAAGAAATAACTTTAACATATAAAAGTAGACATCGTCTATAAACTATTCTTTGAATAGGGTTTTTGACCTTATCCAACCACACCCGCCACTGTACCTCGTGTGCTCCAGGATCAACAGCACGCACAGTATTGACGAGTGAAGCTCTAATCTAAGGGGACCTCATTTGTCATCATCAACGAAGTTAATCAGAGAGATGTAAATGAGGAGTTGGAAAACAAAGAGTTGTCCACTTCCCGAAGCAAAGCGGGTGACGAAATATTGAACTAAGAGGTTTAACTGTCATATAAAAAAACACGTCTTTATAGCCGTAGGGGTGAGCAGACGTATTTCACCTTTTATGAATCTTAATATGCTAATTTCTAGTTTGTAATAACTTGTGAAATAAGCCGATTCGATCCTCGCACCGAGACAAATTTTTGTGCCATGATAATCAGAACCATGCCAGGTTAAAATGAATAAGTATTAAGTCATGGCAAAGAAGATTCGAGGTTAAGGCGCACGGTCGAGAACTTCGGCGGTCGCGGGTTTATGCCTCAGGACTCTGACTTTTCGAAATTATATGTGTATTCACGTTAAATTATCACTTGATTTAACGGTGAAGAAAAACATCGTGATGAAACCTGAATACCTAAAAGTTCTTAGGAATTTCATAGGTGCGTAGTCCGCCAACCCGCACTAGGCCAGCGTGGTGGACTAAAGCTTAAATCCACTTAATAGTCCCGTGGCGCAGTTGGCTAGATAGCTTGCAAAACGAGAGGCCGCGGGTTCGATCCCCGCACCGAGACAAATGTTTGTGTGATCCACTAATATTTGTTTCGGGTCTGGTTGTTTGTGAGACCGAAAAAGTCTCTCGTAGTGTCTAATACCCACGACACAGGTCTTGTAACCTAGTGTGGGGTCAGAGCTATGTATGTGACTGTTGGGTGTATTTATTTATAGTATCGTAGGGGGCCCGTGCCCAGCAGTGGGACGTATACAGGCTGATGATGATTCTCATCTGACCGCGGCAAAAGCCAACGACTGAAACAAAGCGACGCTTGGCATTCCACCCGTTAATTTAGTAAATGTTTTTGTTTGTGAATATTCAGTGATAAGAACGCACGCAACGCTTAAAGCGTGTGCGATATTGAAAGATATCAAATATAGCATACTAGCTCAGCCCATATACATTCCACTGTTGAGCGCAGGCCTCCTCTACCATTGAGAGGGTTTAGGCCATAGTCCACCACACTGGTCTAGTGCAGACGGACTACACACCTAAGAATTTTCACAAAACTTTTAGGTGTGCAGGTTCCATCACGATGTTTTCCTTCACCGTTAAAGCAATTGATAATTTATGGTGAATACAATCATAACTTGGTAAGTCAGCGTGTGTGCCTGGGGTTTGAACCCGCGACCGCCGAGATTCTCGACCGCGCGCCTAAAACTAGAGCCTATTATTGCTCTTAATAAAATGAATAAATCTCTAATATGAACTATTATATGCTATCATATGATACTAACTGCCTCGTGGTCTCGCGGTATAAGTATGTGCCGTGCGATCTAGAGGTCCCGGGTCGGGCAGTCTTGAATTTTAATTAGGAAATTCTCAGCAGCACGGAGTCTGGAAATGTGCACGAGAAACGGCAATAGGCTCACCTCCTATTACGTGAGACTAATACCTGGCGAAATGTGGATATAGAAATGCCCCGTTACCTACCCCTTCGGGAAATACAACCGAAGTTATGTATGTATGTATATTTCTGTTAGGGGAAACGTGTTGTGGAGTAGAGACCACGGCTCGGCAAACGTAGTGTAGGACGCCCTCTGGCTAGGTGGGGTGACGATATCGGCAACGTGGCAGCGGTTGGATGAGGGCTGAACATCGAGCCCAGTGGCGTGCCATAACAGAGGCCTATGTCCAGCAGTGGATCAAGTCAGCAATGTTGCCTATCATATTTGTACTTGTCATTTCTAGAATGATTTCCAAATGCTCATTTGCCAAACGAGAAGCATAAGATGTATTTTCAACTTATTTTCAAAACATCCACGGGCCGCAAGTAAGACCCCCGCGGACCAAAAGGTGCCGACCACTGCTTCATAGCTTTAAAAATATAGCATTGAGAGGAAAAATATCCTCCCACTCTCTTTAACACGCAAGCCAGTTTCGTGACGGGTGTATTAAAATTTTTAATATAATTTCATTATTTATTCTGCCGACAAGAGTGGGCATTACACTAAATAATAACGAGTTTTGTTTTGTAATCGGTAGTTTTGTATTTGGGTTGTTTAAATGTATTAGAAGTTTCCGACCGTTCCCGGTGGAAGTCATTCTTCTTTCTTCTTTCTTCATCAACCCATATACGCCCACTGCTGAGCACGGGTCTCCTCTACCATTGAGAGGGTTTAGGCCATAGTCCACCTCGCTGGCCTAGTGCAGGCGGACTACACACTTAAGAAATTTCTAAGAACTTTTAGCTGTGCAGGTTTCATCAGGATGTTGTCCTTTACCGTTAAAGCAAGTGATAATTCAATTTGAATACACACATAACTTCGAAAAGTCAGAGGTGTGTGCCTGGGGTTCGAACCCGCGACCGCCGAGATTCTCGACCGCGCGCCTAAATCTCGAGGCCATCACTGCTTCAAAGTAATTGGGGGAGGCCTATGTCCAGCAGTGGACGAATATTTGCTGTTATTGATGATGATCAGAACTTTAGATATGCAAGTTTCTTTGCGATTAATTCATCATTGAAATACATGGTAATTAATATAATTGAGAATACATAAAAATAAAATTTTCCTTTATAAACATACATCTTGTATTCAGACCGTGACCGAAAACTAAGACAGGTAATGGCTACGGTGATTAAAAACACCGTGATATAAAAAAAATTCAGACAAAATAATTTTTTTTACGTTTTCCTAGCAACCAAAGGAATAATAAATTAACGGTGAAAAACATATTTTAAAATCAAGCTTTTATTATGCACGAAAAATTAAAAAAATAAACTAAGAAAACATTCATAAAATTCGTAGTTTTTAACCTTACAAGTAACAATTTACAAAAGTGTTCGGTTTATCAGTAGAAGTATGATACATAAACATATATTATCTATAACTAGTATATTAATATTCTTAAGTGATCTAAAAGCTCGTCGCGGCCGAGGTCTTTGCATTAACGAAATTGCGCGACAAGCTTTTAAATCACTTAAGAATATTAATATACTAGTTATAGATAATATATGTTTATGTATCATACTTCTACTGATAAACCGAACACTTTTGTAAATTGTTACTTGTAAAGTTAAAAACTACGAATTTTATGAATGTTTTCTTAGTTTATTTTTTTAATTTTTCGTGCATAATAAAAGCTTGATTTTAAAATATGTTTTTCACCGTTAATTTATTTTTAACTTTTTAGTTGGAAATATTTCTAACTCTATCCATTTCGTAGTCATACCGAAATTCAATTCAATCGGTCCATGGAAACTAGTATTCCTATGGGCACCTTCCAACTTCTCATGACACCAGATCAACGATACCTTGTTATTATGTTGTCACTGAAAATACAAAGGCATACCAAATTTTAGCTTAATTGGTCCACAGGAATCGAAGTTCCTATGGGCTTCTTCCAACTCCTCATCAGATCAGGTTCATGACACCATGTTTTTATATTGTTACCAAAGTTACGAAGACACACAAAATTTCAGTTCAATTCGACCATAGGATTCGGAGTTCCTATAGCCATCCTCCAACTCCTCATCAGATCAGCTCCATAATATCATATTTTTGTATTGTTACCGAAGCTACGAAGACATACCAAATTTCAGCTCAATTGGACCACAGAAATCGAAGTTCCTATGGGCATCTTCCAACTCTTCGTCAGATCAGCACCATGATACCATATTTGTGTATTATTGTAGAAGTTACAAAGACATACCAAATTTCAGCTCAATCGGTCCACAAGAACCGATGTTTCTATGGTCATCTTCCAACCTCATCATCAGACCAGCTCCATGGTACCATATTATTGTATTGTCATCCAAGTTACGTAGGTATACCAAGTTTCAGCTCAATCGGTCTATTGGAAGTGGTTCAAATCTTCATTGCAAGATTTGTAAACATACAAACATACATACATACATACAAAAGTGAAGTTAAATAAAAGCTTGTAAAAAGTAAGTGTTTGTAATAAAAACGTTAAATTTTTTATTTTTTGCCAGGATTTTTCTCAACGCCAATGGATTTCTGATCATCTTCGCTAATACCTGCCCAAGTTTCCGATCACGGTCTGAATACACCCCGTATGTCTCACCCCCTAAATTCATCCCTTATATACCTATAAATCTAACCGAAAGCCGCGATGGATCTCATTTTAACAAGGGGTGTTTGGTTTCAACCATCCCTTTTGAAGGATATAGAATGATAAGGGTTATACACAGTTCAACTTTCGATCTGATAACGTTAGATTTTAAGTATAAAAGTTAAGTTACGATTAAGTGACGGCCTCGAAGCTTAGGCACGCGGTCGAGAATCTCGGCGGTCGGGGGTTCGAACCCCAGGCACACACCTCTGACTTTTCTAAGTTATATGTGTATTCACAATGAATTATCACTTGCTTCAACGGTGAAGGAAAACATCGTGATGAAACCTGCACACCTAAAAGTTCTTAGGAATTTCTTAGGTGTGTAGTCCAACGTCAAATCATTTTTATTAAAGTGGACTTTCACAAGTTCTTTTGATTTGTCATTCTAGCTATTTTTTAAAACTATAGCTAACCCAATTAGGCCAGCGTGGTGGACTAAGGCCTAACCCTCTCAATGGTGGAGGAGGCCCGTGTCCAGCAGTGGGACGTACTGATGATAAAGCAAGAACATCACAAATGCAGTGAGAAATTTAATCACATTACTTGTCCGTTTATTACACAACCCTATTTTGAGGGATGTTTAGAGAGGGTAGCAATTTCGAAGTGTTAAGGGTAAGGACTTCTGTGGACAATACTGTTAACTAGAAGTCCCAGGTTTAAATGTAAGTAAAAGCATTTTTGAGAAAATTACGGAGTCTGAGAATGCAAAACGGTAAACAGGTAAAGATTATTTTTCCTAGAAATACTACACGAAGGAAGCACTGCACTATACCTAGAAATAGTAATACAAGAAAACTTAAAGAAATGTTGTTTTAAATAATAACTTTTATAACAATACGACCTATGCATAGAATAAAGTTATATGTGCTTTTGCACAGCTTCTCTTTCTCAGCGATTGAAACTTAATTGGGGACAAAATTATCAGTAAATTTTTATGTTCTTCAAACAATAACAAAATTTATGATTATTATTACTTCACTAGTGCAATATATAAACAATTTTAACTCTATTATAGACATAAAAAGTACTTTGGTGTTATAGTCACAAGTAACCTTATTCGATGCATAGGTCGAATATATCTACTGTGTCGAAATTCTAATATCTAATTCTAGATGTAATGTAAACCTACCTTGGCAGTTGACTGACACCGATTCCAGAAATATTAATAATTTTAACTATATACATTATATTACTATCAGTGTGTGGTAAATAAAATCGTTTCTACATATTGATGAAGTGGAAAAAGTTGATCATTAAGTTATAGAAGAATGCGCAATTATTTTTTCACTTTTAGGGCATATTACTTAGTTTTGGAATACGTTTATTTAAAGGGCGGTTTTTGTTTTGATAAAATATTTTTTTATCAATAATCATGGCCTATAGCATAAGCAAGGCAAAAAGCATATTCCTCTTAAGTAAAGACTAACTTAACTTGCACAGTGTACACATAAAATTAAATAATAATAGTTAGACCCGAAGGCGGATTGTCGACGTCTCAACTTCTTGGCTTGGAAATTGGTAACATATTTCTGTTTACTTCCAAAGCTAAATTCCTTTGAGAAGTTATATAATAATCCTGCTTTTACAAATTCGAAAATTTGTATGGATGTTTGTTCCTCTCTCGCGCAAAAACTACCGAATGGATTTCAATTAAATAATAAATAAATACACCCAACAGTCACAAACATAGTTCTGACCAGTGGCGATACTTCCGTAGAAGCCCGAAAGCCCGACTTGCCTTACATAGTTCCGAATAACGAACTTAACGATTGTTTATTTATAAAATAACGCTATAAACGTGAATGTGAGTACTAACCGGTAGGTATTTATTAGTCCTACGTACCAAAAAAAATATGCTGCTACTAAATAAACATTTGGGCTTGCCTTAGTTTGACACCCTAGGCACGCCACTGGTTCTGACCCCACACTATCATACAAGTCTTGTGTATCAGAGACTACGAGAGACTTTACTCTCACAAACACCCAGACCCGAAATATTAGTGGATCACACAAACATTTGTCTCTGCGGGGATCGACGCGGCCTCTCGTTTCGCAAGCTGGTGTCTAGCCAACTGCGCCACGGAGCTGTCAAATGGCCAGTATTTTTGTGTCACTTTATCATACTTAAAACGACTGGAGAGTTCATAAAATTTTGTGTAGAAAAGCGCATAGAAAAAAAAAGCGTACATGTATGTGCCGTGCGATCTAGAGGTTCGATTCCCGAGTCAGGCAAAAGTTTTATTGGGTTTTTCTATTAGGAAATTCTCAGTAGCAGCACGGAGTCTGGAAATGTGCCCGAAAAATGTCAATAGGGTTGCCCCCTATTACGTGGGACTGATACATACCTGGCGAAATGTGGGTGCAGAAATGCATCTCTGCCTACCCCTTCGGGGAATATAGGCGTGAGGTATGTTTTGTTTGTTTGTAAAAGCGCATAGGAGTTACTCAGCCTATCGCCGTTCACTGCTGAACGTAGGCCTTCCCAAGATAGCGCCAACCATCCCGGAATTGAGCAGCCCTCATCCATCCAACACCAGACACCTTTCTATTATATACTAGCTGTTGCCCGCGACTTCGTCCGCGTAGACTATAGGTTTGAGATCAGAAAGAAAATAAGTTATAGTGTATTTTACTCCTTAAAGTCCTATTTATGCCCATACCAAAAATCATACACATCGGTAAAATTATTTAAGCGTGAAACCGTAACACGCCGGTCGGCGCCTTGTACATAATTATTACGCGCTTGATGATTATTTTGAAACTGCGATATCTTCTAAGATACTCATTGAAATCAAATGATGTAAAGGGCAAATTTCTTTTAATTGAAATAATATACTGAATTACGCATTTATTTGGGTAAAGATTAATATAATCTTTATAAAAATACCTTCACAAACAATGCTTTATTTTATAATAAATTTTGTTAGCATAAAAGAGGTTATAGTGAACTAACCCTAAAAGTTAGACATATGCTACCGCTGACTTTTTCGTAGATATTATCAAGCTCTACAACTTTTCTGTAGGACTCAACTATATATCTCCCATGGGTAAGGCAGCGTTTGGAAAAAACGGTTTCGTTCGCCCGTTTTTTCTCCGACTTACTTCGCAAATCCTGCTACAAAAAAAAGTATTATTATTTTTCGGACTAATATATAGCCTATGACACTCACAAAGAACGTAGCTTTCTATTGGTAAAAGAATTTTCAAAATCGGTTCAGTAGATAGCGAGTTTACTTTCTACAACGTCACAAACATACAAACTCACAAACCTTACCTCTTTATAATATTAGCATAGATTATATATTCTATATTGAGTATATATCGAATAGGATATTGTGGATCTAGAAAAATATATATTTCACGAGAATAAAATTCAATTTCAACTTTCATGTGAGTTTAAGAGACATTACTTCAATATTCCATTCGAATTTCAGACACAAATCTTTCAATTTTGAAGCTTACATACCCGTTTTTCAATGTCGATACTTTTATAAAAATCCAAAAGCGTTACAGGTTAATTGTGTAATTTCTAGTTTATGGTTTATTGTGGACTCGAGATATTCTCATTTATACAGGGTGTATTTAGACCGTGATCGAAAACTGAGGCAGGTAATAGCGAGGGTGATCACAAACCCAGTGGCGATATTAAAAATCGCGACAAAAAATAAAAATTTTGACGTTTTACATACAACCATCGGTGTTAAAAGTATGTGGTTTGTATGGAAAACCTCAAAAATTTTATTGTTTGTCGGGATTTTCTTTAATACCAGGGGGTTTGCAATCACTATCGCTATTACCTGCCTCAGTTTTAGATCACGGTCTAAATACACCCTGTATGTTAAATTGCGTCTGTTAAATAAAGATTTAAAGGTTAAAGATTCTATTCGCAATTTTGTAAGGCAAACTGGGATTTCTGACTTCTATGCAATTATCGCTACTACTTTCAAAAATAAGTAGCGGTATTGATAATTTTAAGTGAGCAAAAAATACTATCAACTATTTTCTACTTCGAGCCTCGCCAGCATCAGCCCATATACGTCCCACGGAACTATCGACACTACTTAACATGTACCAACATTTTCTGCAAAATTGTAAAAAATCTATAGTGATATTACGATTTTTTTTTTCAGTGATGGCCTCGAGGTTTGGGGGCGCAGTCGAGAATCTCGACGGTCGTGGGTTCGAACCCCAGGCACACACCTCTGACTTTACGAAATTATGTGTGTATTCACATTGAATTATCACTTGCTTTAACGGTGAAGGAAAACATCGTGATGGAACCTGCACACCTAAGAGTTCTTAGGAATTTCTTAGGTGTGTAGTCCGCCAACCCGCACTAGGCCAGCGTGGTGGACTATGGCCTAAACCCTCTCAATGGTAGAGGAGACCCGTGCTCAGCAGTGGGCGTATATGGGTTGATGAAGAAGAAGAAAAAGATTACGAATTTTAATAGACCAAAAAAATTCTACCAACCCTTTTCTACTTTAACACTATGCCATCATCCCATACGCCCACTGCTGGGCACAGATCACCATACTAACTGAACTTAAAACTATCATTCCTAGATTTTTCACCAACTCACTAATTTCCAGTTTAAACCGGTTCGCAGTTTCAAATCTACAAGAATTTTTGTTACAATTAAACCTTGCAGAGCGCTCCGGCTCGTTTAAATTTATGACTATATCTGTCTCTTTCTCTCTTGCAGAAGCAAATAGGCTTCGACCGTAGCTCTGTCTCGCTCTGTTCGCGCATGCGTAGAACCAACCTCTTTGTTCATCTGGGGGTTAATATTATATATACAAATATGAATAAGTGAGGTCATTGATCCCTCAAAAAAGCTGCGTTTTGACTGAAAACCTGGTATTTGAGTCCTTTTTGAGTCTTCTAGTAAACGATTTGATGGTTGGATGTAAGGAAAAATGTTTTGCAGATGTTAAATTTTGAATCGAAACTGAAAGTATGGGAAATGATACATACATAATCTCACGCCTATATTCCCCGAAGGAGTAGGCAGAGATGCATTTCAGCACCCAAATTTCACCATGTATCAGTCCGGTTCTTGTCGGTCGGTTTTTGTTTCAGGCATATTAAACAATTGCCAAATGGGTAAACTCAATAACACTTTGTCCGACCCGGGAATCGAACTCAGGACCTTTAGACGCACAGCACCAACTTGTAACGTAAAACGAGGCTTAAGTGAAATTATGTATTTATTTAAAACTTTGACTACCTATAAAGATCTCGGAGGTAATTTATTTCAAAGTTATGACTATCAATGTGATATATCAGTTACTTTCGTAGGACATAAAAATCCTTGCCTTGCAAAATTCCTAATAATAACCTTTAATCTTCAAATCTTCATTGAACAAAAGCAATTTGCTATATAAATGAGAATATCCTGACACAATCACTACATAGTACAAAACAAAGTCGCTTTCTCTGTCCCTATGTCCCTTTGTATGCTTAAATCTTTGAAACTACGCAACGGATTTTGATGCGGTTTTAATAGATAGAGTGATTGAAGAGGAAGGTTTATATGTATGATAACATCCATTAAATATCAGCATTGCACCCGTGCGAAGCCGAGGCGGTCGCTAGTAAACTACAAACTAGACATTACAAACGTGTAACGCTTTTGAGCTTCTATGGGAGTACCGGCACTGGAAAATATCTTTTCCTTATTGACGATAACCGTAAAAATACATTTAGGTGCAGGTGTCTTTGCTTAAGGACCGATGGAAATGCGAAAAGTTTCCCACATTTTCCCCGAAAGTTTTCATTTGAACGACTGGAGACTGAAGTGTGGCTTGGTGGGGGTAATTTTGTTTTCAAGTGGTAGTGCAGGTTCGAATCCCGAATAAGGTCTTGGAATTTTAAGTATCATTATCATCATCATCGTCATCATCACCAGTCTTTCATGTCCACTGCTGGACGTAGGCCTCTCCTATGTCACGCCACTGGGCTCGATCTTCTTCACTAGGATACAAGACTATCGTGGTTATCAAAGACTTAGAAGTATGTGTAACATATAGACTGTTATAAATGAGATTATGATGTCTGTTTTTTAATAAGCTCAGCTTTTTTAAAACTAAGTCATTATTTTTGCGACCAATGGCTTACTTCTCCTTCTTCTTCATCAACCCATATACGCCCACTGCTGAGCACGGGTCTCCTCTACCATTGAGAGGGTTTAGGCCATAGTCCACCACGCTGGCCTAGTGCGGGTTGGCGGACTACACACCTAAGAAATTCCTAAGAACTCTTAGGTGTGCAGGTTCTTTCACGATGTTTTCCTTCACCGTTAAAGCAAGTGATAATTCAATGTGAATACACACATAATTTCGAAAAGTCAGAGGTGTGTGCCTGGGGTTCGAACCCGCGACCGTCGGATTCTCGACCGCGCGCCCAAACCTCGAGGCCATCACTGCTATCTAATGGCTTACACCTTTAATGATTAAAGAAACGTGGAAAACGAAAGTAGGGTTTAGTCCTTAGTCCACCACGCTGGCCTAGTGCGATTTAGCGGACCTAAAAATTCCTAAGAATATTTAAGTGTAGGTCACGTTTTCCTTCACCGTTAAAGCAAGTGATAACTCATAGTGAACACACATAACGTTGTAAAAGTGCGAGGTGTGTGCCTGCGGTTTGAACGAGCGTCGAGATTCTCCACCGCGACTAAACCTCGAGGCTACTATCTATCTGACATCGATGTTAAAAGCTAAAAGTTGATTAAACAATATTTTATACATAAGCTAACATGTACTTATAACTCAGCCTATCGCCGTCCACTGCTGAACGTAGGCCTCCCCAAGATAGCGCCAACCATCCCGGTGTTGAGCAGCTCTCATCCATCCGAAGTAAATACATCAGTCATGTACTTATCCAATTAAAACAACTGTTCAACTAGCATGGATATTTAAACTGAAACTGTATTCAGACCGTGATCGGAAACTATGGCAGGTAATAGCTGCGGTGATCACAAACGCAATGGCGTTAAAAAAGTCCCGAAAACAAATAAAATTTTGAAGATTTTTTGACAAACATTGGTATTAAATGTAGGTGGTTTGAATGAAAACGTCAAAAATTTTTTTTATCGGGATTTTTTTCACGTCAATGGGTTTGTAATCACCGTACCTAGGGGCTATCCATAAATTATGTCACACCTTAAGGGGGGGAGTCAACTAAGTGTGACATTGTGTGACAAGGGGGTGGGAGGGGACCTCACTATTGTGACGTCACAATTCAAAATCTTGTTAACACTAGAAAGACCGAAATTTTGAACTACCTATAAAGACCAAGTGGGGTCAAATGACTCATTCATGGGTTGTAATGTTTTATTCGTGTATTATGATTTTAAGTTTTATTGATTCACATCTAATAGTAAATAAAAGAACATAATAGTAATTGAACATCTATTACGTGATAAAAAATAAAAATATTAGGCACATTTTTGACATTTTAGCTCCTTGTTTACATTACAAGACCCACGCAAAGGCTTTTTACAACTAATACAAGATTTATTGGTTTTGTTCCGTTTTCTCGTTTTCTCTTTCTACTACGTTCTTCTTCAGGATCTGGGGGTATGCTATTATCGGGCTGTGAAGTAGATGGTGTCATCAGGGAGTCGGTATCTTGGCCGACTAATTCCCTTGCCAAGTCAACAATGAACTTTTTTCTACTGTTTTTTTTTTCGGATAATTTTTTGTACAAAATTCAACAATTAATTGCTGCCAAATCAAAAATATTATAAAAAAGCTTGCACGGGCCAACGACGAGAAGTTGCTTTGACAATATATTTCTTAGCCATTTGATAAATAACGTCTTCTCCGAGTTTCGTAGCATTGTAAAACTTCACCATGTTCGGCTTCTTTTTTGCTTCTTCTGGATCAACAAGTACATAAGACTAAGGTGAACTTAGAATTATAACTGATTTTGAAGAGTTTCCTTGATAAACTGTTAGTGTGCAGGTTTCCGAGTTGTGAATATGTGTTTCATATAAACTAAGGAATCCATTTTTTATAGTAACTGTTACCCATAATACTTTTTTGGAAAAGAGCTGTTCATCAGCAGTAAGGTTTTCACCAGGCTTGTAACATAAAATACTGTTATAGATATACTTATTCCATACTTCCATAATCATTGCAAATTTATCTGTTTGCAAACATTCATCCCTTTCTGTTCGCACATAAAAACGCAGGAAACGCATTATTTCTTTGAGACTATTCCCAGCCGTGTTTTGTGAACAAAACTGAATACCCCAAAGTTTTGTCCTAGAGGTCATTCACAACAATATTTTTAGCCCCACAGGCTCCTCAAGCGTAGATAATTGCAATGGTGTCAAATGACCACTGCGGTCTTTCTAGGTAGGTGATAATTTTTAATCAGTATTTATCTTGCTATCGGTATACACATATCATAATAATATAAAAATTGATGAAATATTAAAAGTCATAAAACGACAATAACTTCGGTGCTATGGTTTTGATAATATGATTGCTCAAAAACTTCATTGGGGTCATTTGACCACTCTGGTCTTTCTAGTGTTAATACACGAACTTTGCACTGTTACCGAAAATTTTTAAAAATCTTTGCAACTTAACTTACATAAACATAAATTCAAATAGTTTAATCGGCTACTCGCTCTACTAGTGTCATGTGGGAAGGGCCGACGACTTAAGTCCCTTTGAAAATAAAACTAATTCAGAACTCCTGTTTTTATTCAATAATTTCTTGATGGAAAATTGCAAAATATGTGCCATCACACTAGGGAGGAGGGGAGTCCTATAAATCTGACCAGCTGTGACAAGGAGGGGGGGTAGGGGTCAAAAAATCATTAATTTTGTGTGACGTAATTTATGGATGGCCCCCTATTACCTGCTTTAGTTTCCGATCACGGTCTGAATACACCCTGTATATACTAAAATGTCTCCTGACAATCTAAAAATCTCTTTATAAATCTCATGAAGACATGAAATGTAATTTTATTTCTCTTGTTCCAGATCCCTGCCCGGCCGCTATGGGGAACAAGGACACAGGTCTAGCACATAATATACTTATGAAATAATCTTAGTTTTATTACTAAAGAAACATCAAAGCGACGCTTTTACAACAAAACTAGCGACCCACCCCGCTTCGTATGGGTATAATGCTGATATTTAATGGATGTTATCATACATATAAACCTTCCTCTTCAATCACTCTATCTATTAAAAAACCGCATCAAAATCCGTTGCGTAGTTTCAAAGATTTAAGCATACAAAGGGACATAGGGACAGAGAAAGCGACTTTGTTTTATACTATGTAGTGAATAATAAAAATAACTTCAAAGACACTAGACGAAGTTATCTTTGACAGTTTATTTATTTAAACAGTTTAGTATATACTAAGCTATTTTTTAAATAAATAAAAATGTACACCAAACAGTCACAATCATAGTCCTGACCCCACACTAAGATTTAAGTCTTGTGTGGGATCGAAAAGTCTCTCGTAGTTTCTGATACTCACGATACGGGTCTTTATCTTAGTGTGCGGACAAAATATTATGTGAAGAAGATAAAATATCCATTGGACATAAGTAATTTATTCGGTTTAGCTAAATATTACGTTAATTCCATACATTTTATCAGCGATTTTGAAGGTCATATAAAGTTAAAAAATTGTTTTTCAATTTTCAATTTTGCAATTATCGCTGTTGAGAACAAACGGCTACCAACTCCCTCAGCAACATACTATGATTCAAAAAGAAAGATACACCCAACAGTCACATATACAAACCAGTGGCGGTACTTCCATAGAAGCCCGAAAGCCCGACTTGCCTTACATAGTTCCGAATAACGAACTTAACGATTGTTTATTTATAAAATAACGCTATAAACGTGAATGTAAGTACTAACCGGTAGGTATTTATTAGTCCTACGTACCAAAAAAAATATGCTGCTACTAAATAAACATTTGGGCTTGCCTTAGTTTGACACCCTAGGCACGCCACTGATACAAACCTACATTTAGATATGAGTCTTGTGTCGTGTATCAAAACCTGTGAGAGACTTTACTCCCACAAACACCCAGACCCGAAATATTAGTGGATCACACAAACATTTGTCTCTGCGGGGATCGACGCGGCCTCTCATTTCGCTAAGTGTCTAGCCAACGTTTTAATGGCTGTCAATTTTTTAATTATGTCAATTTTCATTTTATACAAAAACAAAACTTTATGAGCAACATTCGTAAATGTTTATCATATTGTAATGTGGCTTCACTGGGTGTGACATTCTTCTTCATCAACCCATTTTCGCCCACTGCTGAGCACGGGTCTCCTCTACCATTGAGAGGGTTTAGGCCATAGTCCACCACGCTGGCCTAGTGCGGGTTGGTGGACTACACACCTAAGAAATTCCTAAGAACTCTTAGGTGTGCAGGTTTCATCACGATGTTTTCCTTCACCGTTAAAGCAAGTGATGATTCAATGTGAATACACACATAACTTCGAAAAGTCAGAGGTGTGTACCTGGGGTTCGAACCCGCGACCGTCGAGATTCTCGACCGCGCGCCCTAACCTCGAGGCTATCACTGCTCGCACATGCCGTGTGACATTATTAAAAAATATTCCCCTATGTTAATACAGAAATCCTACTTATACAGACTGTATTCAGACCGTGATCGGACACTAAGGCAGGTGATAGCTACGGTGATCACAAACGCATTGGCTTAAAAAATCCGGTCGAAAAACAACTTTTTTCATACAACCATCCGTATTAAATGTATGTGGTTTGTATGGAAAACATCAAAATATTTATTACTTATCGGGATTTTCTTTAACGCCATTGTTTTTGTGATCACCGCAGCTATTACCTGCCTTAGTTTCCGATCACGGTCTGAAAACACCCTGTATGTTTCTATGTAATAAAATTTTATGATTACCACACAACAATTATCTGCCATTAAATCTCAAATATAGCGTGATTATGTATAATAACATGGAATATTAACCAAGTAATTAAAATTAAGAGGCAATTACTTTCCTAATTTAAGACATGGCTTATTATATCGACTTAATATGGGGTAACCATAGAACAGCTGAATAAGACTAAAAGGGAAATATCCAGTATTGAGTATGTGTCCGAGTGTCGCCGCTTGTCTGTCACCTGTTCATTCTACTGCAACACACCGACAATGATTATTTCACACAAACATGGCGGGCTGCTGGTTGACACACATTAAAGTGTTGATATTACACGCAATGAATTACTAAGAAGCGTGTGTGTCAAACATACATATGACAGTGTAGTCGTAGGTTCGGCACGCTCGGCATGTGAACATTCCCTTTCTAGTATTATTCAACTGTTCTGTGTGTACCATAAAGAGTTAATATATCCACAAATAAATATTTTTTAGCTTTATAAAGTAATTATTAAGCATTAAGTAAGTAATAAGTAATTTATTAAGTAATTAAGGTTGACCAAGAAGATAATTCAACTGTACAATATGATTTAATACAGCTAAAAAATAAATAAACTTTTCAGCTCTATACAGGATGTATTTAGACCGTGATCGAAAACTGAGGGAGGTAATAGCGAGGGTGATCACAAACCCAGTGGCGATATTAAAAATCGCGACAAAAAATAACAATTTTGACGATTTCCATACAACCATAGGTGTTAAAAGTATGTGATTTGTATGGAAAACCTCAATTTTTTTATTTTATGTCGGGATTTTCTTTAATGCCAGGGGGTTTGTAATCACTATCGCTATTACCAGCCTCAGTTTTCGATCATGGTCTAAATACACCCTGTATATTAGTATAAATCACCAAAGATAATTTGACCAAGATGTTAAAGCGACTTGTCTATGGTTAAACGGCTAAGCGTCAAGACCCGAGGCTGGCAACATCGGCTTTTTGTCTCTGGCCACTATTTGTATTGGAAATTTCATTAGCCCGCCCCACGACTAATTATACACGCCACTAGTGATGTTACCATGTCGATAAAGTTAAAAAATATCGATACTTATTTAATTTAAAATATTGACATTTATCGCATGGGTGTTATCGATGAAATTGTATTTTTGTCAATAAAATAAAAAATACACGACAAAATATAATTGTGTTTAGGTCGATTAAATGTCAATACATTAAAAAAAAAATACAGTCCCGTGTGAGTTGTGTATCCAGCAGCTTGTGATACACGCGGGCTCGATACTAGAGACTAATGTTTGTGTCGCACACGAGTGTTGGCAAGTGTTTGTGAGAGTCAAGTCTTTTGTAATTTCTGATACTTAGTGTGGCGTCAGAACTATGTGACTGTTGGGTGTATATATATACTTATTATTTATTTGAATTACATACAAACTTTTACTTTTGTCGAAAGAGTAGAAAGTAGAGTCTAAAATAATTATAAAAGTGTTTTATGTCTTATATTATTTGATCTTCTTCATCAACCCGTATACGCCCACTGCATGGCACGGGTCTCCTCTACCATTGAGAGGGTTTAGGCCATAGTCCACCACGCTGGCCTAGTGCGGGTTAGCGGACTACACACCAAGAAATTCCTAAGAACTCTTAGGTGTGCAGGTTTCATCACGATGTTTTCCTTCACCGTTAAAGCAAGTGATGATTCAATGTGAATACACACATAACTTCGAAAAGTCAGAGGTGTGCCTGGGGTTCGAACCCGCGACCGTCGAGATTCTCGACCGCGTGCCCTAACCTCGAGGCCATCACTGCTTCATCATTATTTGATCATTATCACTTTTTGTTGCTTTTGAGAATTTACTGCAACACGATATTTACCCAAGAATCGAAGGCGGGATATATTAATAAATAAATACACCCAACAGTCACATACATAGTCCTGACCCCACATTAAGATTCAAGTCTTGTGTCGTGGGTATCAGAAACTACGAGAGACTTTTCGGTCTCACAAACACCCAGACGCGAAACAAATATTTGTGATTCACACAAACATTTGTCTCGGTGCGGGGATCGAACCCGCGGCCTCTCGTTTCGCAAGCTGGTGTCTAGCCAACTGCGCCACGGGGCTGTCAAATTAATGCGATGAGATAACTTATTATACTACGAATTTTCATCTGAAAGTACTTAGTAAAGGGTGTTAAAATGTGTTCGGAAAAGATTGCCACAAAAAAAGGAAAAAAAAGGTTTCCTAACTTTCATAGTAATTCAAAGTATGTGCTAAAAAAACGGTTCAATTTTTTATTATTTTTCCGGAGTATTTTTGCGTCAACCTATTTATAATCACTGTAACAACAACCTGCCTTAACTTTCGATTAACACACCGTATAACGGTCACCCATAGACAATTTTACCGCAAACAGCCAAACAAATCGATAAGCCACGATTTTCGTTTCCGATTTTATCGGTATCGATCAATCGTTGCCCTACCCTACGGCATGGCTAATGAGAATTTTGTTACGTTCAACACAGCAAGTAAATATGGGCTGATGAATTGTGGAGGAAATTCCGAAACTCGGCCCCAACAAGAGTTTCCAGTCGAGTACGCCTCAGTAAACTTAAAATGTTTAAAAATATCGACCTTGTGGTCTCGCGGTACAAGTATGTGCCGTGCGATTTAGAGAATTCGATTTCCAGGTCAGGCAAAGTGTTATTGAGTTCCATTTGAAATTATAAGTAGCACGGAGTCTGGAAATGTGCACGAAAACTGGCAATAGGCTCGCCCCCTATTAGGTGCAGTACTGATATTTAGTAAAATGTGGGTGCAGAAATGCTTTGCCTACGCCGTTTAAAAAATATCACGCTTAAGTTACTGAAGCAGTGATGGCTTCGCGGTTAAGGTGCGCGTTCGAGAATTTGTGTGTTCTAACCCCAGGCACACACCTCTGACTTTTCGAAGTTATGTGTGTATTCACATTGAATTATCACTTGCTTTAACGGTGAAGGAAAACATCGTGATGAAACCTGCACACCTAAAGGCTTTAAGGAATTTCTTAGGTGTGTAGTCCGCCAACCCGCATTAGGCCAGCGTGGCAAACTATGGCCTAAACCCTCTCTATGGCAGAGGAGACCCGTGCTTACTTTGACGTATGTGAGCTGATGAGATATTCTATTTTTTAAACACTTGAACCCACATGAAGATTGTAAACAAGAATTTAATAAATACAAGGTAACAAATACAAAAGACATTCAAAAGACAGAACGGCGTGCAGGTTTAAAAAAAACATTCCGCCTCTTAAAAGTGAATGCGGAATGAAAGACTTTCCGCGCTTTTGTCAGTCGTGTGAGCACTTTGTGACGACTGGAAACGGGTGTAAGAATAAAACGTAATGTGGGATTAACTTGTTGTGGGATTCATGTATCCTGGTAAGAGTGTTTTGTGGGATTGAGAGTATTAATTTACATACATTTTTGGCTTAATTTTTGCGTAGAAATTACATAAATATAGACTTAGGCGAATATATTCTGCGAAGAAGTCGGTTTATATGTTGTAAGCTGGGTTCGATTTCCGGAATTAAACTCCCGATTTAAAATACTACAAACTGGTCTATTGCTGGTTGGTAGACTCAAAAACAGCTGAATAAGATTAGAAGGAAATATCCAGTATTGAGTATGTGTCCGAGTGTCGCCGCTTGTCTGTCACCTGTTCATTCTACTGCAACACACCAACAATGATTATTTCACACAAACATGGCGGGCTGTTGGTTGTCGCACATTAAAGTGTTGATATTACACGCAATTCTTATTTAAATTTTCTGTAGACTTAAAACTTTTACATGTGCAGGTTTTATCACGATGTTTCCCTTCACCGTTGAAGTACGGTATATACCCTTATTTAAAATTAAAACGGCAAATAAAATTATATTGTATGGTAGCTCCCATTAAACGTTTATTTATTAAGTTTGTTACTTTTGTTTTACCGGCAATAGAAATACATCTTCTTCATCATCTTCATCAACCCATATACGCCAACTGCTGAGCACGGGTCTCCTCTACCATTGAGAGGGTTAAGGCTATAGTCCGCCACGCTGGCCTAGTGCGGGTTGGCGGACTACACACCTAAGAAATTCCTAAGAGCTTTTTAGGTGTGCAGTTTTCATCACGATGTTTTCCTTCACCGTTTAAGCAAGTGATAATTCAATTTGAATACACACATAACTTCGAAAAGTCAGAGGTGTGTGCCTGGGGTTCGAACCCGCGACCGCCGAGATTCTCGACCGCGCGCCTAAACCTCGAGGCCGTCACTGCCTCATCATCAGAAATACATCACCTATACAAAAACTGTCTATCTATCTAACTTCATGAGATGACATAATGTACAGAACCCTAAACGTACAAAAAACCCTTTGATAAACACGAAAAGACAAACCGACGATCCCAAATACCCAATGTAAATATACAGAATCGTATTTTTTGCAGCCAATTATTAAAATTCAAAGGGTTTGTAGCCCGGGGCAAGCTGTGTTTACTTTCCATTAACCATCGGACTCGAATAATAGCTATATTAAAATAATAGGTGATTTATTAAAAAATAACATGGTCTGGTCTCGTGAAACATATGTATGTATGTATATTTGCAGATACAGGGTGTATTCAGACCGTGATCGGAAACTAGGCAGGTAAAAACTACAAACTTATTGGCGTTAAGAAATCTTGATGACAAACAAAAATTTTGAAGCTTTGCCAAAAATTTTGACGTTTTCCTAACACTAATATTATGTTTGCCAATATTAGATTATGATACGGATAATAAGGGATTTTTTTGTTTACGAAGGGAAAATTAATCATGGCTTTACTTAAGGACAAAATATATTTTGTATGACGTTTAACAAACAAACAAACATACCTCACGCCTATATTCCCCGAGAGATGCATTTCCGCACCCACATTTCGCCAGGTATGTTTCAGTCCCACGTAATAGGGGGCGAGCCTGTTGCCGTTTTTCGGGCACATTTCCAGACTCCGTGCTGCTACTGAGAATTTCCTAATGGAAAAACCCAATAACTTTGCCCGACCCGGGAATCGAACCCAGGACCTCTAGATCGCGCGGCACATACTTGTACCGCAAGGCCACGAGGCGTTTAACAATTTATTGTATTCAAAGTTATGAGTGTTGGTAATAAGAAAACGTATTTTTTTATTTATATTGAGATTTTTTAATGCCTATGGGTTTGTAATCACCGTAACTATTACCTGCCTTAATTTTCGATCGCAGTCTGAATACACAAGATATCAAAATTTATTCGCAACATATCTTTATATTTATTAACTTGTATATGTCCTTGCTCGGGTCTCTACATCATCATCATCATCATCATCATCAGCCAAAGGACGTCCACTGCTGGACATAGGCCTCCCCCAGAGACTTCCAAAGCGCTCTATTGGAAGCGGCCTGCATCCAGCGGCTTCCCGCGACCTTTATCAAATCGTCGGTCCACCTTGTGGGTGGACGTCCAACACTGCGCTTACCTGAACGGGTCTCTACAATAGAGGTCTTAGTCCATGGCCTAGTTGTTAGTTATGTCTATAAAAAATCTAATAACTTTTAAGAGAGTATGTTTCCTCACGATGGTTTTTTTACCATTTAAGTATGTTATTTATTGTAGATAAACACATAAATTTGAAAAATAGATGAATAAGGTTTGAAGTATAAACCCACATCCGCCGAGTTACACGAGTTACAATGTCCATCACTTCATATTATTTAGGTGATAAATAAATGAATATTTGATGACTTTACAACCCGAAACGGGAAGTTGCGGGTTCAATTACCACACCGAGACAACCATTTTTTGTGATTTTTACACGCTTTTTATTAGCTTCACTTGTATGTATGTTTGTAACCGACTTCTTCGGGCGCGATTTTGACCCACTTTAAACGACTAGATTTCGTTCAAACTTTGTAGATTTATCGAGGACCGATGACAATACACTAATTTGATAAAAAAAAACTGAACTAAAAAATAGAAAATAAATAATAGTTTAAGAAAACTAAAAAACACGTTTTTTATCGAAAACCGAACTAAAAAATAGAAAATAAGTTTTAATAAATATAAATTAATAATAGTGTGAATAAAAAAAAAATATTTTATTAAAAAAAAAAGCGTGGGGTGCATGGTGTCAATAGTTATAAATATTTTACTGACAGACATGAGTAGAGTGATTATCATTTTGATAATATCTTAAAAAGCATCCCACGCTTTTTTTATTTTTTTTTTATTCACACTATTATTAATTTATATTTATTAAAACCTATTTTCTATTTTTAAGTTCGGTTTTCGATAAAAAGCGTGTTTTTTAGTTTTTTTAAACAATTATTTTTTAAATGAGGTCTCTTGTATTTTGTGATATCCAGTTAGTGTGGTGTCAGAACTATGTATGTAAATATTGGATGTATTTATTTAATTTCATTTCTCATCTGTTATAGACAGTCTTATTATTACCCAACGCGGTCCTACCAATGGCAGTATTAATACGCATTTAACGCACCCATATGCTCATGACTGATTCCAAAAAAGCTCATTATTTGGGGCAAAAAGTCATCAAAACGTTAACGAACGCTTTTTAGCATCCCCGTGTAATGGAAGGGTACCGTCAACAAATGTGAGGCGATTTGTCAGTACGGTCAGCAAAAAAATCGTGATGGCTTTGAAGTCACGCAGTTGAGAATCTCAGTGGACGAGGGTTTAATCCTAGGCACAATCATCACGTCATTCACAATCTCTCAACAACCCATATACGCCCACTGCTGAGCACGGGTCTCCTCTATCATTGAGAGGGTTTAGGCCATAGTCCGCCACGCTGGCCTAGTGCGGGTTGGCGGGCTACACACCTAAGAAATTCGTAAGATCTTTTTCGGTGTGCAGGTTTCCCCACGATGTTTTCCTTCACCGTTATAACAAGTGATAATTCATTATGAATACACACATAACTTTCACAATGAACTAACTTTTATATCTTAGGCATTAGGAAATGTCAATATGACTAATTATATTTAACAGTCACATACATAGTGATGGCCCCACATTATCATATAAGTATTGTGTTATTCCAGAAACTGGAAAACATTATAATCACAACGAAACAAGAATTTTTGGATCACACAAACATTTGTCTTTGCGGGGATCGAACCCGCGTCTTTTCATTTTGTTATTTGGTGCCTGGCCAACTGTGCTACGGGTCTGTTAAAATGATTATTGATCAAATTATTATTACCCATTTATAAACGGCATTTGATTTAACTATTACTTAAACATTATTTATCTATTTCTCTCTAACGTCACAAATCAATTCGACCTATGCATAGAGTAAGGTTAGTTATAACTATAACACCAAAGTACTTTTTATGTCTTTATAGAGTTAAAATCGTATATATATTGCACTAGTAAAGTAATAATGATCATAAATTTTGTTGTTGTTTGAAGAACATAAAAAGTTACTGATAATTTTGTGCCCAATTAAGTTTAAATCGCTGAGAAAGAGAAGTTGTGCAAAGGCACATATAACTTTATTCTTTGCATAGGTCGAATTTATAAAGCACGAAAAAGCATGCTTAAGTACTACTTTCATTGAATAACGTTTATTATTACAACCCTCAATTACACATCTTCAGCCCATACGTCCCACTGCTGGGCAAGCCCTCCTCCATTACTGAGAAGATTTTTGGCCTTAGTCCGCCACGCTGGCCTAGTGGAGGCTAGCAGACACAAGTTGATAATGGTATAATACTATAAGCGTTAACTAATATGATAAGACAACTCTTTGTTTCCAACTCCTCCTTTATAGCTTTCTGATTAACTTCGTTGATGATGACAAATGAGGTCCCCTTAGATTTAAACCTTTACTCGGCGCCAATACTGTGCGTGCTGTTGATCCTGGAGCACACGAGTTACAGTAGGTGTGTGGTGTGATAGGAAAAATATGTCTTAACAAATAATGTCTACACAGTTTTGACAAACACAGTTTTTACTAAAACCGTGGAAGTGACTGTCAATTATGCTTAACAAATTGCCGATCGTTACTCCGGGCGTCAACAACCCTACAACCCTTAGTATAGCTTTCCTGACAAAGTTTAACAAATGATTTTTTGCTGTCCCTACCCAGATGCCAAAAGGGTACTGACATTAAATAAAATACAGCTTTTAGCGCAACCCGTAGACCCCGCTACGCCGTAGTAGGTGCTACGA
The DNA here is from genome assembly GCA_030295005.1 of Cephonodes hylas. Lineage (NCBI taxonomy): Eukaryota > Metazoa > Arthropoda > Insecta > Lepidoptera > Sphingidae > Cephonodes > Cephonodes hylas. The sequence continues at coordinate 3,632,311 of AP025388.1, read as the reverse complement.
GCGTAGCGTGCTACGAGATTCAATTTTTTCATTTTTTTCAAATATTTTTTATAGGTTATTTATCTTTAAATAATTTGGAGTTTCGTGGTGATCTATATATGCAGGATCTATTAAAACCGTGATAAGGAAACCATAGTTATTAAATATTTGTGGTTGTTACAAAAATGTCAAAATTGTAATTTTTTGTCAAGATTTTTTTAACGCCACAGGATTTATGATCACCATAACTATAGCCTGTCTTAGTTTCCAATAGCGGTCTGAATACACCCTGTATAGTTTTTCTGCCTGCCCTTTAAACAATGCGTGAATGCCTCTTCCGATAACCATATATATGAAAAGCTGTGTAGCTTTAAAAGCTCTCCATGTCAGTGAAAGCTTTCAGTAATGTAACAGCGGGGAGCTTTCGTGTTTTAGCCCTTGGCCCGATTTAATTATGACCCAATAGGGGGTAAATAGACAAAGTAGGTTTTATTTAAAAGCTCACTTTTAATGCATTTTCGCGTTAATGTAGTTTTTTTGGTGATGATATAGTTAGGTAAGATGATAGAAAATAGGCTATAATATTTTATAGGATGTGCTGTTTGACCTAAAGTTAATGAATTTGGTTCAGCCGTTTAGAGAGTGTGGTATTTTACATGTTCATTTCGCTGTCTTTCAACATTCTGTAAGTGTAGATATATATTATATAGGGCTGGCGGGAAGTAGAGCCATAAACAGCTTTCCCCTCGAGAACAAAAAAAAAAAAATGTATAGGTATATTCATCTTAGAACTATGATACATCCGAAATGTATATTTTATTACCAGCAACCCGTCTTAAAGCAGTGATGGCCTCGAGGTTTAGGCGCGCGGGTTCGAACCCCAGGCACACACCTCTGACTTCGAAGTTATGTGTGTATTCAAATTTAATTATCACTTGCTTTAACGGTGAAGGAAAACATCGTGATGAAACCTGCACACCTAAAAGTTCTTAGGAATTTCTTAGGTGTGTAGTCCGCCAACTCGCACTAGGCCAGTGTGGTGGACTATGGCCTAAACCCTCTCAATGGTAGAGGAGACCCGTGCTCAGCGGTGGGCGTATATGGGTTGATGAAAGAACCCGTCTTAACTATATCTGAATAAAATGTCTCTGTACATTCATTAACCCTCTATTCGGCATAATTCATATACCAATTGCAGGTCCATTTGAAATTTTAGGAACGTAGTACGGCAACGCCACCTTTAGTCTATTATTATTTTCACCATTAAGAAGTCAAGTAAACATGATAATAATTTTTTTACGCCTAGAATTTGTTTTTCGCTATGTATTAAACCTGCCATGATTTTTTTAATTGACACAAAAATTGGCCGGTTAGAGGTTTAATTGAACCTAATTTTACATATAATTTTAGTACCTGCAACTCTTCCTATTTAAAAGTATGAAAAATAACGAGTTTCAACTGACAAACAAAACCCTTCAACTTTATAATATTAATTATTAAGCTTTGTATCTATATACAATTTATGGTCAAATCAAATATTCGTAAATTCCTGAGTCGAAATTTTACGACTGTTGTCAACATTATTACGTGTTCAAATTGGCGTATTCAAGCAAACATACTCTTAAACTTTATATTATCAGCTGTAATTTACAAATAATATAATAACGGTCAAATTTCCTCAATTCCCGAATCGAAATTCCACTGTCATCAATAATCTTCGTCTTGAACAAAAAATCTCAACCAAAACCTAACTAAATTCATAAATACACTTCAGTACCAAATCTTTCATAAATCGCACAATAGAATCCCACTGTTATCAATAATCTTCAGCTTTATATAAAATTCTCAAACCATTATTATCAATTTCGCGTTCAAATCAACGAACCTCCTTCACCACTTTAATCTCTGTAGCATTAAAGTGAACCTCAAGTGATAGTCAGTGAAAAAATGCGTGCTATCTAATCACCACGCTGGCTTACTCGGACAAAATGCTTACCATGTCTACCCTGATGATGCCTGCAGCGACTATGACGACGATGACAAACGCAGGCCCGATCCCAGTGGCAGCTGCGACGAAGCTGGAGCCAGCTAAGCTACTCCAGCTGCCGCATCCAGCGCTGATGCAGCAGATCCCACAGGCTCAGCAGCCCCATCCCCATCAGCAGATGCATAATAATAAAATGGGTGAGTGGATTTTTTTTTATCATCAGACCGTGTAGGTGTAATGCTGCAATTTGTGCGGTTTGGACGTGTATAAGGTTAAATTAAATCATCATGAATCACCATTATTATCATCAGCCCCATATGCGAACAAAAGTTGTTAGTTGTATCATGGGTAAGTAAGTTTAAACTTTTTGATCACGGAGGATAAAATTCTGACCTCAGAAACGAAAGCATTCGATCCCCGCAGAGAAATATGTGATGCACTAATATTTGCTTCGTGTTCGTGAGAGAAGTCTCTTGTAGTACAAGAAATGTTCATACAAAAATTGCATGTTATACTCAGGCTATCGCTGTCCACTGCTGAACGTAGGCCTCCCCAAGAAAGCGCCAACCATCCCGGTCTTCTGCAGCCCTCATCCATCCGTTACCCGCCACCTTCCTCAAGTCGTCTTTCTCACCGTCTTTTCTTTTTTAATTGCATGTTAGTGTGGGGTATATTTACGTGTATGTCATAACAATAGAACCCCGTTAAGTCGAACCTCGATAAGTTGAATACTTCAAAATCTTGAAAATTTTGTGGAGTCAGAACTATAAATATACCCAACAGTCACATACATATTACATAGTCCTGACCCCACACTAAGATACGAGTCTTGAGTCGTGGGTATCAGAAACTACGAGAGACTTTTCGCTCTCACAAACACCCAGACCCGAAACAAATATTTGTGGATCACACAAACATTTGTCTCGGTGTGGGGATCGAACCCGCGGCCGCTCGTTTCGCAAGCTGGTGTCTAGCCAACTGCGCCACGGGGCTGTCAACTATGTATGACAATTGTGTTCAAAGGACAAATCTAAAGTCAAAGTGTTATAAGGTTTTTCAGTAGCAGCACACAGTCTGGAAATATTTACGAGAAACAGCAATATTCTCGCCCACTATTCATCAAAAATACAAATAGCAAAATGTGGGTATAGAAATACATTTCTATCATCAAACTATGATCAAAGAAATTATAATGGAATTTAAGTCATACATGTAAATATATATATATAGCACTTGCTTTAACGGTGAAGGAAAACATCGTGATAAAACCTGCACACCTAAAAGTTCTTAGGAATTTCTTAGGTGTGTAGTCCGCCAACCCGCACTAGGCCAGCGTGGTGGACTATGGCCTAAACCCTCTCAATGGTAGAGGAGACCCGTGCTCAGCAGTGGGCGTATATGGGTTGATGAAGAAGAAAGAAGAAGAAGATGTAAATATAACATGTACATATAAAGAGAACCGGAGTTATTGATATTGCTCGCAAGATTAGCACGCTGAAGTGGATGTGGGCTGGCCACGTCTGCCGACGGTCGGACGGCCGGTGGAGCAGACAAGTGTTGGAGTGGAGACCGCGTTTAGGCAAACGTAGTGTAGGACGTCCTGCAGCACGATGGACCGACGACTTGAGAAAGGTGGCGGGTAGCGGATGGATGAGGGTCGCTCAGGACCGGGATGGTTGGCGCTTACTTGGGGAGGCCTACGTTCAGCAGTGGACGGCGATAGGCTGAGTGAAAATGTAAATATACGCTTAGTATATTCAATAATTTAGCATAAGTACCTAATTATATACAAATACGTCCAGCCATCCACAGAGTTTTGACCCCACACTAACATACAAATCTTGTGTAGTTTTCGGAGGTGTATTTCTGCACCCAAATATAGCTAGGTATGTTTCATTAAGCTCGTCAATTTAATTATAAGAACACCCAATTAGAGGGGACTCTGAATTTGTCCAAAAATCGGCAATACCTCTATCTACCCCTTCCATAACAATTTTCCCCAAATATTAGGGTCTGTTTTCACAAATATACAATTTCATTCCAACCCCTTTAGATAAGGGTAGATTTTATCACGTAATTTTTCCAGCAATATTTGCCGTGTAATAGAGAGATATGAGTATAAACACAAATCATATTCAGAATGAAGTAATTTTGGCGTTGCTGTCAAAGTAGGGAATCAGGTGTTTTGTAAAATGTCCGGGCTATAGTCACAGTCACATTTAGCAGAAACAAGTATGTTTAGCGTACAGGTGTATATATAAAACAATAATATGTGAGTTATTTTATCCTACTCATCATCATCATCATCATCATCATCATCATCATCATCATTATCATCATAAGTCCATATACGTATGTCCCGCTGCTTCATAAGGGCCTCCTCTACAACTGAGAACATTTTAAGACTTAGTCCACTAAGCTGGCCTAATGGGGGTAGGCGGACTACACACCTACGAACTATTAGGTGTGCAGGTTCTCTCACAATATTTTCCTTCATCGTTAAAATAGATGGTAATTCATTATGAACCCACATGCTTTGGAAAGTCAGAGGTGTGTGCCTGGGGTTTGAACCTGCGACTGGTAATAAATTGACCGTTCGCCAATACGTCGAAAGCATCACCTCTACTGTTTAGTCAGTCACTTTCGTATTTAGAATATTAGCATGGGTTACAACCATCAATATTTAAAATATGTGGTTTGTATAGAAAACGTCAAAAATTGTTTGTGATCACCGTAACTATCACCTGCCTCAGTTTCCGATCACGTTCTGAATACACCCTGTATATATTATATATGTATTTCCAAAAAACCTAATCCCAATAAAAGTATGAAGCCGATACTCGACACAATGCTTGACAATCGATATGAAATATCACAATGGCGGCGATACGATGCACCGAGATACCAATCACAGCACAATTGGAACGTACAATAAATGTTTCGATGGAAAATTATACGCTAGAAGGCAGTTTTATTGATATCTCTGTCAAGTATTGACGGTAAAGACGATAAAGGCGTTACATAATAATTTTTAGTTAATAATTGTTTAATTATTTAATTCGAGAGATTATTATACTGAGGTCTAATAAGCTGGGGATTTGCCATACCTATCATTGGAAGTCTGTATAACAGTTCGCACGTTAGGTCCAATTTAAGCAATAGCTATTTATCCGTGGTGCGTTACTTGCGGCAAATTTTTGGTAATTGTAATTGTTTTTATTTAAGTGAGGTTAAACCTCATAGCTCAATGTTTTGTCACCCGCTTTGCTGTGGAGGGAAGTGGACAACTCTTTGTTTTCCAACTCCTCCTTTACATTGCTTTTCTGATTAACTTCGTTGCGGGATTTTGACAATTTAGGTCCCCTTAGATTCGCTGAGCTTCATTGCTCGGCGCCTATACTGTGCGTGTCGCTGTTGATCCTGGAATACAGGAGTTGCAGTGGCGGGTGTGTGGTGGGATAGGAAACAAGCTGGGGATGGAAAATAAGTGGAATTAAAAAAAAATGCCAAGGGAATTTGTTACTTGTTTGTTGCCAAAAAATTTTTTTGTTGCTCGCGCCTATTTTACCGGTAATGTATCACCGTGACTAGATCCAGCCTTACTTTCGAGCACTATAGATACTTTATACCTACTAAATGAAATTGAGATAATTCGATTTTTATTCTTGAATAGATATGTAAAGCTTTTTCTATCAAGAATTACTCAGCAGTACATTCGAAAACATGCTCAAAGAATATACAACTCGCTTTATACTGTGGGACTTAAAGTAGGATCTATGCCTATCCCTTTAAAAAAACAGCAGTGACGGAATTTCCATAGAAGTCCAAAAGCGTTACACGTTAATAGTGTAATGTCTAGTTTGTAGTTTATTGTGGGCTCAGGATGTTCTCATTTATATGTCAAATTGATTTTGTTATATAAAGATTCAAAACCTAAAGTCGTTCGGAATTTTGTCAGCCAAGCTAGGCTTCGGCTTCTTTTGAAGTATCACTACTGTAGTTAACGTAATTTTATTGAACAAAATAGCTTATGTCCTTTGCCAAGGTTTTATGCCAATAGAAATCGTCCTAAATAATTAGAATAGTTTTTGAGTCTTCCTAAGAACTTTTAGGTGTGCAGGTTTCATCGTGATGTTTTCCTTTACCCTTAAAGCAAGTGATAATTCATAGTGAACACACATAACGTTGTAAAAGTGCGAGGTGTGTGCCTGCGGTTTGAACAAGCGCCGAGATTCTCCACCGCGACTAAACCTCGAGGCCTTACTCGTCCATACCATAAATCATCTAAATTCACATATTCATTTAGTAGAATTCATTGTAGGCAGAGACTATAGAGCGCCGAATGCCGCGGTCCAAACACACTTTCGCTTCTAGACATTTTTCTAAATACCTTATCCGTTACCACGGCTGCAGCACATATGAAAACAAAAGATGGTATTACCTGCCTCATAAAGGTGGTCGTAAAAATATTATTGTGTCGTTATATGCATCATATTTTTCATAATTCGTACACATGAGTTGAACTCACATAAAGAGATGGCCTCGAGGTTTAGTCGCGGGGTCGAGAATCTCAACGGTCGCGAGTTCAAACCCCAGACACACACCTCTGACTTTTCCAAGTTATGTGTGTATTCTCAATTAATTATTATTACTTACTTGACAGCCCCGTGGCGTAATTGGCTAGACACCAGCTTGCGAAACGAGAGTCCGCGGATTCGATCCCCGCAACGAGACAAATGTTTGTGTGGTACAAAAAAAAATTTTGACGTTGTCCTAACAACCATGGGAATTAAATGTGTGTGGCTGTTTGGAAAACGTTAAATTTTAATTTTTTTGTCAAGATTTTCTTTGACGCCAGGAGGTATGGGATCACCGTAGTTATTACCTGCCTAAGTTTCCAATCACGGTCTGAATCTTCATCTTCTTCATCCACTCATATACGCATATACTGCTACAACCCATATACTGCTGAGCACGGGTCTCCTCTACCATTGAGAGGGTTTAGGCCATAGTCCACCACGCTGGCCTAGTGCGGGTCGTGGACTACACAGTGACACACCTAAGAAATTCTTAAGAACTTTTAGGTGTGCAGGTTTCATCACGATGTTTTCCTTCACCGTGAAAGCAAGTGATAATTCAATGTGAATACACACATAACTTCGAAAAGTCAGAGGTGTGTGCCTGGGGTTCGAACCCGCGACCGCCGAGATTCTCGACCACGCGCCCAAACCTCGAGGCCATCACTGCATTTGCACGGTCTGAACACATCTTGTATATGGGCTGATAATGACATGAAACCAATTTAAGACCTCTCAATTATAGCACCACATACCATGAGATGAAAAAAAAAAATCCGAAATTGATTTCAAAACGTATCTTTAAAATATGAGGCAAGTAATGTATTATTAATAAATCGGATATTATCATTCATTCAATATCTGATTGAATTGCTTTCGCGATTGGCGCGTCCGGTTTCAATTTGTACATTCATTTTTAATGGTAGATACGAGCAATCTTCCTTTGATTTTATAAACTTTATAAGGAGCGTATAATAAAATTGTAGATTATCAAGCTTTATGCGTCCTCATGCTCGACACAGGCATTCTCTACAACTAAGGTTTAGGCCTTAGTCCACCACGCTGGCCTAGTGCGGGTTGCAGGCCTACACACTTATTTCTAAGAACTTGTAGGTGTGCAGGTTTCATCATGATGTTTACCTTCTCCGTTAAAATACGTGATAATTCGTAAAAAATATAAATATTACTGCGACCGCCAAGATTATCTATCGCCTGCTGAAACCTCGAGACTATTACTACTTAATTTGACAGCCCCGTGGCGCAGTTGGCTAGACACCAGCTTGCGAAACGAGCGGCCGCGGGTTCGATCCCCGCACCGAGACAAATGTTTGTGTGATCCACAAATATTTGTTTCGGGTCTGGGTGTTTGTGAGACCGAAAAGTCTCTCGTAGTTTCTGATACCCACGACACAAGACTCGTATCTTAGTGTGGGGTCAGGACTATGTATGTGACTGTTGGGTGTATTTATTTATTTATTTTACTTATAGAGAGGTCAGTATATCTCTCGATAATTTAGGCTTTAGTCCACCAAACTGGCCTAGTCCGAGTCCACAAAGCACACACCTAAAAACATCTTTTACATATTACCTAGAAACTACAACTTAAAAGTCCACATTATCCCACCCATACTAAATTAGGTCATGAAAACCGCTTCTGAAATCGAACCTACACCCCTTTTAAGGGTGGCCCCACCCCTCTCTAGGGAAGCTATCATAAATTCAACTAATTATACCCGACTCTACCTAACCGGGCGATTCTCTACCTTTTGTTATACACTGCTCTATTTGTTCAGCGTGGAATGTATAACAGTCTAATAAAACGAGTAATGAAATGCAAAGTCGTTTTTTAATTAGAATACGATATTAGGTCAATATTATATTGGTGTAGACTGCCTTGTGGCTAGGGGATTCGATCCCGGTCGATTTTTGTAATCCCGGGATTTCGGGATTATCAACAGTTAATCCCGGGATCCCGGGGTAATCCCGGGATTGTATTAGTAATAAAAAGTGGTAACAAAAAGAAAGTAAAGCATTTTAAAATAAATCATTTGATTTTAAATCTTTACTTAAATATTAAAAAATAAAACAAAATTATAATTTCTTCTGATAAAATAAACAAAGTAAGGCCCTTTTATCTAAACAAAGAAACGCCATTGTACTATAAAAAAGACCATGCAACAGAGATCAATGTATTTTAAATAAAATATAAATATAGGAACTATAAATTACTTATTTAACCCACGAAAATAAAATCTTAGAAATAACAACGCATCCAACGTCTCATCCGTAAGCATACTTCTTAATTTGTGGCATATGTAGAAGCAGAAGAAGCGCGTTCAGACTCGATGGAAGTTGGAGGAATCGTCTATAAATTTTTATAGGTCTTCTCCAAATTATTGCCTCGTGTAAAACTAGCCTCAGAAAGAGTAATTTCTTGTTTAATGATCTTAGAAAGCACATTTTTATTGATTTTTATTATAAATATGTCAATCCCGAAAATCCCGGGATTTATTGAATTTAATCCCGAAAATTTCGGGACTGAAATATGACCGGGATCCCGGGATCCCGGGCTTCGGGATCCCGGGATCGATACCTCTACTTGTGGCGTAAGAGGGCCAGTGTAGAAGTTTCGGGTTGACTATTAAGTAAATTGTAATTTTTATTTATTATTTAAAAAAAACAGCGATAACACGTTTCGAAGCAGCGGTTTTAAATTTACGCTTCAAAACAACTTTTTAAAATCTAGTTGAATAAAGATTATTTAACGGTGAGATTGAAAATAAGTGAATAATTAAATATATGTGGTTTGTATTGAAAACGTCAAAATTTGTATTTGTTGTCGGGATTTTTTTAACGCCAATGGGTTTGCGATCACCGTGACTCTTACCTGCCTTAGTGTCCGATCAAAACATCCTGTATAATATATATGTACTTATCTATATCATAGATCACACTTATTAGTTCTTGAACAAAAACTTTACCTAAATATAATAAAACCATTTTAAATATTATATCTATTCATCAATCCATATTCGCCCACTGCTGAGCACGGGTCTCCTCTACCATTGAGAGGGTTTAGGCCATAGTCCACCACGCTGGCCTAGTGCGGGTTGGCGGACTACACACCTAAGAAATTCCTAAGAACTCTTAGGCGTGCAGGTTTCATCACGATGTTTTCCTTCACCGTTAAAGCAAGTGATAATTCAATGTGAATACACACATAACTTCGAAAAGTCAGAGGTGTGTGCCTGGGGTTCGAACCCGCGACCGTCGAGATTCTCGACCGCGCGCCCTAACCTCGAGGCCATCACTGCTTTTTTTAAATAATTATATAATGAAATAAAATTTTAAACATTCCAAAAAAAATCTAATAAACTGCGAATAAACCTCAAAAAAGCCTATTTAAAGACAATTTCGACTTTCACTATGACGATGGTCATCATAAAAGCAGTTAATTCCCTAATTTAAATAGCTTTAGTAGAATAGACCGGGGGTTAAAATTGAAAGCGACGGGGCGCGCCCGCGTGCGAAAAAACCATAATCATTAATTATACATATAGTACTGAAAAAATTAATTAATAACCCACCTTTATTTTCATTGTTTTTGTTGCTATGGCTGGGCTATTAGCACATACGTCTCGCTGCTAAAGGCCTCCTATACTACTGTAGTTTAGGCCTTAGTCTACCATCCTGGCCTAGTGCGGTCGTTGCCTACACGACTAAGAAATTCCTAGGAGCTTTCAGGTGTGTTTCATCGCGATGTGTTCCTTCACCGTTAAAGCAAGTGATAATTCAATGTGAACACGCACATGACTTCGAAAATTTAGACGTATTTGTTATGCTATGCTTCTAGCCCTAATACGCCGTAAAACTGCTCTAAATGCGCGTGATGGTCATCGGGAGGTTTTTTAGTATGCTGGCGTAGGAATTTAGTTAGGAACCCAACTCAGGTAAACAGACAACTGTTTTGCGCGCCGAGTTGGTAGGCCAGAGACCCTAACATACCCCACACGGCCTCCCCCGAGGTATGCTACGTAAAGCCCTCCTCTACAACTAAAGTTTAGGCCATAGTCCACCACGCTGGCCTAGTGCGGTTTGGCGGACTACACACCTAAGATTTTTAGTGTGCAGGTTTTTTTGCGGTATTTACCTTGAACGTTAAAGTGAGTACTGATTTTTTTTTTAAAGAATAAGAAGTGTAGCTTGCGGTTTGAATCCGCGACCGTCGAAAATAGACACACTTCTTTGACGTTTTCAAATTACATGTGTGTATTTAATGATATTACAGTTTTTCAGTGTCCGTCGGGCACTTGACAGTTGACTATACACCTTGTCAAACGTGAGACCGTGGATTCGGTTCCCGCAGGAACAAATATTAGTCATACACAAATATTTACTTCTTGTGTTTATGATACCGAAAAGTCTCTCGTAGTTTTTGATGTGGTCAGACCTATATATGTATATGACTTTACCCCTTATAAATTGTACGTCGTATTTCATGCTTACACCTATAAAATAGATATATATGTATGTAAATAGTACCTTAATATGATTCTACGCCTCAAACGCTGCTACGCCGTAGACCCGTAGGCGACGTAGCGCTACGAACTACTACGCATTTCGTAGCAATTTTATTACTCCTTCATATTAATATTATGAATGTGAATCTAGAAAGGTATGTTACGCTTTCACGCAAAAACTACTTAACCGATCGTCATGAAACTTTGTAAACATAGTCTTGAAGATATCAAAAGTAACATAGGATACTTTTTATTAAAAAAAAAGATGGAAGGTAAAAGAATGATGTTCTCCAAAAACTTGCTTTTACGTCTAGTATTGTATGTCTTTTACGCTTTCGCGCATAAATTGATTAATTAGACTTTTTTTAGATTTTTGTTACGGACATAAATGAGACTCTATGGAGTTAAAAAGAGGTCAACTTATTTTCTTTCACGCCTAAATCGCTGGACCGATTCGGATGGTTTTAAGCGTAGAGGTAGATAGGACCTTGGAGAAGGACGTAGGCTACTTTTTATTACAGAAAAATGTAATAATGTTAAAAATAGTAATGTTCGTGAGATAAGAGTATTTAAAAATGCACCTAAGTGAGGCCAGCTGATTTCTATTCTAAATTAAACTCTGTTCGGTCTACAGGTGTGCCGGCAAAATAAATACAACCTGAAAACTTTGAATGCAATTTAAACATTTCAACTGAAGTAATCTAAGTTGAGCTTTCTCAGTAATAAATAACTTAGCATTAAGTTGGGAGAGGCAACTTAAGAATTGTTTTCATTTTAATCTCTTTGTGTGTCAGATTGGGTATATTTACGCTTTTGTATCTAAAGGACGGATAGAGATATCAAATGGTTATGTTTTATGATGGATCAAATTTTCCAGAATTTGAGAGTTATTCATATACAGGGTGTATTCAGACCATGATCGGAAACTAAGAACGGAAATAGCTTAGGTGATTATAAACCCCCTGGCGCTAGTGAAAAACTCGATAAAAAACAAAAATTTCGACATTTTCCGGTTTGTATGAAAAACGTTTTTTTTTTTATTTTTGTCGAAATTTTCTTTAATACCAGAGGTGTTGTATCACCTTAGCCATTGCCTACCATAGTTTCTAATCATCGTCTGAATACACCCTGTATACATAATCTCACCCTAGTGTTCCTCGAATAGGGTAGGATAGGATAGGATAGGAATAGGAGGTGCATTTCTACACCCATATTTCACCAGTTACCTATGAGTAAATCTTTTTTAAAGAGGAGGAATTTTCACATTTACGGACTCCGTACTGCTACTCAGAGCCTCCTAATGACCCTGGTAAACCCACTTTCCCCATTCCGGGCAACGAACCCGGTATCTCTAGATTGCAACGCACATATTTATATCCCGACACAATGAGGCTATATGGATATTGCAATAAAGCATCTATTAAATGTATCTTTTACTAGGTGTCTCAAGCATAAAATAAAATAAAAAAGCTTTTTTACCTGCAGTAAATTTAAATATCTTAAAATCAATGTATACATATATTTTAGTTTTATTTACTATATATATATTCTTTATTGTTTTCTTATTAATTTGTTTTTTACGTTTTAAATATTCTCAACCATAAAATATTTAACCAAAATTTTAACTCAAACTGAAGTTAAAATTGCCGAATTTCAGGACCCTTACCAAGGTCCGTCTGTTCGGACCCCTGAACAAACAGGCCCTGCGCGGAAAAATCATTTTGTCCATGTAACAGGGGAAATTATAGCAAGCACGGTTCGTTACGCGATCCTTTTACGTTAAACAGAGGCTTAGGGCATGGGCGGAGGCGATATTCACAATTTATTTATTTATACATACCTGTATTATGTGGTCAGGGGATGCCTTTTCCATTGATCTAGCCAGTCATGGAACAGGGCTACGAGTACGCGACCTCGGCCCCCCGAGCTGGTGCAGTCTCCTACTACTTCCTTATCCGGGACTGTAGCATCCTTACCATCAGGCCAAATATCCTCACCTGCAATATCCTGTACCCAAACACATGCTATCCCTACCCCATTCCTAAAACAATGAAAGTCCCAAGGAGGGTTGGCGTCAGGCAGGCGGCCGGCCGTAAAACATCTGCCAAAACTCTTATGCAGCATGTTTTGTCCTTCCTTCCTGTGTGGAAGGATAGAACATGCTGCGCCGACCCCAAATAAGAATTGGGAGCAGGGCAGGAGAACGATGATGACATACATGTAGGGATATGACTAAATAATAAGAACTTTTAATATTTAGATTTGGCGCACGAGGTTACTGATATGTGGGATGTTGACTCAACCATCATTGTTCCGATAGTCGTTACTGCCAATGGGCTGATACCAAAGAGCCTCGACCAACATCTTCGGAGGCTCTCAATCGGTTGTTGGGTCAAAACCCAGATACAAAAAGCAGTGTTATTAGACACGGCACGTATCGTGAGACGGTTTCTGACTCTTGGATCCTAACCACCGGTGGCTTGGGTCGTAGACCCCGCCATCTGCGGGTTTAATTTTTATATTTTTAAATGTACTTTTTTTTATAAAACTTTATATTTAAAAATGAAAAAAATAAAATAAACACATGAAGAACTTTTAACTCTTTTTCTTTTAATTAAACAGAACCGCTTCAAATTACTCTTCTTAACGAGTTTCTTACATCTTGCGTCTCTCTCTAACTGACAAAACAGTCTTTGACAACTGCTTTAACTAATAGACAACTGAAATTAACCCATTCTTGACCGCCGTGCCAATTTGGGAACACTTACTTTTTGAGGGTACATGAAAAAAGTATTTATGTAAGTTAATAAATTCTCACATTATTGGATAGTTGAAAGTTTGGTGATTACATATAATATTAAACAATTTAGTTATATATTATAGATTTATTACAATAATTGGTCGAATTTTGCTTTTGAAGGACCTGTCGAGGTACTTGACTGTTTGCAATTATTATATTTTGCATATTAAGTTTATCATCGTAAATAGTTATTATTATTCAAATACGATAAATTGTCTATCTTATAAACAGAATTTAAAAAATAATGATTAATTTTTTACCATTTTATAGAATCTTAAACATTGCTGTGCCAATTTGGGTACACTGGCCACAAGTGTTATTTTTGCATATCATAAGGAGAAACTGTTAACGACGTTATAGTGTCAGTAACAATTGCCGTGGATAAGAGGAAGAGGTAAATACAATCCTCGAAGATTGTGACGACGGCTTGGACTATGATTTGGCTATAATTCCATTGGAACTTTTTATTGATACTGACGAAGGAGATGGTTTTGATAATGAACAAATGTCTTCAATATTGCCAATTCATGTTCTAGGAGAAATCGAGCTATTTAGGTGTTCATAATGTAGATACTCTTTCTGAGTATGAGGATAGCAGTGATAGTGAACCGCCAATGGAAACGAACATAAGACCGCAAATATTAAACCACCGCTAGTGCACCTGATGTACCTGCGATTGGACGAAATTGGTCAGTGCTGATTGTGCCTCCTTTTTTTTGTTCTCGAGGGGAAAGCTGTTTATGGCTCTACTTCCCGCCAGCCCAGGCGCAGTGGGGGGCGGGAAGCGTATATCAGGGTCACAGGCTTTCCAGCCCGGCGCGTGGCGACGTCATATTTGCGCAGTTGTTAGTGACGGGCTGAGTCCTTAATACAGTCTCTAAACCGGCATACCGGCCAAAACCCCCCGGTGGCCATCTTCGTGCCGAGTTGGGCGACCTTGGTACGTGAGCGAGAGGCGGCCACCGTTGTCCACAGGCGCCCGGTGCGCCTCCGAGACGTACTTGTCTCGGCCGCCTCGGAGTCAAAGGGAACGCAGTTAAGCAACCTCTACCTTGTTTCGGGCGCCCCGGTTGTGGGTGGGGGCCCCGCGATGTACAGAGGCCAAAGTGCCGCCACCTCTCTTGGAGTCACTTGAGGACGCCCTGCCCCCGCAGCACGTCCAGCGACCCCAAGGGAACAATTGAGTCGCCTTTTACGACATGCAGGGGATACCGTGCTGGGATTCAAAGCCCCCTTTACCTCAGGGCAGGCTGATTGTTCCTCCTTGGCTCCTTCTTATCCTTAGACTTATCCATCATCGATTGACCAATTACTTAACCCAATGAAAATGGCCCAATCAATATCGTTGTATGGAGTTGAAGTCCATGGCAAACAAATGGAGGTGGGTTCCCTTCAAACACATGATAGATGGTGGCATTACCAAATGCGTGACCATTACAGCTACGTCTAAAGAAGATGTAATGGATCAGTTATATTTTCACTGAAGTATAGCTACATTTTGTCTTGGACAATCACCTCATCATCATGTTACTCGTCAGATATCATTGTCATCGAATGGTTACAACTGGACGGCAGCGAATATGTTAAAGAAAACGTTTCCAAAGCGTTTTGGTGGACTTATCCCTTATAATAGGATCCGATAGACTTGCACACTATTTTACCCTTAAGTGGCCATTGTGCCAATTTGGGCACACCCCTATAATTTCAAAATTATAAATAATTTTTTTTTTTTTTTTCATTTTTGTACTTATTTGTATCCCCAACTATGATTAAATAAAGAAATTTCTGAATTTGTTCTTGTAGTTTCTGCTTGGCCACAAATGGGTTAAAAAACAAAACAAAAGCTATTCTAATTAAGTAATTGAGAATTAATTATTCCGACATATGTACATACATAAGTACTAATGGCTTCGAGGTTTAGGCGCGCGATCTACCATCTAGACGGTCGCGGGTTCATAGCCCAGGCACGCCCGACTTTTCGAAGTTATTTGTGTATTCACAATGAATTGTCACTTTCTTTAACGGTGAAGGAAAACATCGTGATGAAACCTGCACACCTAAAAGTTATTAGAAATTTCTTAGGTGTGTAATCCACCCACCCGCACTAGGCCAGCGTGGTGAACCAAGACCTAAACCCTCTCAGTTGTAAGAGGCCCTTGCCCAGCAGAGGGACGCATATGAGCTGATGATGATAAGTCTTACATACATTTCATTATGAAACAAGTTTTGTGTCCCGTCTCAAAAACTACGAAAGACTTTTCGGCCTCACAAACACGCAGACTCGAAATAAATATTTGTGGATCACACAAACATTTGTCAGTGCGGGAATTAAACCCATAATCCTTGTTTTACATACATCCAAATCAGCTATCTAACTGCATTACGGAGTTGCTAAAACTCAGCATCTTTCGCACACCTTTTGTCAGAAGATGCCTGGAGAAAGCGTATTTTATTATTTATTAGTTTAAGTTACAAATAGTTTTATAGCATTATTTAGACATTTTGAATATAAATAAATAAATAAATACACCCAACAGTCACACATATAGTCCTGACCCCACGTTAAGATACGAGTCTTGTGTCGTGGGTATCAGAAACTACGAGAGACTTCGGTCTCACAAACACCCAGACCCGAAACAAATATTTGTGGATCACACAAACATTTGTCTCGGTGCGGGGATCGAACCCGCGGCCTCTCGTTTCGCAAGCTGGTGTCTAGCCAACTACGCCACGGGGCTGTCATATAGTCGTACATTGTTTAGCGATGGTTCTATGAGGGTTCTAATCATTATTTTTGTAGTGATTCAACCCTCTTTTAAAATACAGAATAAAAAAAAACTTTCGCATAAAATTTGGTTTATCATAAAATCCGCTACCTCTCATGACTTGCACCGCAATGGGGCCAGTAAACCCGCCGAAGCGAGTGGCCACGACCCTCGCAAGCGTTCTAACACGTTCCAACTAAGAGAGAAACGCTCAGCTGTATTTAGACACCATGTATATAATGAGGTTACGGGCGCACGGCTTTAAATCACCCTGTATACACAAATAGATCGTTTTAAAATATATATAGATAGTTTGAAAATTATGTTGACTGCACGGCACATACTTGTACCGCTAGACCACGATAGCGGTACAAGTATGTGCCGTGCGATCTAGAGGTCCTGGGTTCGATTCCCGGGTCGGGCAAAGTGTTATTGGGTTTTTCCATTAGGAAATTCTCAGTAGCAGCACGGAGTCTGGAATCGTGCCTGAAAAACGGCAATAGGCGCGCCCCCTACTACTTGGGACTGATACATACCTGGCGAAATGTAGGTGTATAAATGCACCTCTGCCTACCCCTTCGGGGAATATAGGCGTGAGGTATGTTTGTGTAAAGTACCATCAAGACTAAACGAAAATTTGATCGATTTGCAAATATTTATTTAATGTTTGTAAGGGTTAAGTCTCACGTAGTTTCTGATAAAAGACATGAATGTTAGTGTGTGGTCATGACTATGTATGTTGGGTGTATTTATTTTGAAATTCAAAAATCACATACACCACCGTAGTTTTTCATTGAAAAAAGACTTTACATTCCATTGCTCGTTTCAATAGACTGTCAAACATTTCACACTGAATAAAGAGAGCAATCTATTCCAATCCTATGTGCGTTCAAAAAGACCTAAATTCAATACCCGGGACGCTCAGTTTAAAAAGGTTTCGTTTTACCACAAGTTTGTCAATAGTGTTGAAAAGCAGAATTAAGAATATTTGAAAAAAATATTCTTCTAATTTTGCCTAAAAAAAATACTAGACCTTGTTCTTGAAACACAAAAATTTTGAAACTTTAGATGTATATCTGTCTACTCTTTCATCATCAGCCCATATACGTTCTACTGCTGGGCACGGGCCTCGTCTACAACTGAGATTTTAGGCCTTAGTCCACCACACTGGACTAGCGTCAGCGGACTACACACCTCAGGAATTATTAAATACTTTTAGGTGTGCAGGTTTCATCACGATGTTTTCCTTAGCCGTTAAAGCAAGTGATAATTCATTAAGACTACATTACTTCGAAAAATCGAATGTGCGTGGGGCTTGAACCCGCGACCGCCTAGATTTTCAATCGCATTTTATAAACATAAATTCATCCTAAATTATCAGCATTTTTTTTATATAGCTACATAAATACATCTATATCTATCATCTCATCAAAAAATCTCATGAAGTTCTAAGAATTAATCATCATAAATCCCATTTTGATCCATTACCAACAACTGCAGTGATCTTCTATCTCTTTCGCACACGTTCCCAACCGGGGATCGATCCCCGTCCGCAGTAAAGGAGATTAGCTCAGCGATCCATCGGGTAGTTATGCTAATATTCCCAAATCAGACGAGAAATATTTCAGCGCAGAATTCGGGGGAATTTCGCTCTTCTAGTGATTTTCCTTGAAATTTTCCGACTTATATGAAAATGTGACTCGGGGTTTCGCAGTATAAGTCTATGCCAAGCGATCTAGAGAACTCGAGTCAATGTGCTATTGAGTTCCACAGAAAAGGTGAATAAGATTAGAAGGGAAATGTCCAGTATTTAGTATGTGTCCGAGTGTCGCCGCTTGTCTGTCACCTGTTCATTCTACTACAAGACGACCAATGATTATTTCACACAAACATGGCGGGCTGCTGTTGGTTGTCGCACATTAAAGTGTTGATATTACACGCAATGAATCACTAAGAAGCGTGTGTGTCAAACATATGATTGTGTTATCATAGGTTCGGCACTTTACTTATTAGTCTTATTCAACTGTTCTGTGTTTTCGCAAGTTAAAATTGATAAATATTATACATACATACATACATACCTCACGCCTATATTCCCCGAAGGGGTAGGCAGAGATGCATTTCTGCACCCACATTTCGCCAGGTATGTATCAGTCCCACGTAATAGGGGGCGAGCCTATTGCCGTTTTTCGGGCACATTTCCAGACTCCGTGCTGCTACTGAGAATTTCCTAATGGAAAAACCCAATAACACTTAGCCCGACCCGGGAATCGAACCCAGGACCTCTAGATCGCACGGCACATACTTGTACCGCGAGACCACGAGGCAGTCAAAAAAAAACGAATATATCACGTATTTATAATGCAAAGGAGGGGTTTCGACGAAAAAGTGTAGGTATGCATTTTCAAATTTACACAGGGTGTATTCAGACCGTGATCGAAATCTAAAGCATGTAAAAGCTAAGTTGATTACAAACCCCCTGGCGTTAAAAAAATGCCGACAAAAAATTAAAAAATTACCGTTTTGCTAACCTCTTACGGTTATTAACTATGGTAGTTAGGAAAACGTCACTTTTTATTCTCTGTAGTTATAACTTGTCTTAGTTTCCGATCACGATCTGTACACCCTGTATAATATAGAAACTTTAACCAAAACATCTCTACATTTGTAAGCTAAATAAATAAGAAAAAAAAACTACTTTTTCCTCCTAAGTAAAAACCTCAAGATCTGAAACCTTTTCAATCAGCAAATAGCCACTGCTTTTCGCAATCCTATTTCAAGAATACGAGAAAAACCGGGACACTAATTCGAGCTTGAAACGGTATTACCACTGACTACCCCATTACTGCATTAGGGAGATGATAGTACTGAAAGGTTTACGCCTCGTCTTAGAACAAGCTTTTCTTCCCGGGTAAGGAAATTGTTTTATTGTGTTCTCAAGTAGTGTTTAGTTCGCCAACCCGCACTAGGCCAGCGTAGTAGACTAAGGTCTAGATCCTCTCAGTTGTAGAGAAGGCCCGTGCTCAACAGTGGGCACTTTTATGGGCAAGTCACGTGCACAATCACTGTCTCTGCGGGAATAGAACCCGCGGCCTTCATATGTCTAGTATCTGGTCTTCTGGTGTCAAGATAAAGTTTCGCTATTTTAAATTGTGTTAATAAATAAAATCTATTTATATAAAAACTAGCTTTTGCCCGCGACTCCGTCTGCGTGGACTTTAGGGTTGAGTGCAGAAAGATAATAAGTGAATCTTTAATTCGTCTCTTAAGTGTCGTCCAAAAACAGTTTTACTTTGAAAGAGCTATTTTCGAATTTATAATATGTTTATTCCTATTTTTAGGACTATTTTTATTGTTACTTCACGGAGTCCTATTTATGTTCATACCAAAAATAATATAACTTAGTCGAATGGTTTAGGCGTGAAAGCGTAAAAGACATACAAAGTTACTCTTGCAATTATAAGATGTAACTTCAATGGTTCAGTAGAACCAGAGAATAACCATTCCCGCGGGAATACTACATTTTCAGGGATAAAAGTAAGTCTACGTTACTTCAGTGGGTCCTACCTATTCCCATACCAAAAATCATTCAAATTGGTTCAGTAGATCTAGAAATACCCATTCCCACGGGAACACTACATTTTCCGGGATAAAAGTATCCTATGTTACCTTAGTGGGGCCTACCTATCCCCATACCAAAAATCATTCAAATCGGTTCAGTTGATCTAGAGAATAACCATTCCCGCGGGAATACTACATTTTCAGGGATAAAAGTAATTCTACGTTACTTCGGTGGGTCCAACATATCCCCATACCAAAAATCATTCAAATCGGTTCAGTGGATCTAGAAATACCCATTCCCACGGGAACACTACATTTTCCGGGATAAAAGTATTCTATGTTACCTTGGTGGGCACTACCTATCCCCATACCAAAAATCATTCAAATCGGTTCAGTAGATCCAGAAATAGCTGTTCCCACGGGAATCCTACATTTTCCGGGATAAAAAGTGTCCTATGTTACTTCGGTGGGTTCTACCTATGTATCTCCATACCTCCATACCGGAAATCATTTAAATCGGTTCAGTAGATCTAGAGAATAACCATTCCCACGGGAGCACTACATTTTCCGGGATAAAAGTATTATATGTTACCTTGGTGGGCACTAACTATCCCCATACCAAAAATCATTCAAATCGGTTCAGTAGATCCAGAAATAGCTGTTCCCACGGGAATCCTACATTTTCCGGGATAAAAAGTGTCCTATGTTACTTCGGTGGGTCCTACCTATCTCCATACCAAAAATCATTTAGATCGGTTCAGTAGATCCAGAAATACCTATTCCCACGGGAATACTTCATTTTCCGGGATAAAAAGTGTCCTATGTTACTTCGGTGGGTTCTACCTATGTATCTCCATACCTCCATACCGGAAATCATTTAAATCGGTTCAGTAGATCTAGAGAATAACCATTCCCACGGGAACACTACATTTTCCGGGATAAAAGTATTATATGTTACCTTGGTGGGCACTAACTATCCCCATACCAAAAATCATTCAAATCGGTTCAGTAGATCCAGAAATAGCTGTTCCCACGGGAATCCTACATTTTCCGGGATAAAGTGTCCTATGTTACTTCGGTGGGTCCTACCTATCTCCATACCAAAAATCATTTAGATCGGTTCAGTAGATCCAGAAATACCTATTCCCACGGGAATACTTCATTTTCCGGGATAAACTTTATCCTATGTTACTTCGCTAGGCCCTAGGTATCTCCATTCCAAAAATCATTCAAATCGGTCGAATGGTTTAGGCGTGAAAGCATTACACAGGCAGTGTCATTTTTGAGTTATAATATATGCTTATCCCACAGGAACCCTACATAGTGCCGGGATAAAATGATGTTCATGCTACATAATAGGATCTCATTTATAATCGTACCAAAAGTCATATAATTCAACCAAATGGTTTAGGCGTGAAAACGTAAAAAAAAGTATAGAGTTTTGTACCGAATCCCACAGGAATACTACATTTTCCGGGATAAAAAGTATCCTATGTTACTTTGGTAGGTCCCAGCTACCTTCATGCCAAAAATCATTCAAATCGGTCAAATGGTTTAGGCGTGAAAGCATAACACAGGTAGTGTTACTTTCGTGTTACAATATATGCTCATCCCACAGGAACTTTACATATTTCCGGGATAAAATGTTGTTCATCTTATTTCATAGGACTTCATTTATGATCATACCAAAAATCATAAAAATCAGTCGAATGGTTTAGACGTGGAAGCGTAAAATAAAAATAGCGTTTTATCCCTAATCCCACGGGAATACTACATTTTCCGGGATAAAAAGTATCCTATGTTACTTTGGTAGGTCCCAGCTACCTTCATGCCAAAAATCATTCAAATCGGTCAAATGGTTTAGGCGTGAAAGCATAACACAGGTAGTGTTACTTTCGTGTTACAATATATGCTCATCCCACAGGAACCTTACATATTCCCGGGATAAAATGTTGTTCATCTTATTTCATAGGACTTCATTTATGATCATACCAAAAATCATAAAAATCAGTCGAATGGTTTAGACGTGGAAGCGTAAAATAAAAATAGCGTTTTATCCCTAATCCCACGGGAATACCACATTTTCCGGGATAAAAAGTATCCTATGTTACTTCGGTGAGCCCCATCTATGTCCATACCAAAAATCATCCAAATCGGTTCAGTACTTTTTGAGTTTATTCGTAACAAACATCCAAAAATCCAAAAATACAAATCTTTCCTCTTTATTATAATATAGATGAATATTTCCCTGTATGTCCTTTCTTCTTCTTCTCTTCTTCATCAACCCATATTCGCCCACTGCTGAGCACGGGTCTCCTCTACCATTGAGAGGGTTTAGGCCATAGTCCACCACGCTGGCCTAGTGCGGGTTGGCGGACTACACACCTAAGAAATTCCTAAGAACTCTTAGGTGTGCAGGTTTTATCACGATGTTTTCCTTCACCGTTAAAGCAAGTGATAATTCAATGTGAATACACACATAACTTCGAAAAGTCAGAGGTGTGTGCCTGGGGTTCGAACCCGCGACCGTCGAGATTCTCGACCGCGCGCCCAAACCTCGAGGCCATCACTGCTTTTATAAATATGTCCTTTATAAAATCGTAAACTACGCATTTGATCATGTGATGATCTTTAGCAAAGTTGTTATGCATGAAAGAAGGTTTCTAAATTAGTAAGACCAATTTGTTGGGATGCCAAACGACTGGACTGACTGGTATGAATTTTTCTATGTATTTTCCAATGGTTCCCTGGAAGATTTCCAAACACAATTGGACTCGGTAGGTGGCGCTGCTGTCGGCATACCGCTTAAAGCTTTCCCGGGCAGGACCACGTCTTCTGGAGAAGCTAATATGTTAAATCCTATCCCAGCCCACCCACGCCACTGTAACTCGTGTGCTCCAGGATCAACAGCACGCACATTATTGACGCCGAGTCAAGCTCTAATCTAAGGGGACCTCATTTGTCATCATCAACGAAGTTAATCAGAAAGATAAGGAGGAGTTGGAAAACAAAGAGTTGTCCACTTCCCTCCACAGCAAAGCGGGTGACAAAACATTGAGCTATGAGGCTTATTATTCAGCTTAGTTAAGTTCATGATTACACAAAAAATAACATACCTCACGCCTATATTCCCCGAAGGGGTAAGCAGAGATGCATTTCTGCACCCACATTTCGCCGGGTATCTATCAGTCCCACGTAATAGGGGGCGAGCCTATTGCCGTTTTTCGGGCACATTTCCAGACTCCGTGCTGCTCCTGAGTTTTTCCAAATGGAAAAGCCCAATAACACCTTGCCCGCCCCGGGAATCGAACCCAGGACCTCTAGATCGCACGGCACATACTTGTACCGCGAGACCACGAGGCAGTCAATTTATGATCACAGCCAGTATTTAATGAAAGTTATTATTTTGCGAGTTCACAATAAGCTACTGCTGTAGATACTCCTGAGACCCTGCAGCGAAACTCCCGTTTTCTAAGGAGGATAATTTCAATTATTCCTTTTGTTTTTCGTTCTTTCCCTAAAAGTATTTCTGTTTTAGCGTGGACAAGGTGTAAGCTTCGAGCGATATAATATGATAAGTTTTCCCGCGGTTTTCAGCTCAAAAAAAAATTGAGACAAACTATATAAAAAGGTTAAAAAGTAAGTAAATTGATCAGAGATAGGGTAGGCCCTATCCCACCACACACCTGCCACTGCAACTCCTGTACTCCAGGATCAACAGCGGCACGCACAGTATTGGCGCCGAGCAATGAAGCTCAGCGAATCTAAGGGGACCTAGATTGTCATAACCCCGCAACGAAGTTAATCAGAAAAGCAATGTAAAGGAGGAGTTGGAAAACAAAGAGTTGTCCACTTCCCTCCACAGCAAAGCGGGTGACAAAATATTGAGCTATGAGGTTTAACCTCACTTAAATAAAGACAATTACAATTACCAAAAATTTGCCGCAATTAACGCACCACGGATAAATAACTATTGCTTAAATTGGACCTAACGTGCGAACTGTTATACAGACTTCCAATAATAGGTATGGCAAAATCGCTGAAAGGCACGGAAATTCCTCCTAGATTCAACGAGGTCTGTATAATAAACAACACCAGACGTTACATGCATACTATTGAGCATACTGTTACGCTCATCCGACCAAAGATTGCACTCCCAAAGGATATGATGTGTGGACTGTTCATACTCGCAATCATGTGTTGAGCATTGGCACATAGGAGAATCAACCAACTTAAATGACATGTATTATGACATGTATGAATTTGTATTCGTATGACATATATGGGTTGAACATATACTCAACCCATCGCCGTCCACTGCTGAACGTAGGCCTCCCCAAGATAGCGCTAACTATTCCGGTCTTGAGGGGCCCTCATCCATCCGTTTCCCGCCACCTTTCTCAAGTGGTCAGTCCATCGTGCTGCAGGACGTCTCACACTACGTCTCTTTGCGCGGTCTCTGCTCCAACACTAGGCCGGCCCACTTCCACTTTAGTGTGCTAATCTGCGGGCAATATCAATAACTCAGGTCCTTACGACTTATTTCATTCATCATCAACCCATATTCGCCCACTGCTGAGCACGGGTCTACTCTACCATTGAGAGGGTTTAGGCCATAGTCCACCACGCTGGCCTAGTGCGGGTTGGCGGACTACACACCTAAGAAATTCCTAAGAACTCTTAGGTATGCAGGTTTCATCACGATGTTTTCCTTCACCGTTAAAGCAAGTGATAATTCAATGTGAATACACACATAACTTCGAAAAGTCAGAGGTGTTTGCCTGGGGTTCGAACCCGCGACCGTCGAGATTCTCGACCGCGCGCCCAAACCTTGAGGCCATCACTGCTTATTAAATTGTGATTATTCTAATTTTATTTTACTTATTAAAATGACATTGGTATGGAAAGCGCCAATATTTTTTATTTTTTATCGGTATTTTTTAGCATCAATGATTTTGTAATCGCCGTAGCTATTACCTGCCTTAGTTTCCGATCACGGTCTGAAAACAATCACTGTATATTTGAATGCTTTTAATGACAAAAAATACTACAAAATAAAGTTAAACCGCTGCCTCTTATAACTTAAACCGCACGGACCAAGCGAACCTTGGCAAACGTTATTCTCTCTGTTTTTTTAACTGTCTTTGTTTTTTTAATGTTCCTTCTCCAAATCTCTTAGCTGGGGGACAAGGACGGCTATATAAATATTTCATCAGTTAGAAAGAGACGGGTGTACCCTTTGTTAATATTGTTTCAAGAATATATTTGTTAGATTTCTCGAGGTGGATCTTTGTGATTAAATATTATGCTGGGTATTGAGCTGGGTATCTGAAAGGGTAGGTAGGATACTCTGCTTGAAATAAATACCCCCAACAGTCACATACTTCTAACTCCACAGAGTGTATCAGAAACCACGAAAGCTGTTTTCGGTCTCACAAACATCCGAAGCATATATTTGGCGATAACATTAACGTTAGTCTGGAGATTGAATCGGCGGCCTACCCCGAATAGAAATTTATTTATTTAATATATAGCACCGCCACATCACATATATTAATACAATAAAGGTTGACATTTCGCACGCTTAATAATATAGTGACCTAATTCAAAAAGCCGAGTCTAAGGTAAGTAAATGGGGAAAAATATTTTACTTAAATAAATAAATAATAAATAAATAAATACACCCAACAGTCACATACCTAGCTCTAACCCCACACTAGGTTACAAGACCTATGTCGTGGGTATCAGACACTACGAGAGACTTTTTCGGTCTCACAAACACCCAGACCCGAAACAAATATTTGTGGTTTACACAAACATTTGTCTCGGTGCGGGGATCGAACCCGCGGCCTCTCGTTTCGCAAGCTGGTGTCTAGCCAACTGCGCCACGGGGGCTGTCAAATACATTTTGTAGAGAATATTAAAAAAAACATTATGTTTAAAAAATATGTGTACTAAATAGTTACATTACATACATTACAATTTTATTATTTAATCCGACTATATTTAATCACAAAGTGAATGAAGGTGAAAATATACAATTTTGAATTAGGTCACTATATTTTTAAGCGTGCGGTTTGCCTACGTACTACATCTGATATACATGACACTATGGTGAGCATAGCTTACACCGAAAATACTATAATAAAAATAGCTAAGTATTGAGATAAACAATCTATAATTGAATAGCAGTGATGGCCTCGAGGTTTGGGCGCGCGGTCGAGAATCTCGGCGGTCGCGGGTTCGAACCCCAGGCACACACCTCTGACTTTTCGAAGTTATGTGTGTATTCACATTGAATTATCACTTGCTTTAACGGTGAAGGAAAACATCGTGATGAAACCTGCACACCTAAGAGTTCTTAGGAATTTCTTAGGTGTGTAGTCCGCCAACCCGCACTAAGCCAGCGTGGTGGACTATGGCCTAAACCCTCTCAATGGTAGAGGAGACCCGTGCTCAGCAGTGGGCGTATATGGGTTGATGAAGAAGAAGAAGAAGAATTGAATAGTAAACAATTAAACAACTAATAAATAAATCACAATCTAACAACTAATACAAAATAAAAATAAAATATAGAAACAATAATAATAATAAAAAAAACTACAAAAAAGTCTATGAAACATTTAACATATCATAAACAACAGAAAAAGAAGAATGTGCTGATTCTACTTAGAACATTAGTTCTACTTAGAAATAAAAATTACCTTTATATTCCAACTCCTCATTTGTCTATTTCTAATAGTTATTTATTATAGTTGTCTATACAGGGTGTATTTAGACCGTGATCGAAAACTGAGGCAGGTAATAGCGAGAGTGATTACAAACCCCCTGGCATTAAAGAAATTCCCGACAAAAAATTAAAATTTTGAGGTTTTCCATACAAACCACATACTTTTACCACCTATGGTTGTATGGAAATCGTAAAATTTTTTATTTTTTTTTGGGATTTTTAATATCGCCACTGGGTTTGTGATCACCCTCGCTATTACCTGCCTCAGTTTTCGATCACGGTCTAAATACACCCTGTATAATTTATTTGCGGGATCATGACAATTTAGGTCCTCTTAGATTCGCTAAGCTTCACTCGTCGTCAATACTGTGCGTGCTGTTGATCCTGGAGCACACGAGGTACAGTGGCGGGGGTGTGCTGGGATAAGTAAAATATGTCCCACTGTTGGTCACGGGTCTCCTCTACTATTGAGAGGGTTTTAGGCCATAGTCCACCACGCTGGCCTAAGAAATTCCTGAGAATTTTTTAGGTGTGCAAGTTTCATCACGATGTTTTCTATCACCGTTAATGCAAGTGATAATTCAATGTGAATACACACATAACTTCGAAAAGTCAGAGGTGTGTGCCTGGGGTTCGAACCCGCGACCGCGCGCCTAAACCTAAATCACTGCTTTTTGTTTTTTTTTTCTACAACATACTGCGCCGACATCAAATAAGAATTAGGAACAAGAGAAGAAGCAAGAGAATGGTCGATTTCTATGATTTTTATAAAACGAGGGTAGTTTAACCATTACAATACTGTAGTCTGGGGTCAAGATAATTTGCGCTACGACCCCTAGGTGTACAGGGACTTGACCTGATAGTCTTGATCCGATAGGGAGGGGCAACGACTATCGATAGAATTATATCGATGGTATCGATGTTTTGACAGCCCCGTGGCGCAGTTGGCTAGACACCAGCTTGCGAAACGAGCCGCCGCGGGTTCGATCCCCGCACCGAGACAAATGTTTGTGTGATCCACAAATATTTGTTTCGGGTCTGGGTGTTTGTGAGACCGAAAAGTCTGTCGTAGTTTCTGATACCCACGACACAAGACTCGTATCTTAGTGTGGGGTCAGGACTATGTGTGTGACTGTTGGGTGTATTTATTTATTTAGTAGTGGCTGACTTAAATCTGTCAGTTTATTGAATAATTTGAGTATTTTGATGATTTATTTGACAGCCCCGTGGTGCAGGTGGTTTTTGGTACACAACACAAGACATATATATGTTAGTGTGGAATCAGAACTATGTGCGTATTAATTTTGATGTTTTTATGTATGTTTGTTTGTAATAAATAACGTATTGGTAGAAGCGTCTAAGAAATAAATAAATACACCCAACAGTCACATACATAGCTCTGACCCCACACTAGGTTACAAGACCTGTGTCGTGGGTATCAGACACTACGAGAGACTTTTTCGGTCTCACAAACACCCAGACCCGAAACAAATATTTGTGGATCACACAAACATTTGTCTCGATGCGGGGATCGAACCCGCGGCCACACGTTTTACAAGCTGGTGTCTAGCCAACTGCGCCACGGGGCTGTCAAATATAGAGCCGTTAATTTAATTTACGAATATATTTTTATATCGATAAAAAATATCGATAAAGGTAACATCACTACACCCCTGGGAACCGACAGCGAACTTTTACAGAGCTTAAACTTGGTATAAAGAATTTTATCGCAGAACTTTCGAAACTTTTAAGGAAGCTAATTTTTACTGCTCTTTCGATAGCTTTAAGCTTCGAGCTCCACTTTTTTATATCTATATACATACAGGGTGTATTCAGACCGTGATCGGAAACTGAGGCAGATACAAAATAAAAAAATGACGTTTTCCATACAAACCAGATACATTTAATACGGATCTTCTTCTTCTTCTTCTTCTTCTTCTTCTTCTTCTTCTTCTTCATCAACCCATATACGCCCACTACTGAGCACGGGTCTCCTGTACCATTGAGAGGGTTTTAGGCCATAGTCCACCACGCTGGCCTAGTGCGGGTTGGTGGACTACACACTTAAGAAATTCCTAAGAGCTCTTAGGTGTGCAGGTTTCATCACGATGTTTTCCTTCACCGTTTAAGCTAGTGATAATTCAATGTGAATACACACATAACTTCGAAAAGTCAGAGGTGTGTGCCTGGGGTATGAACCCGCGACCTTCGAGATTCTCGACCGCGCGCCCAAACCTCGAGGCCATCACTGCTATATAAAGCATTATATACATTTAATACCGATGGTTGTATGGAAAATGTCAAAATTTACAATTTTTTGACGGGTTTTTTTTTAACGCTAATGGGTTTGTGATCACCGTAGCTATTACCTGCCTTCGTTTTCGATCACGGTCAGAATACACCCTGTATAAACATCGGCTTATAACAGCCCCGTGGCGCAGTTGGCTAGACACCAGCTTGCGACCCGTGTGGAGTTGCTGGTCTCCCATCGGGTGCGTCCCCTGGGTGGCGGATAGGGGAACGCCTCCTATACATGTGCATATATATGTATATATATATGTATATGTATAGGAGGTATCGGAAACGACGTGGACCATACCAGCGGGATGTATTTTCCACGTGTCCCTCTGAATAGCAGAGGGCACTGTGGATAAGTACGAACGGGCTTGGTGAGCATTAACACTGCCACCAAGCGGACTGGGAAAATTGCTTCCTAGTCTCCGTTGTCTCGAAATCCTGAACGAGGTGTCGTGGTCATGTCTCGCGGCCTCGTCTGGGATCGAGGATCTTGCCTTAATTGGCTGGATCGCGAGGGAGAAAACCTCTATAAAAAGTTACCCCAAATCCTAAGCGGCGGCGCACCGTGATGGGATGCATGGCTGATGGGAGGTTCAGTCGCTAGTGCGGCCCCCGCCGGAGTACCGGCCGACCCTCCGTGCGGGTTACGCTAGGCTTACCCAGACACAGGGGGCACTGTCTGGGCGGACCGCCTTTCCCCCATTCTCGTGGGACTTGTATGGAAAATCAAAATCTAAAAATAACTTTGACGAGGTTGCCTGCTTCGCAGGCGGTGGCCGATGGGCGCGTGCCCGTCGGCGAGTATGCTATAAAAGAGAAGCTGGGCCAGACGTCTGATAAAGCTAATAGCAACAAAAGAACAGCGTCAGCCCTGGAGTCAGAATCTGGGTCCGAACGAGTTAGGACCCACCCTCGTATTCGAGGGAAAATTAGAGCGCGTTCGAGAGCCAGTTCTCGCTCTCAATATTCGCCAACCAGCGAAGAAGATGGCGAACCTGCGGCCAAAATAAGTAATAGTGGCAAGGGCAGAACACGCCAAAATAATGCACGCAGATCTGCTAGTAAAGCGTGCCTGGAGGAAGAAATATCCAGTCTTCGGGCACAAAATGCAGATCAGGCTGCAGAAAATGTTCACCTTCGCCAGGAGATAACTAAACTCTCAGCGGAGCTCGAGAAATGTAGGGCAGAAACGAAGGAGATCATGAAAAAACTGGGTGCAAAAATCGACGCCTTGGCGATTCGGTTGCCTCCAGAGTTGCCTCTTCGACCACCTTTAGCAGCGGATAAAAGACGTAGTGGTGCGATCAACAAAGCAAAGGCCACTGCCAACGGGTCATTAAATGGATCTGCCCCTTCTGGGAATGTTGCACCTACAATGGTGCAACGTGCTACATTAAACCCGAAGAAGAAGAAAAAGCCCCGAAAAAGCCAGGGGCTGGAAAACCCACCTGGATTCGTCCAGAAAGAGTCTCGCCCGCTACCACCGGCACCTACAGACATGTCCGAACAATGGTCCAAGGTTCTGGGCCGCAAACAGCGGCGTCAAGCTGCGCAAAATGTTGTACCCGTGCAGGCACAGCCACGGCCACCTAAGCCACAGGTACCCACTCTTCGGGTACCTCGTACCGCGGTGGTTACGCTATTGCTAACGCCCGGGGCCACTGAGAGAGGTTTTTCTTATAGGCGATTATTAACAGAGGCCCAAGAAGAAATAAATCTCGCCGACTTTGGCATATCCGATTTAAAGACCAGAAAAGCAGTCACAGGTGGGACCATTCTCGAGGTGCGTGGACCCGAGAGCGAGGCTAAGGCTGACTCCCTCGCCTCCAAGCTGAGGGAGGTATTCCGAGACTCGCCAGATGTCCTTGTTTGTCGACCGGTCAAGACCGCGGATCTACGACTGACGGGCTTGGATGAATCGGTCACCTCGGAAAAGATAGCAGCGGCACTTTCTAGGACCACTGGGTGTGTCTCGGACCAATTCAAAGTTGGAGAGGTCCGAGCTAACCACAACGGTCTAGGCGCCGTATGGGTTCGGGCTCCAGTGAAGGCGGCGGAAATCGTTGCCAAGGCTGGTCGCCTCCTTGTCGGGTGGTCTGCTGCGCGGGTCACAATTTTGGATCCCAGGCCACTGAGGTGCTTTCGTTGCCTCGAAATAGGGCACGTTCGGATACGCTGCACGGCGCAAATTGACCGCAGTGATATATGCTTCCGGTGCGGTGAAGCGGGTCATCAGGCCCGTGGCTGTTCTGCGGCGCCACATTGCGTATTATGTGCTGCAGGTGGAAAGCCATCAGCCCATATCCTGGGAGGAAAGGTTTGTGCCTCCTACTCACCAGGTGCCCGTCGAAATCGGCGTAGGCACAACAGAGGACGCGGCAAAACTGCAGTTGTGAACGAGGTCGAGTCACAGATTATCGACCCATTGCGGGTTGAGTCAGAGGCCATGGAGATCGCTCAATAATGGCTAACATAAAGATCCTCCAGGCTAATCTCAACCACTGCGCCGCAGCTCAAGACTTATTGTCGCAGAGCATGGCTCAGTGGTTGGTGCACGTGGCAATCGTCGCCGAACCGTATTATGTTCCCCCCAGGGACAACTGGGCTGGGGACCTTGACGGTTCGGTGGCGATCATCACTCAGGGGTCCGCCGGCTCTCCGCCCTTCGAAAAAATTGCGAAGGATCGGGGATGCGTGGCGACTCTGTTGGGAGATATGTGGGTTGTGGGTGTATATTTCTCTCCCAACAGACCCCTGGCCGATTTTGAGACATTTCTCGTGCGGCTAGGGTCCCTGGTGGTGCAATGCCAACCTCGCCCCGTGATCGTTGCCGGCGACTTCAATGCTAAGTCATTGGCATGGGGCTCGTCGGTGGCCAATGCGCGGGGCGGGGTCCTGGAGGAATGGGCGATCTCTATGGGTCTCTCGGTCCTCAATCGGGGTTCTGTGGACACGTGCGTAAGGCATAATGGTGGCTCAGTTATAGATGTCTCCTTCGCGAGCCCAGCCATCGCCCGCCGTGTCCGGGACTGGAGGGTTCTGGTGGGTGTGGAGACATTTTCAGATCATCGGTATATAAGATTTGATGTCTCCACGCCCGCCGGAAATCAGTCCAGCCGAAGGCCAAACACCCCGATTGGGGGCGGTCCGCGATGGGCGAAAAAACGCATCAACAAAGAGGCCTTGGAATTAGCCGCTATAGTCAAAGCCTGGCTCCCCGCTCCGGAATCTCCGGTGCGGGTTGAGGAGGAGGCCGAATGGTTCGGGGCAGCATTGACTAGCATCTGCGATGCGGCGATGCCCCGAATCCAGCGCCTCCCTCCGCGGCGCCAAGTATACTGGTGGTCGGCGGAGCTCGCGCAATTGCGGTATGAATGTGAGGTGGCGCGCCGCCGACTCGGTAGACTCAGGCGCCGGCGGATTCGCCAGGCTGACTTTTCGGACCAAGAGCGGCTACTCCGGGGTCTCTATAAAGAGGCCAGGAGAGCGCTGCGGGTGGCCATCAAAGAGGCAAAGACTACGGCTAGAAAGGAGTTCCTGGGGAGTCTGGATCGCGATCCGTGGGGACGCCCATATCGGCTGGCGCTGAACAAGTTGCGCCCGCCGGCGCCCCCCCTAACCCAGACTCTCCGACCGGAGCTCCTGGAGGACGTAGTCGCCGCCCTTTTTCCGGCCACCAATACCGTCGTCACTCCTCCACCGATGCTGCCGAGACCTTGGTCGCAACCGACCGGAACATCTCCAGCGGCATCGTCGTCTTCATTAGTTTCGGCAAGGGAGAACCCCGAGGGTCCTCCACCGGGTGTGTCACCCGGGGAGCTTGAGGCAGCAGTGCTTCGGCTGCGGAGCAAGAACTCCGCCCCAGGGCTTGATGGCATCCCAGGCAGTGTCTGGGTGCTTGTAGTCGAGTTCCTGGGGGCGAGGCTCCGCGGCCTATTCTCCGCGTGCCTAGAGCAGGGCCAGTTTCCATCAAGATGGAAAACAGGAAAGCTGGTCCTGCTCAGGAAAGAAGGACGACCCGCCGAGTCGCCGTCGGCCTATCGGCCCATTGTGCTGCTCGACGAGGTGGCCAAGCTCCTCGAGCGCATCATCCACGCGCGCCTCGTCGAGCATCTCGAGAGGGTTGGTCCGGACTTGAACGACTGCCAGTTTGGGTTCCGGCGCGGCCGATCCACCATCTCGGCGATTCTGCGGGTCAAGGCACTAACAGGGGAAGCGGTTGCCCAGGGCAAATGCGTTGTGGCGGTGTCCCTAGACATCGCCAACGCTTTCAACACTCTGCCCTGGGCTTGCATCGAGGAAGCACTGCGGTACCACGTGGTGCCACCCTATCTCAGGCGTATGATACACTCGTATCTTTCAAATAGAGACGTTGTGTATCCGGGCGCCGACGGGTGGCACCGAAGAGCGATGTCGTGCGGTGTCCCACAGGGGTCGGTTCTTGGACCGCTTCTGTGGAACATCGGCTACGACTGGGTGCTCCGTGGTACCAACCCTCGGGGCGTCGGCGTATTCTGTTACGCCGACGACACGCTCGTGACAGCGACGGGCCGGACCTTCCAGGAAGCCGCCGACCTCGCCGCCGTCGGCACTGGCAATGTGGCGAGGAGAATTCGGCGGCTGGGCCTCACGGTGGCTCTTCACAAATCCGAGGCCATTTGTTTCCACCGGCCTCGGAAGGGGCCACCTGATGGGGCCCACATCGTGATCGAGGGCGTGCGAATTCCTATCGGCAAGCAGATCAAATATCTAGGTCTGCTGCTTGATAGTCGATGGGAATTCCGCGCCCATTTTAAGATGTTGCAGCCGAGGTTGCTGCGGGTAGCAGGCGCTCTATCCGGCCTGCTGCCCAACCTGGAAGGTCCAGGCATCCCTTGCCGAAGTATGTACATGGGAGTCGTGCGGTCTATGGCACTGTACGGAAGTCCAGTATGGGCCGAGTCCCTGAACAGGCGCTGCGTCGCTCTCCTGCGCAAGCCCCAGCGAGCGCTGGCGCAGCGGATGATCAGGGGCTACCGCACGATATCCTACGAGGCGGCTTGCGTTTTGGCTGGGTCCCTGCCATGGGACCTTGACGCTAAACTCCTCTCGCGGTTATACCACCAGCGGGAGGAGGCGTCAAGTCGCGGGGACAGACTGGCCCCGAGGGAGGTCGAGGCGATTAAAGCCTCCCTCCGTGCAGCCGTCGTGGAGGAGTGGCGAACCAGGCTGGAGAATCCCAGTGCTGGTGCTGTGACCGTTGAGGCAGTGCGCCCTGTCCTCGTCCAGTGGGTGGACAGGCGCCACGGTGCGGCGACGTTCCGCCTGACGCAGGTGTTGTCGGGGCACGGATGCTTCGGCCACTACCTGTGTCGGGTGGCACAGAAGGAGGTGTCGACCGTGTGTCACCATTGTGACAACTGCCCAGACGATACAGCCCAGCACACACTAGAAGAGTGTCCAGCCTGGGAGGTTCAGCGCAGCGCTCTCCGCGTTGTAGTAGGTGCAGACCTCTCACTCCCGGCCGTCGTCTCTTCGATGGTTGGGAGTGCGAGGTCGTGGCGAGCGATGCTCTCCTTCTGCGAGCACGTAATGTCGCAGAAGGAGAGTGCGGAGCGGGATCGTGAAAGGAATGATCCCGCCCGCCAAAGGCGTCGAAGAAGGAGGCGCCGGGTCAATGGAGATAATTAGACCCGGCGCCCTGCCCTGTGGCAAGACTCCATTATGAGAAGGCCGAGACGCTCTCGTCTCGGAGGCGCACTGGGCGGCTGCGGAACCATTGTGGGCGTCTCTTACCCACGCACCGCGGTCGCCCTACTTGGCGCGAAGGTGGCCACCGGGGGGTTTTGGTCGGTATGCCGGTGTAGGTTAGGGTAGGTTAGGGACCCAGCCCGGCACTAACATCTGCCGGGCTGGATGGCCGGTGACCCCGACATACGCCTCCTGCCCCCCTCACTGAGGGCTGGCGGGAGGTAGAGCCATAAGCAGCTTTCCCCTCGAATGAAAAAAAAAAAAAAAAAAAAAAAAAAAAAAAAGACACCAGCTTGCGAAACGAGAGGCCGCGTCGATCCCCGCAGAGACAAATGTTAGTGTGATCCACTAATATTTGGTTCGGGTCTGGGTGTTTGTGAGAGTAAAGTCTCTCGTGGTGTCTGATACCCACGACACAGGAATTGTATCCTAGTGTGGGGTCAGTATGTATGTGACTGTTGGGTGTATTTATTACATACATTATGCCTATATTCCCGGACGGGGTAGGCAGAGATGCATTTTTGCACCCACATTTCGCCAGGTATGTATCAGTCCCACGTAATAGGGGGCGAGCATATTGCCGTTTTTCGGGCACATTTCAAGACTCCGTGCTACTGACAATTTCCTAATGGTAACACTTTGCCCGACCCGGGAATCGAACCCAGGACCTCTAGATCGCACGGTACTTGTACCGCGAGACCACGAGGCAGTGTATTTATTATTTATATATGAATGTGGATTCTATCAATCTCCCCTTCCCACAAACGCCTCTTGTTATGTACCCGATACGCCAATGCAGATACGCCGAAACAAAACTCGGGAATATTTCAAACATTGTATCGAAACGAATGCTTGTGTGGATTGGTAGAATACAGGCATGGTTATTTTCATTATGACAAATATTGTTTATGTTTGTTTTCTAACTTCGTTGCGGGATTATGACAATTTAGGTTCCCTTAGATTTAGAGATTCTCTCGGCGCCAATACTGTGCGTGCTGTTGATCCTGGAGCACACGAGGTACAGTGGCGGGTGTGCTGGGATCATCATCATCAATCCATATACACCCACTGCTGAGCACGGGTCTCCTCTACCATTGAGAGGGTTTAGGCCATAGTCCACCACGCTGGCCTAGTGCGGGTTGGCGGACTACACACCTAAGAAATTCCTAAGAACTCTTAGGTGTGCAGGTTTTATCACGATGTTTTCCTTCACCGTTAAAGCAAGAGATAATTCATTTTAAATACACACATTACTTTGAAAAGTCAGAGGTGTGTGCCTGGGGTATGAACCCGCGACCACTAAGATTCTCGACCGTGCGCCCAAACCTCAAGGCCATCACTGCACTTGATCTTTATATCAATTGTAATTTTGGCATTCCCTTTCAAGTCTTCACCTGTTAGTTCCCCTGTATAACGTGATACAAAACTCCCTACCTATTTGTCGCATGTACAGCTATTTTACATAATAAATTGAGTTTACCCTCATTTCGCTGTAATTTATGTAACCAGGTCACCCGGCTCTGTCACAAGCGTGATGATAAATAATACAACAGCTCATATTTACACGCCAGTAGAGTCGCAGATTCACGATCTGTGAGTTTAGGCCATAGTCCACCACGCTGGCCTAGTGCGGGTTGACTATCATCAGCCTGTAAGCTATCTCTTGATTGGAAAAGAGCAACACTAGAGTTTCTTGCCCGTTCTTCTCTAGTGATGACTGCCTTCCGAACAGGGTGGTAAAATTTGAAATGACTGAATCTAAGTGATGTATTTGACATTTTATGGATTCAATAAATATTATTTCATTTCATTTCATTTCATTTGTATACGTAGCGTTACGGGCCTTCTGTATAACTGAGGGTTTAGGCCTAAGACCACCATGCTGGCCTAAAGTTACCGGACTACATCATTTTCAGCCCACATACGTCCCATTGCTGGACACTGGTCTCCTCTACAACTTGAGAAGGTTTAGGCCATAGTCGACCACGTTGGCTTAGTGTGGATTACTATACATCTAAAAAAATCCTAAGAGCCTTTAGGTGTGCAGGTTTCATCACGATGATTTCCTTCACCGTTAAAGCAAGTGATAATTCAATGTGAATACACACATAAGTTTGAAAAGTCAGAGGTATGTGCCTGCGGTGTGAACCTGCTAACGTTTGAACGCATTTATCTCAGTAACTACTGTTCGGATTTAAAAATTATTTTTTGTGTAAATATTCCATTTATTGAGGAGTATTACAAGCTGTATATCATCACGCTACGCCCAATAGGAGCGGAGCAGTGATCAAAAATGTAGCAAAAATATGGGGAAAAATTTGAATTTCTGAAATTTTGCTACTAGAATTTGGGGCAACACCTAGGACATAATAATAACGTATTTATGTTACACAAACATATATAACTTAATTAAAAAATATATTTTAAAGTATAATGCCCGCAGCTACACCGTCATCATCATCATCATCATATCAGCCATTAGTGGTCCACTGCTGGACATAGGCCTCCCCCAATGACTTCCACCGGGAACGGTCGGAAGCCGCCTGCAGCCAGCGACGTCCCGCGACCTTGACAAGGTCGTCGGACCACCTTGTCGGGGGACGTCCCACGCTGCGCTTGCCAGTACGTGGCCTCCACTGGAGAACTTTCTGGCCCCATCGGCCATCAGTTCTCCGCGCCATGTGGCCGGCCCATTGCCACTTCAACGAGCTAATCCGTTGGGCTATGTCGGTTACTTTAGTTCTCCTACGGATCTCCTCATTTCTGATTCGATCACGTAGGGAAACCCCGAGCATAGCCCTCTCCATAGCTCGTTGAGTGACCCTGAGCCGTCCCATGACGCCTTTAGTGAGAGGCCACGTCTCAGTGCCGTAAGTCATCACTGGTAACACACAACTATTGAAGACTTTTGTCTTCAGGCACTGAGGTATTTTGGACGAGAAGACGTCTCCTAACTTTCCGAACGCTGCCCAACCGAGTTGGATTCGACGATTGACCTCTCTCTCGAAGTTGGACCTGCCTAACCGGACCACTTGTCCCAAATAGACATATTCGTCTACAACTTCGAGAGTCGAGCCCCCAACTGCGATTGGGGTGGGCACAACATGGACATTCGACATGATTTTCGTCTTGTCCATGTTCATTTTAAGACCCACCTGTTGGGAGACTCGATTGAGGTCTTCGAGCATAGTGCTAAGGTCCTCCAGCGATTCTGCCATGACTACAATATCGTCGGCAAACCGAAGGTGTGTGATATACTCACCGTTGATGTTGATGCCGAATCCTTTCCACTCCAAGAGCTTGAAGGCGTTTTCCAGCGCGGCAGTGAACAGTTTCGGAGATATAACATCTCCCTGTCTCACGCCTCTCTGTAGTGGAATCGCCTTCGTGCTCTGATCTTGTACTCGGACCGACATGGTGGCGTTGCTGTATATGCTTTTCAACACCTCGATGTACCGACAGTCAATGTGGCACCGCTGGAGAGACTCTAGCACCGCCCACGTCTCGATCGAATCAAAGGCTTTCTCATAGTCCACAAACGCTAAACAAAGCGGCAAGTTGTATTCCTCGGTTTTCTGGATAACTTGCCGAAGCGTATGGATGTGGTCTATGGTGCTAAAGCCTTTTCGGAAACCAGCTTGTTCGGGCGGCTGGAAGTCATCAAACCTGTGTTCGAGACGATTTGTGATGACCCTCGAAAACAACTTATAGACATGGCTCAGGAGCGAGATGGGCCTGTAATTCTTCAGCAAGGTGTTGTCACCTTTTTTGAAGAACAGTACCACCACGCTCCTGCTCCATGCCTCTGGCGTTGAGCCCTCGAGGAGAACGGAATTGAAGAGCCTCTGAAGGACTTTAAGTACCGGCGTTCCGCCCGCTTTCAGAAGCTCTGAAGTGATTCCGTCCTCACCCGGCGCCTTGTTGTTCTTAAGTTGTTTCAGGGCCATCTCAATCTCACACAGGCTGATGTCCGGGATATCATCGCTGAAGTGGCGGATCAACTCGGCTCTCGGGTCTTCGGCCGAGCGAACAGCGGGCTTGGCAACCGAGGTGTAAAGCTGTCCGTAGAACCTCTCGATCTCCCTTAAAACCTCTGCCCTCGTCGACACTACGCGGCCGCCCTCCGTCTTCAGCCTAGACAACTGTCTTTGCCCAATAGACAAGTCTCTTGCAAACACTTTGGAGCCTCCGTTCCGCTCTATTGTCTCTTTAATGCTCACAGTATTGTGAGCACGGACATCGTGTCGCAAGGACTTCCAGATCCGTCTATTGAGCTGACGATATGCTTCGGCATCCTCGGAAGACTGCAGCGCCATAGATCGACGTTCGGCCATAAGGTCAAGAGTGTGGACCGAGAGTTTTTGTGGTCTATCTCTACGGCGAGGTCTAAAATGCTTAGATCCCACCGCATGGACAGCTTCTACCAAACCGCTGTTTAACTCGTCCACGGCAAGGTTTTCTTCCAGGCACTCGAAGCGATTTTTCAGCTCGAGTTGAAAGCTTTCGGGGTTTTGGATATGGGCGCGAGTAGGTCGTAGCGTAGACTTCATCAAGCGACGTCTTTCTAATTGGACGTTGATATTCAATGAGCCTCTAACCATTCGGTGATCGCTACCGGTTTTCACCCTGTTGATCACAGAGACATCACTGAATATCCGTCGTTTCGTCGTCAAGATGAAATCTATCTCATTTCTCGTGGAACCATCAGGGCTCAGCCAGGTCCATTTCCTGTGAGGCGGCTTCTGGAAGAAAGAGTTCATCGCAAAGAGTCCCTCTTTCTCCAGGAATTCAGCCAGCCTCTGACCCCTGGGGTTCCGTTGCCCATGTCCAAATTGCCCCACTTTCAACTCCGCATCGCTTCTCATGCCCAACTTTGCGTTAAAGTCTCCCATAACAACATTGAAGTAGGTTTTAGAAGTATGTATGGCCCGACTTATGTCCTCATACATCTCCTCTACTTCTTCATCTGGGTGTGTCGAGGTCGGCGCGTATACCTGTATGACCTTCAACGAATATCTTTTGGATATTCTGAGTATCAGGTACACTACCCTGCTCGACACACTTTCGATGGATACGATGTTGTTAATGAGAGACCTGCGGACGAGAAATCCGACACCTCCTCTGGACTGTTGGTCGTCCCCCCGGTAGAAGAGCAGGTTACCGGACTTGAGGGTTATCGTGTCCTCCCCAATCCTGCGGACTTCCGACAACCCCAGAATGTCCCAGTGTAACCCGCTCAATTCTTCTTCCAGTTCGACAATCTTCTCGTCTGTCCTCAACGTGCGTATGTTGTGTGTTACCAGGGCCAGTCGTCGTCGGGGGTGGTAGCCGGGGCCAACCCGGGGATTCTTAGCATCCCCCGCCCCACCGTTACCATGGCCGCTACCGTAGCCAGGAATAGTGGGGCTGCCGGGGACTGGGGGCCTGGTCCTAGTCTCGATCATGAGGGGGATATTGCCGATACTCGCCACGCTTGGCAGGCGGGTTGGCGAGCGCAGTAGGGGAAGCGCATTGATGACGCTGCTGCCCGTCATCAAGCGGGGGGAAGGGAATAGTGAATGAGAGAGGAGGCTATGGGAGAGGAAAGTATGGTCTGTAGGAGTGGATACTGCAGTCACGGAAGGGAAAGTTGATAGTGACTGCAGCAGCTCGGGGGCCGAGGTCGCGTACTCGTAGCACCTATTCTAGGGCAGACCATGACCACTAGATAGGAGCATCCCTGACCTTACCAGCTACACCGTACCAAGGATTAAATTTAATCCGGAAATGAAATGGCCTGGTGTTTCGCTCTCATTGCCGCTTCGTTGGGTGTTGTCGAAAATAATCCTTATTTACAATGCGCAATAGACTAATAAGTAATGAGAATTCGCTTTTTGTTTCGTAAACTACCAATTTACTAGTGGCGGGACTTCTAGTGAAGCATAGACAGCCCCGTGGCGCCGTTGGCTCGACACCAGCTTGCGAAACGGGCGGCCGCGGGTTCGATCCCCGCATGGAGACAAATGTTTGTGTGATCCACAAATATTTGTTTCGGGTCTGGGTGTTTGTGAGACCGAAAAGTCTCTCGTAGTTTCTGATACCCACAACTCAAGACTCATAACTTAATGTGGGGTCAGGACTATGTGTGTGACTGTTGGGTGTATTTATTTATTTAATATTTTTATAACGTGATAATTCATTTATTAATTTAAGCAGTAATGACCTCGAGGTTCAGTCGCGCGGTGCAGAATCTCGGCGCTCGTTCAAACCGCAGGCACACACCTCGCCCTTTTACAACGTTATGTGTGTTCACTATGAATTATCACTTGCTTTGTGAAGGAAAACATCGTGAGGGAACCTGCACACCTAAAAAAGTTCTTAGGAAGTTCTGTTATATAGTTTGTTCAGCCAGGTCAGCATCGTGGACTAAGGATTAAACCCTCTCAATGGTAGGGAAGGCCCGTGCCCAGCTGTGGGACGTATATGGACTGATGATGATTATGAGAACAACCCGCATTAGATTAATAAATAATGACAATTCTCTTTGTGTACGAAAACTACCAATAAACCAGTGGTGGTACTTCCATAGAAGCCCAGCATTTGACTGTTAAGCAGTCAAATGTTTGGGCGGTCTACAAATATTTGTTTCGGACACGAGTAAATTGACCATACGTCCAGTTTCGAACGGGCTAAACCCTTTTTCGGACACAGTCCCGTTGTCCCAAACAAAGGGCCGGGATGCCAAATTATCTCGTTTTCCAAAAACGCTTGAAAATGTCAAATACCATAGCTCGTGAGACATGCGCAGGCGAGGAATCACAGATCTTCGCGTAGACGAGTCGCGAAGTCTAGAAATGTTCTCGAAACACGGCAATAGGCTCCCTACCTATTTGGTGGAACTGATTGGTAGATGGATGGATAGATGCCTGGCGAAATGTGGTTATAGAAATTGAAATGCAGCTCTGCCTACCCCTTCGGGGATACAGGCGTGAGGTTATGTATGTATAACGTGACGTTGTTTTCCAACTCCTCCTTTACATTGCTTTTCTGATTAACTTCGTTGCGGGATTTTGACAATTTAGGTCCCCTTAGATTCGCTGAGCTTCATTGCTCGTCGTCATTACTGTGCGTGCTGTTGATCCTGGAGTACACGAGTTACAGTGGCGGGAGTGTGGTGGGATAGGGCCGATGTATGAA
This sequence comes from Cephonodes hylas, assembly GCA_030295005.1. Classification (NCBI taxonomy): domain Eukaryota; kingdom Metazoa; phylum Arthropoda; class Insecta; order Lepidoptera; family Sphingidae; genus Cephonodes; species Cephonodes hylas. Next base: position 3,590,188 of record AP025388.1, on the reverse strand, counting down.
CGTGAAGATATTTAGGAAATTTTAATTATTTTTGTTGTTAACACGCGAACTGTGGATAGAAAGTTATGTTTAGTTTAAGTTGAAAAATACATAAATGGTCAACTTAGATATGTGTGAGAGCGAAAACTCTATCGTAGTTTGCGATACACGCCTTGTATCTCAGTCTGGGGTTAGAACTAAAAAAATCGCTAATAAAATACTTTTTCCAAGTCAAATATTAAGGCCTAAATTATTAGAAAGTATTTAATTCAAACTTTTTATCTTAAAGAGTTACTTGATTCCTTTTAAAAGATTATGTTTATCCCAAAAACAGTTAATGGATGTTAAAGATAATCTTAAAATATCTCGATCTTGTAGCATTAGTGCTTGCGATCAAATTGTTCTGGGTTCGTTTCAGGTTGGAGAATATTTTGTAAAATTAGAAATTCTTTGAGTCTATTTTTACTTCTCAATTATAATTAATTAATTTATAAAAACGTTTTCCGGATTTTTTATTAATGTTTTGTATATATTTTAAGGTAGTGATGGCCTCGAGATTTAATCGCCTTTTCGAGTCAAATCTCGGATGTCGTAGGTTCAAACCCGAGGCACACCTCTCGCTTTTAAAAGTTATATGTAAATAAATAAATACACCCAACAGTCACACACATAGTCCTGACCTCACACTAAGATACGAGTCTTGTGTCGTGGGTATCAGAAACTACGAGAGACTTTTCGCTCTCACAAACATCCAGACCCGAAACAAATATTTGTGGATCACACAAACATTTGTCTCGGTGCGCGGATCGAACCCGCGGCCGCTCGTTTCGCAAGCTGGTATCTAGCCAACTGCGCCACGGGGCTGTCATATGTGCATTGACAATATCACTTGCTTTAACGGTGAAGGAAAACATAGTCAGATAACCTAAAAAATCTTTGGTGTATAGTCTGCCATCACGCACTAGGCCAGCGTGGTGGACTAAGGCCAAAATACTCAGTTGTAGCGGGATCCGAAAAGCCACCTTATTAAATGAATGTAATTGTTACGGAAACGTATTTTTTTTTATTTTTGTCGGATTTTTTTTAACGCCAATGTATTAGTGATCACCGTAGCTATCACCTGCCTTAGTATCCGATCACGGTCTGAATACACCCTGTATAACATTCTTTTATATCTGGGAGGCGAACCCGCGACAGCCTAGTTTCAGTCCAACCCAGTCCGATTTATAGTTTGTTAAACGAAATACTATTTTTTTAAGTCCATTGTCGAGGATAGAAAAGCTATTTCGAAGAATGACTGTCGTTTCTTTAAAAGCGTATTTTAATTTACTAAAACGCTTTTTGTAATTCCTTGTTGGTCCAAGTCAGGAGGTTAGCGCGATTTTGTGGTACAAAGTTCGATTCAGTACCCAAGAAAATATGATAGTTTATATTATTTAAACAAGTTTCTATATACACAATGTGTTACAGCATTATACATATTGACAGCCCCGTGGCATAGTTGGCTAGACACCAGCTTGCGAAACGTGAGGCTGCGTCGATCCCCGCAGGGACAAATGTTTGTGTGATCCACTAATATTTGGTTCTGGGTGTTTGTGAACCAGTGTTGGGCATTAATTAAACTTTTAATTGAACTAATCAATTGACTAAAAAAATAATTGCAATTAAGTTAATTGCAATTGAATCAATTGCAATTAAACATTTAATTGCGTGTTACAATTATTTTTTTTAATTGATTGATGAAATAATTAAAACTAACAATTAATTTTTTTGCAAATTTTGTTCAGAACGGTGGTCCGGTTCTACAACCGGATACATACGCCCTTGACATATTCAAGTGTTAGTAAAAATACTTGATACAAAAATTAATTGTTAATTGTTAACTTTTAATTTTTTTTCGTAAAATAACTAACAATTGATCAATTGCTGTCACTGCAGTTAACGACTAATTAACTGTTAATTTTTAATTGTTAATTTAATTAAAATTTGCCGAACACTGTTCTGAACGAACCGAAAAAGTCTCTCATAGTTTCTGATTCACGACACATGACTTGTATCCTAGTGTGGGGTCAGACCTATGTATGTGGCTGTTGGGTGTATTTAATTACTTATTTATATAACTATTAGACATATTACATGATACTGTAAAATTCGACCAGAGCCGTCTCGGGGTGTCGACTTCGATTCCCGGATAGGGCTATGCTATAGGTCTTTTAATTAAGAAATTTTCAGTAGCAGCACGGAGTTCCGAATAAAATTGGCTTGGCGCAACTACTGAAACACGAGTGCAGAAATTTGATTCTGCCTAACTTTTCGAAAATACATGAGAAAGTATATTGTTTATAAAAAGCTGAAAGTTTGTTTAGCTTGTCACGACCTACTACCCTCGTTTAACATCTTTCAATCACATTGGCAGTACTTCAAGAGAAGCGCAAAAGGCCAAAATATTGAAAAAAAGCGAGCAATTTTAAAATATGCAAAAGATAAACTTCAATACCAAGAGATAATCTACAAGTTTTAAGGAATTTCTTATGTGTGTAGTCCGCCAGCCCGCACTAGGCCAGCGTGGTGGACTATGGCCTAAACCCTCTCAGTTGTAGAGGAGGCCCGTGCCTAGCAGTGAGACGTATATGAGTTGATGATGATGATCAAGATATCATGAAACAAACATTTAAATAATATTCGAAGAAATTCTTAAGATGTTTCACAACAGTTTCATCACAACCCCACTCGGCGCGGAGATGGCCACCGGGGGGTTTTGGTCGGTATGCCGGTTTAGGGATTTTGTTAGGGACCCAGCCCGGCATTAACATTAATTGTGCGGATATGACGTCGCCGCGCGCCGGGCTGGAAGACCGGTGACCCCGACATACGCTTCCCGCCCCCCTCCCCCGGGCTGGCGGGAAATAGAGCCATAAACAGCTTTCCCCCCGAGAACAAAAAAAAAATTTTCATCACTATGTTTTCCTTCACCGTTAATTCATTATGAATTCACACATCACTTCGAAAGCTCAGAGGAATGTGCCTGGAGTTCGAACCCGCGACCGCTGAGATTCTTGACCATGGGCCTTAACATCGAGGCCATCCACTGCTTTTAAAGACAAACTAAACAATAAAATTGTGTGTCTTTTGCTGTCGCTTTTTCGTTTCATCGAAAACTCGTTTCAAATCGCAACGATACTGAAGATTCACTTAAAAAAACGGATTCAAATTTAAAAAATGAACAATTCTTGTAAATTTATGACCTGTTGGAAAAAAATATACTAAAATTTGTGTATATTTGTTGCAGAGCACTACCACATCTTCGTTGGAGACCTGAGTCCGGAAATCGAGACTCAGAGCCTCAGGGACGCCTTCGCACCATTCGGGGAGATATCGTAAGTTGAACTTTTATTATTACTGAACAAGTATTACTAATTTTGACAGCCCCGTGGCGCAGTTGACTAAACACTAGCTTGTGAAACTAGAGGCAAAATAGAACCCAAAGATCTCTGATATACTGATCTCAGTATATACACTCCACCTATCGCCGTCCACTGCTGAACGTAGGCCTCCCCAAGAAAGCGCCTACCATCCCGGTCTTGAGCAATATATCATAGATCTCACATATCAATCAATTATTCACATATTATCAATTCATCATCATCATCAGCCCATAAACGTCCCACTGCTGGGCACGGGCCTCCTCTACCATTGAGAGGGTTTAGTTAGTCCACCACGCTGGCCTAATTTAGTGGACTACGCTAAGAACTTCCTAAGAACATCTCGGTGTGTAGGTTTCATCAGGACGTTTTCCTTCACTGTTAAAGCAAGTGATAATTATGAATACACACATAATAAGTATGTGTTAAAAATAAAATTTATGTTAAATGAAGTTAATAATACAACTAGCTTCTGCCCGCGACTTCGTCCGCGTAGACTACAGGGTTGAGTTCAGAAAGAAATTATACAATATACAGATTATAAACCTTCCTCTTCAATCACTCTATCTATTAAAATCGCATCAAAATCCGTTGCATAGTTTTAAAGATTTAAGCATAGGTACATAGGGATATAGGCAAAAAAAGCAGTGATGGCCTCGAGGTTTAGGCGCGCGGTCGACAATCTCAGCGGTCGCAGGTTCGAACACCAGGAACACACCTCTGACTTTTCCAAGTTAGGTGTGTATTCATATTGAATTATAACTTGCTTTAACGGTGAAGGAAAACATCGTGATGAAACCTGCACACCTAAGAGTTCTTAGGAATTTCTTAGGTGTGTAGTCCGCCAACCTGCACTAGGCCAGCGTGGTGGACTGAGGCCTAAACCCTCTTAATGGTAGAAGAGACCCGTGCCCAGCAGTGGGACGTATATGGGTTGATGAAGAAAGGGACATAGGGACAGAGAAGGGACTTTGTTTTATACTATGTAGTGATTTAATCAATGTCCTAATTTGTGACACAGACGTCACGGCGACACAGTAATAAGACAACAATAAAATGACAGATCTTTAGGGGAGCACTTTAAAATATTAGCCGACGAACGGGGGCAAAGATTCGACGGTTGGACTGTAGCCAATGGGCCGCGGTGGGACTAGCAGCGGATAAATACTCTAGAGAAAAAAGTGTGCCATATGCGAAAATGTGCACGATGGATACCGTACTATTATTTAATAAATAATAAATACACCCAACAGTCACCCACGTAGTCTTGATCCTACATTAATTAACGAGTCATGTATCTTGGGTATCAGAGACTACGAGAGGACTATTCGGTCTAAAAACGCCCAGATCCGAAATAAATATTTGTGGATCACACAAACATTTATCTCGGTGCGGGGATCCTACCCGCGGCCGCTCGTTTCGCAAGCTGATGTCGAGCCAATTGCGCCACGGGGTTGTAAAAAAAATGCCAAAAAAATCATGCCTTTAGCATGCCCCAATAAAATATTCATTTATTCTGTTTTTGTTGTGATAGCGGCAACAGAAATGCATCGCCTGTCAAAATTTTAAGTGTTATGTTGTGTGTTCACAATTAATTATTACTGTGTCCTTTCCCAACAATTTATTCTATATTCTTCCATCAACCCATATTCGCCCACTGTTGAGCACGGGTCTCCTCTACCATTGAGAGGGTGTAGGCCATAGTCCACCACGCTGGCCTAGTGCGGGTTGGCGGACTACACACCTAAGAAATTCCTTAGAACTTTTAGGTGTGCAGGTTTCATCACGATGTTTTCCTTCACCGTTAAAGCAAGTGACAATTCAATGTGAATACACACATAACTTCGAAAAGTCAGAGGTGTGTGCCTGGGGTTCGAACCCGCGACCGTCGAGATTCTCGACCGCGCGCCCAAACCTCGAGGCCATCACTGCTGTTCATAGTTAATCTACAGTTAACGTACCTTGGTGCCAACCGTTTATATTGTTTATATTATATTTATTTACTTAACAAAGGAAAACCTGCACCTGTCAAAGAATTTCTTAGGCGTGTAGTCCGCCAACTCGCACTAGACCAGCGTGGTGGACTTTGGCCTAAAGCCTATCAATTGCAGGCCCATGCCCAGTAGTGGAACTTGAATACACATGCACTACTAAAGTTATCGCTTAAAATGAATATTTTTACCAATTGATCGTAGGGTGATATTACTCGTATATAGACCAGTATCAGTACTTCCGCAGAAGCCCAAAAATTTACACGTTAATTTTGAAATGTCCAGTTTACAGTTTATTGTGGGCTCAGGATGTTTTTATTTATATCTTTATCAACCCATATACGCCCACTGCTGAGCACGGGTCTCCTCTACCATTGAGAGGGTTTAGGCCATAGTCCACCACGCTGGCCTAGTGCGGGTTGGCGGACTACACACCTAAGAAATTCCTAAGAACTCTTAGGTGTGCAGGTTTTATCACGATGTTTTCCTTCACCGTTAAAGCAAGTGATAATTCAACGTGAATACACACATAACTTCGAAAAGTCAGAGGTGTGTGCCTGGGGTTCGAACCCGCGACCGTTGAGATTCTCGACCGCGCGCCCAAACCTCGAGGCCATCACTGCAACTATTTATATGCTGTTGTTTAATACAGATTTAAAGCTTAAAGATTTACAATTGTTAAATCTGACACTGATGAATTTAGTAAATAAAATTCGGAATTAACAATACCGCGTACAAATAATTTTCTGAGCCTTTTAATAATAATAAACATACATTATCCATAGCCTGATATATCTTTCCGCTACCCGCTCCGCTCATGCCCCCGCTCGCAGTATAACCACAGACACATACCGATCTCGGAGCTTCTGCCAGCCAGAATTTGGTGCATGTCTCTTCAGGTTTAAAGAAAAAAAATTCTTGTTGATGTTAAGATTTAGATGTAGCTTTGCCTGAAAAAGATTTTAGACTTTGATGCAAAAAGACGAAATAATTTATGTAAATATTTGTGAGGATGAAACCTTGTAATGTTATCAGCCCATATGCGTCTTCTTCTGGCCCTGAGATGCCGCAAAACCGCCCTAAATGCGTGTGATGGTCACCGAGAGGTTTTAGTCGGTATGCTGGCGTAGTCAGTGACCCCGACATACCCCTTACGGCCTCCCCCGAGGTACCGAACAGGGGAGCTTAAGGCGCTTTCCTCTCGTCCAAAAAAAGCCCATATGCGTCTTAATACTGGGCACGAGCCTCCTCAACCATTGAAAGGTTTTGAGTCTTAATCCATCACGCTAGCCTAGCTCTGATTGGCGGACTACACAACTAAGAATTTCTTAAGAATTTTTTTTATATGAATCTTCTTCTTCTTCATCAACCCATGTACGCCCACTGCTGAGCACGGGTCTCCTCTACCATTGAGAGGGTTTCAGGCCATAGTCCACCACGCTGGCCTAGTGCGGGTTGGCGGACTACACACCTAAGTAATATCTAAGAACTTTTTAGGTGTGCAGGTTTTATCACGATGTTTTCCTTCACCGTTAAAGCAAGTGATAATTCAATTTGAATACATACATAACTTCGAAAAGTCATAGGTGTGTGCCTGGGGTTCGAACCCGCGACCGCCGAGATTCTCGACCGCGCGCCTAAACCTCGAGGCCATCACTGCTTATATGAATGCTTCATCACAATGTTTTCCTTCACAGTCAAAGTACTTGATTCATTGTGAATATACACATAACCTATAAAAGCTGGAGGTGTGTGGATTTATCGTCATAGGACTCAAAACATTCGTCATTTGCAGCAAAATGACTGCTGTCAAACTTAGTTCCAATTTTCGCCGTCGCTTTTCGGCGCTGGTGTTGCATGTTATGTATTATTGCTGTCAAAAGTACTTTTCATTACGGCAATGCAAATACACAAAAAAGTTTTTGTTTTAAATGAGAATCGAAATTCGCAAAATGGAACTGTTCTTAATATTTTACATTGACATAATAATAATAAGCAGTGATGGCCTTGAGGTTTGGGCGCACGGTCGAGAATCTCGGCGGTCGTGGGTTCGAACCCCAGGCACACACCTCTGACTTTTCGAAGTTATGTGTGTATTCACATTGAATTATCACTTGCTTTAACGGTGAAGGAAAACATCGTGATAAAACCTGCACACCTAAGAGTTATTAGAAATTTCTTAGGTGTGTAGTCCGCCAACCCGCACTAGGCCAGCGTGGTGGACTATGGCCTAAACCCTCTCAATGGTAGAGGAGACCCGTGCTCAGCAGTGGGCGTATAGGGGTTGATGAAGATTGACATAATGGCAACTTATTGAGTGGACGCTAGGATAGTTTTAAAATTTTTAATTTTAGTTAAAACAGTGATGGCCTCGAGGTTTCGGCGCGCGGTCGAGAACGCCTTTATCGTGGGTTCAAATCCCAGGCACCTGTGACTTTTACAAGTTATGTGGGTATTCATAATGAATTCTTATCACGTGCTTAAACGGTGAAGGAAAACATCGTGATAAACCTTTACACCTAAAATTTCTTAGGACTTTTTAGATGTAGGAATAGTCCGCCAACTAGGCCAGCGCGGTGGACTAAGGCCTAAAACTCTTTCAATGGTAGAGGAAGCCCGTGCCCAGTAGTGGGACGTACATGGGCTGAAGATTACACAAACATTTGTCTCTACGGTAATCGAACAATTATGAAGTTTTTTCATTACATTTTAAACATCCTTCTGTCATCTCAATGTGTCCCTTGATAAATTTAATAAAGGAATAATCAATATTCCATCATGCTGTCCTTTTCTATCACTATATAATTGATCTGCTATCTCACTCTAATACATATTTAATGATATTCTTTAACGATTGCCCTAAAAAGATTTTTATTCCTTTAAAGAAACTGTAATATAAATTTCATAAACCAATTTCAATAATTTTATTAATCTGAAAGTCTTTTTATTATACTTTTCCATGTTATACAGGATGTATTCAGACCGTGATCGGAAACTAAGGCAGGTAATAGTAATCATCATCATCATCATCATGTCAGCCAATCGTGGTCCACTGCTGGACATAGGCCTCCCCCAATGACTTCCACCGGGATCGGTCGGAAGCCGCCTGCAGCCAGCGACGTCCCGCGACCTTGACAAGGTCGTCGGACCACCTTGTCGGGGGACGTCCCACGCTGCGCTTGCCAGTACGTGGCCTCCACTGGAGAACTTTCTGGCCCCATCGGCCATCAGTTATCCGCGCCATGTGGCCGGCCCATTGCCACTTCAACGAGCTAATCCGTTGGGCTATGTCGGTTACTTTAGTTCTCCTACGGATCTCCTCATTTCTGATTCGATCACGTAGGGAAACCCCGAGCATAGCCCTCTCCATAGCTCGTTGAGTGACCCTGAGCCGACCCATGACGCCTTTAGTGAGAGGCCACGTCTCAGTGCCATATATCATCACTGGTAACACACAACTATTGAAGACTTTCGTCTTCAGGCACTGAGGTATATTGGACGAGAAGACGTCTCCTAACTTTCCAAACGCTGCCCAACCGAGTTGGTAATAGTAATAATGACGTTTAAAAAATCGTAAAAAGAACTAAAATATTTCACGTTTTCCATACAACCATCGGCATTAAATTTTGTGGTTTGTATAGAAAAAGTCAACTTTTTCTTGGGATATTTTTTCAAGCCAACGGGTTTGTGATCACCGCAGCTATCTCCTGCCTTAGTTTCCGATCACGGTCTCAATATAACCTGTACTCTAAACCTCGAGGCCTTTACTGCTGCATATGTAATGTTTAAATTAATGTTTTCTACTTTTATTTACAGCGACTGTCGCGTAGTACGGGACCCACAGACCCTCAAATCCAAAGGTTATGGGTTCGTGTCTTTCTTGAAGAAATCGGTAAGTTATTTACTACTTTCAAACATATCACTCAGCCTATCGCCGTCCACTGCTGAACGTAGGCCTCCCGCAGATAGCGCTAGCCATCCCGGTGTTGTGCAGCCCTCATCCATCCGTTACCCGCCACCTTACTCAAGTCTTGTGTCCATCGTGCTGCAGAACGTCCTACGTCTGCCTAAGCGCGGTCTTCACTCCAACACTTGTCTGCTCCACCGGCCGTCCGACCGCCGGCAGACTCTACTCTCATAACTCGCATATATTCTGACAACAGTTGAATAAGACTAGAAAGGGAATGTTCACATACCGAGCGCGCCGAACCTACGATTACACTGTCATATGTTTGACACACACGCTTCTTAGTAATTCATTGCGTGTAATATCAACACTTTAATGTGCGACAACCAACAGCAGCCCGCCATGTTTGTGTGAAATAATCATTGTTGGTGTGTTGTAGTAGAATGAACAGGTGACAGACAAGCGGCGACACTCGGACACATACTCAATACTGGATATTTCCCTTCTAATCTTATTTAGTTGTTCTGTGCTGAAAACCAATTATGTACCCGAAAAATGAACCAATCTTCCCAGCATAAATAAATCTTGGAAACAGTTGTATGTTTCTTCAGCATCCTTTTATATACAGAGTGTATTCAGACTGTCAAAACATAAAAATTATGTCTAAATGTATAAAATGTATGGAAAACGTCAAATTTAAAATTTTTGTCGGGATTTTCTTGAACGCCAGGCGGTTTGTAATCAATTTAGCAATTAGCTGTCTTAGTTTCCGATCACGGTCTGAATACACCCTGTACATATTTATTATGTGCAATAATTTTATCGCGGAATCGAACCTTAATTGCTTCACTCGTGGGAAACGAAGCAGTTGGTCCATAATCAATATTGAATTAATAATAAATTGACCTAGCATAGGAATGCGCATTTTCTCATCGAAGGTAAAATTAGCCATTCCATATAATTTGCCGTTGTATAGAATTTTTATGATCTAGCGTTTATATCGGTTGAGATACGTGGCAAAGTGAATTTGATTATCTGAAAGGAAAGTCTAAATTAAAGATTTGATTTCATCAGTTTGATAATTGAAATTTAAATAAATAAATACACCCAACAGTCACACACATAGCTCTGACCCCACACTAGGTTACAAGTCCTGTGTCGTGGGTATCAGACACGTAGAGACCTTACTCTCACAAACACCCAGACCCGAAACAAATATTAGTGGATCACACAAACATTAGTCTTTGTGTATTGGTTGAGACGCGAGGAATAGTGTGTTCTTTTACTCGTTAGAGAAATCTTTATCAAACTATGATTCTCTTAAGCTTGATGTTTAATTCTTCTTACACATAGCGTATAAAAGCGGACATAATACCAGAGGCATTCTTTTACTGTCAACTTTAGGGTAATGCAGAGATTAAGTCAACCTATGCACAGAATAAAGTTATATGTGCTTTTGCACAACTTCTCTTTCTCAGCGATTTAAACTTAATTGGTCACAAAATTATGAGTTATATAATGTTCTTCAAACAACAACAAAAGTTATGGTTATTATTACTTCACTAGTGCAATATATAAACAAGTTTAACTCTATTATAGACATAAAAAGTACTTTGGTGTTATAGTCATAAGTAACTTTATTCTATGCATAGGTCGAAATTTAATTACATTTCGAACTGAATTTATTTACTACATGTTAGTGCCGGATACCCTGTATTAATCAACAGCGTTTGTTACACGTAATAGAGTGATATTTTCAAGTCATATTTTCAAGTCGTCGATCCCCCAGTGCCTGAAGACGAAAGTCTATAATCGGTGCGTCCTACCCGTAATGACATACGGAGCCGAAACGTGGACACTCACCAAAGGCCTGGTCCACAAATTCAAGGTCGCTTAGCGTGCTATGGAGCGGGCAATGCTTGGAGTTACTCTGGCGGATAGAATTCGTAATGAAGTCATCCGCCAGAGAACCGGAGTTATTGATATTGCTCGCAAGATTAGCACGCTGAAGTGGAAGTGGGCTGGCCACGTCTGCCGACGGTCGGACGGCCGGTGGAGCAGACAAGTGTTGGAGTGGAGACCGCGTTTAGGCAAACGTAGTGTAGGACGACCTGCAGCACGATGGACCGACGACTTGAGAAAGGTGGCGGGTAGCGGATGGATGAGGGCCGCTCAGGACCGGGATGGTTGGCGCTTACTTGGGGAGGCCTACGTTCAGCAGTGGACGGCGATAGGCTGAGTATAATAGAGTGACAGACAGAATTACTTTCGCATTTATAATATTAGATACTAGCTTTTGCCCGCGACTCCGTCTGCGTAGACTTTAGGGTTGAGTGCAGAAAGATAATACGTGAATCTTTATTTCTTCTCATAAGTTCTATTTATGTTCATACCTAAAATTATATAACTTAGTCGAATGGTTTAGGCGTGAAACCGTAATAGACTTACAGAGTTACTCTTGCAATTATAACATGTACCCATACCCACGGAAACACATTTTCCAGTATAAAAGTATATCATGTTAATTTGGTGGGTATTTATTTGATTCAGTAGATCTTGAGTATACCGATTCCCACGGAAATACTACATTTTCCGGGGTAAAATGTATCCTATGTTACTTCAGTTGGCCCTACCTATCTCCATACCAAAAATCATTCGAATCTGTTCAGTAGATCCAGAAATACCCATTCCCACGGGAATACTACATTTTACGGGATAAAATGTATCCTGTGTTACTTCTGTGGGCCCTACCTATCTCCATACCAAAAATCATTCGAATCTGTTCAGTAGATCCAGAAATACCCATTCCCATGGGAATACTACATTTTCCGGGATAAAATGTATCCTATGTTACTTCAGTTGGCCCTACCTATCTCTATACCAAAAATCATTCAAATCGGTTCAGTAGGTCCAGAAATACCCGTTCCCACGGGAATACTACATTTTACGGGATAAAAGTATCCTGTGTTACTTCGGTGGGCCCTACCTATCTCCATACCAAAAATCATTCAAATCGGTCAAAAGGTTTAGGCGTGAAAGCATTACGTAGGCAGTGTCATTTTTGCGTTAGAATATATGCTCATCCCACAGGAACCCTACATATTCCAGGGATAAAATGTTGTTCATGTTACTTCATAGGATTTCATTTATGATCATACCAAGAATCATAAAAATCGGTCGAATGGGTTGAGCGTGAAAGCGAAAGAAAAATATAGGGTTTAATACCCAATCCCTCGGGAATACTACATTTTCCGGGATAAAAAATATCCTGTGTTACTTCGGTGGGTCCCATCTAACTCCATACCAAAAATCATTCAAATCGGTCAACTGGTTTAGGCGTGAAAGCATTACACAGGCAATGTTACTTTTGTCTTACAGTATATGCTCATCCCACAGGAACCCTACATATTCCCGGGATAAAATGTTGTTCATGTTACTTCATAGGATCTTATTTATGTTCATACTAAAAATCATAAAAATCGGTCAAATGGTTTAGGCGTGAAAGCGTAAAATAAATATAGCGTTTTATACCCAATCCCACGGGAATACTACATTTTCCGGGATAAAAAGTATCCTATGTTACTTCGGTGAGTCCCATCTATCTCCATACCAAAAATCATCCAAATCGGTTCAGTACTTTTTGAGTTTATTCGTAACAAACATACAAAAATACAAAAATACAAAAATACAAACCTTTCCTCTTTATTATAATAGTATAGATAACATGCACTGCCTCGTTTTGTGACGGCACAACTATATAACGTGCTATCTAAAGGTTCCGGGTTCGACTATTGAATTTTCCATTAGGAAGTTTTCAGTAGCGATGCAAAGTCTGGAAATGTGTCCGAGAAACGGCAATAGGCTCGCCCCCTATTACGTGGGACTGATACCTGGCGAAATGTAGGTGTAGAAATGCATCTCTGCCTACCCTCAAGTAATACAGACGTGAGTTTATGTATGAAAAAAACTATTCAAGCGAAATGATAATATTGTTAGAAATAAAATTAAAAGGAAGTGACCGAGAGTAGTTTTATCAAGAGACTCGCGTAAATACGTCCAGGCCGATAAAACAAGATAATCTGTCATTTTTCCCGCGCTTGTCATATCGCCAGCGCAGTGTTGCCACACGCGACAGTGCAGTGTTGCCCACACCAACTTATTTCTGACAATATTATGAAATTCTTTTTTTATTTTCTTCTTTTACTATCCATCCTAAGGTTGCCTTTAAAATATTGCTTAGAGCGATAAGGCCGCCTAGTTAGTTAAGTTAGCTAGTTAGTTAAGTATCGTCATTAGATTCAATTTATATACAAGAAAGTTATAAATAAATAAATAAATTCCCTTGTTTCAGGAGGCGGAGTCAGCCATAACTTCGATGAACGGACAGTGGCTTGGGTCCAGGTCTATTAGGACCAACTGGGCCACCAGGAAACCACCAGCGCCGAAGAACGAATGTAAGTCGATATAATTTTGTAATGGAAAAAGAAAAATTTAAACACCCCCGACCTGAAAATCTAAGCTTTGAAAAGTAAAAAATAATCACTACATAGTATAAAACAAAGTCGCTTTCTTTGTCCCTATGTCCCTTTGTATGCTTAAATCTTTGAAACTACGCAACGGATTTTGATGCGGTTTTAATAGATAGAGTGATTGAAGAGGAAGGTTTATATGTATGATAACATCCATTAAATATCAGCATTGCACCCGTGCGAAGCCGGGGCGGGTCGCTAGTAAAAAATAAATTAAGACCGTGATTGGAAACTAAGGCAGGTAATAGCTACAGTGACTACAAACCTTTGTTAAAAATCCCTACAAAAATAAAAAAAAATGAGGTTTTCCTTACAACCCATATACGCCCACTGCTGAGCACGGGTCTCCTCTACCATTGAGAGGGTTTAGGCCATAGTCCGCCACGCTGGCCTAGTGCGGGTTGGCGGACTACACACCTAAGAAATTCCTAAGAACTTTTAGGTGTGCAGGTTTCATCACAATGTTTTCCTTCACCGTTAAAGCAAGTGATAATTCAATGTGAATACACACGTAACTTCGAAAAGTCAGAGGTGTGTGCCTGGGGTTCGAACCCGCGACCGCCGAGATTCTCGACCGCGCGCCTAAACCTCGAGACCATCACTGTTTTTTTTTTAATATGTACACTACACTTAAAACCGGATATAACGACGCTGAAACGTATATTTCGGACGTTGTATCCGATAAATTTTATAAGTGATAGTTTGTAATTCCGCAGGGACCTTGCTATTCAGTTGTTATAAGCGATCCGTCGTTATAACCGGTCGTTGACTGTACATCTACAATTCAAAATTACCTTTCAAAAACCCGCTATAACTAAAATTCATTAGTACCCGTTCGCTTGGCATAATGAAGCTTATACCTTTGACGAATATTCAACGATTCAATATTATTCTAATCACAATGTTGTCTGTTGTGTTTCAATTTGTGGTTTATTGTTCATGGTACGTCTATGTTAAGTCTTTCCCTTAAATATCACTAGTTAAAAATACAGAGGGGTCAGCCCTTTGATGGAAAAAGGTTAGTTAAATTTATACTAATATTATAAAGCTGAAAAGTTTGTTTGTTTGAACGCTTGGATCTCAAGAACTACTGGTCCGATTTGAAAAATTCTTTCGGTGTTATAGGCTATATATCATCACGCTACGACCAATAGGAGCGGAGCAGCAATAAAGAATGTTTTAAAATCGGGGATTTTTTTTTCTTTTGAAAGATTCCACCGCGTGCGCTGCGGAAACGGTTCAAGTTGCACTGAAATAATGTATGACAAAATTGTTCTCCTTTAAAAGTTTTAAAAAAAAGTCCGCGACAGCATATATTTATCTTTTAGGATTACTTCACTATAACCTCTTTTATGCTAACCAAATTTGTTCTAAACTAAAAAATTGTTTGTGAAGGTGTTTTAATGAAGATTACATTAATCCTTATCCAAATAAATACGTTATTCATTACAAGTATTTAATACAAAATAAATTTGTCCTTTACATCATTTGATTTCACTGAGTATCTTAGAAGATATCGCAGTTTCAAAATAATGATCAAGCGCGCAATAATGATACTCAAGGCGTCGACCGGCGCGTTACGTTTTCACGTTGAAACAATTTGACCGATTGTTACTATGATTTTTGTATATTTAAGTAAATGGGGCTCTGCGGAGTAAAATACTATAAACTTATTTTCTTTCTGAATCCAACCCTGTAGTCCACGCAGACGGAGTTGCGCGCAAAAGCTAGTAATATTATAAAGCTGAAGAGTTTGTTTGTCTGTTTGTTTGTTTGAACGCTAGGATCTCAGGAACTACCGGTCCGATTTGAAAAATTCTTTCGGTGTTAGTTAGAATATTTATCGAGGAAGGTTATAGGCTATATATCATCACGCTACGACCAATAGGAGCGGAGCAGCAATAAAGAATGTTTTAAAATCGGGGATTTTTTTTTCTTTTGAAAGATTCCGCCGCGTGCGCTGCGGAAACGGTTAAAGTTATACTGAAATAATGTATGAAAAAATGTTCTCCTTTAAAAGTTCTATAAAAAAGTCCGCGACAGCATATATTTATCTTTTAGGATTACTTCACTATAACCTCTTTTATGCTAACCAAATTTGTTCTAAAATAAAGTATTGTTTGTGAAGGTGTTTTAATGAAGATGATTAGTATGACTTTTGGTATGGAATGTAAATAGAACTGTGAAGAGTAAATAGACTAAAACAAATTTTTCTAACTCGACCCCGTAGTCTACGCGGACGGAGTCGCGGGCAAAAGCTAGGGTACAATAAAGTTAACACTAAAACTTATCTACGACGAAAAAAAAGCTAAGAAAAGATAAGATTGGGTGTATTTTATCATCAGCCTTTTGCTGTACATTGGCCTCGTCTACTATTGACAGTGTTTAGGCCTTAGTCCCCCATGCTGGCCTTGTACGGGTTGGCGGACTATACACCAAAAAAATGCTAAGAACTTTAAGGAGTGCAGCTTTTATCACGATGCTTTCCTTCACAGTTATAGTATGTACGTGATAATTCGTTATAAAAAATAAAATAAATAAATACACCCAACAGTCACATACATAGCTCTGATCCCACACTAGGTTACAGACCTGTGTCGTGGGTATCAGACACTACGAGAGACTTTTTCGGTCTCACAAACACCCAGACCCGAAACAAATATTTGTGGATCACGCAAACATTTGTCTCGGTGCGGGGATCGAACCCGCGGCCTCACGTTTCGCAAGCTGGTGTCTAGCCTACTGCGCCACGGGGCTGTCATGAATACACATGACTTGGAAAAGTTAATGGTTTGTGCCTGGGGTTTGCACCCACGTCTGCTGACATTCTCGACTGTTCGCCTGTATTCTTAAGACTTGAGAAGTACATCTTTAAAGAGTAAAGTTTCGTTCGAATTGTAGGTCTAAAAGATTTTTTCCAGTAGTCTTAAAATAGTATAACCTGTCGATGTATCTTCGAAGGAATTTTCATTATGCAAATGTTTCTCGGATGCTTGCTACGAAAATTTAATATAGGCGTGTTACTCAAAGATTTTCGGGTAGTTTTTTTTTCTCTTTGTGGCCTCGTGGTAAAAAAATCGTGCGATCTAGATGTCAGAGAAACTTTGACAGACTTTACTCTTACAAACGCACAACGAAACAAATATTTGTCACACAAACATTTGTAGACTGCTGGTTCCAACCTCATTCGCCACCATCTTTCGAGGCCGCGTCGATCCCCGCAGAGACAAATGTTTGTGCGACCTTCAAATATCTGTCTCTGGTCTAGATTTTTGTGAAGTCTCTCGTAATCTCTGAGACACGACACAACCCTCGTATCTTAATAGGGGTCGAGACTATGCGAATTACGTTTGCCACAGACGTAGGGTCGTAAAAAAAATGAAATGCTTTTACAAACTATATTTAATCATGAAATAATATTACTACTAATTAATCTTTTGAAAATGAAAATCGCGGGAAGTCGCTGGATGCAGGCTGCTTCCAATAGAACACTTTGGAAGTCTCTGGTGGAGGCCTATGTCCAGCAGGGAACGTCTTTTGGCGGATGATGTGATGTGAAGTGAATTCTATGAATAGTCATTTCACTTCGAAGTAGGAATATGGAATGCCTGTTCTTACAAATCAAAATTAACATGAGGCATCGATTGACGTCACAGTTGCATAAACAATTTAAAGTATCAATATTATTTTTAACTTCTTCATCATCATCATCAACCCATATACGCCCACTGCTGAGCACGGGTCTCCTCTACCATTGAGAGGGTTTAGGCCATAGTCCACCACGCTGGCCTAGTGCAGGCGGACTACACACCTAAGCAATTCCTAAGAACTTTTAGGTGTGCAGGTTTCATCACGATGTTTTCCTTCACCGTTAAAGCAAGTGATAATTCAATTTCAATACACACATAACTATATATACACATAACTATACATGCCTAGGGTTCGAACCCGCGAGGTAGGTAAAGAGGTTGCCCTACATGATATACCAAGCGAAAGACAAGCTTTATTATTGTAACCTTTCATAAAATCACGGTAGTTTATATGTGAATAAATAAATAAATAAATAAATAAATACACCCAACAGTCACATACATAGTCCTGACCCCACACTAAGATACGAGTCTTTTGTCGTGGGTATCAGAAACTACGAGAGACTTTTCGCTCTCACAAACACCCAGACCCGAAACAAATATGTGTGGATCACACAAACATTTGTCTCGGTGCGGGGATCGAACCCGCGGCCGCTCGTTTCGCAAGCTGGTGTCTAGCCAACTGCGCCACGGGGCTGTGAGAAAGTTCAAACATTCATACATACAAACTTTCGCATAGGTTACAAGTAGGATTATTAGTAGTATTTCGCCAAGTACCTATACCTATCGAAGCCTTCCCTGAATACTAAAACATAAAAAATAACGATTTACAAATTATTTATTTAGTACACCTCAACTACCTTTCATTTCTCTTCCTGCAAATCCATGCCTGTTTGGTTGCCCGTAAGAGATCGCCTTGCGTGATAATGCCGCCAATTGTTCTTTGCTCATCTTCTGTCTTCTTCTTCATCTTCTTCATCAACCCATATACGCCCACTGCTGAGCACGGGTCTCCTCTACCATTGAGAGGGTTTTTAGGCCATAGTCCACCACGCTGGCCGAGTGCGGGTTGGCGGACTATACACCTAAGAAATTTCTAAGAACTCTTAGGTGTGCAGGTTTTATCACGATGTTTTCCTTCACCGTTAAAGCAAGTGATAATTCAATGTAAATACACACATAACTTCGAAAAGTCAGAGGTGTGTGCCTGGGGTTCGAACCTGCGACCGTCGAGATTCTCGACCGTGCGCCCAAACCTCAAGGCCATCACTGCTTTTTTCATCTTCTGTACTTATTAATTTTAGTGTTGTGTGTACAATGAAGTTTAAATAAATATATAACGCCATCGAGACAACACATCCATAAAATATTTATTCATCAATTTCTCCCCCAGTAAACTCGAAACCATTGACCTTCGACGAGGTCTACAACCAGAGCTCGCCGACAAACTGCACGGTCTACTGTGGCGGTCTCACCACCGGTCTTACCGAAGAACTCATGCAGAAGACCTTCCAGCCTTTCGGGACCATACAGGAGATACGGGTCTTCAAGGACAAGGGATATGCTTTCATCAGGTATGGGTTTTTATACGGGACTTGCTATTTGTAAGGGACTTGGTAGAGTTTGTACGATACTTGTAATTTGTACGGGACTTGGTATTGTTTGTAAGGGACTTGGAAATTTTGTACGGGACTTGGTAGAGTTTGTATATGATTTGGCGGTCTTTGTACGATTCTTGTTACTTTTGTACGATACTTGCATTAACAATCCCGGTGTTAAGCAGCCCTCTCATCCGCCTTTCTCAAGTCGTCTAATACATTCATTTACAATTTTAATTAACATTTTTGCCTCATCTGATGGGCCAAAATGTTACTACGTTGAAACGAAAATGATAACGATATTAAATTATTTTAACTGCCTCGTGGTCTCCCCGTGCAAGTGTATGCTGTGCGATCTAGAGTACCTGGGTTCGATTCCCGGGTCGGGCAAAGTGTTATTGGGGTTTTCCATTCGAACATTCTCAGTAGCAGCACGGAGTCTGGAAATGTGCCCGAGAATCGGCAATCGGCTCGCCACCTATTGCGTGGGACTAATACCTAGCGAAACTTGGGCGCAGAAATACATCTCTGCCTACCCCTTCGGGGGATATAGGCGTGAGGTTAGGTATGCATTATGTATGTATCAAATTATTTCGTTCTAGATTCTCAACGAAGGAGAGTGCGACCCATGCCATAGTCGCGGTCCATAACACTGATGTTAATGGACAACCTGTGAAATGCTCTTGGGGCAAAGAGTCTGGGGACCCGAATAACTCACAGACTCAAGGACAGGTAAGATTAAAGATTCATTCATTTATTGGACACATTTCTAATCATACAAAACAGGGTTCATTCAGACCGTGATATTATGAGGAGGGATGAAACGTAAGTTGGAAAAAAAGTGATGAGTATGAATGTCGAAGGATGGGCTAGCAGAGGAAGGCCAAAGAAAAGATGGATGGAATGCGTGAGAGGTGATATGAAAGAGAAAGGGGTGACTGAAGACATGACGGCTGACAGGGATATTTGGAAGGAAAAAACATGCTGCGCCGACACCAAATAGACTTGGGAAAAGGGCAAGTGGATGATGATGATTCAGACCGTGATCGGAAACTAAGGCAGGTGATAGCTTCGGTGATTAGGAAACAATTGGCGCTAACAGAAATTCCGACAAAGAATTAAAATTTTGACGTTTTCCTAACAATCATGGAGATTAAATGTATGCAACCCTCTCAATGGTAGAGGAGACCCGTGCTCAGCAGTGGGCGTATATGGGTTGATGAAGAAGAAGATAAATGTATGCAGTATGGAAAACGTATTATTTTTTTGTCGGTTTATTTTTTAACACCAATGGGTTTGTGATCACCGTAGCTATTAACTGCCTTAGTTTCCGATCACGGTCCGGTGTATTCAGACTATGTATAACTCTTGCACAATTTTACATTACAAATCTTTTAACGATTGAAACTATAGTAACAAAATAATTCACTGATCAGTTTTCTTACTTCGACCTGTGCATCGAATAAGGTTACTTATGACTATAACACCAAAGTACTTTTTATGTCTATAGAGTTAAAATCGTATATATATTGCACTGAAGTAATAATGATCATAAATTTTGTTGTTGTTTGAAGAACATAAAAATTTACTGATAATTTTGTGGCCAATTTAGTTTAAATCGCTGAGAAAGAGAAGTTGTGCAAAAGCACATATAACTTTATTCTATGCATAGGTCGACTTATTACCTTTTACAATCCTAAAGTCAAAATGAGGTCCCTTAGAGATACTCTGACATACACAGAAGCCCAAAACCGTTACACGTTTGTAATGTCTACTTTATAGTTTACTAGCGACCCGCCCCGGCTTCGCACGGGTGCAATGCTGATATTTAATGGATGTTATCATACATATAAACCTTCCTCTTCAATCACTCTATCTATTAAAACCGCATCAAAATCCGTTGCGTAGTTTTAAAGATTTAAGCATACAAAGCGACATAGGGACAGAGAAAGCGACTTTGTTTTATACTATGTAGTGATTGTGAGAGAAGGATATTTGTACTCATTTATATGTTAAATTGCTTTTGATAAATGAAATTCAAAGCCTAATGGTTAATTTTCGGGATTTTAGCCTATTGGCGGACTTTTATGAGTGCAGGTTTTATCACGATGTTTTCCTTCACCGTTAAAGCAAGAGATAATTCATTGTGAATACACACATAACTTAGAAAAGTCAGATATGTGTGCCTGGGATTCACACGAGCGCCTAAGCCTCGAGGCCATCACTATTATTCTAATATTTAATGTTTTGACATTGATATTCTAAATTAAATTTGTTTAAGAGCAGTCCAAATCATAAAAATCATAATTTATGAATGATAGACAAAAAATTAACAGTCTAAAAAGGAATATTTGGTATGCTTATTAAAACATACATTTCCTAAATAGTAAGTAACCTACCATTATTCAAAACGAGAGGCCGCGAGTTCGATCCCTGCAAACAAATGTTAGAGGAGACCCGTGCTGAGCAGTGGGCGTATATGGGTTGATGAAGAAGAAGAAGAAGAAACGAAATGTTTGTGTGATCCACTAACATTTGTTTCGAGTTAGTGAGAGTAAAGTCTCTCGTAGTTTCTGGTACAATAAATAAATAAATACACCCAACAGTCACATACATAGTCCTGACCCCACACTAAGATACGAGTCTTGTGTCGTGGATATCAGAAACTACGAGAGACTTTTCGCTCGCAATATTTGTGGATCACACAAACATTTGTCTCGGTGCGGGGATCGAACCCGCGGCCGCTCGTTTCGCAAGCTGGTGTCTAGCCAACTGCGCCACGGGGCTGTCATCTTGATAGAGTTAAACTTGTTTATATATTGCACTAGTGAAGTAATAATAATCATAACTTTTGTTGTTTAAAGAACAAGAAAAGTTACTGAAAATTTTGTGCCCAATTAAGTTTAAATCGCCGAGAAAGAGAAGTTGAGATTTTGCACATATAACTTTATTCTGCGCATAGGTCAAAATATTTGTGTGATCCACTAATATTTGTTTCATGTTTGTGAGAGTAAAGTCTCTCGTAGTTTCTGACACAAGACTTTTATTTTAGTGTGGGGTCAGAACTGTATATGTGACTGTTGGGTGTATTTATTTTGCCATAGGGTCTTTAGGCACGGGACCCTAAAACACAAGTAAACATGGCAGATTAAAAAGCACTCCCTATTAATATTTTATGACCCTCAGTCAAAGGAATTCATGAATTTACCTATTCAAAAGCCATCTCGACTGAAATGGAATAAATAATAACCTTAATGAAATGAAATTAATCGTATTAATAATTAAGTAATTAATTATTTGTCGGCATTCGTAAATTGAATTGAGATTCGTTGTTCCAATTATGTATGCATATTAAGGCTCGACCGAGATGGGTTTTTTGTTCTCGGCCGAGACCGAGACCGAGACCGAGAATAAAATAAAGTCTCGGCCGAGACCGAGAACCGAGACCGAGAATAGACAAAGCGTGATTTTTTTAATACTGTTATTTTTTTTAATACGCTACTACTACTACATGTCCCTCGACATAAAATTGACCAGCTCTCCTAAACAGTTGTTCACTTGCTTAACTAGTAGGCGGCGCAGTTAAAAAAATATTTGTTGCAGGCTTAAGCACTAAGCAACTTATAAGGTGACAAAAACCAATACTCAAAAATATTAGCATTTCTTTGATTACCGAGCTTGTACTATATTTACGCGTGGCCACGCGCGGTAAAATTTTAATGCCGATTCGAAAAAAGTTACAGTCTCGGTTATGACCGAGAATCTCGGCTAGAAACAGCCGAGAACCGAGACAAATTTCTCGGTAGGATTTGTAGCCGAGAATGCCGAGACCGAGACCGAGACCGAGATCTCGGTCGAGCCTTAATGCATATGAGTAGTATATGAGGTCGCTATTTGAGAGAATTTGTATGTTATTTAAGGTTAAAATATTATAAAAAAATAGCAGTTCGTTTTACGTCCCACTGCTGGGCACGGGCCTCCCCTACAATTATGAGAGTTTAGGTCTTTTTGTATAGAAGAGGAAAGCGTCTTAAGCTCCCCTTTCGAAACGTCTGGGGAGGCTGAAAGGAGTATGTCGGTAACAGATCGGATCCAATCTTGTTACCGTCAAATATATTTGTATTTTTAAATACCTTAAATTTAATTTTTTGTTTTTTTTTCTCTCTACTTTTTGTAATTCCATTAATGTTTACTAACTTATATTTTATGGGTTGTATTGAAGAGATCGCTAACAGCAATAAGGCCGACCATTGTGGCTCTCTTGGAAAATTACTAAATTTTATATTAAGTTATTTTTAGCCAACTTCAAAAAAGGTGGAGGTTATTAATTCGTCGGTATTTTTTTTTATGTTTGTTACCTCAGAACTTTCGACTTGGTGGAGCGATTTTGATGATTCCTTTTTTATCGTGTCCAATAATGGTTCTTCTTCTTCATCATCAACCTATATATGCCTACTACTGAGCACGGGTCTCCCCTACCATTGAGAGGGTTTAGGCCAAAGTCCACCACGCTGGCCTAGTGCGGGTTGGCGGACTACACACCTAAGAAATTCCTAAGAACTTTTTAGGTGTGCTGGTTTTATCACGATGTTTTCCTTCACCGTTAAAGCAAGTGATAATTCAATGTGAATACACACATAACTTGGAAAAGTCAGAGGTTATATACTTAATTATCATATTACAGCTGGGAGGCACTGCCTACAGTCCATTCGGGGCTGCGTACACAGCAGGAGGGGTCCCACCCACTTCCTACTGGTACAACACGTACCCGCAGCAGATCGGAGGGTTCCTGCAGGGCGTGCAGGGCGTGCAGGGGTACACCTACGCCGGACAGTTCGCAGGGTACCAGCAGCAGTATATGGGGTAAGTGTTGAGGTAGGATTATGGGGTAAATCAGGGAAAGTAAGCTAAATAACACGTTATAGAAGGGATATGGGTAGTTTGGGGTAGGAGGTAAATGAGTGTTGGAAGGAAAATTAGTATGAGAGGACGTATGGGGTATGTTTGGGGTAGAGCTTGTGGGGTAAATGAGTATTGGGGGATTTTTTTTTTTTATGAGAAAGGAGGCAAACGAGCAAGTGAGCCACCTGATGTTAAGTGATCAACACTGCCCATGGACACCCACAATGCCAGAGGAATCATTGGTGCGTTGCCGACCTTTAAGGAATTTATAGGCTCTTTTCTTGAAGGTCTCCAAATCATATCCATTAGGAAATACCGCCGATGAAAGTGGGATTAAATGGGAATGTGTTTGAGAGGAAATATGGGATATTTTTGGGGTAAGGTTGTGCGGTAAATCAGTAATTATGTGACTGGGAATATCTAAATAAAATGGTTTAGGCGAGATATTGACGACCATCAGCAAGAAAATTAGTTTAAGGGCATGTTTGAGAGGAAATATGGGGTACTTAATATAAGACAGCGCTTATTTTCAGCCTCCCCCTATGACGACAATTAGAGGTTGAATTTATATAGAAAAACTTTGTTATTCTCAGCATGGGGGGCGTGCAGATCCCCTGGGCCCTGAGCGGCGGAGTGGGGGGCGTAGGGGGCGTGGGGGGCGTCGCCGCCATGTCCCAACCACCCCAGGTGCTGCACTACCCCGTGCAACACTTTCAGGTACAACCCGTAAGTACGCACTGTGTTGTTTACTTACTAGTATTTCAGTAACTAGTTTATAGTTTTTCAGTAACTAGTTTATAGTTTTTCAGTAACTGCTTACTAGTGTTTTAGTAACTACTTTTTATTTTGATAAAATTGTTCACTCACGTTTAGTAACTACAACGTACTCACGTCTATACCTCCTTGACTCCTTATTTCGATAATTTTGTGTGTTTAATTTATTTATTTAGGATACTTTTTGTCCACTATAAAGGTAAATATATAAAAGATTTATTATTTTGAGAAAAAATAATTATATAGCTACAACAGACGGTTTAGTTACAAGCAGAGTTTTCTAAAAAAAATAATACATCAATAACAATGAAAAGAGAAAAGAATTCTAATTTTCTTAAATACTAATTGAAAATACTTTATATTGCAATAATGAAAAGAATAATCAAATTTTTGCCTCTATTTCAGATTGGAGAGGACGAGTGGCTTGCGCCCAGCCTCTTAGTGTGAGGCCAGAGGCCAGCGCCGCCCGAGCTCGCCTGCCGCTGCGTGCACAAGGAATGAATATGATCTAATATTCCAAAAAAAAGTAACTTTCACCCGTTCCGTTCCACAGAAAAATCAACATAACCTCTAACCAAACGAAACTTTATGCGTGGAACGGAACGCAATTATTTTTAGTCTGTATTTCTCTACATCCGTTTGTCAAACCAACGTCTTGTCAAACATGGACGGCGAACGGTGTGTGATTGTTTTCAAACTGTCGTTTCGTATCTTCAACGCATCCCTTTCAACATTAGCCACAAATGAATGTTTAATTTTGCGACGAAACTTTACTGTATACTCATTTCTGCTTTGGGATGCGGTAATTTTAGATTTAATTAGCTTAGTTAAGATATTTTAAGTGGATATCAATGACGCGGGCCAAGAATCTATTCTCGCGGAGAAGCCATAGACAGCACAAGCATAGACTAAGGTAGCGGAACATTAGATTTTTGGAAAAATGTTTAGATATAGAGAGGTCACATCGTGAGTGAGAGAAACATTTTATGAACATTTTTAACCGAACGAAGGGTGTTTTCTTAGTTTTTTCAGACACAATGCCAAAATCCAGAGACGTAAAATTAAAGAAAAAATTTACTGTTAATAATGGTTGTGTATAATATTAATGGATACACTGATAATGAAAAACTTTGAAAACAGAATGTAGGAGAAAAAAATTAGCTAGATTTATTTATTGTACGATTAAGAAAAGAAAAAATATTTATTAAATAATCATAGATTTAAGTATGTAATCTTTACTGTAGATATATGGCGACGGAATATACTATGACAGTTCATTTATGACATATAATCGCATTTTATCAACTTGGTACATTCATGAAATTATCGTAAATTCTAACCTAACCCTAGTCTTTTGACTACCCTTGTCTTCTACGGACCCTAAAATAAAAATCAAGATGATTATTGACAGATTTAAAGCAGTTGAAATATCTAGAAATTGGTGCAGATTTTCTAATAAATTATGAGACAAAGTAAACTAAAAAAGCTTCAGAAAGGACCTCAAATTGACCAGGTCATATTATTAGTAAAAAACCTGAAAAATTGGCGCCATAACCTCAAAGTAATATGTATATTTTCTTGTGCTAAAATCAGACATGAAATATAACTTATTTATTCAGTTTGTTTTTGAAAGTAATAAGTCGCTCATAATTTCTGATACAAAACTTGTATGTTAAAAGATCAGAACTATGTATGTCGCTTTTGGGTGTATAAATTTAATATTCCAAGTCAATAGATTTTTGAGATGTGGGACTGTTTAAATATTAATGAGATATTAAAAAATATTTATCTATATGAACATTATGTGAACTATCAATATATTGTTATTGATAAAACAATAATTAAAAATGGGCAAGAACATTTTTGCGAAGGATTAAAAACAAACGTCCGTCTGAAATATGATTCCTTTGCCTTTAACGAATGAAAATTTAAAAAGTTTAACTACATTTACGAGATCACGCAAAATTCTCTTTAAAATCTTTTAAATGTTATATTGAGTCTTAAAACCAGGGTCCCTTCCTTATACCCTATCTAAAGCTTACTAACTTTTACCCCTTACCCACTTCAATCCAAACCTACTTCAAATATTCATTCATGAATGTACCAAAATGACGTCACAAGTTCGGCCATCTTGATTCTATGTTGCCAGCGTAAGCGTCGCGAGGAAATTTTCCCAGATTATTTGTGTATACAATTTAATGAAAAAAAAAGGAAAAAATGGTGAAAATAGTTATTTATTTGGCTAGCGTTTCGACTTGGAAGACTAAAATAATGAAATCTTTTCGAAACTTTTATAAACGACGCCGGATATTTCGGCGGTTTCGTTGCTGTTTTTATATATGTAAAATTGTATTTTATACATTATATTTAATGTTTGGCTATGGGGCTGTTTACTCCCACATCTTGGGTTGCCAGCGCTGAGAAATGGTTGTAAATGAGTAGAAATTAACTATGAGAAAAAAATATTTAATTCTATAATAAATTGTTGCAATATATTTAGAAACGGTAACACCAATATGTGCTGTTGGCAGCCGTGTAGTGGTTCTTATGAAAAATCATATATTTTGCAAGGAATGGGAGTAAAACAGTTTCGGGGTCTCTTTCTACGTTGACTCTCTTAGAATTTTCGTTTTTTATGTGGGCGTATCGGGAGGGGTAAATGGGAAAAAAGTGGGGAGTTTATGTCGAGTAGCGATGTATCCCCACGTATAACTGGCCATTTGGAATGAAAGCAATATTTTAACCGTTAAAATGAATGTTCCATCTTTGAAAATTGTGATGTACAATCGAATAGGCTCTGCTAAAGTTGTGACAGTTAGATCGTTAATGTCTTTTGTATGTCATTCGATTCGCTTTAGGGTTGCCATCTCTAATGTTTGGTTAGAAATCCGGGATTTTAGAGCTCAGAACCAAAATATGTCAACACGTTTTTTAAAACACAGTGTAATCGAAAACAGTGACGTAAAATACGACGAGGAGAAGGGAGAAATATGATGTTTGATCGAAACATGCGCGCATAGTACGTATTTCACGGGCGCCCTAAGACTTAACTTTTTAAGTCTGCATTATAAATTAAAAAAGCCCTCTTGGACATTCCTTGATGCCTTAAAGTAAGACAAATACGATGGCAACCCTAACTTAAGCGGATAAAATCAATAGGATAGAAGACTATCTAGGCCAGAAGTTACCACAAGAATAAGAGATACCCAAATGATAGTGGAGGCTAGCACAGCTAGGATTAAAATCGACGCGCCCACAGTAAAAGTTTAGCTGTCTTTAATTTTCTCTTCGCGTTTAGACGAAATTTGGTGAGACATATCGCTAGTTAACTATAAGATATTTGTATTATGGATGGTAACTACGAAAAAGTATATTATTTTTCTCCAACTAATACTGTCATGTCAATTTAACAACCTGTCAATCGGAAACTGAATTTTTCCGGAGTATTTTGAATGAGGCGAGAGGATTTCCCTTTTATTTTCCATCTCCTATCATCTTCTGAATAATTCTATGGTAGTAAAGACAAAGTAATGATTATGCTTACTATAACGGTCAAAGAAAACACTGCGAGGAAACAAACACTTAAAAACTCTTAAAAAATCTTAGGTGTGTATTCTGCCAACCCGCGCTAAGACAGCGACTGAGGCTTAAACCCCTCAATGGCATAAGAGGCTCGTGCCCAGCAGTAAGACGTATATGAGCTGATATTGATGAAAGATAAACTAGGTCCCCATAGGCACTCTGCGTACTCGCATGTCTCATGATATCATTTCTGTGACATTGTTATCGAAGTTGCTATAGTCGGTGTATTATGGAATAGACTGTAATTCTTGCTTTTGTCTAATATTTATTTTTCCTTGGATTGAAGAACAGCTGTTCATCAAATATAAGTATATTTGAATTACATACTAACAAACCTTACAGTTTCTTTACCATCGTTTCAACTCTTGTCAAATCTATTCTGCTATCCGTCTATGATTACATATGTCTTACTTTTTCTCCCCAATTTCCTAGTGTACTTATCTGTAGCTTCACCTTTGGCAATCTCCATAAACTCTGTAAACGATAATTGATACCCAAGCTTTGATCAACATTAGTAAACTTGGAGTAACAGATTTTCATCCTCTCGTTTCATTCAAACACTCCGAAGAGGTGCGACCTCTATTATCACAACAAAAAAATAATTACGACATGAAGAAATATATATTAGATAGAAAAATTTAGTCGACATATATAAACGATGATAGTGCGTAGAATAATTTCATTTAAGCCTATAACCGCTTCGTTAGACATAAATAACATATATCCAAGTAGTTTTAAGAAGATTATTATATATCGACTAGTTTAAAATGCCGACGGTCTGAATTCTCTATGGTTTGATACCATAAAGACGCGTCGTTGCCTTTCTCTTGTTGCTATACTTCCTTCAATGAAAGCTGCATTTAAAATAAGGATATATATAAAGCTTTGCTGTCTCCAATAGAAGTAAGTTTAATTTATAAAACCATTATAAAATGGTATAATCATAATGACTAGCTAGGTGAAATTGCGAGATGTAATTAAACGATATTATTATACATATATATATACAAGATATAATGAAAAAAAAGTAAAAAAATATTGTGCAAAGTATCTTAATCCAGTTAGATAGGCTATTGAAATTCTTTCGTGGTTTCTTTTTGTTTGATCATTTTTGTCGTGTTATTATTTTATTTGTGATTCCAAATGTAATTGTATATTGTACGGATAATTTTAAGACCCATTGGATGTAACACCAAATATTTTATAATCCTTGAAATAATTAAAATTTAGAAATTGGCTAATGATGTATGTGTAAGCATACGAAAAGGGAATTTACAACTTGGAACTAAACTTGTATGCCTTATGAGAATCTATCTTATATATATATCGTTTCGTTGAGTCACAAAGTGTTAGTGATGGTAGACGAAAATTTGCACCATAATCAATACAAATTTGAGCAGAGACTAAAGACCGCAACAAAATACTATGCAAAGACCATGAGTCAATTGTCATCAATCTTCAAAAAAATTGTCAGTTATGAGAATATATATTTCTCCTTCAAAAATGCGGGTAAAACTCAAATTCATCAGAAAATTAAATAACTTTTCATTATGTCTACTGCAGAAATAGTAGATAATGTTAATTCTTTAATACCTTCGAAGCACTCAGAGAAAATGCACTGTAAGAAAAATCAATTTGCATTGATAAATGTTTCAATGAGGTCTAATTATTGAAATACTAAATAGGCTTTAATTTCTCATGCATTACTACTAACAATTTGTTATCGTATTTTTACTTATTACTTATGTGACAATAGTAAAATAATTTCTAATCAAATAAGTATATCTGGATTGCACTTATTATTATTATTTAAAGTACTATTTTCCAGAAATAAGACACAATATTATCATTCTAAGTATGATAATTATTACTAATCATTGGGCACAAATTTACTTGTCATTAAAAGATGAAAATAAGTTATTAAAATACATAACAAAATGACATTACATTTACCCTAAAACTCGATTAATTTAATTACCTAGCAACCCCTTATAAGTCAAAATTGACAGATGGCAAGGGTTTACATGTCACAATAACAGATGGCGCCACTTTTCTCTTACCATCACTAACACACCAAGTGCCAAATACTTTCTTTCTTAACTTCGGAGAAATAAAACTATCCGTCTTTACCAAATAATGAAAAACACCAATGATTCAGACTTAATCCTCTAAGGATATTTCTTTGGTTTTCTACAGCTTTGCTTTAGAATATTTAGGTGAAATATGACGAGTTCAGCTTAAAATATGTGGGGATTTATTCGATCTTTGATTAGTAACTCCGTCTTGGTAGATACGTAGTGAATTTTGATGTGTTAATTAAAAATATTGCAGGTTAATAAAAAATATTTGGTTATTTTTCCACGTAATATCTATTATTTGATTTGTTAATAAGATTATATCAAAAAATTTATCGCAAATTTTAATATACAGTATTTAGATAATGCGAAAATATAAATATCAAAATTCTGTCACTAATTACAAAGACGAGAATGAAGATAAGACATTGTTACTTACTTAAAAATGGATTAAACCATTCTTTCTAGCTCGCAATAATAACGCTGATAACTACTCAAGTAATTTTGACATTTCTTTCGTTACTAAAGACACGAATCTATAGATCAACTTAAAATGAATTAATTTTTCGCATTTATTTTGTTTCTACCCTTTTAAATTGTTTTGAAAATTGATTGAATGCAGTCAACGCACAAAAAAGGTTTATTAGTTCAAATGTTCTACCGCTAGATGGAGTTATTAATATAGAACAGATCGATTATTGGCATATCAAAGTGACATAAGTATAGCAAGGATTGGAGAATAGTCTATGTAAAAGAATAGAGAAGAGAATAGAGTAAGATATAAATAAGATCGTGAAAAAAAGTTTGTATATAACATCACACCAAAGCTGTAGAAAATCGCATAGAGTAGACGTGTTTAGGACTTAATGTCTTTCAGTTTTGTCAAAGGGACCGCTTTCAGGCGAATTCTAAGTATACAAAACTTGTAACCCATAATTAATAAAGAAAATCGAAAGATGAAGTTTCAAAACCAAAGAATTACTAGTCAAGTTATCGATGTCGCCTACAAAATATTAAGTACATATTATTGGTTGTGATATATTTATTCAAAACGACTTTCACTATACAGTCCATTTGAGTCTATTTACAGTAGCAAAAAAGGTCTTTATTCCGAAACTAATAGGTAAAAACTGCAAAAAGGTTGTATCTTTAATATTTGTATTGTTTTCCCGCGCTTTTAAACAGACCAAGCAAAATTTAACTTTTCAAATCCTTGCCATAAGGAAAAAAAATAACAGGCCATACCAAAAGTTTGCCAGGAAAACAACTTCATTAAAATATATTTTACTTGATAACAACAGAAAGATGTAAAACTAGTTTTGGCAATATTTTGAGGCCAAAAATTTACCAAAGAAAATAAACATTGTAAAGTTTCAACAGACTATATTCAAAACCAATAATTAAAAATTGACAAAATGCGTTCGATTTGATAATATAATTATTATAACTACAATCTATTCAAATCACAGAACAGCTGAATGTGATTAGAAGGGAAATATCCAGTATTACGTGTCCGAGTGTCGCCGCTTGTCTGTCACCTGTTCATTCTACTACAACACACCAACAATGATTATTTCACACAAACATGGCGGGCTGCTGTTGGTTGTCGCACATTAAAGTGTTGATATTACACGCAATGAATTACTAAGAAGCGTGTGTGTCAAACATATGACAGTGTAATCGTAGGTTCGGCACGCTCGGCATGTGAACATTCCCTTTCTAGTGTTATTCAACTATTCTGATTGATAATATATTTGTCATTATCAACTTGCAAAACACACAATGTATTCTATGGAAAAAGGAATATTTCAAGGCGTCAAAATTATATCAATAGAGAAATTACTTTCTCTTGCAAAGAAAGTATTGCTATTTAATCTAAGATCGATTCATTGCAGAATTGGTAAAATTATAAGTAAAATACCAATTCTTAGCATTTTTATATAAATAATAGCTAATACTCCCCGATCATTTTACAGAAATCTATGATAATCAGATGCATTTACCAGATCTACTCCGCAATTTCGTAATGAAATAATTTTTGCTGTTAAATTAAGCTGATAAAAACCCCTTCCTCCTTCGCCGATTGGAAAAGCCAAATTAATGGACGCCTGAAAGCGTTCCAACGTAGTGTTTTTCGTTTATAGAACATGCTAGAATTTTGATGTTTTGTAGTCGTACCCGTGTCGCTTAGAAAACTGTTTTTACACAATATATTGCAAGTGGTGTGACAGAAATCATATTTTTTGAAAAATGTAATATTGTATCTATTTGAATGTTTTTATTTCGTTCACGTATGGCAACACCGGTCGTTCAACGTCACGCCGTCTGGCGCCAATTTGAATGACGTTTGCGGCGTAATTTTGGAAGATCTGGTTATTATACTTAGGTCGGTGATAAAGTAAGCCGTAGGTTTATATCTTGAAGTATTTGCATCTTTTACGCCACTGTTCTAATAACGCTAATATATAAAAGCGTATAAGTTATCTTGAAAGTCGAATATTTCTGGTCCCAACAGAAGTGGTTCAGCAAATACCTCAAAAGATGGCGCTGTCAATATTATCACCGACCTTAAGTAAAATTAGAAGTGTTAATTTCGAGGATTTTTTCGATTTTCTATACATATATATCGTAGTATGTTCATTTGTCTTTATATTAAGTAATATATACCTACTATAATAGATTTCAAATGAGAACTTCGGGTTTTTCCGTGTTCGTTCAATGATGAAAACGCACAAAATTATCGTATTATTTTTCGTTCGGAAACGCTTACGTACACTCGTCCGCTCAAGTTGTGCTATAGCTCTAAGCACAATACG
This sequence comes from Cephonodes hylas, assembly GCA_030295005.1. Classification (NCBI taxonomy): domain Eukaryota; kingdom Metazoa; phylum Arthropoda; class Insecta; order Lepidoptera; family Sphingidae; genus Cephonodes; species Cephonodes hylas. Next base: position 3,557,023 of record AP025388.1, on the reverse strand, counting down.
CAAACCGCACAACTGCGCGGCAGGCTGTTCTTTTTTATAAATCCGAAGTTTTCGTTCGAAAACGCAAACACAGCAATAATAATGCAATAGTATTGTTGTAGATTATTAATTTCGAGTACCGCTAGTACATTTTACTTTTAATTTTGAATCTATGATAATTCGGTAGGTATTTCCTGCCATCTCTTCTTTGTTCCATGGAAACACGTATTGCGTGTAAGGTTAACAGAAAGAGCCGCCATTTTGTTTCTCTTTTCCCCCCTTTTTTCAACCGTCCATGGATGTTGTGTGGTAGTTCCTTTGGCTCATATCTTTTACGATGAAACGCACATAAAATCTCAACAGAGCTTTTTATTTAATAATCAAACGACCTTAGGCAAGACCAGAAAATGTGTTAGTGATTTTCATCCTCAGGTTTCGAATATTTTATTAAGCCCTTTTTAAAAAAGATTTTAATATCAATATATTGGCTATGGTCGGCGCATCCCTATTTCGGATGTTTCTTTTTATTAAGTTACCCCCGTTTCGTTAAGTATACTTTCTAGTCGAATGTTAGATTTTAAATAATAGTTAAGTGTAAGTAAGAAGTTAATTTTTTGTTTGTCTTTTACGTTGTGATAAAAACTGTTTTTTGTTGTCTATGGAGGTTATGCGATGTTTTGGCGGGATAATTATTTCAGGTTGATCATTGGCCAATCTTACGTTTATGCCTCAAAGAGGACACTTTTGTGGGGATACCCACATATAATTTATTGACATCAAAAACTAAATATTTACCATCATTTATTAAAATGGTTTCAACAGCTCCGTGGCGCAATGGTGTGGACAGCAGCTTGTGAAACGATATGCGGGCTCGATCCCCACAGAGACAAATATTTTTGTCATACAAGAATGTTTGTTCCGTTGCATGTAAGAGTTTGTAAGTTGCGGTCGGAACTATGTATGTAACTGTTGGAAGTATTATAATTAGTTTAGTTTATAAAGAAAAATCTCAAATCTCAAACTATTGTTTGTAACTTGGTTGTGTCTATTTAAAAATCCTTTCAAAACATTGTTGATAATAGTTTTATATCTACCTATAAAATAGTAGAATGAATCTAGAATATTATCTACCCTACCAATAGTAAACGACTTAAATATGTTATTTAATTGTCATTTCTATTAATAATTGACGATTAAAAGGTTGTACAAAGATTTGGCCAATAGAATATTCTGTTACAAATGTGACCTATTTTAACAAATCGGACCTGTCGGTTACTAACATGACCTATTTTTACAAACCTGACCTATCGGTTACAAATGTGACCTTTTTAAATCTTCCCGCCAAAGCGTCGCGTTGTTTGTTACGTTAATCGTTTCTGTTACCACATAATATAATGGAGAAAAAAAATATTACACGAATAAGGATAAAAAACGATAAATACTGTACCTACCTATAAAATAACATAGTCATATAACATATTGTATGAATTAGTGGTAAGGATGATATGATGCAAAATAAATACAACAATAAATACTGTAGTTTTATTTATTCGCCCTTGAATTTGACCCTTTTGTGTTGGAGCTGGTCGTAAGAAATGTGAAATATCAGTGATGGCCTCAAGGTTTAGGCGCGCGGTCTAGAATCTCGACGGTCTCGGGTTCCAACTCCAGGCACACACCTCGGACTTTTCGAAGTTATGTGTCTATTCACATTGAATTATCACTTGCTTTAACGGTGAAGGAAAATATCGTGAGGAAACCTTCACACCTTAAAGTTATGAATTTCTTAGGTGTGTAGTCCGCCAACCCGCTTTAGGCCAGCGTGGTGGACTATGCTCTAAACCCTCTCAATGTTAGAGAAGACCCGTGCCCAGCAGTGGGACGTATATGGGTTGATGATGTAAGAAGTTTAGGGTAGTTGAAAAAAAATATGTTTCAAACAAAACAGCTAGATGGAGCTAATAAAGTGATACTCGAGGTCATCACAACTTTTATGTTAGGACGGCCTCTATTAAGTTCAACGAAAACAGCATAGGCAGAATGTGGGTGCAGAAATGCATCTCTGCCTACCCTTGAAAGAAAACAGGCGACAGTTTAGTTTCTCATTTGAGGAAGGAAAAATAACTTGTTTTATATATATATATATATATCTTATACTTTTTTGTGCATAAGTTGTATTTGAAATTGGGAAACTGAAAGACAAATAATGAAAAAAACATTTTTTGTTGACAATATTTTTTGTGCATAATTTCCTTTAAAAATTAAAAATAAAGAAAAGTAATAAAAACACGTTTTTTGTTGCCAAAAATAAAACAATAAACACCTCTGCAAAATAGCTTTATTCAGTCCTTATATTAAAATACAAAGTTTAAGTAATAGAAATGTATAAATATTTTTTGCATTGTGTGTTCTTTTCTCTCTCTGTACAAAACCAAGTTATATTTAGCGACACCAGCTTGCGATGAGGCCTGGGGTTCGATCCCCGCAGAGACAAATGTTTGTGTGATCCACAAATATTTATTTTCGTGTTTGTAAATTCTAACGTAGTTTCCAATCACAGAACAGTTTAATAAGACTAGAAAGGGAATGTTCACATGTCGAGCGTGCCGAACCTACGACTACACTGTCATATGTTTGACACGCACGCTTCTTAGTAATTCATTGCGAGTAATATCAACACTTTAATGTGCGACAACCAACAGCAGCCCGCCATGTTTGTGTGAAATAATCATTGTTGGTGTGTTGCAGTAGAATGAACAGGTGACAGACAAGCGGCGACACTCGGACACATACTCAATACTGGACATTTCCCTTCTTACCTTATTCAACTGTTCTGCGTTTCCGATACACAAAAGACTTGTAAATTAGTCAGAACTATGTGTGTGACTGTTGGGTGTATTTATTTATTTGGTAACTAAGCATTTCAACACCATTCCATTTTCAGCCACATATTACTAACAGTCAAATGTATTAAAATGCATTTTAATACTTCTCATCACAATTTAAGCACAAAGCCAAATTTTCTTTATATCTAAAATTTTTGGTATTTCATACAATTTTTTTAACCTCTTTTCTTTAACACTACGTGAGCCTTCATGCAATATCTTTTCCCAAATTCCACATTAATTATGCTGTTAGCCTAATGACGGTACTTCCACAGAAGCCCAAAGGTGTTACATGTTAATTGGGTAATGTCTAGTTTGTAGTTTATTGTGTTAGGATATTCTCATTTATATGGCAAAATGATTTTATTAAATAAAAATTTAAAGCTTAAATATTAATATTCGGACTTTTAAGATAACTTCGGATTTTTAGCTTCTATAGAAGTACCGTTACTGGTATTAGGTACCTTATTAGGTACAAAAAAATAATAATAATAAACTTAAACAATTGTGACACAATTTGATCGTTAGTTTGTCGGTAATCCTATCTGTTAATAATTTAATAGCAACATCTTTTATCATAGCTGCTTCGTTTTAAATTTAAGAACATTTTCATAAATGTTTTCAGACCGTGATCGAAGACTAAGACAGGCAATAGCCACGGTGATTAGAAACATCGTGCCATAAAAAAAATGGCGACAAAAAATTTAAAAAAAAGTATTTTTTGTAATTAATTATTTTTTCTTCCTAATTAATACTTTTATGTATGTGGTATACATTTAATACTCGTGGTTGTTAGGAAAAAATATTTTTTTTATGTTTTTGTCAGCATTTTTTTTTTATGTCACAGACCTGACACTCCTTCAAAAAGCAGAAAGGCCGACTTAATGTTACATTTATCACTTATTTTAATCAATTTTTGTCCGTAATCTTATATTTATAAGCTGCTTCCTTAAATTGTACAAGAATATATTTCATCACAATGGGGTAAAAGTTTGGGGTAAATTAAATTGTACAATTAATATAATTTATTTAAAAAAAAGACATATCGTGTTGCTGAGGGAGTTTCTTGCCGTTTCTTCTCCACAGCGATAACACGTTTCGAAGCGGCACTAGTTTTAAAAGATAAATTAATAGTGACATTCAAAAGTACTTTTACAAGTCTACTCGAATAAATATGATTTGACTTTGGGGTACCCCATAGTTGGCAGTTACTACCCCAAAATCTGTATATTTTGACAGTCCCGTGTGTCCGTGGCTAAAAACTAGCTTGTGAAACAAGTGCCCGCAGGTTTGACCCCAGCAGAGACAAATGTTTGTGTGATCCACTAATATTTGTTTGGGATGTAAATTGTGAGACCGAAAAAGTGTCTCTATCTGTATTTATTATTTTTATACAGGATGTATTCAGACCGTTATCGGAAACTAAAGACAGGTAATAGCTACAGAGATCACAAATCCATTGGCGTTAAAACAAATCTCGACAAAATTTTAAAAAATTGACGGTCTGAATAAATCCTGTATATTTGCCTGTAATCTTATCTCGATTAGCTCCTTTCTTTTAAAATACACAAGAACATATTCCATCTTTATAAATTGCTAAATTAGCTTTTAAACTGTACAAAAAGACATTGAATCGTCACTTGTAAAAGCTTGGGGTATCTTAATGGGGTACCCTAGTAACCTTTGGCAGCTTCTACCCCAAAATTTTCAACAAGAACAGTAATTATTCTTTTGTTTAGCTGCTTGTTCTTTCTGTAGCTGCAGTTTCTGGTCTTCCACTGCTTTCATTAGTTTTATGTCTAGTGCACAGTCGTCTACTATCTTCTGGAAGAGTTCATCTGGAGAAGATAATGAAAAAATTACATAATATTTATTGAATCTATAAAATACATCGCTTTGATTCAGTCATTTCGAAATTTACCATCCTGATCGGTAGTCATCACTAGAGAAGAACGCGCGAGAAACTCTAGTGTTGTTCTTTTCCAATCAACAGATAGTTTACAATATTTTTGCAAAGACTTCCCGAATTAGAGCAGCTCATTCATACAATATCACAATATTGTATTGGATCTGAGAAGAACATAGTCATATTAAGTGGAGAAACTGACATTTTACCAGGTCAAATGTTCATAAAGTTTCCTCAAAATGTTAGATAGTTTTCCATGCCTTAGTTTACCACACTGGTCTAGTATTATCGGACTATCCTTAAGAAATTCCTAAGAACTTTTAGGTGTGCAGGTTTCATCACGATGTCTTCTTTCACCACTACCATGATAAAAGCTAAATTCGACTCTATCTACTGCTATACTTACCAACATTCTCTCCAGTTTTGCTTGAAGTCAAGAAGTGGCCACTTAAATCTCTGGAATACGTCGAAATTATGTCTTCAGGGACTTGCCTAGTTGTAAAACCTCCATCAAGAAGATCTTTTTTGGTCCCACAAAGGTACACTTTGCAGTCCTGATGAAGAAAGAAGTTCTAATATCAGCATCAAAGTCATAGTCAAAACATCTTTATTCGACTTGTTTAACTCTTTCAGTCACGCTTTTAGATTAAGAATATGTTGAATGTTTCAATGATTGTTTTGGCATTATCTACAGCTAAAATATCACTGAAAGTATGAAAAAAAAATCTAAGTATGAAGGCTTTCGAGGAATGAGGTGGTTAGTGGCACTAACCACCGTGACTATTGATAGAAACAAAACAATTATGAGTTACTTATATTGTTTATTAATATTATATGTTGTAATGAAATTTTCCACAGCGAAACTAAGGTAATTTTTTTTTCATGAAAATCTGAAAAACAAGCTTCTCCCTTGCGTAGACAAAGAGGCACTTTGCATATACTACACTGCCATACAGAACAGACTGGAGATATTTTAGTGCTGCATAGACAGCATCTTCTTGATGTGCTTCTTTCAGGTTGATGGCGACTCGATTCAAGACGAATTTCTAAAGGGACTGTTGGCTTGTAACGTTTTATAAATGCAGGGCCTAGAGAAGAAGCTGTAGAATTGCGGTTGCTGTTCACTGATTCGGGCCTTCGTTTGCCGTTTCCTAATTAGAGAGTAGCATAAAGATTAGTTTGAAAGCATAAAATATCTTGTAAATGCTCTGTCCAAAAAAAGGCGAAATAGTAGAAGAGGTTGCACATTCTCCGTGCTAAGAATTTGATTGGTTATTCCCACACTTTCAGTAAACTCACCAGGTATGTCCATTCTATAATTCTTCTTCCATTTTGGAGCTATTGTAGCCGGTCTGTTAGAGTTTATGGTGTTAGACTCTGTAGATTCAGGATCCCGAAGTACTAAGTTAGACAGAGGAATGTCATCATCGGAATCAAAGTTGTCATAATCAGTCAATTGAACTTTTCCAATCGAATCGCCTAACACCAGCGGATTTGGCTGATCTTTTGTATCCTCATCGCTACAAATACTCTCACTATCTGAAGATATTCCTTCCAACAAATATTCTTCGATTTGTCTATTATTTAGCTTGCGCGGCATACTGAAATAAATATAAAAATACATGAATACTTACATGCCTAACTCATATGTAAATTAAACCTATAAACCTGCAACAGTCACGGTGGTTAGTTTACTAACCACTATATTTTCGTCGTCAATACACATTGAAAATATAAAATTAGTGATAGTTTCATACACATACATATGAAATAGATATAGGAGAATAAGTTGAATACAAAACATTAAAGAAAAACGTTACTTACCCGCTTCACAGATATTTTTTATCAAACACAAGAAAAAATGTACGTTAGCGCAAGTTTCGAATGAAAACAAATGAACTGTCATTCACCGAATATGCCGCCAACCGGTCGCATCTTGTCAAAAAAAGTACAAACATTCAGGATAATTCACGCGATTGTCGGTAGATGGTGTGGATTTTAATATAAAAAATCGGAAAGAGGTGGTTAGTGACACTAACCACCAAGACTGAAAGAGTTAAGATAATTACAAGTTATTTTGAATCTTCATTTTAAAACTATTGCCATTTCGAAACGTGTTATCGCCGTGGAGAAGAAACGGCAAGAAACTCCCTCAGCAACACGAAATGTCATTTTTTGTAAAAATTTATTGAAACAATAATCACATTTTTTTATTGACATTATTTCATATTCGTGAGTACTGGGTGTATTTATTTATCCTATAGTTTGCTCTAAATCTCCGTTTGTACGTTTTGTCTTTTTTTTGTTTGTACATTTGTACAAACAAACATACCTCACGCCTATATTCCCCGAAGGGGTAGGCAGAGATGCATTTCTGCACCCACATTTCGCCAGGTATCAGTCCCACGTAATAGGGGGCGAGCCTATTGCCGTTTTTCGGGCACATTTCCAGACTCCGTGCTGCTACTGAGAATACTCAATAACACTTTGCCCGACCCGGGAATCGTACCCAGGACCTCTAGATCGCACGGCACGTACTTTTACCGCAAGACCACGAGGCAGTTGTATATTTGTGTGTCAATAAAATGTTATAAATACTGCTTACCTCTTCAACAGTCCTTAGTTCGTGTAGCCAATGCCTCAGTCTGATCCATGACTCCATGCTAGAAGGTTCATAGCAGATGATAGCAGCATGGGCACCTCTATAGTAGATTCTAGTCATAGCTTCATACCTGTAGGAGAGAACTATTTATCAAAAGATGGCAACTTTGGGGCCCTTAACAGCGAGACAAATGTTTGTCTTATCCACAAATTCTTATTAAGTCCACCTTTACAATCATTGAAAGAAGTGTTAATAAATACTTGGCTGGGTGTTTGTGGGTCTGAAAAGTGTCTCCTAGTTAATGTGGGGACAGAAATATAGGTTATTAAAAATATATTTTTTTAATTCGAACCAGTAATTTTTACGATTATCATATTCAGCCAAGAAAGATACAGTTCTCTTCAAAAAAACTGAGGTGATCGCCTGGGGTTTGAATCCGCGATAGCTTAGAGCAGTCTTTCCCAAAGTGGACGATAACGCCCCCTTGTGGGCGCTGCAGGTCTCAAGGGGGGCGGTAAGAGACCCAGAAAGAAAATGGGGGCGTTGTGTAGAGGCCTGGGGGGTGATTTGTAATTTTATTTAGCTAGGAGCGACAAAAATGGGTAGATACGCGCCCAAAATCGGTATTAGATCGCAATATACATGACCATTCTATACAGTTCTTGTTTTTTTTTTTTTTTTTAGAAGAATATTGGGTAATAGTGTGTGGGTAAAAGTGGCCACTACTATCCAGAGTGGCTCTTGTTTTTTTTAAGCATTCCTATATAAACAATGTTATATTTATTTTATTTTCATTTGTGGTTTCGCGCGTTTTAATGGGGGCGCTAAAAAAAAATTTATTCTCAAAGTGGGCAGTAGACAAAATAAGTTTGGGTACCACTGGCTTAAGAGTCTCGACCATACTTATTCATTACTATGATATTAATAATAATTATTATTTCACCCACAAACACTTGTTTGGACTCCCAGTCCGGGGCAAAGATATATTTTTTTAGTTATTTTAGTGAACATATCACATTTCTGTACCTTTCACTCCCCGCAGTGTCCCATATGCCAACCTTGAAGTCTTTTCCGTTTGAATGCATCATCTTGGCACAAAAAGCTGCGCCCACTGTCTGCAAACAAAGAAATTTTAGTACATAACTTCATACGTACAGATGCATTCAGGCCATGATCGGAAACTAAGGCAGGTAATAGCTACGGTGATCACAAACTCATTGGTGCTAAAAATTCCCGACAATAATAAAAATTTTCACGTTTTTCATACAACCTACATACATTCAGTACCAATGGTTGTAAAGAAAAAGTCGATATTTTTATTTTATCGGGATTTATCAATTCTTTTTTATATTCTTATTTAATTTAGTTTTTAAGTAATATGTGTAGCAGTGATTGTACCCACATTTAGCTAAGTTCCTAACAATATTTGAAGTACTGGTGGTACTTCCATTGAAGCCCAAATAGCCATACTTAAAATTTTAATTACTATAATAATTTATTTATTTTCATCAACAGCCTTTGTCACATCTACTACCGGACATAGGCCTTTCCTATGGCACGCCACTGGGCTCAATCTTCGGCCCTCCTCATCCAACCGCTCCCACCTTGCGGATACCGTCATCCCCCCTAGCCAGAGGGCATCCTATGTTGTTTGCTGAGCCATGGTCTCCATTTCACAACATGTTTCCCCCAATGTTTATCAATTCTATCATTTATGACAAGATGTGACCTGCCTATTGCCACTTCACTAAATTATACATTGCTTTATTTGGCTTAAATAAATTGCAATAACCATTTTTTATATAGTAAACACACACACACATATATTAACTCATGCCTGTAATTCCTGATGGGGTAGACAGAGGTGCATTTCTATACCCATATTTTGCCAAATATGTAACAGTCCAAAGAAATAGGGGGGCAAGTCTTTTGCTATTTTTCAGTCACATTTCTAGACAACATGCTGCTACTGAGAACTTGCTATGAAAAAATCCAACTTTGTACAACCTGGGAATCGAACCCAGGACCTGTAGGTCGTTTGGCACATACTTGTACTGGAAGACTGAGGCAGTTTACTATAAACACTACAAAAAAATAAAAATCAAATCTATTCCAACTCAATACTATAGGAACTAAAAGTACTAGGATAGCATAACAGACAAAGAATTGTATGTTCCATCAAATCACAATAGTGACTCATACATAATAAGTAGTATTGATTTCCTACTTCCTGAGTCCATTGAGCAATGGTATTTGAATGCCATCAATGCTTTATGTCAGAAAGAGATAGATATATCTAGTCTATATGAGTGAGAGAGACAGATAGAGGGATATCCCAAGTGAAACATAACTATGCAGCTGAAGGTTGTGTGTGAAAGAGATAGATAGATGTGGATTATCTCCTAACATGAGGTATTCTAAATTCGAAATTATGCTTTTCTTTTATTCATGTTTGAAATCAGAGGTCAAAATAACATACAGCCACATATATTCTGTGTAAAGAAGAATTATTGACATTTTTTTAATGACCTTTTCCCACTAAAACGCAATTTTGCTTTATCATTATTAATACGCAAGGCTGTTTAAAAAATAGTGGGTGGCATCAACTAACAAAGATAAATATTTAATCATCTACATTAAATTTATAGAGTAAACAAAATTCTCTGCAATTTAGATGATAAATTGCACAATAAATAATGTAGTTTCTTTGTATCTGCAACGTTAATTAATAAGGGATCATTAAATTATTTAAAAAATAAATAATTTTGTGACTATTTTTTCGCACACGTTATTAACAAAGATTTTTAAAGATTTAAATGTAATTAATTGATAAATACTTACATTCTGATACGGCAACGCTTCATTGAACCTACAATTAACAAATCTTAGCACCAAACTAGTCTTTCCTACGTGCTCACTGCCCAAAAGAACCACTTTTATATCGTTCATGTTTTTGATAAATTTTTACCGCGACGTAGAACAAGGTATAGTCACCGCAAATCCATAAAAATAGATAAGAACACTGAACAAGGCATAGGTTTATAGTATTCGCTACGTAAATAACACGACAAGCGTTGCTTTTTTTTAATTGTTTTTGTTATGTTTATAATAGTGCAAAATCTTCCAGTGTGACTTTGACAATCACGTGAGTCGTTCGGAAATGAATGAAACGTATGCGAACACAGAACAATTTTTCATAGCGATTTAGCAAACTTTTATTCTTTGAATGAACATAACACCAAATGTCCTAATAAACAACTTTTGTTGCAGAAAAATAAATTTTATTGTAGTTTATAATATTTCGCGGTAAAATTGATTGCAATTTTGTTACGTTCAATTTCCGAACGATCTGTGCAATCATTCTGGCGGTGTTATTTTTCAAGATAGTACATAATAACATAGTTACAATATTTTAAAACATAAGGTATTGTGTTTGCTTGGAAGGGCTGAGGTAGATAAATTGAAACAAATATTCTTTCTTTCAAAGGTGACGGGTAGCGGATGGATAATGGCTGTTCAAGAACGGATTGTTTGACTTCTACTTAGGGAGGCCCTCGTTCAGCAGAGGCGGAATAATATTACTATCAGGGCATTAAAAATTAAAAAAACAGCAATACATATGCAAGAAAGACTTAGGAATGAATAAAATTCGCAGTAATTTTGATTTAAACGACTGTATTGGCCGAATACTGAAACGCAACTTAAAAATTAAGGTGAACTTAAACGTCTAATCCCGTCTAATTTTAGTCCATTTTTATCGACTTAAAATTACGTAGCGTTTCAGTATTCGGCCGTATGTAATTCAAAGTAATATTAGAAATACCCACCAATATTAAAATTTCAATTTAATTACAAAATGTAAATTCTTAATTTCCTGTCCGCAAGAACCGACTGCTCCGCTATAAAGTATATTCATTAGAAGTATTTTTATATATTTTATGTAATTTAATACGTAACAAATACTGGTAGAATTCCTCTAAATTGAATATCAAGCGGTAGCATTTTTAATACATTCCAGAAAGTTCTAATATACTAGCAACACTGAAGTACATTAATGTCAAAAGTTCGTTAACCGGTCAAAATATTTTTAGCACTTGTACAGGTGTGAAACCTAATGATAACAAGTTATTGATCTCGTCTTTATTGACTTATGAGATTAAAATAACGATTATAATCTAACAGAAATAAGTATCCTCTTTGGATTTGTATCTCGAAGATCATTACTGTGATCATCATTAATGTTTTTTTGTAATGAATAAAGGAACTTCTAATAAATTCAAGTAAAAAATCGTAACTGAGATTGTCGACATTTTGATGCCCAGGAAGCAGCATAACACTATCAGTTTGAAAATCTCATTAAAGTTATCACACAAAATATTTTTAAATCCATTTAAAAAATAAAATAATTAAATCAGAATGTTGATAAAAAATCTTATTTAGCCTTTGTGTAAATATGAACTAAAAACGGCCTAAAAATATTTTAAAAAGTAATTCTAATATACCATTTAGCTTCTTTTAACGTAAATGGGTTTACGTTTCATCCATGGACGGTTTCATCAACAATAATTTTAATATTTCATTTCAAAAGTTCAAAAGTCAATAGTAAGTTTACCAACGTCACTACAATAGTTCCCAAAGATTGCTAAAAGATGGCGCTACATTTGTTAAAACATAAACAAAGAAAAACTAATATTCTGGCATCGACTCATGATTTTGTTGTAAGGAAACGAAAGGGAGGACGAAAAAACGTGTATTATTATACCTATATGCTGGAAACCTTAATTTTAAAATTAATAAATTTAAGATTAAGGAACCCAATAATAGTTTTCTGGGAACGAACCTGCAACTTCTTGGACCCATGTCGTATTTGTATGCTAAAATTTATTGATAATGATTCATTGTAATAGTATAAACGCACAGTAAAGACGACAAGCAATGAAGCTCAGCGAATCTAAGGGGACCTAAATTGTCATAATCCCGCAACGAAGTTAATCAGAAAAGCAATGTAAAGGAGGAGTGGGATACTAATAGTATATTTCGACGTATGCATAGAATAAGGTTACTTATGACTATAACACCAACTTTTATGTCTATAGAGTTAAACTTGTTTATATATTGCACTAGTGAAGTAATATTATTCATAACTTTTATTGGTGTTTGAAGAACAAAAAAAGTTACAGATAATTTTGTGCCCAATTAAGTTTAAATCCCTGAGAAAGGGAAGTTGAGATTTTGCACATACAGGGTGTATTTAGACCGTGGCCGAAAACTGAGGCAGGTGATAGCGATAGTGATTACAAACCCCCTGGCATTGAAGAAAATCCCGACAAAAAAAAATTTTTTTTGGGGTTTTCCATACAAACCACATATTTTTAACACCGATGGTTGTATGGAAAACGTCAAAATTTTTATTTTTTTCCGGGATTTTTAATATCGCCACTGGGTTTGTGATCACCCTCGCTATTACCTGCCTCAGTTTTCGATCACGGTCTAAATACACCCTGTATAACTTTATTCTGCGCACAGGTCGATTTATCTGTCAACGCCCACTAGGCCAGCGTGGTGGACTAAAGCCTAAATCCTCTCAGTGGTAGAAGAGGCCCGTGCCCAGCTGTGGGACGTATATGGGCTGATGATGATGATAGGTATTTCTAGAGGTTGACTTCCATTAAGAAATTCTCAGTAGTACGGAGTTTGGTAATGTGCTTCAAAAACGGCAGTAGGCTCGCCTTCTTCTACGTCGGAATAACTGGTGAAATGTAGATGCAGAAATGCACCTCTGCCTACCTCTTCGGGGAATGCAGGCGTAAGGTTATGTATTTTGGAATTCTTCTTCATCAACCCATATACGCCCACTGCTGAGCACGGGTCTCCTCTACCATTGAGAGGGTTTAGGCCATAGTCCACCACGCTGGCCTAGTGCGGATTGGCGGACTACACACCTAAGAAATTCCTAAGAACTCTTAGGTGTGCAGGTTTCATCACGATGTTTTCCTTCACCGTTAAAGCAAGTAATAATTCAATTTTGAATACACACATAACTTCGAAAAGTCAGAGGTGTGTGCCTGGGGTTCGAACCCGCGACCGCCGAGATTCTCGACCGCGCGCCTAAACCTCGAGGTTACTTTTGATTAATATAGATTGCACCTTGAGAAACACGTTTGTCTAGTCTATACAAGTCAGTGACCTTTTTCGAAATATTAATTAGCACGCTTAAAGATTTTTAAGTAGTGATGGCTTCGTGGTTTAGGCGCGCGGTGGAGAATCTCAGCGCTCGTTCAAACCTCAAGCGCACCTCTGACTTTTCCAAGTTATGTGGTTAGAAAACTAGGATTCTCGACTAACTGCTTAAACCTCGCGGCCATCAGTACTTGATTTGATAACTTAGTTCGTTTTGTAATACGAAACATTAATCAGATTCCAATTAACTTTAACAAAACTGAAAATAAATGGACTGGGATAAAAACAACTAGCAGAAAGTCAGCCACTTCAGCTCTCAGACTAATAAATTAAATATGTTACATTAAGTATAAAAAAGCAGTGATGGCCTCGAGGTTTGGGCGCGCGGTCGAGAATCTCGGCGGTCGCGGGTTCGAACCCCAGGCACACACCTCTGACTTTTCGAAGTTATGTGTGTATTCACATTGAATTATCACTTGCTTTAACGGTGAAGGAAAACATCGTGATGAAACCTGCACACCTAAATAGTTCTTAGGAATTTCTTAAGTGTGTAGTCCGCCAACCCGCACTAGGCCAGCGTGGTGGACTATGGCCTAAACCCTCTCAATGGTAGAGGAGACCCGTGCTCAGCAGTGGGCGTATATGGGTTGATAAAGAAGAAGTATAAAAACTCGGGTCTAAGTTACAAAAAAATGTCCAAAAGATTACGTTTTTAAAGATAGATTACGTAGCATGGAATGTAGCAGATGTCTAGTGGGGCAAACGTGGGGCCGCGGGCTCGATCCCCGCAGAGACAAATGTTTGTGTGATCTAATATTTGTCAAGTGTTTGTGAATTGTGAGGGTTCAAGATTTGTATCTTGTGCACCGCGAATTTTTTTTGTGTAATCCACAACTACTAATTTGTGTTTTAGTGAAAGCGAAGTCTCCTAGTTTTGATACGAAACACAAGACTTGTATCATTAATGTTAGTGTGGGGTCAGAGCTATTTGTGTGACTGTTGGGTGTATTTAGTTTAATTACTAAATAGTAAATACTTTAAGCTTTATTGTGGGTTGATTTTAGTATTAAAACAAGCCTGCAATTAAGTTGTTTTTTTTTTTTTTAATAAAGGTCGTGGATTAGATCGCCACACCAATTTTTTTTGCCATCTCGAGGTTTTTGTGAAGGCAGAAAATCTTTTGTAATTTACTAGTTACTAATACTTGTATTTTAGTGCGATATTTAGAATATTTTTGACATTTGGATGTATTTATTTTACATTTATGTTATTGATATTTTCGATATTAAAAATATTTGTTTTTAATTGAAAAATGATTTTTATTTCATAATTTCTAAAATATATTTAAACTTTAAGGTCTAGAAACAATGACGTCTTGTTTAAAAAACTACAAGACATTAAAAAACTGCAATTTTCCATGCTATTTTTCTCTTCGAAAATTATATAGTTACTTCTTATGACCGACTGTTAGTAATATAATGTATTTCGTATATATTTGGAATTTAGATGTGGTAAAATTAACGTTTTTTTTTATTTATAAATTATAGTTTTCAATGGTTCTAAATTTAAAAAATTATAATAAGAATCATGAAATAAATATTTACTCGATAAATAAATTTAAATGGTTTATTAATAACTTAGATTTTCACATATAAACATATATAAACTAAAAAATAAACACTATTTCAAAAGTAACACTTCACTATCACAGATTTAAAACTAAAATTAAAAAATCATTAACACTTTTTTTTAACTGCAACTGCGACAATTTAACAAAAAGTTTTTATTTCAAACAAAAGTTGCATACGTACACAATTTTATAACGATACGTGACCTTATTTAAATTATAGAAATAAAGACAATAATTTTACGTCAGAACGCTCAAGTAGTGGGGACGGCAAGGTGAACCGATAACGACTCAGATAGTGTGCCAACACAACATGCAACCTAACTATACCTACCACGCAGCCACACTGCCCGCCGCTGTTTCACACCCAAAAAATGTTGCCCCAACTTCATATCCAACTTTTTTATATCGCTTCAATAAATTTTACAAAACATTACAGAATATTGGCAAAAAAATTACATGATTTTTGGTGTATATAATATGTTTTTTTGCTTTTCCGATAATTGATTTGATATTTTGGAATATTAAGCGACCAGTTTTAGATATACATGGCGTGTTGTCAAACTGAGATGGCTTCCTTCAATTGGTGTTCCGATACTTACTTACGAAAATTTTAAGCGCTTATTTATACAAATTAATGTCATAAATTATATTGGTACTATGATTTAGTAATATATTAAATTAAATTATAAAATGTTTTTTAGTTAAAATAACCTTCTGTATTTAGAATACAAAATGATAATTTTTATTTTCTAGTCCAAAATTAAGTTATATATGTTTATTTAATTTAACACAAAATCTATTACAATATATTAGGAATTATTCTGGATGTTGACGAAATTTTAAAATACTTTTACCTGTGACCTAATTAAGAAATTTAATACGTCGACTACTATCGGAATCCATCAATGACGCATCTCGACATAACGGTAAACGGCCAACTAACGCTCTGTGTTGCCACACAAAAAATGTTCTTGTCTTTTTCACACTTTTCGTAGGCAGTAATCACACACCGCTCTTGCAAATGGACGTTGCATGAGTTATTTATTAAGATCGTGATTTTTGTTTATATCAACGTTAATCGGCGTCAAAAACTTTTGTAATCACTTTTAAAACGTATATAAAAGCGAAATTATGTAGTGTGTGTATGTTATTTAAGCTTAAAATGTTGTGTTCAGGCTGGTTATAGTACGTTTACTTTTCACAGTTGGTTGGGAGAAGTCGACTTCAGTCCCCCAGTACATTTTACGTATTGAGATTTTTTACATTAATTTTATAAAAAACGCGTTTGTGTACGTTGTTAGTTGTTTATTAATTGTTGATGTGTTATATTAAGGATAATATATAGTTTATATTTGTGTTTGTAACCGTGGGATGCCTGTTTGCTAATGGTAAGTACTTACGTCGTTTTGATTATTACTATGTTGTTGTTTTAGCACTTGGAACTCAGATAAGGCTCGGAGCAACGCTTTCATGCTGTATTACCGTTTTTAAAATCAATATGCCCAGTTTTAACTTCGATAAAAACCTTTTCGCATTGTTTAACATGAGAGTGAACGATTGTACGTAGTGATTCAATGCATTTACAGTCTAGCTGGACAAAATATTTCCAAAGCATCTCATTGAGAGTAAAGAATAAAGATTTACTTTAAAAACTCCAATGAGATTTATTCCTTTACCAAGAAAATAAAAAACATTCTTTAACCTTAATTCATTCTTATTCAAATCATATGTTATTTCATTACCAAGTATATTATTTTTCCTGTTATTATATATGAACAAAACATATGTCAAATACTAAATGGTTTCTCGTTGGGAAAATACCTTTTAAGTGTTTTCTTTGACCCAATTTGATGCAGTTATTGATAAAAAAATGGATAGCCAGATAATATCAAAATAATGTGTTCATAATAATATTATTGTATAGGTTTCCAAGCTTGTTTATTGTCTATGGTCAACTACACGATTTGAACCATAAATTACCATAAGAATTATAAAACATCTCCTATGTAAAAGCATCAAAATTAAACAAGAAATAAACTGATAGAATTCTTGATTCATTAATAAAAGAGGGGGAGTAGTGAAAACATTAGCTATCTCTTTCACACACCTGCATTTTTATGTAAATGACATAAATATTTATGTTATGCATCTTCTTTCATCACAATGAAATTTGAATTTGGAACTGTTTGAATTAAGAATATATTTTTAAACATGCTCATTATCTATGGTTTACTTATAAATAATTATGATTGAATTTTAATTTTAACTCTTTGACTATTTCCTTTTCTGTTTATGGTTGGTGCATTACGTTTTATCTTTCCAAAGATCCTTATGAGCTATCATGTCTTTATTTCTCCCTTTACCTTTCAAAACTTACCTCACACCTCACCTTCCTCTGTCCGTCCATTTAACTTTCATTCCACTGAAACATTCAAAAAGCCTATAAATTCTTAACAATTGAGGCCTATAAAATTAAAGGCAGCTAAATCCAAGTGAGTCAAATATTCAGTAATCTACAAAAATCGATAACTTTGTTTAGGTGGCTATGATATTTTATATTTTAAAAGAGATTTATAAAGAATGTGAATACCACTAAAAATCAGAATTTTAAATTATAAAAATACCACAATATTTGAGTACAGACTGAATAAATTTGTATTTAACTGTCTTTGATTCCAACTGGCGTTTAGCTGGTTTTGATTCTATAGGCCTCAATTAACAATAGACTATTTTTTTATGTGACATACAGCCACTATAGAAACATAAACTCTGAAACTTGTATCTTTGAAAGATAAGTTGAGGCACATTTCTGCATCAACATAGTAAACAAATTTGGATTTTTAATAGGAGACTAGGTAATTAAAATTATTCAGACTCATTACCAGACTAGATGCTGCTACTGAGAATCTTCATCAACCCATATACGCCCACTGCTGAGCACGGGTCTCCTCTACCATTGAGAGGGTTTGGGGCATAGTCCACCACGCTGGCCTAGTGCGGGTTGGCGGACTACACACCTAAGAAATTCCTAAGAAATCTTAGGTGTGCAGGTTTCATCACAATGTTTTCCTTCACCATTTAAGCAAGTGATAATTCAATGTGAATACACACATAACTTCGAAAAGTCAGAGGTGTGTGCCTGGGGTTCGAACCCGAACACCGAGATTCTCGACCGCGCCCAAACCTCGAGGCCATCACTGAGAATATCCGAACACAAAACCTTCAAATATACTATGACCAACATGGGTTACGAATATATACTCAGTATTCTCAGCCTATCGCCATCCACTGCTGAACGTAGGCCTCCCCAAGTAAGCGCCAACCATCCCAGTCCTGAGCCGCCCTCATCCATACAAATATAGGACCTTAATGTAAACACACATGCACCTCAATATAAAGTGACCGTGTACACCGAACAGTCACATACATAGTTCTGACCCCACACTAGGATACAAGTCCTGTGTTCTAGGTATTAGAAACTACAAGAGACTTTCGGTTTCACAAACATGCAGACCCGAAACAAGCATTTGTGGATTACATAAACATTTATCTCAGTGTGAGGATCGAACCCGCAGCCTCTCGTTTCGCAAGCTGGTGTCTAGCCAACCATGCCATGGGGCTGTCGAGCCCTTTTGGAAGATCCTAAGGCTGGAGGGTTTCTTCTCCTTCTTCTTCTTCTTCTTCTTCTTCATCAACCCATATACGCCCACTGCTGAGCACGGGTCTCCTCTACCATTGAGAGGGTTTAGGCCATAGTCCACCACGCTGGCCAAGTGCGGGTTGGCGGACTACACACCTAAGAAATTCCTAAGAATTTTTAGGTGTGCAGGTTTTATCACGATGTTTTCCTTCACCGTTAAAGCAAGTGATAATTCAATTTGAATACACACATAACTTTCGAAAAGTCAGAGGTGTGTGCCTGGGGTTTGAACCCGCGACCGCCGAGATTCTCGACCGCGCGCCTAAACCTCGAGGCCATCACTGCTTTAATTCTAATTAAAGGGTTTCTAATTAAATCAAAATTATAAAGCTTTATATATTATTAGCTCATAACAGCTTATAATATAATGTAAAATTCACTCACATCCCGATGCATTGTTCTGGGTTCAGATTTTATGAATTGGGAAGCATCATTGTGTTATATCATTTTCCAATGTGATCACTCCCACAGTAGCAAAAACGAGTTAATGTTAAAAATTGTGTAATGTCTAGTATATTATTAAGCAGTAATGGCCTCGAGGTTTAGGCGGGTTCAAATCCTAGGCACAAACGTCTGACTTTTCCAAGTTATGTGTGTATTCTCAATGAATTATCACTTGCTTTAACTGTGAAGGAAAACATCGTGAGGAAACCTGCATATTTAAAAGTTCTTGGGAATTTATTAGCTGTGTAGTCCGCCAACCCGCACTAGGCCAGCATGGTGGACTAAGGCTTAACCCACTCAGTTGTATACGACCCCTGTGCCTGACAATGGAACATATATGGGTTGATGATGATGATTATGACTTAAAAGGGTTTAGAGTTAGTCAATCAGCTATTAATATTTTAACGATCTGTTGTTTGTTGACAATTAACGGATAATGTAATAGAGACAGCTATATCTTTTGTCTCTTTCTATTATGACGCAAGTTTGTGCAAGGAGATCTAAGAGGTATTAGCGTCGAATCCTGGATCGGGTAAATGAAATTCTCATTAGAAGGATGGAGTTTGGAAATTTACCCGAAAATGGTGATATGGATACGTACTTGGCGGAACGTGGGTTCAGAATCAATCAGAGATATTTTTCACTTTTAAAAACACACTACAATATAATTTTCGAGAAAACCACATAAAATTTCCTATGAAATAAGAAAAGAATAGTAGGATTGTAGTCTTTTGTCAAATAGCTGTTGGATATTTCTCAAAAATCTCGCCTATTGCTCGCTTCATATTGCTTGGGACGAAAACAAAATAAGCGGAATTTTGGTGCAGAAATGCACCTCTGCCTACCGCTTCTGGGAATACAGACGTGTGTGTAGACTTGTGTGAAATAACAAAATGCATCTCGTATTAATGTCCAAAATATTTATAATATACTAAATTGATTATGATTTGTAATGACTTCACAAACTTAAAGTAAAACCGGTTATCTAACTTGATTGCCTTTAACATTGTTCGATTGAAACAATGTCGCCAAATACTAGTTTTTGATTTAAAATATTTCTTACGTAAAATAATATCAAGTATAAGTCATAAGCAGTGATGGCCTCGAGGTTTAGACGCGCGGTCGAGAATCTCGGCGGTTGCGGGTTCGAACCCCAGGCACACACCTCTGACTTTTCGAAGTTATGTGTGTATTCATGTTAATATATTTTGTAGGTTGTGTATCAATAATAAAACTGTCAATCAACTAATATGTATGGACGTATATTCAAAAAGGGATGAGTAATGACAGGTGACAATATTTATACCTTAAATCTATTCAGTGTTGCCAATACTAAGAAATATTAGGGATGCGTTCTCATTTACTAACACTCCCTCTAGAACGCAATCCCATTTTACTAATACAATACAAATGTTTTACAAGTGTTACACCTTTGGTTAAGTTGTCGGCTACCATGTTACAACTATTTACATATAAAAATTTAACTTTACATTTAACAGTATTTTCTCTAAGAAAATGCAACCTTATATCTATATGTTTAGTCTTAGGTTTATAACAGTCAATGGATGCTAGTTTAATTGCACTTTGATTATCACTATATATAAGTAAAGCACTGTCCACTCCTTGTCCAAGCTCAGCTTGCAACTGTTGAAGCCATAATGCCTCCTGGGTCGCTGAAGCCATTGCCATATATTCAGCCTCTGCTGTGGATAGCGCCACAGTCTGTTGTTTACAAGAATTCCAAGATATGCAAGCATTTTGAAAAATAAATGTGTAACCAGTGCATGATCTTCTATCTTGTGGGTCACTAGCCCAGTCTGCATCACAATATCCAGTTATTTCCTTTGAGTCATCTTTGATATAACATAATTTAATGTTCTTGGTTCCTTGAAGGTATCTCATGACCCTTTTTACTCCAAGCCAGTGTTGATTTCCTGGGTCATTACAGTACTGACTTAACTTGTTCACTGCATATGTGATGTCAGGTCGTGTAACTTGTGCCAGATATATTAGACAACCCATCGCTTCCCTGTATGGAAAATTACTGTCTTCATTCTCAGATTTCTTATGAAATTTCATATTTACCTCTATCGGAGTGCAAACTGGTTTGCATTCAGACATACCAAAGCGTTCCAAAAATTGTTTTATATATTTTTCTTGATCTAACATAATCTCTCCTGCCTCACGATTTCTACTTATATTTATGCCAATACACTGTTGTATCTCACCCATATCCTTCATACATAATTCCTTTATAAGTCTTTCTTTGATATTTGTTGCTCTTTCACTATCATTTGTAAAGATCATGAAGTCGTCAACCCAAACTGCAATAAAAGTCATTTTAGTTTTATTAACACAATAATATATGCATGGATCTATTATTGATCTTTTCAATCCAGTTTTAAGTAGAACATTGTTTAGTTTCATGTTCCATTGACGACTAGCCTGCTTGAGTCCATAGATTGACTTATGGAGGTGACATACCTGATCACTTACTTTATAGCATTCTGGTTGTGACATATATATTTCAGTGTCTATGTCACCCTGAAGAAATGCACTTATAGCGTCCATCTGAATCATATCTAAGTTATATTTAGCGGCAAGAGCAAGTAAGAATCGGACTGAGGTATATCTCACTACTGGAGCATAAACTTCATCATAGTCAATTCCTTTTCTTTGAGCACACCCCTTGATGACTAATCTTGCTTTAAAGCGAACTATATCTCCTTTTTTATTTGTTTTACTTTTATATACCCATTTACATGGCAAGGCTCTCTTATCAGATGGTAAATCCACGAGTGTCCAAGTTTTATTCTTTATCAAAGAATCATATTCCTCCTCCATTGCCCTCTTCCACTGATCAGCATGATTAGATGAAAGCGCTTCATCAACAGTGCAGGGATCACTTAAATTAAGAACTGGACAAAAGTAACTCACATCATGATCATCCTTTTCTGTATACTGAGCAACTCTGCGTGGGCGTAAGTTTATATAACGTACTGGGGTCGAGACGTCAATCTTTTCATCTGGCAAGTAGGGTGGATCTTCATCATCTGACATATACTCTTCATTTGAAGACTGATCTGAACTAATTTGTGGTTTTTCCTCTGTTAATTGTATTTCAGGATCACTGTTAAGCGAGCAAGGTAAGTACACATTATTCTCAATGCATTTAACATTTTCTAAAAATACTACATCTCTACTTTTAATGATTATATTAGTGTCAGGATCAAGTAATCTGTAGCCCTTACTAGATTCACAATAACCAATGAATAACAATTTCTTTGCTTTGGTGTCCCATTTTTGACGTTTTTCTTTGGGTATTTGGACCATTACTTCAGTACCAAAAATTTTCATATTTGATAAGTTGGGTTTCTTGCCTGACCACAACTCTATAGGTGTTTTGCCATTGAGTGAACTAGAGGGTGATCTATTAACTATGTAGGCTGCTGTCGCTACTGCCTCTGCCCAAAATTGCTTTGACAATTGAGCGTCAAGCAACATACACTTGGCTCTCTCTACTAGTGTCCTATTCATCCTTTCTGCTAAACCATTTTGTTGTGGTGAATATGGGATACTTGTTTGGTGTTTAATTCCATGCTTGCTCAGGAAACAATCAAATTCCTTGTTACAGTACTCCTTTCCATTATCTGATCTAATAATTTTAATTTTAGTGTCACATTCATTTTCTACTTTAATCTTATAATCTTTAAAAACTTCTAATATATTAAATTTATTCTTCAAGAAATAAACATGAACCTTCCTACTAAAGTCATCTATAAAGGTAATGAAGTATTTCATACCTCCCAGTGATGTTTGTTCCATTGGTCCACATAAGTCTGTATGGATGAGCTGCAATGGACATGAGGTTCTAGTTCCAGTATTGTTGAAAGGTAATTTGCTTTGTTTACCTTGTAGGCAGGTGGTACAAGTGTAAGGACCTTTATTTTTATCAGAAAATTGGTTGACTCCCTCTGCACACTCCGGCAACTTGTTTACAGCTGAAAAATTCAGGTGGCCCATGCGTCTATGCCACAGAACAACACTATTTAAGTTATTTGAGCATGTTAAGTTTGAAAAGACTTCTCTGTGAATGTTTAATTGATATAAATTGTTTTCTAAAATTGCTGAACAAAGGAATTTATCATTTTTATCAAAAATATCACATCTTTTATTTCTAAAATTTACTTTACACCCATTTTTCACCATTGCACTAACTGATAAAAGATTCGCAGCAAGTTTAGGTATGTAAAGTACTTCTCTTACCTGTATTTTGTTTTGTTCATTCCCATTAATCAATAAATTAACCTTTCCCATACTTTCTACAGATAGCGGTGTCTTACTGGCTACAGTTATAGAATGTATTGGTGGACTTGTTACATCATACATCCAGTCACATTTATTAGTCATGTGCATGGAGGCACCTGAGTCCACATACCAAAGGTCCGGATTCATTGTCTGTGAACATGCTGAAAAAGCTGCAACAAAACTTTTATTATATTCTAACTTTTCAATATTCTTCTTCTTCTGAGCATGACAATTCTTGGCAAAATGTCCATGCTTATTGCAGTTGTAACATCTGGGCCCTTTTTGAACAAAGGTCTTATTAGTACTATAATGTGAATGTGTCTTGTGACCCGCTGTCTTCTTGGTGTAGAATGCTGTACTTTCTGAACACTGAACCTCTTGCAGAAGTTTTGTCTTTATAGAGTCAGCACTGATCTTCAACCCTGAGCTCTCCAAACCCATGATCATTGGCTTATATGTATCCGGTAAGCCGGCTAGCATCAGAGTTCCTAGCCATTCGTCATCAATGTCGAATTTGATATTCCTTAATTTATGGGCAGTTGACATTATTTTATTTACATAGTCATCTACATTACGTGAACTGTCCAATGTTGTAGTAATGAGGTCTCGCAATAAAGCTACTTTTCGGTACAATCCGCTGTCATCGAAAGCCTGCTGCAAGCTGTCCCAGGTTTCTTTGCATGTAGTGGCGCCTTGTACATGCACGTAGATAATCGGATCTAGCAATAAAATAAGCTTAGATTTTGCTTTAGTTTCTTTCCTGGCGTCGGTATTGGTCCCTTCAACGCAACTCCACAAATCTTCAAGATTAAAATATGCTTCTACAGCAAATTTCCAACTCGCATAGTTATCTCTTCCGATAAGTCTGTCAATGTGGAATGGATTGTGACTAGTACTGGACATTTTCTTCAGGTAATTATAATTGTACAACTTGATTCGCGCCAATGCACATGTGCACATGTGGCCACGCGGTCGCCGGTAACCTCAAAAACGTGTTGGAGATGTACGCCGCCGTCGGATATCGTTGATTTCTGCGTTTTCTTTACTGTATTGATATTCTGCAACCGAATTCTTTAGCAATCGGAGCAACCACGCTCTGCTACCATGTTAATATATTTTGTAGGTTGTGTATCAATAATAAAACTGTCAATCAACTAATATGTATGGACGTATATTCAAAAAGGGATGAGTAATGACAGGTGACAATATTTATACCTTAAATCTATTCAGTGTTGCCAATACTAAGAAATATTAGGGATGCGTTCTCATTTACTAACAATTCACATTGAATTATCACTTGCTTTAACGGTGAAGGAAAACATCGTGATGAAACCTGCAAACCTAAAAGTTCTTAGGAATTTCTTAGGTGTGTAGTCCGCCAACCCGCACTAGGCCAGCGTGGTGGACTATGGCCTAAACCCTCTCAATGGTAGAGGAGACCCGTGCTCAGCAGTGGGCGTATATGGGTTGATGAAGAAGAAGAAGAAAATAATATCGGCTTTAGTTATTAACGTTAGAAAATGCGGCAGTTTTATAAAAGCCCAAAATCCCGGCTTGCCTAACAAAATTCTTTAGATTAAATATTTATTTAGCAAAAGCAATTACGTGTTAAATTACTTTTGCTACATTAAGATTTCAATAAAACACTATTATTCGGAATTTTATTATCCTGAATATCCTGAGCCCACAATAAATTATTCCTACTAAAACTCTGATTATTACATAAGCTATGATTACTTTCAAGACCAGGATGGTTGGCGCTCTTTTGGGGAGGCCTACGTTCAGCTGTGGACGGCGATACTAAAACTATTTCTTACGCCGAGTTAGAGGGCATAGACCCCGCGATACCCCTTCCGATATCCCTCCAAGTTTCAAAAGGGTCGCTTAAAGCCTTAAGTTTCCTTTCGTAAACAAAAATTTTCTATTTTCGGGACCGCCAAAACGTTATAACCTTTTTCCATTAGGAAATTCTCAGTAGCAGTACGGAACCTGGAAATGTTCTCGAAAAGCTGCAATAGACTTGCTACAGGACATATTCGCTCCTTTTTACGAGAGACTGATACATATTTGGCGAAATGTAACATGAAATGCACCTCTGCCTACCCCTTCGGCGAATACAGGTGTAAGGCTATATATGCAGGCGAATTCAGACCGTGATCGGAAACTGGGCCAGGCAAGAGTACGGTGGTTACAGTCATTGGCGTTAACAAAAATCGCAAAAAAATAAAAATGTTAGGTTTCCCATCCAACCTTCCGTATTAAATTTGTGTGGTTTGCATGGAAAACGTCAAAAAAAAATATTTTTGTCGGAATTTTCTTTAACCCCAGGAGTTTGCTAATCATTTTAACTACTACGTACCTAAGTTTCCGATCACGGTCTTAACATATGTTATTCAATAAATAACGTCGGTAAACAGCAATTTTGCGCACAAGCTATATGTAATTTATTTTATTATACCTAGAAATAAAAATTAGAACGAAAAATAGTTTTGAATTTGCTTTTGTGAGTAAAAATTAGGAATTTCAGTATCAATGAAAGTATACAAAAAAGCGATAGACACGATTTCTTTAAAAATAAAAGCAAATATTTTTTTTTCAATCACATTTTATGTGTGCTCATATAATCGAAATACATTAAGTAAAAACCAACAAAAAAAAAGTTGACAAGTGTTATTTTCTTTTCATTCGAACCTGCACTAGATTTGAATAACCGGCCCAACCCCTCGTTTTGAAAGCCCAACAGGTGAACCCACTTGTTGCGGTTTGACAGCCTCTGTACCCCAGTGAGATAAACACTAGCGAAACGAGAGGCCGCGGGTTCGATCCCCGCGGAAACAAATGTTTGTGTGATTGGCAAATTTTTTGTTATTTTTTTTTGGGAGCGAAAAGTTGCTGATAGTTTATAAACTGATGTCGAATAGTTTATGATTCAATTAATTAATGAGTAGAATATACAAATTTTTACGTCCTTCCAAGCTAGAAAATCTTTGCTTTTTTTTCTTTTATAGCATTGAAAAATGAGACAATTAAATTTGGGGAAAATTTTCTGCCACTGCACGAGGCTATACATAAATAAACAGAGTGTATCGAAAACTAGATAAATAGGAATGTATCGGAATAGTTACAATGATCACGGATTTTTTTTTAGCGCCAATGGGTTAGTGATCACCGTAGCTATTACCTGCCTTCGTTTCCGATCACGGTGTGAATACACCCTGTGTAATAGTTATGTGTATAGTTATACAGGGTGTATTCAGACTAGGGATGTTGCGGATTCAATTTTTTTCACATCCGCGGATGCGGATGCGGATGCGGATTTTAAGAGGCTCACATCCGCGGATGCGGATGCGGATGCGGATCTGTATAAAATTGATCGATTGGTTGATCTGTATAAAATGTTATTGCTTTCCTATTGGTCAATCAGCACGTGCGGTCACCCACTCGACACTCGAGACCGACACGCGCACCTCGCCGCCCCTCGCCCCTTTCTTTCTTTTCGCGATCTGCTACACATCCGCAACCGCATCAGCTCCGCAGCGATTTATGCGGATGCGGATGCGGATGCGGATGTCCAAATCGATGCGAATGTTCCGCATATGCGGATGCGGATGCGAATATTCGCAACATCCCTAATTCAGACCGTAATAGCTAAAGTGATTAAAAACCCTCGTGGCGTTAAAAAATTCCCGATAAAAAAAATCGTGTTTTCATATAAATCAAAATCTCAAAATCAACGTCTAAGGTTTTATTTTTTGTCGAGACTTTCTTTTACGTCAGGGGGTTTGTAATGACCTTAGCTATTACCTGGATTCGTGTAAAATAGTTATACAATAAATTTATGTATTAACTTCCCATTGAAATATCACTTGCTTTAACGGTGAAGGAAAACATCATGATAAAACCTGCACACCTAAAAGTTCTTAGGAATTTCTTAGGTGTGTAGTCCGCCTGCACTAGGCCAGCGTGGTGGACTATGACCTAAACCCTCTCAATGGTAGAGGAGACCCGTGCCCAGCAGTGGGACGTATATGGTTTTAACGATGATTAACTTATTTATTTATAATCAATAAACAATTGCAGCTATCTAAAAACCCGAAATGGCTTTGTGCGAGAGTCAACTGGATTCGAACCTGGGTCAGCTGAAACGCGAGAATTCTCCGGGGGCCGGGAACAAGGACTCGCCCGAGAAGAGAATCAAAATAGAACATAATGGAGACATGTACGGACTTAATCAAGGTGAGTATCGGTGTGGTAAGGTACGTTAGATTACAATCACTACTAATATAAATGCAAAAATAACTGTCTGTCTGTCGGTTACGCTTTTCCGCTTAAACCTCTCAACCGATTTTGATGAAATTTGCCACAGGCAATCTTTAGACCCTGAGAAAGGACATAGGCTACCTTTTATCGCGAAAAGAAGGGATGAAGAGGTTGAAAGTTTGTATGGGACTTCTTAATTTTAAAAGATAAAACCGTCAGAGGGATCGTGGGGAGCATTTTGCCATCCGTGTTTATCGATTATTTTAACTAGGAATAAAGCAATTGAATAATTATTTTTCTTAGCATTTAGTAGAGTGCCGTAAGGCATAAAAATGGTCAAACCTCGGAACCCAGGGCCAGTCAATGAATCTGTATATCAAGTATGAGACTGCATTATTAAGACCTCAAATAAAAAAGTTAAAAACAAAAAATTGACCGATCTCGATTTACAACAATTTTTAACAACAATTTACTGAAAAATGAGAGACGGAAGGGAGAAAATTTTTTTATAGTGAAAAATTTAATTTTATTTGTAATAAATTATATGTGCAGAGTAACTTCAATGTAATTTATTAGATTATCGTAAAAAATAAGTTACAAAAAAAAAATATCATTAACTATTCACATTGTTACATCGTGTACATTTCACAGCTTTCACCATTGCATTCTAAGCAAGCTGCAGTGCAGTTTAATCCACTTTTCCTGCACCCACAAGATGCTCCACATCCTGTTTTGCATGAGCAAAAAATAATTTTTAATAAAGATTCTGGAGCTGGTCGTTGCGTCATTGTTTGCGGTGTCAATATTTCGCATTCCAAGCCATGTTTGAACTTGCAAAAATACTCTTTTAAGTTTTAGTACAAACGCCCAATTAATTCAATATTTCGTCAATGCGAATATTGTTGCTCGAAAATTCCTTAATCACACGAAATAGCACCAAAGGGCAATATTGGCGTTGGTGACTTGAATTTCCTCAAGTTGCCCCAAAACAACAAATCTATACAACAAAATGTGAAAAAAGCTCTTAAAAAGAATATTTCTCATTTCTTAAATTATGAGCTTTGCAGAGCAAAAACGTAATCCCTTATTTTTTCAAAAATTCTATCGAGTGTAACAAAAAATGGCTGGATGGATTAATTTGGCACTTTGTAGGATTTTTGTGGACATATTGAACTGTAAAACGCACACTTAATATTATTGGTTTTCACAATATTTTCGATCCAGCGCTCGATTTTCCAAAACACCATCTAAAGCAAATTTTTGATGCATTTTCAAATTCATGTAACAAGAAGAATTCTTGTTTTTTCGAAAAAGTAATAGCTGGTGGTTAAAGGATATTTATTCAAATTCTTGAAACGCACCTTAAACTTGGTATACAATTATTTGTTGCTGAGATATCGATAATTAAAGACAAAAGGATCCTTTTCCATTTGTAGACTGATATCTCGGCGAGAACTAAACATATCGAGGTGTTAAAAGATAGAAATTAAAGCTAAATAAACAAAGTATCCGATCTTTATAAGGGTTAAGCAAGAACATTTTTCTCCACGCCCGTATGTAAAAAAAAGAAGCATTAAACATTTTGAAATTGTTTTGTTGCTGCTTTTCCTAAGATCACTCAAAAACCACTGATGCTACAAAATTTTAATGTGTTAATCCAAAAACTAGAGACTTGGAGCTACAATTTTCTTTTTTTAAATTTCCTGTACGACCATTTTTCTCGAAGTTACGGCCCAAAAATTTGGATTTATTTTTTGATCCTTTACTTTTTCCAGTAGTGTATTTATTTATATTCATCGGTATACCTGCAGTCCCTAAAGATCCAAGATCAAGTTTTCAAGTTTGTAATAGTTGTTATTTTTTAAGATATGACTTTCGACTAATATAAATCAATTAAAACTCCAAAAAATTAATAAATGTTTATAATAATAAAAAAAAAAATTGAGAGCGCGAAAAAAATTTTTTTTAACATTTTTCTATATGCTATTAAAAACATATTTTCAAGGTTTATATTAAGATTCATAGACTGGCCCTGGATTCCGAGGTATAAACCTTACGGCGCTCCACTAATTTAAATATTAAACTAATAAGAAATGATAAATCAACGTATTCATTAATCTCTGTTCGAAAGAACTGTAGTAAACAAGAAAATTTAGAAAACGCAATATTTTCAATGACTTTTTTAACAAATGTTGGGCGACAAAAAGAATATTTAAAAAAAAGGACCCGGTGGAGAATCTCAGCGATCGCGGGTTCAAACCCGATGCGAACATTTCACGATGAATTATCACTTATCGTTGCCTTCTTTTTTGGGTATATGCACTTCATTCCCGTTTAATTAGGTAGGGTGTTCCGACATTTTAAACTCGAAACTCAGAACACCCTCACTCTGAAGAGATATTACAAGAGCCGAATTATCACTTGCTTTAACGGTGAAGGAAAACATCGTGACTAAAAGTTGTTAGGAATTTCTTTTTCCTTAGTCCGCCAACCCGCACTAGGCCAGCGTGGTGGACTAAGGCCTAAACCCTCTCAATGGTAGAAGAGACCCGTGCCCAGCAGTGGAATGTACATGATGATTAAAACCGAACCCTGTACCTTCCAGTGCCTGGTGGTCTGCCCCTCAGCGTGGACTACCGTTCGCCGGTGTCGCATTTCGTGCCCCCCGCAGTCGAGCTGTACGCAGCCAGGCACAAACAGGAGCAGATGAAGACGCGTGAGTAATTACCACAAGCAAAACAAACAAAACGAAAAAAAAAAAGAAAAATAAAAAAAAAACAACAAAAAGAAAAAATATGAAAAAAAGTGCTAAGTGAGAATGACCTTTTTTGTATAGTCTTTACGGTGCAAAGCTTGGTTACTATGAAAGAAAATTTCGTAGAAGATTAAAAGACCAGTTTGACCTTTGATAAATCTGAATAATAAGCTTCCAAGCTTAAAATCTGAAATCTTTATTTAACTAAAGCTATTTGATATATAAATAAGAATATCCTGAGCCCACAATAAAATAAATAATAACTAGACTTTAAACAGTTAAAGTGTAACGCTTTTGGGCTTCTGTGGAAGTACAGACACGAATATAAAAACGGAAGCCTTCGTTTACCAAGACTTTCGATAGAACAAATTTATAACATTTGTCGTCATAGGCAAAGTACGAGGTAAACGTCATAGGTAAAGACGATATCCGCAAAGTAGCTTGCAGTAGAATGAGGAGAGCCGAAAATCATGCCCAGTGGCGTGCCATAGGAGAGGCCTATGACCTGTAGTTGACTTGAAAGGCTGGTGATGATAATGACGATAATGATTTCAAAATCAAAGCATCTTTTTTCAAGTTGACTTTCTCAAGTTCTTTTGAATCGTCATTTTAAATCTATTTTTCAAACTATTGCCAAAACAAAATGTGATATCGTTGTAGAGAAAAAAAGGCAAGAAACTGCCTCAGCAACACGAAATGTCATTTTTTTGATTAATTAAAATTATAATCTGCAACACTAACTCCGATCAATTTACTTACTCACATGGGTTGTTATCCTCAATATAATCAGAGATTTTATTATAATTTTTATATAGTTAATGATGATTATGATGATGATGATGATAAATCCCTTCCAGAGACAATCGAGACCCCGCCACAAGTGAAGAGAAAGCGTGGAAGACCTAGAATAGATAAGACAAGTCCTGAATACTTGGCAAATGTTGCTGCAAGGAAACAAGCTAAAGAAATGGGTAAGTAACCACTGGACGCCATATTCGTTTGTAGAAGATGGAATGAAAAGTTTTGACTACCCTCAAAGTCTTATGAAATAGTAGCCTGTAGTGTTAAAAAGTATTTTTTTCCTGCTGGGAATCAAATTCACAATGAATTATCACTTGCTTTAACGGTGAAGAAATTATCATTATAATGTTTTTTATCAGACTACACAATTTGAGGGTAGATAAAATTTCATTTTATTTGTAAACTAAAATGAATATTGTGAAGACAAATTTTGACCTTATGATAACTGTGTAGTTTAAAATAAGTTTTATTTGTTTATCTATATTATTATTGAAGTTGTGTTCTTTTATTTGAATTCCTTTTGATTAAAGTTAAATATTGTTTTTGATATATAAAATGAAGAGTTGAAATTGATGATTATTATATTCTTTAGTTTCATTATTTGTAACGAAAGGAATGTCTAGCAGTCCACTTGTAATATTTTTTTTAAATGTTATTTTACTTTTTTTTCTCAGAATTCAAAAATCCCAAAAATTTGACTGAATTTTTTTACTCCATTTCGCAATTTTATAAAGCATTCAACATTTTTTTTAAGGTTATAATTTTTGTTTTTTTTTTTCAACATTTTTTCTTTTTTTGTTTTCTCCCCCCTTTCCAGCCGCCATGATGAATAATTCAAAGCCCGTTTCGGAAACAGGCGAGAAGCGGAAACGTGGCCGGCCGCGCATCGATAAGACTAGCCCCGAATATATCGCTAGGAAACGGGCTAGGGAACTAGGTGAGTCTCGGGCCTGACACCTACGCAGCTAGGAGTAACGTGGAGAAAAAGAATATTTTTTTTGCAGGAAAAACTTTTTTTCAATAATTTTTTTCTCTCTATGCTTAGGGGCCATCCATAAAATACGTCACGCGAAATTCATGATTTTATACCCCTACCCCACCTTGTCACAGCTGGTCACATTTGTACGACTCCCCCCCCTCCCACATGTTGCAATTCCTCACACCTCACACCCTGTGAGGTCACATATTGCAATTTTACATCTAGAAATTATTAAAAATAAAACAGCAGTTCCGAATCAACGTAAATTTCAAAGGGACTAAGGTCGTCGGCGCTTGCCACGTTACACAAATAGAGCGAGTAGCCGACTAAATAATTTGAATCT
This sequence comes from Cephonodes hylas, assembly GCA_030295005.1. NCBI lineage: Eukaryota > Metazoa > Arthropoda > Insecta > Lepidoptera > Sphingidae > Cephonodes > Cephonodes hylas. Next base: position 3,524,251 of record AP025388.1, on the reverse strand, counting down.
TATGTTTATGTAAGTAGAGTTGCAAAATTATGAATTTTTCGTTAACAGTGCAAATTCCGTGTTCTAACAAAAACATTTTGAAATGTGACGTCACCCCCTTGTCACACAAAGTCACACTCGCTCTAACCCCTCCCACCCCCTAAGGTGTGACGTAATTTATGGATGACCCCCTTAAGTGAGTTTTTCCTGGAGCTTTCACTGGGTCTGAAGAAAAAAAATTGGATACAAAAAAGGTTTTTTTTTCTATGCTTGAGTGTCTTTTTTTGTGGAGCTTTCACGCCTAACCTGGTGAATGCTGGGTGAATTTCAGTTGGAAGGTATTTAATGGAAAGGGTAAAGGGGTGGTGGAAGCTATAGACAGGTTATTTTCATCCCGGAATAAAGGAATCCATAGTCATTTTTTTACTCTTCATACATATTCACCAGTGTCGGCACGTCCATAGAACCCCAACAGCGTTACACGTAAATTTTTTTTTATAAATTATTGTGGGGTAAAGATATTTTCATGTATGTCAAATTGTTGTAAAATGTATATTCATGTTTTTTTTTTTTTTTAATCTTAAAGATATTTAGAATATTGTAAGGCAAGCTAAACTTTTACGCTTCTATGGAAGTACCACCACTGGATTTAAGGGCACTTCTGACTTGCTCGTTGTGGCAATCACGAAAGTAATATTTACATGACTCTCATTCGCTCGCTATATATCCTTCGTAAGTTATTATCTGTTATCTATTTTCTCATCTCCTTCATTCATTGTTTCATGTTTTCATGTCATTTCTATATTTGTTATGATTCCATGAGTTTTTTGCCGAGCTTTCGTGCCTAAACCATTATACCATTGGGATAATAAATTCACCCAATAGTCACACACTATATAATAAGCAGTGATGGCCTCGAGGTATGGGCACGCGGTCGAGAATCTCGGCGGTCGCGGGTTCGAACCCCAGGCACACACCTCTGACTTTTCGAAGTTATGTGTGTATTCACATTGAATTGTCACTTGCTTTAACGGTGAAGGAAAACATCGTGATGAAACCTGCACACCTAAAAGTTCTTAGGAATTTCTTAGGTGTGTAGTCCGCCAACCCGCACTAGGCCAGCGTGGTGGACTATGGCCTAAACCCTCTCAATGGTAGAGGAGACCCGTGCTCAGCAGTGGGCGTATATGGGTTGATGAAGAAGTCACACACTAACACACAAGTCCTGTGTCGTGGGTATCAGAAACTTCTTTATTTTTCATATCACATCTATCAAAGTATTCTTTTCGGTATCAAAACAGCCAAACCCAAAACAAATTGTACTCATTTAATTTAATGACAGCCCCGTGGCGCAGTTGGCTAGACACCAGCTTGCGAAACGAGGGGCCGCGGGTTCGATCCCCGCAGAGGCAAATGTTTGTGTGATCCACAAATATTTGTTTCGGGTCTGGGTGTTTGTGAGACCGAAAAGTCTCTCGTAGTGTCTGATACCCACGACACAAGACTCGTATCTTAGTGTGGGGTCAGGACTATGTATGTGACTGTTGGGTGTATTTATTTATTAATTGGCAATGAGTCTCATTGCCATACTTCCATGGAAACCCAAAAGCGTAACACATTAATTGTGTTATGTCTAGTTTGTAGTTTATTGAGGGCTCGGGATATTCTCATTTATATGGCAAATTGCTTTGTTTAAATAAAGATTTAAACCTTAATGATTATTTTTCGAAGTTTTGTATGGCAAGCTGTACTTTTGGACTTAAAAGTTCTTAGAAGTACTTAGCTAAGTACCTAGGTTGGGCAAAGTCCTCTTACTTTCGTGAGAATTAGGCCTTCGTTTAAGTCTTTATACTAATACGGTTTGGTGGTATATTATTATATACAGCTGTTGCTTTTTAACCCTTAATTTGACAAACTTTTTCCAAATATTAGTTTTAGTTTGTACGATTGTCAGAATTTTTGTTACGTGACTCATAAGGGCTCTAAAAAAATACCCAAAAATCGACCTTTTTCAGTAACCCAAAAAATCTACATCTTGTATTAAATCTTCTTACGTCAAATTCTTGTTTTTCTAACGAGAAACGTACGTTACGATGTCTAATTAAGGGTTAAACATTGATTATAAAAAAAGAAAATCTTCAAATAAATGTAAATAAAACGCTTTCGAAGCTATGCGTCTATATCTAACATATTATTAATTTCTAAGTGCCGAAAAAGGTTAATACAGTTAAAACCGCTTATATCGATGGTTCGGTTATACTAACCGAATGGCAAAGTCCCAGCTAAATGTATACTAATAACTATTGCTTATAACTAAGACTCGACCGAGATGGGTTTTTTGTTCTCGGCCCAGACCGAGAGCAGACAAAGCGCGAATTATTTTTTTTTAATACTGTTTAAATGTTAACTCTTTATTACACTAGTTCGGTGGTCGGCAACCTTTTGGCAAGCAAGGGTCAGAAATTGACAAAACAAATAAAGGCGGAACACATTTGTAATATTTATCCTCTTGATTCCTAAAAAAAACAACACTCATAATTATTAGCATTATTCTTTGCAGTATTTACTCTCTAAGAAAGCTCTCTAGCGTTATTTCGATAACAGTGCTTGGACACCATTTACGCGTAGTCACGCACGGTAAAATTTGAATGGCGATCCGAAAGAAGTTACAGTCTCGGTTATGACCGAAAATGAAAACCGAGACAAAATTGTCGGTAGATTTTGTAGCCGAGAATGCCAAGACCGAAGCCGAGCCCTCCGTCGAGCCTTACTTATAACCTACCGGATATAACATCAAAACGTCCCTACAATGTCGTTATATCCGGTTTAGACTATAATTACAAAACCTGTTGAATAATCCTCCAATTGTGACCAGGACGGGGGAAGAGTCAAAAAAATCATAAATTTCGTATGACGTCATTTATGGATGGTCCCTTATTGAAATGAAAACATTCAAAAATATGTAAATAAATCGCTTTCCAAGCTATGTGTCTTTTTCTAACATATTATTAAGTTCTATGCAAGAAAGAGACAAAATAAGGTAGTCTTCATAAGTTTATTAATCCGTTTTGTCTGCAGAGGCCTTAGAAAGGAAAGCGAAGAGGGAATACAAACGACGTGGAACTGCTGGTGAGTCTTTTTTTATGCTATCATACTTATTATATCGAAGCTGAGATGCTAAGCCGAAGCTTAGATACAAAGCCGAAACTGAGATACTATGCCGAAAGCGAGAATGGGTACTGTGGTTCGGCTTTGTTGGTAGCGTTCGAAACTCAGAATCTGGGATCATTGACTTATAAAAGTAATGTCCGTTCGTCAATACATGTATTTTTGAATATTTTAAAGCATTACGGCTAAAAATAAATATTTAATTTATTTGTACGTCTTTGTGTAAAATACACATTATATTAGTTTATGTCTCAGAATGTCGTTTATTAATTTATCTTTGAGTATTTTAAGCATTATGCCTCAACATAAAAATTACTAATTAATTCGTCTTTTTGTAAATGATACATACATATCACTACATAGTATAAAACAAAGTCGCTTTCTCTGTCCCTATGTCCCTTTGTATGTTTAAATCTTTGAAACTACGCAACGGATTTTGTTGCGGTTTTTTTTAATAGGTATAGTGATTGAAGAGGAAGGTTTATATGTATGATAACATCCATTAAATATCAGCATTGCACCCGTGCGAAGCCGGGGCGGGTCGCTAGTTATATTATATAATTAAATTAAGTATTGAAGTAGTGAATCTACAAGACACCTTTTTTCCCAAAACAATTGCAGTCGATATAGTAACTGTATGTCGTATAGCACAAAGCGTGAACATGAAGTCACGCATCGCGAAAAAGTTGCCAACGAAAAAGATGGCGGGCACAGTACGGAAAATACAACAGAAAACTGGCAACAGTCTCAGAAAGGCAGGCGAAAAGACTGTTATCGTGAGGCGTAACGCGAAATTTATTAAACGGAAAGGTAAAAAAAAAGAAAACAAAAAAATGTCGAATGGAAGTAGTTTTTTTTGCATGATTTAGTCTCGTAATTTTTTTTTTAATTCTAAAATAGTTAAAATTATCGGTTGAAATATGCATGGAGTATTTAAATGAATATGATTCTAAATTGATACAAGTGTTTCACGTTTCCGTTGTCATAGCAAAGAAAAAAAATTCGTAGAAAAATAATAATATAGATTTTTCTATAAAAATGTGGAGATGATAATCAAAAGCGTAACTATTGATAAATAATTACGTATCTGGAAATACTACTAAAATATGTAAAAGAGCAAAATCGACCGTTATGATAGATTAAATATAGGCTATATTGAATCATGACAAGCAATTTCAAAAAATAGAAAATACAACCAACCGCCACATACATAGTTCATATTCCCGGTTAGGATACAAATCCAGTGTCGTGGGTATTAGAAACTACGAGAGATTCAAAAGTCTCAAACACCCAGATCCTGAACAAATATTTTGCGGATCACACAAAAATTGTCTCAGTGCGTGATAGAACCCTAGACCTCTCGTTTCACAAGCCGATATTTACCTAACTGCGCCATAGAGGTTGTCGAATTTGTCTTATCCTATAGTAATTACATTACAATAAAACACTAATGATCATGTTTTTTTGAGATATCATTAAAAGAAGAAATGAAATAAAAGTTTACGAAAAACGGTAATCGATTCGCATCCTTTTATTTGGGATTGCGGGTGCATTTTTGCACCTTGACCTGCCTCTTCGGGAAATATAGTCGTGAGGTTACGTGTATATGTGTGACAGAAGATAGTGAGTTTCTGTACTGTAGTGCAAGACTTAGGAAAAAGCTTCAGAAAAATGTGTTCTGTTTTGTAGCATAAGAAAACGTTGACCAAGAAAATAGTTGCAAAAAAATTGCAATAAAAAAACTATTGTATCTTTTTGTAATGGTCGAAAAAACTAATTTGATGAAATCTCACATAGCTGTGAGACATTTCTATTTAAAACTACCTCGAGTAATGTAGTACAGAATCCTAGATTAGATCGTGTTTTTTTTTACTATGTGCATGGTAGAAAAAAATGAAAAGATTTTTTGTTGTTGGATAATATCTTATTTTTACTAAAGAATGATTTTTATATCGGTACAAGGTATTTTTTTTTTGGTTTATAGAAGTTTTTTTTATTAAATTTACATGTGCATGGTAGAAAAAATGGTTTTTGAATTTTCTAACTTTTTTATCTTTCATAGTTATTAAGATAATTGATATATTTTTATATAAGTAGGTATTACTTCGGTGCATGGTAGAATATATATTGTGAGATGGTAAAAATATTCTTCAAATTATTATAGATTCTTATTATTTTTGTAATAAGACTTTTTGTGATTCCAACGCTAAAATGAAATGTAATAACTTTACAATTGAGTGTATTTCTTTTTCCTATATAAGTCGTGATTTTAAAAAGGCAGAATCTTTATTCAAATGCATATTAGTTAATTATAGAGGAATCAACAAAAAATAGCGAATTTTTGAACGTGAGTGACACAGAATGGTGGATAATAAAATATAAAGGTCAAACTTTAGTTGTTTTGAGACCTTAATTAAATCTAGAAACACTTTAGCGAAGTTGAACGTTAATAAGTAAAAAGAAACATTGACCGAAGAGGAACGGAGAAAATTTTAAATAAATTTCAAATGTAAATATATACTAAAATATTGTAATAAGAAATCATTTCTATAATTTGTAATGCAAATATTGTTATGTTATGTAGTCATCAACAGCCCATATAAATCCGACTGCTGGGCAGGGCCCAAAAAATTTTTTTTTTTTATTTTTTTTCCTTTTTTTTATAGTGTTGTTGCTTTTTTTTTAGACTCGGCCGCGTCATCGTCGACGGGCGACGCGACGCCGCGTACTAAACGCAAGTACACTAAGAGAACGCCAAGCACTAAAAAGGATTCCGTAAGTATTTTTAAAAATATATTTTTTTCGAGATTTGGACTCTGTGGAAATTTTTTGAAGGCTTTCTTTTGAGGAGCGGTTCATGAAAGAAAAATAAGGATAATAAAGATTATAATTATTAATAAATTTTGCCCGCGTAAACTACACGGTTTGGTCCGGAAAGAAAATAAGTTGTCAATTTTATTCTACAGAGTCCCATTTATTTCTGTACCAAACTCATTCAAATCGGTCAAATGATTTAAAAGACATACTATAAAGTTATTCTAGCTGAAGATATGAAAAAGAAAGGGGTGAATGAAGACATGACGGCTGACAGGGATGTGTGGAAGGAGAAAACATACTGCGCCGACCCCAAGGATTAAATTGGGACCAGGGCAGGGGGATGATGATGACTATAAAGTTATTCTAGCATTTATAATTATATCCATTCACTCTTTAACGCAAAATTTACCTTTTTACCTTCCGTAATTATGATTTATTGTTTTTAATAAAAAAGTATCCTATAGTTTTAAGTTTCATAGACGAGACTTTTATTTTCCCACAATAAAAATATAAATTTTCAATGGATCACCGAAGGTCTTATCTTTTATTGTAGAATTCCCTTTTCAGGCACCGAATCCGGAGAGGGTGAAGGGGAAGCGGGGGAGGCCGAGGAAGATAGACCAGATGGCCGCCAATAAAGACACGCAACTACCAAGTGAGTTTTATCAAAATTGCTACAGCAATTTAGCAGTGAGGGTACTTCCATAGAAGTCCAAAAGTGTTGCACGTTAATTGTGTAATGTCTAGTTTATAGTTTACTGTGTTAGGATATTCTCATTTGTACAGGCTGTTATTCAGACCGTGATCGTAACAATCATAGGTAAAGAATGTATGTTTTTGTATGGAAAACGTCAAAATTTTTATTTTTTGTCAGGATTTTCTTTCCCATGGCTGGCTAAGTTTCCGATCACGGTTTGAATACACCCTGTACGTCAAACTGCTTTTGTAAAATAAAGTTTTTACACCTAAGGGGCTATCCATAAATTACGTCACAGCTGGTCACAATTTTACGACTCCCCCTTTCTAGTGTGACTTCAAGTATTTTGCAATTTTACATCTAGAAATTTTTAATAAAATCAGCAGTTCCGATTTCATTTCAATTTCAAAGGGTTAGGTCATCAGCGCTCGCTTTGTAACAGGGCAATAGGGCAAAACCCGTGGTTTAATAAAAATTTGAAATGTTACGTCACGGTATTTAGGTCCCCTCGCACCCCCTTGTCACACAATGTCACACTCCCCCTTCCTCCCCTTTAGATGTGACGTAATTTACGGATGACCCCTAATAGAGTTTCTATGAAAGTACCGCCATTCCAATTTAGTTATACACAAGTCTTGTATGCTAGTGTGGGGTAGAGATGGACGATATACATCGATGTATTTAAAACACTCGATGTATAGTAACGATGCATCGTATTGAACCGATGTATTGCTAATACTTCAACATCGAATATATATCGATGTTTTTCATTCGATGCATCGATTGGGTAGGTACGCAAATTATGAGGTTGAGGTGAGTATACTATAAGTGAAACGAAACGTTATAATATACCAATAACTGAACGAAAATCCTTTAGAAATTTGAAAAGATTATAAAAAACAATTCCCGAAAGTGTATAAAATTGCTTTTAAGTATTTAACAATAGTTGGCATGTCAGTCCCTTCTGAAAGACTTTTTTCTCAGGCAGGGCTAGTTATGTCTGAACAAAGAAACCGGTTGAAGGGGTAGAGATTAAGCAAGCTTTTGTTTTTACATAGCATAGAAAAAAAAAAATGGAATTTCTCAAGAAAAAAGTGTGTGGGCTATGTGATTCTCAATTTTAATACATATATTTTTAGATTTACTTAATACATATTTTTGTTTCAATTAATGCCTAAATTGCCTAACCTAAAACACTCGATGTTTAAGAAACATCGATGTATTTCTCAATACATCGTATTACCATCGATGTAACCGAACGATGCATTACATCGAAAAAAACATCGATGTATATTTTAAATGTCCATCCCTAGTGTGGGGTCAGAAGTATGTATGTGACTGTTGGGTGTATTTTTTGTTTCAGAAATACGCGTTAGGAGTAATCTTATGCCAGATTCGGAGCCGATTCCCGTGGACAGTGATGATGAACCCGATTTAGGTGAGTGAAGATTACAGAACAGCTGAATAACATAAGGGAAATATCCAATAAGCAGTGATGGCCTAATGGTTTGGGCGCGTCTCGGAGAACCTCGGCGGTCGCGGGTTCGAACCCCAGGCACACACCTTTGACTTTTCGAAGTTATGTGTGTATTCACATTGAATTATCACTTGCTTTAACAGTGAGGGAAAACATCGTGATGAAACCTGCACACCTAAGAGTTCTTAGGAATTTCTTAGGTGTGTAGTCAGGGTTGGGCAGTATTTTAATTACTTGTAATTAAAATACGTAATTGAAATACAAATACGTATTTTGTATTTGTATTTTAATTACTTCCTTAAAATGTAATTTGTAATTCGTATTTCAAATACCTGACGCCGAGGTATTTTGTAATTAGTATTTTAAATACTTGAGGCTTTAAAATACATTAATATTAAAATACAATTAACCACCATGAGTTCAATAGTGGTAAGTGGCGAGAAACGGCATAATCCTCTCAATGAGTGAAACTAGGACCAGGCCTCCAGTCCCCGGCAGCCCCACTATTCCTGGTTACGGTAGCGGCCATGCTAAAGGTGGTCGGACGACCTTGTCAAGGTCGCGGGACGTCGATAGCTGCAGGCGGCTTCCAACCGATCCCGGTGGAAGTCATTGGGAGAGACCTATGTCCAGCAGTGGACTTCGATAAGCTGATGATGATGATGATTATGATGAATCTTTTTCTCCTCATCTTTCCAGACAATGCAGATTACTTATTAAGTATTTTGTAATTTGTATTTGGTATTTTAATTACAAATAGCTAAAATACTGTATTTTGTATTTTATATTTCAAATACCTTACTTAAAAGTATTTTGTATTTTGTATTTCAATTAAAGTAAAGCATGTATTTTGCCCAGCCCTGTGTGTAGTCCGCCAACCCGCACTAGGCCAGCGTGGTGGACTAAGGCTAAACCCTCTCAATGGTAGAGGAGACCCGTGCTCAGCAGTGGGCGTATATGGGTTGATGAAGATGAAGAAATATCCAGTATTGAGTATGTGTCCGAGTGTCGCCGCTTGTCTGTCACCTGTTCATTCTACTGCAACACACCAACAATGATTATTTCAATTGTAAAGTTAAAATGCTACAAATGTGACAAGGACGAGGGAGGGGTCAAAAAATCATGAATTTCTTGTGACGTAATTTATGGATGGGCCCTATGTATGTATTTATGTATGACTGTGTGTAAATAATTGTCTATGTTCTTATTCTCAGGGTCACCAAGCCAAGCATCAGATTCTTTAAGTTTGGACGAAAATTTGCGCGCCCTAAGACACATTCACGAGAAATATGCGAATATTGATAAGGTGAGCGACATATAGTAACACTAGCTTGCGTAATGACAAGCCGTGGAGTCTATCAACAGAGGCAAAAGTTTGTGTGATTGACAAACATTTGTATCAGGTTTTTGTGAGAGAAAATTCTCTTGTAGTTATATACGACTAGAAAAGTTGGAAGCTGTTCTAAATATTTCCCCCTAAAGCGATTTTAAAACTTACTAAAATCAAAATAAAACACCCCAAGAGCAGTGGCGTGCCTAGGGTGTCAAACTAAGGCAAGCCCAAATGTTTATTTAGTAGCAGCATATTTTTTTGGTACGTAGGACTAATAAATACCTACAGGTTAGTACTCACATTCACGTTTATAGCGTTATTTTATAAATAAACAATCGTTAAGTTCGTTATTCGGAACTATGTAAGGCAAGTCGGGCTTTCGGGCTTCTATGGAAGTACCGCCACTGCCCAAGAGTGACTCAAGTATGTCATTTGTAATGTAATTTAAGAAATTGCAAAGTTATTTTCTGACATAAATATAGAGTATGAAAACAAAAAAAAAACACTAATAATACTGGGGGTATTATAATAAACTCCTTGTAAAGATTTTTTTAACCCTAAATTTAGGGACAAATCTCCAACTGGCAATAGCAACTACAGGTTTTTCGATCACAATCGATATAATTCAAAATCCCAAAAAAAATAGGGAGAAATCTCCCCAAATTGGCAACACCAACCACAATCCCACCACAGGATACCACCACAAACTAGACTGGTAGCCCAACCTCCCCTTCATTCATTCATTTGACAGCCCCGTGGCGCAGTTGGCTAGACACCAGCTTGCGAAACGAGCGGCCGCGGGTTCGATCCCCGCACCGGGACAAAATGTTTGCGTGATCCACCAATATTTGTTTCGGGTCTGGGTGTTTGTGAGACCGAAAAGTCTCTCGTAGTTTCTGATACCCACGACACAAGACTCGTATCTTAGTGTGGGGTCAGGACTATGTGTGTGACTGTTGGGTGTATTTATAATTATTTATTATTCCAGGACGATCTCTACGAAGCCCATCTTCTAGCCGCCAACTGCAAGAAGCCCACATTGGAGCAGACGGCGAGGATCCGAGATGATGATGAAGTGCTTTCAGTCAGGAGTTCCGAAGGTAGGAGCATTTTAGAGGGGTAAGATAGTAGTAAGTAGAAGGATTTGTCAAGGGAGGAGTTTGGTAGGATAGTAAGTATTATGATCTTGGGGTCCAAGGTTTAAAAGGCCCCATACACGGTACGATTCGTCTGCACAATCGATCTGATGAAAATCGAGACGATTGATTGCATCAAAAATTCGTCGTTTCGATCGGTTTGACAGTATCTTATCTAATCTTTGGTTGGACAGTAGATGTGGTGAAGGAAAATATCATGTTGAAACCTGCATACCTGAACGAACCTCCTCTACCATTGAGAGGATTTAGGCTTTGGTCCACCACGCTGGCCTAGTGTTAGCGGACTACACAACTAAGAAATATCTAAGGACTTGCAGTGTGCAGGTTTCCTCACGATGTTTTCCTTCACCGTCAAAGCGAGTGATAATTCAATGTGAATACCCATAACATGGAAAAGTCAGAGGTGTGCCTGGGGTTCGAACCCGCGACCACCGAGATCCTCGACTGCGCGGATAAATCTCGAGGCCATCACTGCTAAGCAATGATTCACATGTATAAATTACGAAAATATATGTAGGTCTAAAATTTTCAGAATGCAGTTAGGCCACTCTGGTTCCAGCACCCTCATTTGTGTCTTTATACAAAAATCGCCAAAGACTAAGATTGTCTATGATTTCGTTCCCAGGTTGTGCCTCAGTCAAAGAGTTGGACACGAGAGTAGAGAAACTCGAAGACAGCTCCAATTCAGATTCAGATAGCAGTACGTCTGGATCAGGTAAGGATATACCTTCTCCATAACTCTTTCATTGAAAGATGGAACAATCGATTACAAAATAGATCGATTTTCAAATCGATTGTTCGACTTTGAAACGATTGGGCGCAGGTAAGGATGTATCTTGTCCAGGAATCTAAGTGAAAGATTTAGAATCGATAGATCGATTTTAAAATTGATTATTGGATTTCGAAATTGATTGGGTTCAGATAAAAATGTACCTTTTCCAGGAATCTATGTGAAACATTTAGAATCGATTGGTCGATTTGGAAATTGATTGTTCGATTCTGAACTTGTTTGGGCTTATGTAAGGATATATCTTCTCTATAAACTCCAAGTGAAAGAATTAAAATCGTCTGGTCCATTTTTAAATGCATTGATCGATTCCAAAATTAATTGTTCGATTCTAAATCCTATTGGGCTCAGGTAGAGGTATACCTTACCGGGCGGCTGCGGATGACGGTGGGCGCTTCTCGCCCGCGTACCGTGGTCGCCCCACTCGGCGCGAAGATGGCCACCGGGGGGTTTTGGTCGGTATGCCGGTTTAGGGATTTTGTTAGGGACCCAGCCCGGCACTAACATCTGCGCGGATATGACGTCGCCGCGCGCCGGGCTGGAAGACCGGTGACCCCGACATACGCTTCCCGCCCCCCTCCCCCGGGCTGGCGGGAAGTAGAGCCATAAACAGCTTTCCTCCCGAGAACAAAAAAAAAAAAAGGTAGAGATATACCTTATCTATACACTCAAAGTGATAAATTTAGAATCGATAGATCGATTTTCCTATCTAAAGCGTTTGACATTCGGAATCCATTTAAGACGATAAATTTATTTATTTATTTAAAACTTTTTTGTGCTGTTTTTAAAGGAAAGAAGTACAATATTATAGATAGGTACAAAAGGCGGCCTTTTGGATCTTGGATAAATGCCCTTTTACTAATGGCAAGAAAATTACCCAGTAATAATATCTTCAACAGGAAGTTCAGGGTCATCGTCATCATCGAGTTCCGACAGCTCCAGCTCGTCAGACAGCTCGGACTCGGAGTCAGGGTCTGATGATGAGAAACCCAAGGACGAACCGCCCGAGAACACCGGTGATGATGAAAGGTTGGTGATGGGGATTTTATAATTAAGGTCTTGAGGTTATTGGTTGAAGTGGAGGAATTGTATAGTGATGCCTAGGATACGTGTATATACAGGGTGTATTCAGACCGTGATCGGAAACTAAGGCAGGTGATAGCTAAGGTGATCGCAAATCCCCTGGCGTGAAAGAAAATCACAAAATTAAAAAAATATTTTGACCTTTTCCATTTAACTATCGGTGTTCAATGTACAGTTTGTGATTATAAGACATTAAATTGTCAAAACATGACTATGAAAAAATGGGCCGATGATGATGATGATGATTTATTTATTTATTTAAACTTCATATACTAACAATGTATACAGGCGGACTTATTGCCGAAGGCATTATCTACCAGTCAACCTTACAGTGGTGCAGAGAAATATGATAGGCGCATAAATAATATGTATATAAATATAAATATACACTCAAATATACACATATATATATACACATACTTATATAAATATATAATAAACATAAATACATATACATATTATGATGATTCTGACAGTTGATTCCAAAGAAGTTGCCGAACCCTTAATTTAAAAGCAAAGCGATTTGTCAGCATCCTGATTTCTAGTGGGAGTGCGTTCCATAGAAGGATAGCTTGAATGAAGAAGGAAGAATATAAAAAGTCTGAGTTATGAGAAGGACATGAAAGGAGAAGATTGTTAGAAGAGCGAAGATTCCTATTGTGATGATGACGAAGATGAGATACCACAATGGCGAGACATAACAATATTTACTCTTTTTTTTTAAATACTTGTAGGTGTAACACAGTGGCGTGCCTTTTTTTTTTTTTTTTTTTGTACTCGGGGGGAAAGCTGTTTATGGCTCTACTTCCCGCCAGCCCGGGGGAGGGGGGCGGGAAGTGTATGTCGGGGTCACCGGTCTTCCAGCCCGGCGCGCGGCGACGTCATATCCGCGCAGATGTTAATGCCGGGCTGGGTCCCTAACAAAATCCCTAAACCGGCATACCGACCAAAACCCCCCGGTGGCCATCTCCGCGCCGAGTGGAGCGACCACGGTACGCGGGCGAGAGGCGCCCACCGTCAACCGCAGCCGCCCGGTGCGCCTCCGAGACGTAAATGTCTCGGCCGTCTCGGAGTTTTAGGGGGCACAGTTGCACCCCCACTATCTTGGTTCGGGCGCCCCGGTTGTGGATGGGCGCCCGCGACGTACACAGGCCACAGTGCCGCCGCCCCTCTCGGGGTCACTTTCAGTGAGGACGCGCTGCCCCCACAGCACGTCCAGCGACCCCAAGGGCCCCTTTAAGTCGCCTTTTACGACAGGCAGGGGATACCGTGGTGGGATTCTTACGCCCCCTTGCCACGGGGCAGGGCACCGGGTCTAATTATCTCTGTTGACCCGGCGCCTCCTTCTTTGACGTCTTTGACGGGCGGGATCGCTTCTTTCGCGATCCCGCTCCGCGCTCTCCTTCTGCGACATGACGTACTCGCAGAAGGAGAGCATCGCTCGCCAGGACCTTGGACTCCCGACCATCGAAGAGATGACGGCCGGGAGCGAGAGATCGCCACCAACAGTAGCGCGGAGAGCGCTGCGCTCCACCTCCCAGGCTGGACACTCTCGTAAAGTGTGCAGGGCTGTGTCGCCCAGACAGTTGTCACAGTGGTGACACACAGTCGACTCCTCCTTCTGTGCCACCCGACACAGGTAGTGGCCGAAGCATCCGTGCCCCGACAACACCTGCGTCAGGCGGAACGTCGCCGCACCGTGGCGCCTGTCCACCCAACAGTGGCGTGCCTAGGGTGTCAAACTAAGGCAAGCCCAAATGTTTATTTAGTAGCAGCATTTTTTTTTTGGTACGTAGGACTAATAAATACCTACCGGTTAGTACTCACATTCACGTTTATAGCGTTATTTTATAAATAAACAATCGTTAAGTTCGTTATTCGGAACTATGTAAGGCAAGTCGGGCTTTCGGGCTTCTATGGAAGTACCGCCACTGGTGTAACATACAAGAAAAGAACTATGAAGTCTCCTCTCCACAGGTCCTTCGGCGCGTGGTCGTACAGCGGGCCGCCTTCGGACTCGGACAGCGACCCGGAGCGCCAGACGGGAGTGGCGGGGGCGGCGCCCGGGGCTCCAGGCGCTGCGCCCCCCGACCAGGACGACATCAGCGAGTCCGACAACGAGTCCCCGGACAAGAGCTTCCAGTGTCATATATGCAGGAAGTGGTATTCTACCAGGGTGACGCTCAAGTGAGTGACAATCGATTGTTTAGGGATTAAGTTATTAGATTAGATTTTCAGGTTTCAGAATCTATTTAGAGATTTTCATTATATTAGAATCGATTAAGAAAATAAAGTAATCGATTAATAAGTTTTAGAATAGACTGTTTGGGCGTTGGGATCGATTTTTAGTATAATAGAATCGATTTAAGGATAAGGAAATCGATTTATATATTTTAGAATCGATTGTTTGGATATTGGAATTTATTAATATAAGTAACATAGAATTGGCTTGATTTTTAAATTAATATACAGGGTGCATTGAATCCGTTATAGGAAACAAAGGCAGGTTATTCCTACGGCGATCACAAAGTCCTTGGCTCTAAAGAAGTCCCGACAAAAAATAAAAATTTGACGTTTTCCATACAAAGCACATAAATTTAATACCGAGGGTTGTATGGAAAACATAAAAAAAATGTCGGGATTTTTTTAATGCCAATGGGTTTGCAATCACCGTAGCTGTTACCTGCCTTTGTTTCCGATCACGGTCTGGATACACCCTGTATACTGATTTGCCATATTTTTTTCCTTAGAATCCACAGGCGCAGTCACCAGAATCGTGGTGGGGGTAATTCTCGTTCGCGCACGAGATCCTCGGACAGATACGAGTGCGACTGCTGCAACGAGACGTTTAACAGGCGCGAGAAACTATGGGAGCACAAGTGAGTGCATGGTCTACTTGGTCTACTCAGTGGATTGTGGAAATTTTTAGATAACGTTGTGTAGGAAGGTGTTTGGTGATAGTGGCGAGTGAGTTTTGAAGTGGTCTATTCAGTAGACCGAACTAATTTCATGAAATGATATGTTATAAGGTATATTGTGTTTGGCTGTGATGTTTTTTAAGAATATATGTATTGGTCTACTCAACAAACTAATGGTCTTTCGAGTAGATCATCCAAATTCCGTTTCTCACCATCAGCCCCATCATCAATCCCGCGCAGTGTACTCAAAAGGTCAATGGTAGCTGAAGTAGACCATGTATTTTTTTTAACTGCTTCATCTCCTCTCGGCCACCGAAATTCCGCCTCCTATCATCATCCCCATCATCAAACCTCTAGGTCTACTCAAAAGACCAACGGTCTTTTCCACAGACTATGCATCTATCTGCTCCAACGGCTCCATCTAACCCAAAAGACCATCGGTCTTTCCAGTAAACCAAATTATTTTTGATATAAATTTTTCATCATCTCCCAGGCCACCCAAATTTCACTTCCTATCACCTTTCCTACCATAAATCTCGCGTGGTCTACTCAAAAGACCATCGGTCTTTCCAGTAGACCATTCTATAACTGGCTCGTCTACCCTCAGGGCTGATGTACACCGCGGCGCCATGACGGTGCGGTGTGAAGTGTGCAGGAAATGCTTCGAGGACGACGCGGAGTTGGCTGCACACGACCGCACGCATACTGCGGACGAGCGGGCGGGTATGTATATATACAGGGTGTATTCAGACTGTGATCGGAAACGTATCGTATGTCGAGGTCCAAATCCCGATCGATCAATTCTACTACCTCCTATTTAGTAATATGTATACATATGTATTATAGACAGGGTGTATTCAGACCGTGATAGGAAACGTATCGTACCGTATGCCGAGGTCCCATAACCCCGATCGATCAGTTCCACTCACTACCTTTTATTAGTCGCCTCTTACGGCTGGCAGTAAATGTCGTGGTAGTATTCTTAAGCCACAGGGCGGGAAATTTAAAAGGACTATTAAGCGACATTACACACTAAGTCAATCCTTAAAAGGTTGAAATTCGAATAACTGTATTTGCTCTTAGGATTTTCAAACGATATTAGGCCCTAAATATATGGCAATAAAATTGGCATGCTCAGGTCGGTGCGGCGAGTGCGGCGCCACATTCCCCCGCTACGAGCAGCTGCGGCGGCACCGCGCGTGCGCACACGGGGCGGCGGGCGGCGCCGGCGCGGCTCGGCTGCCGCACGTGTGCGCGCAGTGCGGCAAGCGCTTCGGACACCCGCAGTCGCTCACCAGGCACCTGCACAACCACGCCAAGCAGCTCTACAGATGCGTCGTCTGCAAGGTACGAGACGGTCTACTCAGAAGACCACGGTCTACTGAAAAGACCGACGATCTACTGACGTAAAATCACGTAGGAGCAATCGCTACATCATTTCCAAGTGAAATACTACTCGGTCTACTGAGAAGACCAACGGTCTACTGAGTAGACCATGTGGTATTTCACTTGAAAATGTTGTAGGGATTGCGCTGTGTGAATTTGGTAAAGATATCCTTAATTAACTTATGGTCTACTCGGTAGACTAATGGATATTTCTCTTAGGACTGTTGAAGTGACTATATCGAAATTTTTAAATCAAAGTATCATTTATTAACTTTTGGTCTACCGAGTAGACCAATTGATTGATTCAGTTATAAAGAAACCTCACATAAACACCAGTAGACCATAATCCCTCCCATCTGTATCGCAGGCGTCGTTCGCGCGCGCCGACCAGCTGGCGCAGCACTTGAACAGCCACCTCGCCAACTACAAGCGAATGAAACCGTGAGACCGCACGCGGTCCTAGCGGTCTCGTCACGTGGCCCTAGTCCCGCCCCCATGTACATAGGCTTCTGCACCGGGACTCACGACACAGGCGGGACCAGGGAATCGGAAATGTCTGTTGTACCAAGCATGAGTGTCTGAAATGTATTTAAATCGAACTGTTAGCCAATCTATGTTGAATCGAATATTAACGCAAATCAGTGGATCAATCGAACGAATGTTAATCGATGTACTGTACAGAGTGTGTTCAGACCGCGATCGATTCTGAATCACATTCCGAACACACCCTGTATAACCGGTTCCCGAATCACCCCGTCGAGTGTACGATCTCGTTTCGTCGCTTCACGTTCAGTTTCAGGTGCAATAGATCACTCGCGCGTCTCCACATTGTTTTTATACGTCGACTCGGCGATTATCGATTGTGAATATCGATTTCTTTGGCGATTTATCGTTAAGTGCAATTATATCGCGGACACTAGGGTGAATAGGTAGCGTAATTGAGTGATTTCTGTTTGAATGTTGATGTGTTGTTGTGAGTCCACTTGTGGGGTCCCCGTGTGACCCCAGTGTCGGATGTAGGCCAATTGTTAAACGTTAGCCTTAGCGGGGTCATTTTACACCCCCCACTTAATGTTAGTGCACTTTTAATCACGTTAACAGTCGCGTTACTGTTATTTCTTCAGCGGGTAGTGAATGAGTTATGGGGTCACAGAGGAGCCCGCCAACTGGACAATGTCCTACATTTTTTTGTATAGGATTTGTATCTACTTTTTGATAGTGGACCCCCGTTAGCTTTACTGACCCCAAAGTGACCCCCGACCCGGCAGACGAGACACGATGGGAGAGTGCAACAAAACAATACATTATGAAATAGCATTATTATTATTATATTATATTAATATAGAGTTTTATTTACGCTGGACGTTTCATTTGTAGCCCATTCCTTTTGAAACTAAGACGGGTAACACTTACCGGACCCATACACCTTCAATAATATTGATCAATATTCTGATTGTACAATATTATTGAACGTGTAGGGATAATATTGAAGCATTGCGCCGTGATTGAGCAAAAGATTGATGGAGCTTAATTTTTATTGATCAATATTTTTTTATTGCGCTGTGTAGGGTTAATATTGCGCAATATATTGCTTTTTTTCTTTTCAACAAAATCACCAGCATGGCTGCCGCCAAAACTTCGTCGTCAGACATGTTGCTCGCACGAAAATATTGATCAGAGTGGTTTATCAATTTTATTGACAGAATTTATTGAACGTCTGGAATCAAAGGGGGTGTTCAATATTATTGAACAATAAAAAGTTGTTCAATATTATCGTAGGTGTATGGGGCCCCTTACAGTGATTACCAATACAAACACTAATAAAATGCATATAAATGATGAAAAGTATTTTAAATACCGTTTTCATCCCACGGGAACTACATATCCCAAGCAAAAATAAACCTATTTCCTTCGCCAAAGTTTAATCTATCTCCACGACAAAAATCATTCAAGTCGGTCCCACGGCATAGACGCAAAAGCGTTAGACAGTTATTAGACATTTATAATACTCATCATCAGCCCATATCATAGAAATCTAAATAATATATACGTTCCACTGCTGAGCACGGGTCTCCTCTACCATTGAGAGGGTTTAGGCCATAGTCCACCACGCTGGCCTAGTGCGGGTTGGCGGACTACACACCTAAGAAATTCCTAAGAACTCTTAGGTATGCAGGTTTCATCACGATGTTTTCCTTCACCGTTAAAGCAAGTGATAATTCAATGTGAATACACACATAACTTCGAAAAGTCATAGGTGTGTGCCTGGGGTTCGAACCCGCGACCGCCGAGATTCTCGACCGCGCGCCCAAACCTCGAGGCCATCACTGCTAATTAATTGCGTGTAATATTAACACTTTAATGTGCGACAACCAACAGCAGCCCGCCATGTTTGTGTGAAATAATCATTGTTGGTGTGTTGCAGTAGAATGAACAGGTGACAGACAAGCGGCGACACTCGGACACATACTCAATACTGGATATTTCCCTTCTAATCTTATTCAATTGTTCTGTGATATCTTCACTTAGTACATTAGCAAATATAAATAAAACACTGACCCATTCAATTTCGTATATTGTATAAAAGATACATATTCCATACTTATTTAATTCTTACTTCAATAGTCTTACAGTTTTCAGTTGTAGTTTCTATCGTGATGTTACATTATATTAGTATTGTGTAGTCCAATTGTGTTCTGAAATCATCAACCCGTTGGAATTTACATAGAAAACTTCATCCCAATCGGTCCAGCCGTTCAAGAGTAGTTCCAATGAGTATGCACTATACGACAGCCCCGTGGCGCAGTTGGCTAGACACCAGCTTGCGAAACGAGCGGCCCCGGGTTCGATCCCCGCACTGGGACAAAATGTTTGCGTGATCCACAAATATTTGTTTCGGGTCTGGGTGTTTGTGAGACCGAAAAGTCTCTCGTAGTTTCTGATACCCACGACACAAGACTCGTATCTTAGTGTGGGGTCAGGACTATGTGTGTGATTGTTGGGTGTATTTATTTATTATATAGATGGCGCCACTGTCGCTCCAATGTAAACGCAGAGCCAGCGATGACGGGATCATTTCTAAACACAATTGCATCCCCACTCGAGCAACTTCTTGTATACAATACAACATTCTGATATTGTATTAATATTTGTATCAGTATTGTAAACTATCTCTAGTGATGACTTCTGAACATATTATTACAATTCTGAACTGACTGAATCTAAGTCATATTTGACATTGTAAAGCTTCAATAAATGTTTGATGTGATCACTATGTCGGCACTATATGCTGCTGGAAGTACTGCACGCGGCTCGCAAGTTCGATGCCCGGGAAGGGATCCTCCTTCTTCACTGGCGGCGGGCGGGCTTGTTGCTGGAATACAAACATTTAACTCAATAACGCCTATTCACGCATTTAAGCCCTCTTTTACGCACTCACAACTATTTCATCACTACTTTGTTTATCTACGCCACTTTTCGCCTAGACAACACTATTTGCGTCTTTTTACGCGTTCACGACTATCTTGTAAGTTTATTTATTCATTTACACTTTATGTAAATAGTTGTAATGATGGACTTAATGCCTAAGGCATTTTCTGCCGGTCTGTCTTCTTAACTTTCTTGTATATCAATACCACTTTTTCCCCTATTACGCCCATTTTACGCACTTCCTCCCCTATACGCACTAACGACTACGCATTTACGCCTTACTTACCTTCCGTTTTCCGCTGTCGTGCATCATCTTAACGTGTTTATATATGGACGTCTGCCACGTGAATGTAGCTGGACAGAGTTTGCACTTGAAACTCTTTGTGGTAGACCTCTTGGTATGCATCGCCCATACATGACCTTTAAGTCGTTTTACCGTCTGTAAAAGTGGAAATCTTATTTAGTATCGATAACATGTCATCATTATCATCATCACCAGCCAATCGTAGTCCACTGCTGGACATAGGCCTCCCCCAATGACTTCCACCGGGACCAGTCGGAAGCCTCCTGCAGCCAGTGACGTCCCGCGACCTTGACAATGTCGTCGGACCACCTTGTCGGGGGACTATATATGAATAAGCATATATCTTGTGACGAGAACTTGTCAATTTTTTAATTATTTTTAATCTGAATAATCACTTATATTAATTAATTAATCACTTGAATTATCACTTGCTTTAACGGTGAAGGAAAACATCGTGATGAAACCTGCACACCTAAAAGTTCTTAGGAATTTCTTAGGTGTGTAGTCCGCCAACCCGCACTAGGCCAGCGTGGTAGACTATGGCCTAAACCCTCTCAGTGGTAGAACGGGTCTCCACCCGTGCTCAGCAGTGGGCGTATATGGGTTGATGAAGAAGAAGAAGAAGAATCTGAATAAACCGCCCTATGCGCAGAATAAAGTTATATGTGCTTTTCCACAACTTCTCTTTCTCAGCGATTTAAACTTAATTGGGCACAAAATTATCAGTAACTTTTTATGTTCTTCAAACAACAGCAAAATTTATGATCATTATTACTTCACTAGTGCAATATATAAACACGTTTAACTCTATAAAGATGTAAAAAGTACTTTGGTGTTATAGTCATAAGTAACCATATTCTATGCATAGGTCGAAATATAAGCAAGTATATAATGTAGGCGTCTAATAGTTAGTAAGTATATAATGTAGGCGTCTAATAGTTAGTAAGTATATAATGTAGGCGTCTAATAGTTAGTAAGTATCTAATGTAGGCGTCTAATAGTTAGTAAGTATATAATGTAGGCGTCTAATAGTTAGTAAGTATATAATGTAGGCGTCTAATAGTTAGTAAGTATATAATGTAGGCGTCTAATAGTTAGTAAGTATATAATGTAGGCGTCTAATAGTTAGTAAGTATATAATGTAGGCGTCTAATAGTTAGTAAGTATATAATGTAGGCGTCTAATAGTTAGTAAGTATATAATGTAGGCGTCTAATAGTTAGTAAGTATATAATGTAGGCGTCTAATAGTTAGTAAGTATATAATGTAGGCGTCTAATAGTTAGTAAGTATATAATATAGGCGTTTAATAGTTAGTTAGTATATAAAGTCGACATCACCTTGTACGACTTCCCGCAGATGTCGCAGAGGTGCTCCCCCTCCTGCTCGCGGCGGCGACCCTCGTGGATGTTGTTCACGTGCGCCACCATTATCTTCGCCGTCTTGAACGGCTGGACACACATCATCATCATCATCATCAGCAACATTAGCATCAGCATTATCACCATCATCATCATCGCCATCATCAGCAACATTAGCATCAGCATTACCACCATCATCATCATCATCAGCAACATTAGCATCAGCATTATCACCATTATCATCATCATCACCATCCCCCTGCCCTGGTCCCATTTAATTACTTGTGGTCGGCAAAGTATGTTTTCTCCTTCCACACATATCCATCAGCCGTCATGTCTTCATTCTCCCCTTTCTTTTTCATATCTTTAGCCACGCATTCCATCCACATACTATCGCATACATATATTCTATTTATTTAGCTGCCACAGCAGACGTTGTTCTGTTCGCAAAAGCGATATAACAACAGCAGCGCCACCTACCGGGCTCAATTGTGTTCTAATATTATTTAGGGGCTCATTACAATCTTCTTCATCAACCCATATACGCCCACTGCTGAGCACGGGTCTCCTCTACCATTGAGAGGGTTTAGGCCATAGTCCACCACGCTGGCCTAGTGCGGGTTGGCGGACTACACACCTAAGAAATTCTTAAGAACTTTTAGGTGTGCAGATTTTATCACGATGTTTTTCTTCACCGTTAAAGCAAGTGATAATTCAATGTGAATACACACATAACTTCGAAAAGTCAGAGGTGTGTGCCTGGGGTTCGAACCCGCGACCGTCGAGATTCTCGACCGCGCGCCCAAACCTCAAGGCCATCACAATATACATAAATAAATAAATACATCCAACAGTCACATACATTCTGACCCCACACTAAAATACAAGTCTTTTATCAGAAACTACGAGAGACTTTACTCTCACAAACATGAAACAAATATTAGTGGATCACACAAACATTAGTCTCTAGTATCGAGCCCGCGTGTATCACAAGCTGCTGGATACACAACTGACACACTTGACTTTATGTTTGTATACAGGGTGTATTTAGACCGTGATCGAAAACTGAGGCAAGTAATAGCGAGGGTGATCACAAACTCAGTGGCGATATTAAAAATCCAGACAAAAAATAAAAATTTTGACATATTCCATACAACCATCGGTTTTAAACGTATGTGGCAGAGTTGGGCATCAATCAATTAAGTTTTAATTGAACTAATCAATTGACTAAAAAATTAATTGCAATTAAATTAATTGAATTTGAATCAATTGCAATTAACCATTAATCGCGCGTTACAATTGAATTATTTAAACTAATGCACATCAATTGCAGCTCGCGATTAAATTATTGCAATTATTTTTTTCAATCGATTGATGAAAAAATTAAAACTAACAATTAAATTTTGCTATTTTGTACGGAAAAGTGGTCCGCAAACCTTGTAGATGTTTAACTTTATTTATTCATATACTCTTTAGGACTAGGTAGGGACACTAAACTTAACAAATCCGCACACGCATGTACCCAATACTTAAACTAATACTTGGTAAAAAAATTAATTGTTAATCGTTAATTGTCAATTTTTTTTTGGCAAAATAACTAAAAATTGATCAATTGTTAATTGTATAAAACCTTGATTAACAATTAATCAGTTGTTAGTTGCTGTCACTGCAAATACAATTAATTAATTGTTAATTTTTAATTGTTAGTTCAATTAACATTTGCCCAACACTGGTATGTGGTTTGTATGGAAAACCTCAAAAATTTTATTTTTTGCCGGGATTTTCTTTAATGCCAGGGGGTTTATAATCACTATCGCCATTACCTGCCCCAGTTTTCGATCACGGTCTAAATACACCCTGTATAATAATTAAAATATTTTCATAGTTAAGGGGCCATCCATAAATAACGTCACATGTTAAGGTGGAGGGAGGGGATCGACTGAGTGTGACATTGTGTTACAAGGGGGTAGGAGGGGACCTAAACATCATGACTGCACTTTTTAAAAAATAAATTTCACGCTTAAATCTCTTCCGGACATGACATCTGCCCGGACAGTATTAAATAAATATTCCAACCTTCAAAATTATTCAAATTTTAGTAAAACAAGCTAGTATTTTAAGCTTCAACAAACATACCTTAAAACAGACATTGCACTGGTACTTGATAATCTTCCGATGGTCCCAGTCGATGTGGTCCACCATGCACCACTTGGTGGGGAACTTCTTGCCGCAGTAGTTGCACTCGTGTCTATGGGTAGATATACAAATCTCTGTTATGTAAACGAACATTTGTATTGATTTTTAGTAAAATGTTTGAAAGGAGCGGAAGGGAATTCAAAATACGCTGTTTATAGTTGTTCGTTGATTATTTAACTCAATATTCAAGAATTAATAATCAGTTACATTTATCTGACTCAAGGATTTATTATAATGCGATTTAAAGTGATTACACTGTTGGTATATGACTCAATTGTTAATTACGTCTTAATTTATTTGACTCACTATCATCACTACATAGTATAAAACAAAGTCACTTTCTCTGTCCCTATGTCCCTTTGTATGCTTAAACCTTTGAAACTACGCAACGGATTTTGATGCGGTTTTATTTAATAGATAGAGTGATTGAAGAGGAAGGTTTATATGTATGATAACATCCATTAAATATCAGCATTGAAGCTGGGGCGGGTCGCTAGTTTAATTATAATCACAACTGATTATGAAACTACATCGTTAAATATTACTTTTCTTTCAACTGACCCTATCATTTTATTCTGACTTTTCATTAAGCTAACTCAGTCGGTAAATATTACGGAAGATTAATCTGACCAAATCGTTTTTCGTCACTTTAAATTTATCTGACTGACTTGATAAGTGTAACTTGTCATTCATTTGACCCAATCCATAATTATCACTTTACATATACCTGACTCAATCATCAACTTACATTTACCTGACTCACCCTCAACTCCCAACAAATTCCTAATATCCCTGACTCAACAAATCACTGACTCAAATACTCACGCGTACGAATCCTCAGGGGCGTGCCGTTTGCTCAATCTCAAATGGTTGGCGTAACAATCTCTACTGGCGAAAGTTTTCCCACATTCCGTACATTCGTGCAGCGCCCCAGCCTCCCGTTCCCGATGGTTTCTCGCGTGACGGGCTAGGTTCCGTTTCCATTGGAACAACTTGCCGCAAGTCGGACACGGGTATGTGAGGCCGTCGTGGATCACGCTGGATATTGAGAACAGGTTATACAGGGTGTTTTCGGACCGTTATCGGAAACTGGGGCAGGTGATAGCTAAGGTGATTACAAACCATTTGGCGTTAAAGAAAATCCATACAAACAGCTGTACAAAATATACGTGGTTTGTAAATCAACTAATATTTTTTACAGGATTTTGTTTAACGCCAGTGGGTTTGTAATTACTTTAGTTATTGCCTGCCTTAGTTTCCGATCACTGTTTGAATACACTCTTTCTACACACATACGTATATGGGCTGCTTATGATAATAAATAAATAAATAATAAATAGTCACATACACAGCTCTGACCCCACACTAGGTTACAAGACCTGTGTCGTGGGTATCAGACACTACGATCATTTATGAAATTATTGACATTATTAATTTATTTGACTCAATTGTTAATGAACATAAAGTTAAATAAATAAATCGTTAATCGTCATCATTTTCTTTTAAATATTTGCAATTCTTATAAACCTCTGTGTTTCATGATGGATTGTCTACTATTTGACATGATTTTCTTTATTTTATCTTCCAATAATGGTCAATAAGATATGTCTATAGCAGGGGTTCCCAAACTTATTTACACTATGACGCCCTATAGAGTTGATATTTTTCTTGCGACGCACCCCCCCACCCCCATCATCAAAACTACCTACCTTACTGGAAATAAAAACAGTAGTTAGTGTAATATGAAGTTATCAGAAAAATACGGACAGCGAATGTTTGCCGATCGCCTCGCGACGCACAGTTTGGGAAGCCCTGGTCTATAGTCATTAGGTGCCAAAAATGTCACTTTAATATACAAATACTTACACATGCGCCCTGTAGCTCTTCTTGGAGTGGAATACTTTGCTGCACCCTTTACAAGGTATGTACAGTTTCTCTTTAGGCTTGTCTTCTTTGTTTTGAGGCAGAATTCTGTAATAAAAAATATTATATCCATAGTAATATTATAAAATGTTTATAAAAAACTATATTTTGTTCATTAATACATTTTTTGGTCATTCATACATATACATTCATTGATTTATTTATGTAAGTATGTAACTTTGAAACGCAAAAATTGCTGGACCTATTCGAATTATTTTTGGTGTGGAAATTTATGATAAAAGTGAGATATGATACTTTTTATCCAAGAAAATGTAGTTTTCTTTGAGATTCATTCTAGATAAGGCAGTGTTATTGGATTGCCCTAAAAACAACGATGGGTGTAGAAAAACATCTATGTTTGTTTATATATAATTAAACATAGTACTGAATGATATCAATGTCAGTACTTCCACAGAAGTCTAAAAGCGTTACACGTTAATTGTGTCATGTCTAGTTTAACGTTTATTGTGTCAGGATATTCTCATTTATATGTCAAATTGCTTTTGTTAAATAAAGATTTAATAATGGCCTTGAGGTTTGGGCGCGCGGTCGAGAATCTCGGCGGTCGCGGGTCCGAACCCCAGGCACACACCTCTGACTTCTCGAAGTTATGTGTGTATTCACATTGAATTATCACTTGCTTTAACGGTGAAGGAAAACATCGTGATGAAACCTGCACACCTAAGAGTTCTTAGGAATTTCTTGGGTGTGTAGTCCGCCTGCGCTAGGCCAGCGTGGTGGACTATGGCCTAAACCCTCTCAATGGTAGAGGAGACCCGTGCTCAGCAGTGGGCGTATAGGGGTTGAAGAAATAAAGATTTAAAGATTAAAGATTAATTATTATTCGGAATTTAGTAAGGCAATTTATATATAATTAATCTAATATTCAAATACTGGAACGGTGAGTCCGACATACCTCCGAGTCTCATGCTCGGGGACGATCCGTAAAGGGATTTCCTCGTGTAATAAAAAAGGCAATTTATATGTGAAATTGCTTTTGTTAAATCAAGATTTAAATCTTAAATAATATTATTGGGAATTTTGTAAGGCTAGGCTTTTGTGCTTCTATACAAGTACCGATACTAGTTTGTAAATATGTATGATACTCACTTCAAGTGATATTTTAGAGTCATTTTGTTGGCGAATACTTTTCCACAGCAATCACATTGTGGTTTCTCTTGGTGGCATATTCCTCTGTGGTATGTCAGTTTAGATTTTGTGCTGGAAATAATAGAAAATCATGAAAAAATGTATATACAAGGTGTAAAAATCAATTATCGAATACATAAAAAAACGATAAAAATTTAAAATTTTCTCGTCATATCATCCAGTGACCCCCACTAACCCAAAATAGTGACCCCATTAAGAGTTGAACTTTGGGGGTCACTTAAAATCCCAATCCAATTCAAGGGCCTATTTATCACATCACTATTTCCACTATGGGGTCATCATATTACCTAGTGACCCCACTGACCCCACATAGTGACCCCATCATCTGCACTTCGCGGTCGCATATGACCACAGTCAAATTCATCACAGCCACCTCTCACCAACATGGGGCCATCATAACATTTAGTGACCCCAACAGACCCCAATATAGTGACCCCACCTGAATTGCGTGCCGCAAGTGTTGCACTTAAACTCCTGCGCGTCTCTCCTATGTGTGGCCACGTGTTTGGCCATAAGTCTCTTGAGCGTAGTTTTGACCCCACACTCTCGGCAACGGTACGCGGCTAGATGCAGAGATCGATGCACAGACAAATTGTCTTTGGTCAGGAAGTAAGCTTTACATATGTTGCATTGGTGGGAGTAGTCGCCTTTCTGGAGAAAAAAAGATTTTTGTGACTTTTGACGGAAAAATTTGAAAGTATTTACGGGAGGCTTCTGTCCAGCAGTCGATGAGTTTAGGCTGATGATTATGATTATAATATTTTGGTATTCAAGGGTAGGAAGAGATGAATTTTACTTTATGCCAGTTTAGGTGATATTGGCTTTTTAGAGCTCTGTATTTTTATTGAGAAATAAAATTCGCCTTTCCGCTGATTATGATGATAGAAATCTAAATAATAAATAAATACACCCAACAGCCACATATAGTGACCCCACTCTAGACAATTCTTTTGTCGTGCATTAGGAACTATGAATGCGATGTCATAATAAGCCTCGTGGAGTAGACTAATACATAATTATACCCAACAGTCACATAAATAGCTTTGACCCTACACTAGGCTACAAATCCTATGTCGTGGGTATCAGAGACTACAAGAGACTTTACTCTCGCAAACCCAGACCCGACCCAAATATTTGACCCCACAAAAATTTAACTGCGGGGATTGAACCCGCCTCTCCTTCCACCATCTGCTGCCAATCCAACTGCACCACTGGGTTTTTTAACCGACTTAAAAAGAAGGACAAGGTTATCAATTCATCTGTATTTTTTTAACACTACTCACCGGTCTATGCTTCCCGTTCATATGGTCCACCATCAGCTTTTCAGTATTGAACCCGAGTATACACTCCTCGCACTTATACTTCAGGGTCTGGAAGTAGGAGCTGGTGACGTCAGCTCCTCGCACCGTCCACATCTCCTCCTCATCCATGCTGTGCAGTTCCACCAGGTCTGGAGGAAGGTTCTTGAGTTTTCTACTGGCTTTCTGATCGTCTGTCTGCGGTTTGTGCTGCGGAGAGGGACGGTCATTTGATGTTTTTTTTCATTCATTCAGCCTTTTGTTCATTAATTCGGTCTTTCGTTCATTCATTCTGTGGTATTTCGTTTATTCATTCATTGTTTATTCATTCTGTTTTTAGTGCACTCATTCCGGGTATTTTTTCGTTCATACAATCATTCTTTAATCATTCGGTCTAATGTTAAAACTTTCGATCTTTCATTCAGTCATTCGTTCGTTGGTTCATTCATTGGTTTATTAGGTGGTCATGCGTTCATTAACTTAACTTCATCAATCCATATACGCCCACTGCTGAGCACGGGACTTCTCTACCATTGAGAGGGTTTTAGGCTGCAGTCCACCACGCTGGCCTAGTGCGGGTTGGCGTTCATTAGTAAGTCATTAATTTGGTCTTCTGTTCATTGAAAGACCGTACGATTCAACAAACATGCGATACGGTAATAAAGCATGATAGTGACAAAAACGGGGAGAGGTGAAAAATCATAAATTTCATGTGACGTAATTTATAGATAACTCCCTAACTAGAAACTTACTTTTATCTTTTACCCTGTCCCAATTGTATTTGGGATCGGCGCAGTATGTTTTATTCACACATCCCTTTCAGCCGTCATGTCTTCATTCACCCCTTCCTCTTTTATATCCTCACGCACTGCATCCATCTTTTCTTTGGCCCATCTTTCGACATTCATACTCCTTACTTTTTTACGAACATACAACTTACTTTCTCCTTCTTTTTCCGTTCTTTCCTAACCCTCTTGACCTTATCCTTCTTCTTCTTGCTTTTCAACTTGGACAGCTGAATGTCGTCCTCCGACGTCACATCCAGGTCCTGTGACGGTACGTCTTCCGAGAAGTCATCTTTGTACTCTAGTTCTTCTTTAAGAGTCTCGTCTTCTGAAAAGATGGCCTTGAGGTTTAGGAACAGTCAGGACTTACCCTAGGCTAATTCAAAATCCAGGTAGATTTAGATTTCGAAATATTCAAAATATTGAGAAAAACTTCATATAACTTCAAAAACTGTGTGTAATATGACAAGAGCCTAAATCTAATCTAATGCCACCTTGCGGATATCATCACCCCACCTAGACAGAGGGCGTCCTACATTTGAGGAAGATATAGACTCTTTTATTAAGTACACATAACTCAAAAGGTGTTTAAAAACAACCATGTATAAATTGTGTAAAAAAGCTACCCGTACAAAAGCTGTATAAAAGCTACCACGTACAAAAGGTGTATAAAAGCACCACGTACAAAAGGTGTATAAAAGCACCACGTACAAAAGGTGTATAAAAGCTACCACTTACCCAGCGTTTCATACTTTTCATCACTCTCTTCAATTTTTATTTCAGTCTCAGCTATAACTTCGGCATACGATTCCTCCTTCAAAGAGCTGTAGGTCTCCACGTCACATTTCGTGAAACGCGTGGTCGCGAACCATGTTAGATCTTCGGGAGAATTTAGGAATGTGTGCTGAAAATATATAAACACACCCAAAAGTCACACACATAGCCCGATCCCACACTAACATACAAGTCTTGTCTTGTGTGTCTTGTCTTGTCAAGTCTTGTCTTGTCTTGTGGGTATGAGAAACCAAAAGAAACCACTGATGCTACAAAATTTTAGAGTATTAATCCAAAAAATAGATACTTGGAGCAGTGGCGTGCCTAGGGTGTCAAACTAAGGCAAGCCCAAATGTTTATTTAGTAGCAGCATATTTTTTTTGGTACGTAGGACTAATAAATACCTACCGGTTAGTACTCACATTCACGTTTATAACGTTATTTTATAAATAAACAATCGTTAAGTTCGTTATTCGGAACTATGTAAGGCAAGTCGGGCTTTCGGGCTTCTATGAAAGTACCGCCAATGACTTGGAGCTACAATTTCCTTTTTTTTTAATTTTCTTTACGACCATTTTTCTCAAAGTTACACCCTCTTGAAAATCGCCCAAAATTTTGGATTTATTTTTTGGTCCTTTAATTTTTTCCAGTAGTATATAAAGGTAATATATTATTGTTTGAAGTAAAATAATAACTCTGTATTGTATTATAAAATGTCAACTTAGCATTTATATGAAAGATAGGTGAAAAAATAGAGAACTGGTAACAAAATTTAGTGTTCCTCTGGTCGAAGCAAACAATATTTTACATTATTGAAACAAAAATTACAATAGAATTAGAGCAAATTATAAATGTAATAACTTAACAGGCTATATTTTAATAATAGTCATATAATCACCTCTTTTGAATACTTAATAAGTATTTCATAAGACTGCAGCACTCTTTCCTGGAATTTCAGCACTGTTCGTACACTGGCTAAGCACTCCCAGCATATTTGTATTGTAAGTCCATCGGGCACCTGAAATGTAAATAGATACACAGAATTCTGAATGTTTAATGAATCATAATAAGAATTATTATAATCAGCCATCACTGCTGACTACTGGCCACAACAGAAAGGCCACTATGTCAGCCTGGTATAGTTTGGCAGACTATGCAGCTAAGAAATTTCTAAAAACATTTAAGTGTTCAGGTTTCCTCACTATATTTTCCTTAACTGTTAAAATATCACAAAAAAGTCACAGACATATCCTTGGGGTTTGAACCCCCAATTGGCAAGATTCTCAACCGCCTGAACTTATGAATTTTTAAAAACATATAAGTCTTATATGTTTTTAAAAAATAAATTTAAAGCATTACTTGAGAAGAGGCCCATGTCTAGTATTTGGATGAATTTTTATGGGCTAATATAGAAATTAGAAAATCTTAGCTACTATCAGCATCATTCATATTTGACTATCATAATTTGTCTCAGGGGGTAATACAAAACTCTTACTTCTACTACTAAATTTCTGTGAGAGATCAGAGTTATTCCTTAATTAATTTAATTAAATTATTATATTTTAAATGTTATTGCACAATATTGGATAATTAAATAAAAATAAATTTTGTATATTGAAGTGCACATCAAAATTGTATTATTTGTATTAACTATGATTTTTTCTTTACGGCAATGGAATAATTAAATCCAGAATTACAGCTTTTTTAAATTTTTTATTAACAATTAAAAAGACATTACTATGAAAATTAAAAACATAAGTCATGGTCTGATCATTAATATATTTTTTTTATCAATTATTCGAATTTTAAAAAATGACAATTATAAATTCACAGACATTTTCAAGTTCACTATTTTTTTTAAATTAGTAAAACAAGTTGACAAAGGCCGATCCAATATTTCTTGTTCCGAACAAAGTTCTTAAAAAATCTCAAAACATGACATAAAGTGTGTGTGTAAGTAATAAATATGTAATAATACGTTCATTTTGTATGCGTATATGAATTATTAATGAATATAAAACATACTTACATCAATATCTGCGATTAATTTAAAACATTCCTTTGCTTCGTTACAGTAAAACATTTTACGATTATAATTCAAACACCCAACACATATTCCGTTCACATTATATCCTTCAATATTTATATTGATTTCCTTCATTTTGAACAATATTTATCACAAGAATTAAGAAAAAATATTTTTACAAACAAAGGAAACTTTATTCCTTTCCTTCGGCCATTTTGTCTTAATATCGCGTTCCGCGTTTAAATGTCAAATGAAATTTGTTGTCAGAAAGAGATGGCCTTATTTATTCTTTTGACGTAAGAGTGAGACAAAATATTTATGGAACAGCCGACTTACTCCAGTTTTATTAGTTTGATGATATTTACATTTTATTTTTCTTACGTAGTTATCCGTTAAAAAATAAGTTCTAATTTTAGATTGTTTTTGTTGCTTTTGTTTGTGCTTTCTACTATAAATGCCATTCCTAGCCTTTACATAAATATATAGACATACATTTGTATTACCTAAGGGGTAGACAGAAATGAATTTTTACAACTAAATTTCGCGAATTGCATTTTCAATCCCATAATATGGGTAAAGGGTAAGACTAACTACCTTTTATTGGATGTATTTACGAACTCCTTACTTTTAGTTGCTTTGTGAGTATTAAAATCGAATCCGAAATCCTTTACATTGCATTAGGTAGGTAAGTAGGTCCCGTATTGTATGTTCAAGGACTTTTTTATTCATCCACTAGCTTTTACCCGCGACTCCGTCCGTGAAGACTTTAGGGTATATTAATGAAAAATATATGTGAATCTATTATGCTGAATTTTAGGAAAAAGCTTATGTCCTGGTTCAAGGTCCCCTACGGAACAACGTCCCCTATGAATGACCCCTCACACAAACATTTGTCTTGTACAAACAAGCTGGTGAGGTTTGGGCGCGCGGTCGAGAATCTCGACGGTCGCGGGTTCGAACCCCAGGCACACACCTCTGACTTTTCGAAGTTATGTGTGTATTCACATTGAATTATCACTTGCTTTAACGGTGAAGGAAAACATCGTGATGAAACCTGCACACCTAAGAGTTCTTAGGAATTTCTTAGGTGTGTCGTCCGCCAACCCGCACTAGGCCAGCGTGGCGGACTATGGCCTAAACCCTCTCAATGGTAGAGGAGACCCGTGTTCAGCAGTGGGCGAATATGGGTTGATGAAGAAGAAGAAGAAGATAACCAAAGCGCTTCGGGGCTGTAAAGGCTAATACGATTAAATAATCCGCAAAATTGTCTTTATTCATATCTGATACGAATTACATACTAATGTTTTTGCTTCAGTTATCTATTGCTTGTTTTATAACAATATTTATGATGTGAGGCCATAGAGTAGTTATACCAGACGCGTCAGTAGTGTATCGACGACTGATGTGTACCTACCATATCATAAAGTCAACGTCAAATTAATTATATTTTTGAATTGTCAATTTTAAATTATTGCCGCATCGAAGCGTATTATCGCTGTGGAAAAGAAACGACAAAAAACTTCCTCACTATCAAATCTCACTTCTTTTATTATTCTTAATAAATTTGCTGTTTTATTAAAATTGTTTCTTAAACAAAACATAAGCGGTAATAAGTTTTTATCAGAAGACTTTACACACACACATATTGTATGTATTCTCGTGGTTTCACGGAAGTGTGGCGTACCCAATATAATATTTTATTTTTAATGTGATATCCAGAGGTCTCTGCTTCGATTCCCGGAACGAGGAATGTGTTATTTAAATTTTCCATTAGTTAGGTACATAATAGAATCTGACAATCATCATCATCAAAGTTAGTTATGTATACCACTACGCCTACTGTTTAAGATCTTTAAGTCCGCCATTACATGTAACTGTATAAAAACCATAAAAAAGAATAAAAAACGCAAAAAATATTCCTAAGTATTGCTAAATAACACCCTACGATTTGTCGAAATTTTTTAAAAGTTAAAAAATATTGTCTCTAAGAGACAATTGAATTATAAGAAAGAAAGAAAAGAAAGAAAGAAAGATGCATTTATTGCTAGTACAATTTACATGTAAAGTATATATATTAGAACAAAGAAAACCAAAGAAAATGAATAATAATTGCACCAGCAATGGTACCTCCCATTCAGCTACATAATTTAAATACTTGTAATACTGTTATTACATGACGCGTCTACACACATACTCTTTGGCAGTTTATCAGCCAGTTAAGAGATAAAGCGCGTGCGAAGTACACTTTAACATGGCGTTCAAACCAACGGGTGAGTAAAATATTAATAAAACATCATTTTGTGCAAAAATTAACCTTAAAAATAACTTAAATACAATAATAAAAGGAATTTTAATCATAATAATTTATGTCAATTGACTTTTGACATGTTCCGTTAATGATGACATATGATCGGTATTGTTTTAATTTTCCTCATTTAGTAGTTAAGGACAGTATCATACAGCCAAGTTGTGACAAAATAAATTATATTTTTACGTGATTTTAGGTGTGCAGGTTTCATCACGATATTTTCTTTAACTTTTAACTTTTGTGATAATTTATTGTGAATACAAGCATAACATGGAAAAATCATAGATGTATGCCTTGGGTTTGAACCTGGGACCGCTGAGATCCTCGACCGCGCGCCTAAACCTTAAGGTTGAACCTTGAAACCACATTTAACAGTCCTTGGGAATTTCTAAGGTGTGTAGTTCGCCAACCCACACAAGGCCAGCGTGATGGACTAAGGCCTAAATCCTCGCAATGATAGAGGCCCGTGTCCAGCAGTGGGACGTATATAGGTTGATAAGAGAATTTCAAATAAACAGAGCCTGGGACTTAAACCCGCGACTGCCTATAATTGACTCGATCTTGCACTCTGCCCGACCCAGGATCGAACCCAGAACAATCAAACCAGCCAGTCATTCAACAATAACAAAGTACTAATCAATATTACTCAAAAATATTTAACGCCAAAGAGTCGCATCTCATTTTCGTATAATATTAAAAAAGAGGTTTTATTCAGAACTTATATCTTCTATTTCCTCCCCACAGAGCACCAGCACGTAAGATACAACCCGCTGAAGGACGAGTGGATCCTGGTCTCCCCGCACAGATGCCTTCGACCCTGGAGCGGGCAGACAGAGCTGCCGCCAGAAGACCAGCCCCCAGACCCTAACAATCCTCTTAAAGCTGGCGCTGTCAGGTCTAACGGGCAGGTAAGGTTTGTGAAAAAGGATTTAGAGCAAGACCGTATCCAGGGATAACCATGGGAGTCATGATAAGAGCTGGGTCCGGGACGTATTCCAATTTTTTTTAATATAGGGGAAAGTGGTCACCCTTCGTACGCGGGGCACATCCGTACAGTTAAAATAACAGAAAAACTAAACGGCACATAAACACGCCTTTGCTTGTATACATAGACATACTGGTCCCCATGTTCCTAGTGGAGTGTCACGCCAGTCGCCTCACCATGTATTGGTTGACAAGACGGAAAGTGTTTTCGCGCGCGGTAAGTAAATTTTTTTAGTTAAGTTTGATTCGTAATTTTGAGTAAAATTGTTATGTTTTTGAAAAAATGACGATGATTAATTAATGTTAACATTGTTAATTTTGAGCTTTAATTGTTATATTTCTCAAACTAAATAAGAATTTGTATAAAGTTGAATTTTAATTTTTTTGCAAGGTGTGGGGTGCATTCGGACAGCCTAACAGGGGGCACATTCGTACGCGTACGAATGCTCCCCTTTAAATTTTATGAATCACCTGAACATCTAAATTAGATTTTTATGAAAGAAAATATAGTTAGTAACATTTTAAAATGACCGTGCAGCCAGCAATAAAATATTTTTACTTTTATAAAGTATTCTACTTCTAACAAAATGAAAGATTTATGTTAAGTAAACCTTATAATTAATATTTTATTGCAGAATCATGGTAAGAAAATATAAAAAAAGGGTACGCGTACTCAGGAGGTGGATGAAGAATCCATGAAATTAGCAATTGATGACGTTATTCAAAAACGGTTGTCGTATAGGAAAGACGCGTTGAAATATAACTTCAAGACATCAACGTTGAAAGCGGAGTCAAGAAATTCAACGACAGCTTTAACACCGATGGACCCCGAAAACCGGAAAATACAAACGCAGCTAGATCGTTCGTCTTGAATAAGATTGCAGTCCAAGAGTTCTATAATAATTTGGCTGATATGTTACAAAGGCATAATTTTGCTGCCGACAGGACATTTATCTTTGACGAGTCTGGTGTGTCTACAGTTTTAGAAACTCCTAAAATTTTGGTTCCTAAATCACAGAAACAAGTGAGACAAATCGTGTCAGCGGAAAGAGGCGAATTGATGACATTTGGTGCAATTATTTCTGCAAGCGGAAATACTATCCCTTCGCTATTTACATTTTCACGTGTACAATTTGAAAAATCTGAAATTTGTAAGATATAAAATAGGTTTCATCAAATAAACATCTCGGTGAAGGTCGTTGTATAGCGGCATCTTAGACTAATTGTAAAGATCTCATTTAGACTGATTGTAAAGCTTAAAATTATCAATAAGTAAACTAAGGATAAATGATTTATTTTTTTGTAATTTTTCTAATGAAAGATTTATCGACCGAGTCAAGTCAAATATTACCTATTAAGTTAGTTTTTTTATATATTCATATTTTTATAATAATTAATAAAAATTTAACGACTTTAATAGGCTTCTTACTTACCCTGTATCAATCTAACCCATGGCGCATGAAAGTGCCCCACCTACTGTACGAATGTACCCCGTACGTGGGGTACGTTCGTACGAATATCTTATCGTAGAAAAATTAATATAACTTTTTAATCTTTTGATATAATAGTTTCAAACTTTTTTGGAACAAACTACAATAAATTTGTTACACTTAGGTACATAAACTGGGTAAATGCGACAATTAATCACAAATTAAAAAAATAAAATCTAAAATGTGTACGAAGGGTGACCACTTTCCCCTAATGTTTTTTTTTGCTGGCATGATTCAAGAGTAATTTTACTTACAATCCTTACACATATTACTAAAATACCTAATTTTAATTATACCTCATCAACATAAACAAATTCTATTGACTAGTGGAGTCAGTATAACATCGTCAGCATTGTCATCGAACCTAATCTAGGTCAGATTTTAGTATAAATACTCAATAAAGATTATGCATAAAGGGAATCACGCAGAGTCACCCATTAGCACGCACCAAGACCAGTCGTTTTATTTACCTCGCTGCTACCTCGTCACATAACCTCACACGTGTACCATAGCTGCACCAGCATCGGTACACAACGTGACGCTGTCCACTTACAGACTTGACCTTCCTGACGCAAAAGCTAGACCGCTCTTCATTTAACGTTATAAGATTTTCGCCAAATTGCTGCTCCGCTCATATTGGTTGTGGCGTAATAATAACATAACACAGTTAACGTGTAACTCTTCTGGCCTTCTATATTAATCTTCTTCTTCTTCTTCATCAACCCATATACGCCCACTGCTGAGCACGGGTCTCCTCTACCATTGAGAGGGTTTAGGCCATAGTCCGCCACGCTGGCCTAGTGCGGGTTGGTGGACTACACACCTAAGAAATTCCAAAGAACTTTTAGGTGTGCAAGTTTTATCACGATGTTTTCCTTTACCGTTAAAGCAAGTGATAATTCATTGTGAATACACGCATAACTTCGAGAAGTCAAAACCGCCGAGATTCTCGACCGCGCGCCTAAACCTCGAGGCCATCGCTGCTTAGTATAGTAATACCGTCACGAAACTATCCTTTTCAGAGGAACCCCCACTACACTTCAACCTATGTGTTCCCGAACGACTTCCCGGCGCTGCTGGAGCGAGTGCCGGAACCACCCGCGTCGGAACATCAACTCTTCCAATCGGCACCTGCTAAGGGAACTTGCAGGTAGGTGGATAAATTTTGTTCTATTTTTCGTTATTCTGTCTTTAAAGAACACATAGAGGGGCGATAGCAAAACTCTTTCTGGATTGCCGAGTTCGTCATAGTTATCATTATTATAATCATTAGTAGAGTGCCGTAAGACATAAAAATGGTCAAACCTCGGAACCCAGGGCCAGTCAATGAATCTGTATATCAAGTATGAGACTGCATTATTAAAACCTCAAATAAAAAAGTTAAAAAAAAAAATTGACCGATCTCGATTTACAACAATTTTTAACAACAATTCACTGAAAAATGAGAGACGGAAGAGAGAAAATTTTTTTATAGTGAAAAATTTTGTTTTATTTGTAATAAATTATATGTGCAGAGTAACTTCAATGTTAATTTATTAGATTATCGTAAAAAATAAGTTACAAAAAAAAAATTATCATTAACTATTCACATTGTTACATCGTGTACATTTCACAGCTTTCACTATTGCATTCTAAGCAAGCTGCAGTGCAGTTTAATCCACTTTTCCTGCACCCACAAGATGCTCCACATCCTGTTTTGCATGAGCAAAAAATAATTTTTAATAAGATTCTGGAGCTGGTCGTTGCGTCATTGTTTGCGGTGTCAATATTCCGCATTCCAAGCCATGTTTGAACTTGCAAAAATACTCTTTTAAGTTTTAGTTCAAACGCCCAATTAATTCAATATTTCGTCAATGCGAATATTGTTGCTCGAAAATTCCTTAATCACACGCAATAGCAACAAAGGGCAATATTGGCGTTGGTGACTTGAATTTCCTCAAGTTGCCCCAAAACAACAAATCTATACAACAAAATGTGAAAAAAGCTCTTAAAAAAGAATATTTCTCATTTCTTAAATTATGAGCTTTGCAGAGCAAAAACGTGATCCCTTATTTTTTCAAAAATTCGATCGAGTGGAACAAAAAAATGGCTGGATGGATTAATTTGGCTCTTTGTAGGATTTTTGTGGACATATTGAACTGTAAAACGCACACTTAACATTATTGGATTTCACAATATTTTCGATCCAGCGCTCGATTTTCCAAAACACCATCTAAAGCTCATTTTTTGATGCATTTTCAAATTCATGTAACAAGAAGAATTCTTGTTTTTTCGAAAAAGTAATAGCTGGTGGTTAAAGGATATTTATTCAAATTCTTGAAACGCACCTTAAACTTGGTGTACAATTATTTGTTGCTGAGATATCGATAATTAAAGACAAAAGGATCCTTTTCCATTTGTGGACTGATATCTCGGCGAGAACTAAACATATCGAGGTGTTAAAAGATAGAAATTAAAGCTAAATAAACAAAGTATCCGATCTTTATAAGGGTTAAGCAAAAACATTTTTCTCCACGCCCGAATGTAAAAAAAAGAAGCATTAAAAATTTTGAAATCGTTTTGTTGCTGCTTTTCCTAAGATCACTCAAAAACCACTGATGCTACAATTTTTTAATGTGTTAATCCAAAAACTAGAGACTTGGAGCTACAATTTTCTTTTTTTAAATTTCCTGTACGACCATTTTTCTCGAAGTTACGGCCCAAAAATTTGGATTTATTTTTTGATCCTTTAATTTTTTCCAGTAGTGTATTTATTTATATTCATCGGTATACCTGCAGTCCCTAAAGATCCAAGATCAAGTTTTCAAGTTTGTAATAGTTGTTATTTTTAAAATATGACTTTTCACTAATATAAATCAATTAAAACTCCAAAAAATTAATAAATGTTTATAATAATAAAAAAAATTTGAGAGCGCGAAAATTTTTTTTTTTAACATTTTTCTATATACTATTAAAAACATATTTTCAAGGTTTATATTAAGATTCATTGACTGGCCCTGGATTCCGAGGTATAAACCTTACGGCGCTCCACTACATCATCGCCGTCGTCATCATAATCATCACCGTCGTAGTCATCACCATCATCGTCGTGGTCTTCATCATCCTCATCATAATTGTTATGCACTGCTGCTATCAATATCCTCTCTCAGTTGTTTTATCATTTTATTGTGGTCCCATTATCACGAATAAGCGTTGCAGTTACATACATACTTCTTCATCTTCTTCATCAACCCATATACGCCCACTGCTGAGCACGGGTCTCCTCTACCATTGAGAGGGTTTAGGCCATAGTCCACCACGCTGGCCTAGTGCGGGTTGGCGGACTACACACCTAAGAAATTCCTAAGAACTTTTTAGGTGTGCAGGTTTTATCACGATGTTTTCCTTCACCGTTAAAGCACGTGATAATTCAATGTGAATACACACATAACTTCGAAAAGTCAGAGGTGTGTGCCTGGGGTTCGAACCCGCGACCGTCGAGATTCTGGACCGCGCGCCCAAACCTCGAGGCCATCACTGCTTTTTACATACATACATACACTCACAACTGTATTTCCTTATGGGATAGGCAGAGGTGCATTTCTGCACCCACATACCCCCAATTATGTATCAATCCCACGTAATAGCGGGCGAGCCTACTTCCATTTTTCGGGCACATTTCCAGACTCCGTGCTGCTGAAAATTTCCTAATCGAAAAACCCAATAACGCTATGCCCGACCCGGGAATCGAACCAACGGCCTCTAGATAGCACGGCTCATACTTCCATCTATCCAACTACCCTCATTCAATAAATTCTCTTTGGTTCCAGGGTAATGTGTTTCCATCCAGATTCCACTATGACGCTTCCTTTAATGAGTGTCGAAGAGATACAAGCCGTTGTTGATGAGTAAGTCCTCGTTAATATATTTTTATTTCGTGTGTAGGTATTTTTGTAGGTACCTAGTTGAAATCTCATAATTTTTAGAGTATTTTCTTGCTCAGGTATAAATTATTAGAAAAATGTCTAGGCCGAAAGATTGTTACCCATTTCTGATATTTTTTGACCCCATAAAAGACTCACGTGATTAGTGAACGGGCCATTTCTGGTATACAGGGAGTATTCAGACCGTGATCGGAAAAAAAATCATTTTCCATGCGAACATACCATTAGTACCGATAGTTGTATGGAAAGCGTCAACATTTTTAATTATTGTCGGGATTTTCTTTAATACCTCACCTTAGCGCCTTATTACTTGCCTTAGGCGCCCCATACACCTACAATAATATTGCACAATCTTTTTATTGTTCAATAATATTGAACACCCCCTTTGACTCCAGACGTTCAATTAATTCTGTCAATAAAATTGACTAGCCAGTCTGATCAATATTTTCGTGCGAGCAACATGTCTGACGACGAAGTTTTGGCGGCAGCCACGCTGGTGATTTTGTTGAAAAGAAAAAAAAAAGAAATATATGGGTCATACACATTTGGGCGTTCGGATAAAATAACTTAAAAATTTACGACAGTAACTGAAGACTTTTATTTTTTAGTTAAATCATTGTTACTTTTCTGTTTACTCATAATACTTCAAGCTATGAAATGATATTTCTTTATTAAAAAAAAAATTAAAATGTTTCAAAAGTCTCTTCGTGTGGACTGTTCAGAATCGGGGTATTAGTGTTTGGATAGATGTAGTTAATTATTTTGTACATATTTATTAAATCATTACTGTTGCTTTTACGTGATATATAATGAATATTATTTTTATTAGATAGTTGTTTATAATTGCCCAGGATATATTTTTTTATTTTCAATAAACATGCTGTTATACGGATTTAAGTCTTTTTGGTGGACCTAAAAATCAACCAAATTTTAATTTCTAACAAAGCCGCCATGTATCGAATATTTTTTTTATTAACAAAACTGGATAGCCGCCAATCGTTGGAGTTCTTGTCAGTACAGCTTCACGTGCCATTCATAGTTTACGAAGTTTTAAAATAAAATTAAGTGTTTTTGTCAAAGCTCAGTGCGTCTTTCCTGTTCGGGATGTAATTTGGTAAGTAATTATTTTAAATTTTAATAAATATTGCGCCGATATGCGTTTTGAGGAGTATTTTAAGAGTTTCCTTTGTTGTTTTTCAAACCTTAAAAGTAAAATGGATGCTTTGATTTTAGTTTGAAATATCTCTCCTGTGGACATCTTTCCTGTGAACATAAATGTCCACAACATGTCCAAAAAATAACATTTTAACGGTTTTCTATGCTAACAGAACTACAATGTTGGCCAATCAAACGGGCAGGTTGAGATAACATGATTTAAATACTGCCTTATTGGTTTCGGCACCCGAAAACGGAGCTTGACTTATTTTCTTGCTAAATGTGGGGGGGAGCTTAGCATGCTTGGGTTACAGGTACAATGTCTCGATCCAGTCATTCTAGAACCCAATTAACTGACGAGGAGAAGAAAATACTTCGTCTTGAATAGAAAAAACTTAGCATGCGAAGAGCTAGAGCTAAATTAGATGCTCTTTCTGTAGACGTAAAAAAAATTAAGTCAAATAACTTGCTGAAATCTGAATAACGATCTGAATTTTCATTAATTTCTAATTACTTGAATGATTACTTAATAAATGAGACTGATTTGAAAAAAAATCGACGACATTTTATTTTGAATATTTTTATAACACTTTTTATGTATGACCCATATAGCGCAATATTAAGCCTACAAAGCGCAATAAAAAAATATTGTTCAATAAAAATTAAGCTCCCTCAACCTTTTGTTCAATCACGGCGCAATGCTTCAATTCAATATTATCCCTACACGTTCAATAATATTGTACAATCAGAATATTGTGCAATATTATTGAAGGTGTATGGGGCACCTTAGTCTCCGATCACAGTCAGTATACACCTGTATATATTTTTTATTTACAACTGTTTCTAAGTGAACAAATAAGTGTTATAAATTATTATTATATTCGTTTATATATCTTCTAAAAATCTAAAAAAAATGTATTTACCCTCCATTTTCATGACCAGGTGGATCAACCAGATGAAGGAGCTAGGCAGAAAGTACACCTGGGTGCAGATCTTCGAGAACAAGGGTGCAATTATGGGCTGCTCCAACCCTCATCCTCATTGTCAGATTTGGGCGTCCAGCTTCATGCCCAACGAGCCCAAGGTTAAAGAGAGGTATGATTTCATGGTCTTAGTCCTTCCATAAGGATTAAAAGATAAAATATGATTATGATATAGGTACATCATCATCAAACTCAATGCGTGTGTCAAACATATGACAGTGTAGTCGTAGATTCGGCACGCTCGGCATGTGAACATTCCCTTTCTAGTCTTATTCAACTATTCTGTGGTTGTACTGAAATCTAGAAGTGAGAAGTTCTTTTGTGTGAAAAATAAACATAATTTGCGAAATACTAATGTAGATATTTATTTTGGGGTATAAAAGTGATTGTACATAGGGCGTATTCAAACCGTGATCAGAATCCAAGGCAGGTACTAACTAAGGTGATAACAAACCTCCTTTTTTTTTATCACGAGAGGAAAGCGCCTTAAGCTCCCCTGTTCGGTACCTCGGGGGAGGCCGTAAGGGGTATGTCGGGGTCACTGGCTACGCCGGCATACCGACTAAAACCTCTCGGTGACCATCACACGCATTTAGGGCGGTTTTGCGGCATCTCGGAGCCAGAAGTGTCCTAAATGGTCCGCTGCCGCCCAGCGCACCGTCCAATTATGGACCCCTCCAAATTGGGAGGGCTTAGTATGCCCTCCAATTAATCAATTTGGACGTTCATTTTAAACGTCCGCGACAGTTAAGAGGTCACGTCCTCTGCCGCCAATCTCGGGGTTGCTATCATAGGGTACCGCCCCCGCAGTACGCCCTGCTACCCCAGTACCCCTGTTAGTCGCCTCTTACGACAGGTAGGGGATACCGTGGCGGAATTCTTACACCCCCAATCCACAGGGCGGATAACAAACCTCCTGGCGTTAAACAAATATCCCGACAACAAAGTAACAATTTTGACGTTTTCGATACAAACCACATAAATTTTATACTGATGGTTGTGATCACCATAGTCCATAACTATCACCTGCCTTAGTTACTGATCATGGTCTGAATACACTCTGTATGTATACAGGGTGTATTTAGACCGTGATCGAAAACTGAGGCAGGTAATAGCGATAGTGATTACAAACCCCCTGGCATTAAAGGAAATCCCGACAAAAAATATATTTTTTTGAGGTTTTCCAAACAAACCACATACTTTTAACACCGATGGTTGTATGGAAAACGTCAAAATTTTTCTTTTTTGTCAAGATTTTTAATATCGCCACTGGGTTTGTGATCACCCTTACTATTACCTGCCTCAGTTTTCGATCACGGTCTAAATACACCCTGTATAATTTGTCTGTTCGTTTCAGAACCCAAAGAGAATACTATGAGAAGAACGGAAAAGCCATGTTAGTTGATTATCTAGAGCAAGAGTTAGAAAAGAAGGTAAATGTTTTATACTAGTTTTAATGCCTTTTTGTATTGCAGTTTCTCATCATCAAAGTCAAAATGGAAATTGAAATTGAAGCAGTGATGGCCTCGACGTTTAGGCGCGCGGTCGAGAATCTCGGCGGTCGCGGGTTCGAACCCCAGGCACACACCTCTGACTTTTCGAAGTTAAGTGTGTATTCACATTGAATTATCACTTGCTTTAACGGTGAAGGAAAACATCGTGATGAAACCTGCACACCTAAAAGTTCTTAGGAATTTCTTAGGTGTGTAGTCCGCCAATCCGCACTAGGCCAGCGTGG
Organism: Cephonodes hylas; assembly: GCA_030295005.1. Classification (NCBI taxonomy): domain Eukaryota; kingdom Metazoa; phylum Arthropoda; class Insecta; order Lepidoptera; family Sphingidae; genus Cephonodes; species Cephonodes hylas. Next base: position 3,479,604 of record AP025388.1, on the reverse strand, counting down.
CGGACTATGGCCTAAACCCTCTCAATGGTAGAGGAGACCCGTGCCCAGCAGTGGGCGTATATGGGTTGATGAAGAAAGTCAAAATACTACACTCTATATTCAAATTGACTTTCTCAAGATTTTTTGAATCGTCAATATTTAAATGTTATAAACTACCATATACGACCTTCTTCTGGGTACCGTCCTCCTCTACAATTGAGAGGACTTAGTCCTTAGTCCACCATGCTGGCCTAGTGCGGGTTGACGGAATAAGCAGCTAAGAACTTTTATACGTGAACTTTTCACGAGGTTTTCCTTCACCGTTTAGGTACGGTTAATTCATTGTGAATACACGCACAACTTTAAAAAGTTGAGCACCCCTCCTTTCGCAATCTTGTATCTAGCCAAACTGACATTATCATTGGTATTCTTGTCATGTCACCATGTGTACTTTAAAAAGTAACAAAAATATTAACCAACGCCATCTATCGTCACTTCATGTCAAACTCTCATAAATATAAAAAAATAACAATATTTCCCATTCCAGGCGCTAATAGCTCACCAGACCTCCGAATGGGTGGCCTTGGTCCCATATTGGGCGACCTGTAATTGGATCCTTTTCCTTTGGTTACATATACTTATCAAAAACAAAAATTAATTGTATTACAATAAAATAAACTTAAATAAAAAACCTTACTCAAACTTATTTTATTCGTCGTCAAAATTATTCACAATAAGCGCCAACTATCGGCGCTTTAGAACTCTCATAAATATCAAAAAAATAACAAAATTTCCCATTTCAGGAGCGAATAGTCCACCAGACCTCCGAGTGGGTGGCCTTAGTCCCATACTGGGCCGCGTGGCCTTACGAGACCATGGTCCTGCCGAAGAGACCAGTACAGCGGATGACAGACTTGGATGAAGAACAGAAGAGAAGTCTGGCGGAGATGATAAAGCAACTGAACACTAAATACGACAATTTGTTCACCTGCAACTTTCCTTATAGCATGGGGTGGCATGGTGAGTGAAATATTCATCATCAACCCTTATACGTCCCACTGCATGGGCCTCGTCTACAACTGAGGGGGTTAAGGCCATAGTCCACCACGTTGGCCTAGTGCGGTCTGGTGGAACATTTTACAACCTATAATTGATTCCAATGGAGTTGCCAGGTCGCCAAACCGAACGAACCAACCAGTTTGGCTAGATATTTGAGTAAAAGGCCAGACAACCTTAATTATTGAGTGATTTCGTATATCAGTATTAATAGGTACTTCAAAAAATTTTATGTAAAGTCAGTCAAATCGCTCGTCTTAGAAATTTAAAAAGCCAAACAAAAGCTAGACGACGTTTATTTTCCAAATTTTAAATTATTACACTATATTTCTAAGCTTGCTTTGAGTAAAAACAAAATTCATAAAAGAGAATAAATTTAATATGTTTTTCACTATATTTCTATGCTATGACTAAAAAACTAAACCTTAATTTTCCAGGTGCTCCAACCGGCCCAACAGCAAGACCCGGAGATTCTCCACATTGGCTTCTCCATGCTATCTACCTTCCCCCACTACTTCGCTCCGCTACTGTCAAAAAATTCATGGTGGGCTATGAAATGCTGGCCCAACCACAAAGAGACTTAACTCCTGAACAAGCGGCCGAAAAACTAAGAGAAACCGACCATTTAAGACATTACAAGAGTGTGAAGGAATAAATGTTGGGTTTTAATAAAAAAAATTTGGCTGCTTTTGTTTCGTTTTTGTTGATAACGCCATCTTTCGGCACAGTTGTGAAGCTGTTGTATGAAATTTTTAATTAAAGCATTTTTTATCTAAAATCTGGAGTTTATTTTCATTTGAGGTTTACAAATATTAAAACGACTGAATCTAAATGAACGATAACAATATTTAAACTAATTTATGTGCTTGTTCAATAGTGTGACGCTAGATGGCGCTTTACTCTCGTAAATTGTACTTCATACTTGAAATTTAACTACCTTCCTCACAAATGTTTTCTTTTTATTCCATTTATTTCTAAATATTTGAATATGTCCAATGGTTTGTAAAAAAGTAGCATAAAAAAGTTAATTTTTGATGTTAAATACGTAATCAAATTTTGGTTCAGAAGTACCATCATAGGAATCATTAGGAACAAAGTAAAATAAAAAGCAATAAAAATGTACAAGGAACTTTATTTATAACAGGGTTTAAATAGTCTTAGCCTACATTTAGATAATACAAAAATATCTTATTCAAGTAACAATAGCCTGTCTCTTTCTACGTTATTTAATTTCTATAAGAGTGACAGAGATATATTACAATATATCTTTTATTTAGATATGTTACAATCTTCAACACTTATGCATATTATTAAATTAACAAATATTGTAAAGTTAATTGAACTCATATTATGTTGGTAATGCTTTAAACCTCCTTTTCAAAAGTAACAATTATGGTTATTAAATATTCTGAACTTAATTTTCAAAATCCTTTTAATTACCACAATTTTGTCGCAAATAATAGAAAAAATTTCAAAAAGCAAAAGTAATCACCACATTAAGCCAGCTTTAATAATTTTAATCTTTTTTTAGAGTAATATTTACAAAGTTTTTTCTAAAACATTGTTTATAGGCAGAGAGTGTGTCAGTCTTTTATTTGTGCTATAAATTACACATCACTACATAGTATAAAACAAAGTCGCTTTTTCTGTCCCTATGTCCCTTTGTATGCTTAAATCTTTGAAACTACGCAACGGATTTTGATGAGGTGATCCAAGAGGAAGCTTTATATGTATGATAACATCCATTAAATATCAGCATTGCACCCGTGCGAAGCCGGGGCGGGTCGCTAGTAAATATATAAAAGAAGTGACAATCTAATGTGTATATCAAAATTTTTATAATTTATACAACTCAAGTTTGTCATTTCCCAAGCATAAAACTTGTCTGTATTTACCCCATCAAACCACTATGTGTCTATTCACCCCATATCTTCTTATCGAAGATTTATGTTAACTACAAAATATTTTACATTTTAATATGTTTAATGATAGTTATGTTATACAATTCATAAAGATTCAATTGAAGCTAGACATAAAAATTTAGTTGTAAAGTCAAACATTGTGTAAGTCATAATTAATGGATTGCTTTTAGGCGGGAAACGGCCATTACTAACAAAAAAAAATATTATTTTAACTGGCTTTAAATTTACGATCCTAATTAAATTTATGACATTTATTAATTTAACTACATTTCTTACAAAAATTGTCACATTTTTAACACTATTTAAGGCACATTTGTGTTTAAGAAGACACATGTTACGAAAAATATTTTCAAATATAAAAAACATTGGTAAATTTGGCTCATTATTGAGCTATTATTAAAATACTCCAGAGGAAGACAATGTTGACATATTTTACTTCTGGAAACTTTAGAATAAACTTATTTAATAAATACACTCAACTGTCACATACAAAACCATTATTTGTGGATCACATTACATTTCCTCGTTGCGGGGTTCGAACCCGCGACTTCTTGTTTCGCAAGCTAGTTTCAAGCCAACTGTAAAATTTATTACACTTAGTCAAAATTAGACTTTCAAAGTTTATTTTTATATTTCCTAAAATGTCATGTTTCTAAGATTACAACAATTTAACATTTAAAAATGTTATGTAGTGATATTCAAATCACCAAAATAATTATTCTAAACATTCCTAAAAACTGGTACTTTAAAAGATAAACATCATACCAAGAAAACATACTTTAATTTTTCTCATAGTTTCTAAGTAAATATTATATAGAAGAAGGGATTTTATTAACATTTCGTCATTTAGGGTTTGTGAACTTCAAAAACCAAATACAGTAGTCTCCTGGTAATCCGCCAAACGTTTTGCAGGGCAGTGTTGGACTATTGAATTTGTTGGATTATAGAGTACTCTGCTTTAGACCCCCTATAGAGCGGATTTTTTTCGAAAAAATACCTTGTAATCAGACAAATTACAGATTATTCTGTTCATTTTATTATAAATTAACGCCATTTATTGTATTAAAAAAAATTCACAACTACATTAGGAAATAATTGTGTACAAACAAATGTACATATTAAAGTAATCAAAAATTATATATCAATCAATGCATGAAAATATTCATCTTTGTTTTTTTAACATTGTTGAAATGTCGGATTACAAGGGGTGCCGGATTAGACAGGGGCCGGATTACCGGGGGTCCACTGTAAATAGGTTTTAAGTAATAAAAGAATGGCGACTTACTTATAGTAGGATAGATTATTACAATTTGAAGCATGCTTTCATAAAATACTTTTACCTAACTAAACTATAGCATACTGGCCAAAATATTAACAATATATAAACCGTCATAAGTCATGATAGTTCCGAGGTTTAGGCACGCGGTCAAGAACGGCGATCGCGGGTTCAAACCCCAAAGCTCTGACTTTTCAAAGTTATGTGTGGCTTTATAATTATCAAACACTTTAACAGTGTGTAAAAACATCTTCTGCACAGCCAAAAAGTTCCTAGGAATTTCCTAGATACATGGTCCGACAACCACTAGGCCAGCGTGGTGAATTGAAGCCAAAGGTTTTATCCTAAAGCTAAACCCTCCCAATAGCTCAAAGTACCGAAACAATTGAATGTTCAAAATGACAGGTTTTATTTAACAGTTGTCTATGATATTTTGAACCTTAGAAAACTTTATCTAAGTTTGTCTGCATAAATTAATATATAAATTTAATGTCATGTATATAACATGCTAACGACAGTGGCGATACTTCGACCTATGCATCAAATAAGGTTACTTATGACTATAACACCAAAGTACTTTTTATGTCTATAATACAGTTAGAATTGTTTATATATTGCATTAGTAAAGTAATAATGATCATAAATTTTGTTGTTGTTTGAAGAACATAAAAATTTACTGATAATTTGGTGCCCAATTAAGTTTAAATAGCTGAGAAAGAGAAGTTGTGCAAAAGCACATATAACTTTATTCTATGCATCGGTCAACTTAATCTTTGACAATTTATAAAAATGTTATTTATTATGAAAAAAAAAAATGAAAACCTGCATAAAGTCAGTAAAGTAAATAAAGAATCAATTTAAATGTGAAACAGATATATTGCATGCAATTTGATAAAAAAAAACGTAATTTGAGTATTTTCTATGTAAAATACTATGTATAAAAATAACTTAAACTGTCTACCACCATCTTGCCTATCTATTATGCATTAATTTCTGTGTTTCCGTCTCTTATATTTACCACATACATGATTAACCATCTGATAATGTCTGTTAAACTGTTCGTTGCATTCTTCGCATTTAAACCTCCGTATATTGAGATGCCGTTCCCGTATATGTGACTTTAGGCTCTTTTTGAGCATTTCCTTATTACAATAATCACATATGGCCCTGGAATACTGCGATTTGTCTTTTATAGGCAGGAAATTGCAATCGTATTGCTCCATTTCAACGTTTATGTCATTTTTGTTTTTATCGGTGGAGCTACTGGGACATTTCTTAATTTTCACGACATTATCGTGAACCTTTGTCATTTCTACATATACTTCAGTCTGTTTAACCCTTTCTACCCAGGTTTCATTGCACTTTTTCTTTAAAAAAGTTGGTACTGCAGTCTGTGTGCTAAAATGATTTTTTCTTATGTGATAGTGTAGCAATCTTTTCTCACAGTACACTGTTCCACAGGCAGTACATTTGAATTCCGAACGCGGGGCTACGAACAAATCGTCGTGGACTTTAAGATGAGAAATCAAGTTTCTTTTGTCAACAAAACTTCTTTCGCAATGGTCACAAATGTACTGTTTTTTCGATTTTCCCTCGTGAGCTAGCATGTGCCGGTCGTAGACATCGCGTCTGTAGTACTCTTTCATGCACAAAGAACATTTAAAACGAGGTTGAACTAGCCCGTGTTGATATAAATGCGACTTCAAATTGTACTTGCTTCCTAATATTGTTTTGTCACATATAGTACAGCGGTGGCTTTTTTGACTCTTCTCATCAGTTGCACTCATTGTTAAAACACAAAAACTAACTAACACTGAACAAAAATAAACTAAAAGTAAAGAAAAAATAAAAACAACAAAATCGTAGCACTCAGTTCCAAGTGTCACGTGGATTATCAGTTATCTTCAGCCGTGTTAGAAAAGGACAGGGAATTGATTTACTTACTAGAGTGACAGAGTTGCCAATAAAATAATGCTTAAAGTTATAAAATTTTGACACGTAACTCGACAACAATAATCTTTGACTTTTGTCCTGACGTAGGTATTTGATAAAATACGTCATTTATAATCTCCGAAAGGGTAGGCAGACGAATGTTTACTACATCTTTTTATCATTTTTTTTTAAGTTCTACATATTTTCCTCCTCCATACAAATACAAAAACAACTAACAAGTTCTTTTTAAATAAAGAATTATAACAAAAGAAATAGCTTAATTGTTTTTATGAAATTGTTTTAATTCACGTGTGTATCCCATCAACATGATTGGTCTAAGATTCAATTAATAACTCTAAATAAGTCATTTTCTAGGTCAAACCGTTTATAAATGGCGGGTCATGAGTTCGATTCCAGCACGATGTCTGTGGACGTATGTAGACTAGACATTTGCGAACTACAAAAATGTTTCTATGAACGAAAACGAGTTTCAAGTACCTAATTATAAGTAATATTTATTTGATTTATAATATGCGTGTTCTGCGTGTCGTGCATCCATACAATGCATATACTATGACTATTAATTAATTGATTCGTTCTACCCATAACGGATTTAGCACAATTACGATAATAATTTTTCTACGCTCATTAAAATTTATAGTTTTTTTACGCATTTTCAACATTGTAACATAAAACTAGGTGTATTTAAGACTGTATTAGACTTATTGCATCATCATTAGACAATATACAACCCGCTGTCGAGCACGGCCCTCTACATCTAAGACTTGAAAGGGGTTAGGCCTTAGTCCACCACGCTGGCCTAGTGCGGCTTGGCGAACTATACACCTGAGAAATTCCTAAGAACTTCTAAGCATGCAAGTTGCCTCGCCTTTTTTCCGTCACCGTTACTTATCGCATGCGGACGTTTAAAGACATATTTAAGAAACTGCGTCACCTTCAATTTCATAAAAAATATTTATATCCATCAATGAAGGTTTACGAGTATTGATTTTATTTCATTATTGAATGAGATTATTATATAAACAGCTGTCCGTATTTGAAGGTTTTATTTAAAGCGTCTTAAAATGGAATATTGATAATAGTTCGTAAATAGACAAATGATAGCAAGTCAAGGAAATCGTGTTACATAAATTAATTTGACAAAGTTCCGTGATCCGTCATCTTATCCCAAAGGGACGTACAAGATTACGAAATAGTCGACTGTTACTATTACACGATCGATTTCATTATGTCATTTAAGAAAAAGATTTTTATTCATTACTTTGTAGCAATAATAATGAACAAATAAGTAACTTGTACTGTAAAAGTTAAAAAGATCAAACGTATTATTCCATAAAAATTATCACTTGTTCAATTTGACACAGCATAAATAATGGTCCAAGACCAAAAGTTTATGTGTTCCCAATGACTGATATTTAACGTTACTCCAAAACATCTTTAAATATAACAAATAATCTGTCATAAGTATGAATAGAATCAACTTTAAGAACCTCGTATCAAATCATAATAAATTACAAAATGGTTTGGTTGCAATATTATGTTTAAATAAACTGATTTAGCGCAGTGCAGTTTTATTTTACTATATCTATATTACCAATAACAGATATCTCATTTCTTATAGCGCCATACTGAACTACAGTAGTCAATCTTATTTCAAAAGTCGAGTTAGTTGATTATTGATTGCAACATATTTGTATTATTCGACTATTCTAATCATTGTTGACACCGCGACCCACATGTCTATTCATTATTGCCTGGTTCTATCTTGCGCGATATTAAGATTACAAAACGACATAAAAAACGTAATTTATGTATTGAATGATATTATTTAGTAACAATTATTCACGCTTAGTTGTAATATATCTATGTAAATGTTTTCTTTTTTATATAATTTGTGTTACATTTAATTCTATTCTTGTGTTTCGTGTATGGTAGTACGAGTAAAAGCTACAGGTATGTTTGTATGTATATAGACCATTATTAGGCAGGCAAAGCGATTTTATATTGTCCTATGAGCGATAAATTGTAAAATTTTAGCTATTTAGCGAAAGTTTTACCCTATTACCTTGGATAGTATACCCTTCTCTATTACACCTATGAGAAATGACAAAGATACGGTATCTCCTTTTAAAACAGGTCCTATTTAACCTCAATGGGCCAAATAGACCTCAATATCGTTAATTTTCATAGTTATTTACCCGATAATTCAATAAAAGTGCAATAAATACTAGTACAAGATGTGAATAGCAACATGCGAAACGGTAAGTAGCGCCACCTTTCGGTCAATTTTGGAACTTCACTTTTTATATTATTACGAAGCTGTCAATTTTTCGCTCAAAAATTGCTTTGTGCCTGTTATTTCGATAAACAAACTAATATTTAAAAAAAAAAGATTAAAAAGGAGTTTTTAAAGAAAACTGGCTATTGTGATTTTAAATAACATTGAAAAATTATTTTCACTTGTTTTCTGCTGAGTTCGACGGAATATGATGCGTATATGTAAGTTTCAATAATTAATGAATAATTCCGTATTAACAAACTAAGATACGGAATCCTTTTTATTTGAATTCTTACAGATATATAATCACTTGCGTTATTTCTTGGTTTTGTTACATCTTTAAAAAGTACTGCCATATGTGTAAAACTCATTTTATAGTTATTTTTTTTATTTTTATTTACGCAAGGAATTTTTGAAAACTGGTTTTGTCACTTGAATATATTTCGAAAATTAATTCATTAAATTTCCATACAGCTATTATATATGTAAGTTGCTAATTTAAATATGTAAATGTGGCTATTTTTAATGTAGAAAGTGATGTATGGAATTAAAGAACTAATTATAAAATTATTTAGATAAAATGGTGTACTTTTTCTGAAGTTATTAGGTGTTTTAATTGTGACAATTCTTAATCCAGATTTTTAGTAATAAATATAATTTATATTCATGCTCTTTTTATAAAAATAAGTACCTAAATTACTAAAGAGAAAAATCTGTCATACAAAAATATTACTGTAACAATTTTGAATATATATTTTTAATTTCATAGATATTTGCCATCCAAAATTCATGCTCAATTTTTCTGATATAATTTTTCAGTTAAGCTTCTAAAGCATTTTTAATGAAATTTTTAGAAAGCCTTAGATAGTTCTTCAGAGACATGACATGTACAGTAAAATCAGTGTTGATTCTTCCATAAAAGCCCAAAAGCCTTATAAAATTCTGAATTAAATAGTCTTGTAAGCTTTAATCCTTTAAAAATCCTTTATCCTATAAAATCAAAGGCAGCTAAATCCAAGTGAGTCAAATATTCAGTAATCTACAAAAATCGATAACTTTGTTTAGGTGGCTATGATATTTTATATTTTAAAAGAGATTTATAAAGAATGTAAATACCACTAAAAATCAGAATTTTAAATTATAAAAATACCACAATATTTGAGTACAGACTGAATAAATTTGTATTTAACTGTCTTTGATTCCAACTGGCGTTTAGCTGGTTTTGATTTTATAGGCCTCAAATGAGAATATACTGACTATACAATAGAAAATGATTAACTAGACATTTCATAATTAATGTGTAACACTTTTAGGCATCTATGAAAGTACCATTATTGATACTATTAATCTTTAAATACTGACTACAATAAAATTTTGAATGGATCTGGAACAAGCCATGACTCAGTTTTAAAATTGACTTTAATAAATTAACTATCTACTTGTGCTCATTTCAGCAATGTCACGAAGAGAATCGTTAAAGACACAATCAGTGATAACAAGAAGTAAAACACAAGTACGGAAGAAGCCTGGAAGGAAGCCTAAAGTGTCTAAGGCCAAAAGTCCATCACCGATTCCGATACCCAGTCCTAATTCAACGCAAAGCTCAACGTCAGAAGACAATATTGATGGGTTATTAGAACTGATCCAACCAAAGAGTGGGACAAAGTCTAAACGAGGATCTAGAAGCTCTACACCGTCTATCAGTCCACCGTCTACGTCCACAAATGTGAATCAAATGCAATGTTTAAGTCCAACGGAGTCTGATGATGAGATTTTTAATACATTGAAGATTAATGTGCCTAAGAAGAAGAAGAAAGGTATAAAAGCACCTCCAAAGCCGAAATTACTTAAGAAACTCTTTACAGAGTATTACCCACAGAAGTTGAAACGGCCTTCACCGGAGAAGAAACCGAGATTGCAACATAAATATAATTTAAAGTTGGTGTCAAGGAGGAATAAGAGGAAATCCATGTTTCCTAGAAAAGGTAAATGTTTTAGTCATTAAATTAAGTGTTTTGGTACTTATTAGGTAAATAATATACTTTTTATGAGACGGTGAGCTTGGCGCAGTTGGCTAAACGCCAGCTTTTACGAAACTAGAGGCTGGTTCGATCCCCACTGAGACAAATGTTCGTGTGATCCACAAATATTTGCTTTGGGTCTGGGTGTATGAGACCGAAAAGCCTTGTAGTTTCTGATACACGACACAAGACTTGTATCTTAATGTGGGGTCAGAAGTATGTGTGTGACTGTTGGGTGTATTGTTAATTGCGCCGCGGGTTCGATTCCCGCACGAATGTTCCAAGTGTCTCACAGTTTCTGATATCCACGACACAAGACTTTTATGTTAGTTTTCCAACTCCATCTTTAAATTGCCTTTCTGACTAACTTCGTTGCGGGATTATGACAAGTTAGGTCCCCTTTGATTCGCTGAGCTTCATTGCTCGGCGTCAATACTGTGCGTGCTGTTGATCCTGGAGTACACGAGTTATAGTGGCGGGAGTGTGCTGGGATAGGGAAAACTTGTTAGTGTGGGGTCTACTGGGGTACTACTTTATATATATGCGAACTTAACGCCGAAAGCATTCTCTAAAGCAGTCTTTCCCAAAGTGGGCGAAAACGCCCCCTTGTGGGCGCTGCAGGTCTCAAGGTTGTAAGAGACCCAGAAAGAAAATGGGGGCGTTGTGTAGAGGCCTGAGGGGTGATTCGTAATTTTAATTTGCTAGGAGGCCTCTCAGACAACGACTGCATGAGCTCTCGACTCTCAACAACAACTTGTGAACATCTACTAATATGATTAAAAGATTGCTCAAACTCGGTTCTATATTTCTCTCCGCGTAGTTCGTATATCTGTCCTATTTTATTGAATATAGTAAAAATGAAAATCATGTCAATCGGTCGCTCCGTTTTGTAATGAAAGTAGATAGTAAAAGTTTCGTTTAGAATTCTCCGTTAATATACATATATAGGTCACAAATTCACAATAATTAATTATTTAATTTGAACTTATAGTGGTTTTTAAGTAGGTGAAAAAATGGGGGCGCTAAAAAGATATTTATTCTCAAAGTGGGCAGTGAACAAAATAAGTTTGGGAACCACTGCTATAAAGACAACCTTATTTATACAGGGTGTATTCAGATCGTAACCGGTAATGAAGAGTGTTGTAGCTATGGTGATTACCAACCCCTGGCATTAAAGAAAATCCCGACAAAAAAAGTACGTTCTCCTTGCAAACTACATGAAATGATATGAAATGAGATTTATTTCATAAGACATTTACAATTTTTTAAGTATCAACAGGTCCCAATATAGGCAAGCCCGTGTTTTGGGTACCTGTTTACTGTACTGTTACATATTATATTTGATACCGACAGTTGTATGAAAACCTCTCAATGGTTAAGGAGACCCGTGCCCAACAGTGGGACGTATATGGGTTGATGAAAAAGTATGGAAAGCGTCGAAAATTTTCATATTTTGTCGGATTTTTTTTTGACTCCTATGGGTTTGTGATCACTGTAGCTATTGCCAGCCTTAGATTCCGTTCACGGTCTGAATACACAATACATACCAGCCCGGGAATCAAACCCACTCCACACCCACCATTTAATATTTCAGAACACATAGACAGAATAGAAGACTCCGAGAGGATCGTGTACAGCGAGTTAGGAGTTCCCGAGATCATCAGGGCGTTAGAAGCCGAGGGTCACGACCTGGATGAAGAGGATATCCTGGAGATAGCCACCTGCCCCAGCCCTGTGTGGTGGGAGGAACCACCGGACGAGACGTATGATGAAGGTATATATGTATATGATGTATATTTAATATATGTAAGGTATTGGCCTCGAGGTTAAGGCGCGCGGTCGAGAATCTCGGCGGTCGCGTGTTCGAACCCCAGGCACACACCTCTGACTTTTCGAAGTTATGTGTGTATTCACGTTGAATTATCACTTGTTTTTACGGTGAAGGAAAACATCGTGATAAAACCTGCACACCTAAAAGTTCTTAGGAATTTCTTAGGTGTGTAGTCCGCCAACCCGCACTAGGCCAGCGTGGTGGACTATGGCCTAAACCCTCTCAATGGTAGAGGAGACCCGTGCTCAGCAGTGGGCGTATATGGGTTGATGAAGAAGAAGAAGAACAAGGTATCAGTTTTGTTATGGAACTCCGTAACCGAAACAATCGGATATCCGCAATAAAAATAAATCCGTAACCGCCATTAAAAAATTCCGACAAGGAATAAAAATATTGACGTTTTCTACCCAACCTTTGGTATTTAATGTATGTGGGTTGTATGGAGAAACGTCATTTTTTTTATTTTTGTCGAGATTTTCTGTATCGCCAAGGGGTTTTTTAATGACTTTAGATATTACCTGGCTTAGTTTCCGATCACAGTCTGAATACACTCTGTCAGTGTTGGGCATTAATCAATTAACTTTTAATTGAACTAATCAATTGACTAAAAAATTAATTGCAATTAAGTTAATTGCAATTGAATCAATTTTTCTTTATTAACCTATATACGCCCACTGCTGAGCACGCATCTCCTCTACCATTGAGAGGGTGCAATTAAACATTTAATTGCGTGTTACAATTATTTTTTTTAATTAATTGATGAAATAATTAAAACTAACAATTATTTTTTTTGCAAATTTTGTTCAGAAAGGTGGTCCGGTTCTACAACCGGATACATACACCCTTGACATATTCAAGTGTTAGTAAAAATACTTGATACAAAAATTAATTGTTAATTGTTAACTTTTAATTTTTTTTTCGTAAAATAACTAAAAATTGATCAATTATTAATTGTATAAAACCATGATTAATAATTAATTAGTTGTTAATTGCTGTCACTGCAGTTAACAACTAATTAATTGATAATTTTTAATTGTTAGTTTAAGTTAAAATTTGCCCAACACTGCACTCTGTATATAATTATTTGGAGGCTTGACGGCCTTGAGGGCTAGAGTTCAATGCCCAGGCACACGCCACTGACTTTTCGAAATTATGTGTGTATTATTAACGGAACATTTAAAAAGTTGTTAAGAATTTCTTAGATGTGTAGTCTGTTAATCCAGCACTAGGCCAGCATGGTGGACTAAGGCTTAAACCCTTCCAGTTAGCCCTGGACAGCAGTGGGATGTTAATGGGTTAATAATGTGTCTATGAAATCAAACATCTATAATTCTACACCAAAAATATCAATTTGTGCCATAATATAAAATATGTTCTAATAAACATTTTCTTTTTCAGAACCAATAGACAAGTTGATAATAAAAGAAGCCATGAAAATTGAATCCCCCGTACCGTTTGAACAAGATGTCCAACGAAGAGTCACTGAGACACATAAATGTAACGACAAATTCCAGCAAAAGAAGTCCAAATTGGAACAGGTTTTGGGCAATATAAAGACCAAAAAGGCCGGAGATGTTAAAAAAGAGGTTAAATTTGAACCGTTGGAACGAAGAGATACAAGGACATCTGAGAGTAGTGAAGGAGACATCCTCTCTGATATATGTATGAATGATTATGAAGTTCTGAAGAATTTGGAGAAGATTGTCATACCTGTAGAGAAGATCGGTGAAGGTTTAGCTTAAATATGTAAGTGTAGTATATAGCTGTAAATTATACATAAGCTAGTGCCTGTTTTGCATTTCTGCACCTACATTTAGATATGAGTCACTTATAATATGGAGCGAGGCTTTTGCCATTTTTAGGGCAGCTACTGGTTATTTCCTAATGAAGAAACACAATAACAGTTTTTGCAACCTGAATCATCTTTGAATTTAAATCTTTATTTAACTAAAGTAGATTGACATATAAAAAAGAATCCTGACCCAACAATAAACTATGAACTAGACACAATTAATGTGTAATGTTTTTCTATGGCAGTACTGATTAATTTTATAGCTTAATAAGTTCTTGATTTCTATTAAAAAAAAGTTTAAGTGTGTATAATGTCAAAATTATAGAAAATAATTCAAATTTTTTTATTTGCAGATTGCTGAGAAGAAAAATTATGTTTAGAAGAAATATTGGAAGATAATCACACATTGTTAGATGTGTTTTGAAGCGAGAATAAATATTAATAAAATGAAGTGGACAAGAGAAAGTAAAGTGACTAATAGAAGATTGTAAAATAGATACTTTATACTTGTGAAGCTAGAAATAGTGATAGCCTCGAGGTTTAGTCACTTGGTTGAGAATCTCTGCCTTTTCTAAGCTATGTGTATCCACAATTATTTATTACTCGCTTTAATGACCAAGGAAAATGTCTAGATCAAACCGGCACACCGAAAAGTTCTTAGGAATTTCTTTGATATGTAGTCCAAAGACTCGCACTAGGCCAGCATGGTGGACTAAGACCTTAACTCTGAGTTTTAGAGTAGGCCCATGCCTAGCAGTGGGCTGTATAAAGTAGAAGTGGGTAATGGAATTATCAAGTATAGGCAACAAATGGAATCTATAAGCAATACTTAGGAGAATTAAGCAGTGATGGCCTCGAGGTTTAGGCGCGCGGTCGAGAATCTCGGCGGTGTCGGGTTCGAACCCCAGGCACACACCTCTGACTTTTCGAAGTTATGTGTGTATTCAAATTGAATTATCAGTTGCTTTAACGATGAAGGAAAACATCGTGATAAAACCTGCACACCTAAGAGTTCTTAGGAATTTCTTAGGTGTGTAGTCCGCCAACCCGCACTAGGCCAGCGTGGTGGACTATGGCCTAAACCCTCTCAATGATAGAGGAGACCCGTGCTCAGCAGTGGGCGTATATGGGTTGCTGAAGAAGAAGAAGAAGAATTGGCAAAAAATATCCTGATATATTTGTTTCTGCCCACATTATGAAAATATTTGTTAAATTACTTAGATATCAAATTGGAATGTGACTAAATTTATATAAAGCGAGAAAATTTATAAAACTAAAAATATGATTTATTGTCAACGAAATATTAAAGAAGTTGGTATCAAAGACTAACAAGTGATCCAAAAATAATGTGTATATGTTTGAAGAAAACTAAGAGAGAAGGTATATACTCATATTCATATCACTACATTGGGAAGGAGACAACACACACTGCTCCCACATTTTGCTAGCTGTTTTATAATAGAAGCCAAGCTGCCTTTCAAACAGTTCGACCTATGCATCGAATAAAGTTATATGTGCTTTTGCACAACTTCCCTTTCTCAGCGATTTAAACTTAATTAGGTACAAAATTATCAGTAAATTTTTATATTCTTCAAACAACAACAAAATTTATGATTATTATTACTTCACTAGTGCAATATATAAACAATTTTAACTCTATTATAGACATAAAACTTTGGTGTTATAGTCATAAGTAGCCTTATTCGATGCATAGGTCGAGTTATAGACTATATCATCATCATCATCATCATCATCATCATCATCATCATCAACAGCCTTTCACGTCCACTGTTGGACATAGGCCTCTCTCATATGATCTACATAGACTATATGCTGTTGATAATTTCCAAATGTAAAAAGTAACACTGCCTGAACCAGTATTTGAACCTGGATGAATTAGATTGCACGTTGAAGTGCATGAGACAGACAAATCGACCTATGCGCAGAATAAAGTGTATAAAATCTCAACTTCCCTTTCTCAGCGATTTAAACTTAATTAGGCATAAAATTATCAGTAAATTTTTATGTTCTTCAAACAACAACAAAAGTTATGATTATTATTATTTCACTAGTGCAATATATAAACAAGTTTAACTTTATAAAGATGTAAAAGTACTTTGGTGTTACAGTCATAAGTAACCTTATTCTATGCATAGGTCGAAATATTCATAAATTAAGATGTGTATTTGTTACATTGAATCTCTTGTCTGACTTGTGACGGGTTCTATTACTGCTGAGACTAATGTTAGTATGATCTAGAAATATTTGCTTCATTGTGTGTTTGTGAAAGTAAAGTCTTTTGTAGTCTCTGATACACAAGACTTGTATGCTAGTGTGCGGTCAGAACTATGTTTGTGACTGTTGGGTGTATTTATTATTATACAGATGTATTCTAATCGTGATCGAAAACTGAGGCAGGTAATAGCTACGCTGATTACAGTCCTATTGGTGTTACTTAAAAAATTATCTTTTTCCTAACAAAAATGTACATTACAGTACAGTATCTATGGTTCCTAGAAAAACTAGATTTGTTTTTATTTTTTGGCGGTTTTTTTAAAGCCAATGGGTTTGTGATCACCATAGCTATTGCCTGTAATTTTCGATCATGTTCTGAATACACTCTATTTAGCAGCTAAATAGTTGTGCATGATGAAATTAAGACTAAAATTGTTTAAGGTCTGACAACCTCGAATATAGTGAAATTAACCGATAGTTATGGATTATATGTTGTATATAGTTTGTAAGTTAGGTTTAGAAGTATTATTATGTTACTTTCAGTATTTAATATGGAGGTTTTTAATAATTACAGTCTTGGGGTAATCTAGAAGTCTCGAATCGGGCAAATTGGTATTTCCCATTAAGAAATACTCAGTAGCAGCGCGGAGTCTGGAAATGTGCCCAAAAAAGGCAATTATGTGGCCCTGATAAATACTTGGTGTAATTTGGGTGCAGAAATGCACCTCTGCCTACCCCTTTGGGGAATACAGACGTGAGTTTATGTATATATTAGTAATTAGTAATAATTATGTGTGATATCTTTCTTGAGTGATATATGTTTTTCTTACTTTAAAGTTTTAAAAACACAAATTAATAATTGGTAATGTAAAATATTTTTCAACTAAAATAAAATGCTTTGGTATAGCTTTCTATATCAAAGTTACTACAATAAAACTTGTCAGTTGAAAAAGATTATAGTAAAATTGAAGCTGTTAGACTCCTTAGAGCATGAGAATATTGTTATACTTTCATAACAAAATATGACCAGTTATTATTCAACATACCATATGAAAATGAATTATGTTTGAAAAATTTATAAAAGAAGATAATTTAAATAAATACACCCAACAGTCAGATACATAGTTCTGACTCTATACTAACATACAAATCTTGTGTATCATTACGAGAGACATTACTAACACGAAACAAATATTAGTGGATCAAATAAATATTTAGATGCGGGGACCTAACCCGCGGCCCCTCGTTTCGCAAGCTGGTGTCTAACCAACTGCGCCACGGGGCTGTCATATTAATTAATATTCCCACCATCGTAAGCTTGTAATCTTTAAATGAATAAGGGGCCGTCCATATATTACGTTACGTTACGTTACGCAAAACTGACGTCATTACCAGTTTGACAAAATTAAAACATTGTGGATTTGAGAAAAATAGGGTTCAATAATGAATACCTTTAATCACTTGCAAAATATCACAAGAATGACGTCATTTTCGAAAAGTACCCCTCCCCATTTATCTATCATTTACCGTCATCCGCAGACCAACCTCTCCCCCCCTATTTTAGAATGACGTATGGACGGCCCCTAAGTCACGCCTCAATACCAATATCGTGTTCTCATATTATAGCTTTATACATTTGTAAATAATATGTACCTACAATGTTGTAAATAAATACCTACTTTATTGAATTGTTATTTTTATAGTTTGAAATCCTGTTTTCAAATCACATGTTTTACTTTTCGAAGTTATGTTTCACAATAACGAACAAATCGAAATAATAAAGTAACCTTATTTTGATTTTTATGCTAATTATTTTAACGGTGAAGGGAAACATCGGGGGAAAACACATTGTCTACTAGGACTATAGACGTGGACTTTACCGTGGACTAAGGCCTAAACTGTTGTATTATATAACAATAAGGGAACTATCATAACATGGGACATAGTATTACTCGGGTTAAGAATAAATAAACAAATGGGTAAAGTTTAGAGATACAGACGTATAAGCTTATGTATGTAATAACGTAAAAACACTAAAATATAAAGTATATAAATTATAATTTAAGTTTCATCATCAGAATCTTTAGAATCAGAAAAGTAATCCTTATTTTTCTGTTGTAATTTCTTACAATGTGACATAGTAGCAGTCCTTTTATTTTTCATTGACATTCCCGCGCTTTTGTCCATCATAGACAAAATTTTATTTGAATTATATTTGAGATCGTTAGGCGATTTTTTATTTCTTTTAGTCGATTTTATTGCTGCGATCCTATCTTCTCGTTTCTTTTTATTATTTTTAAATAAACTAAACGACAAAGGGTTTGGTTGAGCGATAAGTTTCCTAGCATTACGGTCCCAGACGCCACAATCTTCGAAGCATGCATAATTTCTACCATCGTTTCTCATGACCCTTGAGTAGAAAATTATATTCGATTCGTTGATCATTCTGAATGATATTCCTTTTGGGTCGATCTGAAATAAAGGAAAAGATAAATAATAAGTTCTATTTTTCGCACAACTGATATGAGTCTTAATAGTATATTGAATTCGATACCCTGTAATCTATAACCATAATTAAAAGTAAATCATAAAGTTGTCCAAATTGTAACAGTTTTATCTCTCAATATATACAAGCTATAATTGTATATTATAGTAGTAGTGATGGCCTTGAAAGTTATGTGTGTATTCATAAGTATCACGTGCTTCAGCGGTGAAAGAAAACATCACGAGGAACCCTGCATACCTAGGAGTTTTTAGGCATTTCTTTGCTGTGGTCTCCCCCAACCCGCATTAGATTGGCATGGTGGACTAAGACCTAAGCCTTCACGGTTGTAGAGGAGGACCGTGCCCAGTAATGGATCATGTATGGCTTGGTGGTAATGAAAAGTTGTAGATCTAAGTCATCACCATCATTATTGTCAGCCAATAGTGGTCCACTGCTGGACATAGGCCTCCCCCAATGAGTTTCATCATCATGGGGGTTTATGCCGATACTCGCCAGGCGCAGGCGGGTTGGCGGGTTGGCGAGCGCAGTAGGGGAATCGCATTGATGACGCTGCTGCCCGTCATTAAGCGGGGTGAAGGGTATAGTGAAGAAGAGAGGAGGCTATGGGAGAGGAAAGTGGTCTGTAGGAGTGGATACTGCAGTCACGGAAGGGAAGGTTGGTAGTGACTAAAGTAGCTCGGGGGCCGAGGTCGCGTACTCGTAGCACCTATTCTAGGGCAGACCATGACGACTAGATAGGGGCATCCCTGACCAAAGTAGATCTAAGTATAAATTTAAACCCGGTACCACTGTATGTTTTAGAGAATAGGGGTCTTTACAGACATAGAGACGGACAATAGAGCGATCCTATAAATTTCCAATTTCTATAATTGTTTTTTTTCCTTTTGAAAAACGGAATCAGAAAAAGAAATCATT
Source organism: Cephonodes hylas (assembly GCA_030295005.1). NCBI lineage: Eukaryota > Metazoa > Arthropoda > Insecta > Lepidoptera > Sphingidae > Cephonodes > Cephonodes hylas. Next base: position 3,459,840 of record AP025388.1, on the reverse strand, counting down.
TTTTGGCATCTTTTTTCGCAGTCGATTTAATACTGGCGCTGTTGACTAGACATTTGGATTTAATCCCCGCATAGACAAATGTTTGTGTGATTCACTAATGTTTGTATTATGTTTGTGAGAATAAATTCTCCCATAATTTCTCATACCCACGACACAGTGTGGGATCAGAACTATTTATGTGACGGCTGGGTATATATATTTCTATGCTCACCATATGGTATAGGAAAACATCGTGTTGAAACATTCACACCGAAAAAGTTCTAAGAATTTCCTTAGGTGTGTAGTCTGCCAACCCGCACTAGGCCAGCGTGGTGGACTAAGGCCTAAACCCTCACAATGATAGAGGCCCGTGTCCAGCAGCGGGACGTGTATAGGTTGATAATGATACTTGCCGTATAAATAGTAGTTATATCACAATAATCCTTTCCGTTGCATAGAAGGGAGGGATAATTTTTTCCAGCTTTATAATCTCGAGTTATCCGATATATAGTCTCCATAGGATTGTCGCAGCTGACACCCAAATCCTCAAATCTTATTAAAGTCGGGCAGTCATCGTCAAGTTTGAAAGGTTTTAAGTAATTTATAGCGCATATCTCGCTTTTGTCTTTGATCGAAAACAATTCGTATGGACATGGCGGTTTTTCTTCTATAATCTGTGGATTTAAATGTCAAAACATTTTGGAGGGAAAATAAAAATTGACTATTTCAATATCATCCCATAGCTTACAACACCGCGTAAGTAATTTTGCAAACTTTACAGGAGACGAAAAAAACTGTGTGGTGTTGAGAGACCAACCGACGTGCGCGCTGCAACTACTTTCCGAATTATTTCTGCTAGGCTAAAACCTATATCTTGTGAGCTATGGTTCGACGCGCAATGAGTAGCTCTATCTAATGAGATTAAAATGTAAAATCCACCAATTTTCGACTCGAGCGGTGTTGTTAGCTAAGGGACGATATGCTAAATTTAAAAGTTTACATTAGGTGTACAATAGTTTTTTTCGTATGCCTAGTGTTTGGCTTTGAATTGATGGATCCCAGTTTTTGATTCCAAGTTTGAGAAATATTCCCTAATATTGTTAAGTGGGCAATTATAAAATTACCTTCAAAATGGCAACAAGGCAAAACAAATTATAGAACAAAACGGCGCTTAATTAGACCTAAATCGGATTTATCTAACCATACTTAAACCCCGTAATTTCATGCAAAATTAACGGTTTTTTTTCAGTAAACATATTATTATTGCCTTAGGAATACTGATGCAGGCATAAATGAAGTTTTCATGCTTAGATAATAATGTGTGTTGTATTCTCCTTACCCAAAATCCACCGACTTGGCACCCCGTGCAATTTTTTTTCACAATACTTTCACAAACATAACAAATCATCTTTTTCCTTCCTTTCTGTGACACTTGGCGCCAAGTCCGCCATTTGAAACCTCTCTTGTAAATATACTTGACTCCTTTCATTGCCAAAACTGCTTTTAATTCATCTTCAATATAACTTATTTCATTTATTTTGGTGTTGTTTTCATTAATTTCGTAATGCACTATGCCATCTAAATACACGGTATTATTAAACAAATATTTGTCTAATAATTCAGCTCTCTTATTTTTTATAATTTTATCCTTTTTGTTTGTTAAGAACTTTTTTCGTAAATCTGACTCTGACATCGTTTCATAATTAGGTAAGTTGAATTCTTGATATATTTCACCGACAACCATATTTAAAAGTGCAAAAATTACTAAAACCTTGAAAATCATTTATAGGTTAAGTCTGTAACGAAATCTATCAATGAATGCGTAGTGTGGATGTAAAGGAACTGTTTTGTAAACATATTCTTGATAAGAGATGTTATTCTTTCATAAATGCGCGATTGACTGAAAGAAACTAGTAATATTAGTGATGTTGGTTTGATGAAACATTATCTTCTTTCTTATTTCTTATTCTATATATTAGGGATCTAGAGAGTATGTCTTCTCCTTACAAATATAGGTATATAAGCCAACATGTCCCCATTTACCCCTTTTTAAACCATCCATCCTTTCTTTAGTATTCCTCTGCTTTTCTATCCTCCATATTTCATACTCATTAGGTACTTTTACTTTCATTGGACGTTGGTCTGGTGAAACATACTTTTTCAAATGCGTTGTGATTGTCAGCGAATTCAAACAAAGTCCGTACAAAACATACTTTTTAAAATACATTGAGAGGTAATTCACTTAGAAATATTTTGGACTCCATACATTTTCAGAGATTTATTTATCAAGGGGCAAAATTGAATAATACTTTGCCGGAACCGGAAATCAACGTTTTACTTATCCATCGCTGCACACGAATGCCACGAAACTTAAGAACTGCGGGATGTCGTAAACAGTTTATTGCTAGTCAAGTTATTTCTGGTGTGGTTATGCTTTGCCTAGATGCATTTATGCACCCGAAACCTTAACTTTTTTTAAGTACTATTAGACAAATAGAGATTTTATTAAGGGTATATTTCTACACAGGAAATCGGAGACTAGTTTCGCAGGATATGTTTCTAATCTTACTTTGCTTCAACTGGGTATCGAACCTGGGTGCTCTATGTGCAGGGTTGGGCAGTATTTTAATTACTTGTAATTAAAATACGTAATTGAAATACAAATACGTATTTTGTATTTGTATTTTAATTACTTCCTTAAAATGTAATTTGTAATTCGTATTTCAAATACCTGACGCCGAGGTATTTTGTAATTAGTATTTTAAATACTTGAGGCTTTAAAATACATTAATATTAAAATACAATTAACCACCATGAGAGCAATAGTGGTAAGTGGCGAGAAACGGCATAATCCTCACAATGAGTGAAACTAGGACCAGGCCTCCAGTGCCCGGCAGCCCCACTATTCCTGATTATGGTAGCGGCCATGGTAAGGGCGGGGCAGGGGGTGCTAAGAATCCCCGGGTTGGCCCCGGCTACCACACCCAACGACGACTGGCCATGGTTACACACAACATACGCATTTTGAGGACAAACGAGAAGATTGTTGATTGAATTGAGTGGATAACACTGGGACATACTGGGGTTGTCGGAAGTCCGAAAGATCGGGGAGGACATGACAACCCTGAAGTCCGGTGTCCCGAGGAAGAGTCGGATTTCTCATCCACAGGTCTCTCATTAACAACATCGTATCCAATGAAAGTGTGTCGAACAAGGCAGTGTACCTCATACTCAGAATATCCAAAAGAGCTCTCGACTTCAGACACAAGTTGTGACCGTCTTTCCCCAACGGTACTCCGAGGGACATTCTGTTGGCCGATGTATCGCGCGTCACTCGTACTATCATCTGCATAGCAATGCATGCTTTCGATAGACATCATGTCATTGATATGATTATGCAGGATGAAGAGTGTCGGCAATAGCACCGACCTTGAGGAACGCCAGCATTAATGGTCATGGTCTCGGAGCAACAGCCGTCAACGACGACCTTGATGCTTCGACCATCCAAAAAGCTGGCGATCCACTTGCAGAGTCCCTCGGGGATCCTATATGCTGGAAGCTTCGCCAGAAGGGCGCCGTGCCACACTCGGTCGAACGCCTACGCAATGTCTAGGCCGACGGCAATAGCCTCACCCCCACTCTCCAAGGCCTCCGCCCAGCTGTGCGTGAGGTACACAAGAAGATCGCCAGCTGACCGACCGTGTCGAAAGCCATATTGACGGTCGTTAATCAGCTGGCGATCCTCAAGGTACCTCAGGATCTGAGTATTAATAACTCGCTCCATGACCTTGGAGAGAAGGGATGTGACCGCTATCGAAAGGGGGGGGCCGCTGCAGGGGGCTTCCGACCGATCCCGGTGGAAGTCATTGGGAAAGACCTATGTCCAGCAGTGGACTTCAATAAGCTGATGATGATGATGATGAATCTTTTTTTCCTTATCTTTCCAAACCATGCAGATTACTTATTAACTATTTTGTAATTTGTATTTGGTATTTTAATTACAAATAGCTAAAATACTGTATTTTGTATTTTATATTTCAAATACCTTACTTAAAAGTATTTTGTATTTCGTATTTTAATTACTTGTGATAAAGTATTTTGTATTTTGTATTTCAATTAAAGTTAAGCATGTATTTTGCCCAGCCCTGTCTATGTGCGACCACAATTTTGATGTTTGCAGTATTTTTCCGTAAAATATGGGTTGGTTTCGGTTAAAGACTTTACTCGCAAAAGATAAGAGTAAGCTGCAATTTTTATTATAATCACCAACTATCTGTAAGATATTGATAGGCGACGACGGATAAATTGATTTGAGTCTATTAACATGATTAAAGAGGTCATCAGCCAGAGAACCAGGGTTATTGGCATTGCCCGCAAAATTAGTACGTTAAAGTGAACTGTTGGACTGGAGACCGCGCTTAAGTAGACGTAATGTGGGACGACCTGCAGCTCGATGGTCCGACCACTTGAGGCAGATGCTGAACACAGGAATGGTTGGCGCCTACGTGGGAAATCCTACGTTAAGCACTAAACGGTGATGAGTAGTTAAAAATAAAATAAAATTAAGTTTTTATTTTAATATTAGGACAAAAAGTAACAATGTCATACCTGTTGGTTCTGTGTAAATATAAAAAGCATCCAATTGTACCCGTTTATTAATAAGAATATTTATTTCATTCAGTCCATAAATACTTTCTCTGCAATGCTAAAAGTCTTAATTTCGAGTCCCTGAACCGCTACTAGTAATGAATGAATGACATCGCTAATTGACGTGCACCGTTCATTCCATTCGAGTAACAATGTCCAATTCATTCATTTGTAGTCCCAGTATGGACGAGGGTGGTAGTGTCGTGTGCTCAGTCGACGTATCTATTGTTTTTAACGCTTGACGTGTTATAGCAACGAAATATACATTGTGACATGGACAAGTGAGTCCGAAACTGTTTGTTTGTGTTTAGTTTTGTGAATTTTGTTTTAATTTTTTTTCGTCGTCAGCTGACGCTTCTAATGGTGAGTACGTTACTCCTCGGTTATAATACGAGCTCTTTATGAGTACATAATTGTACATACGTATAAATTATAATTCAAACGTTGTACGGAATGTTACGGGCTATTTTATTGCGATAAAATGGTTGCGAAGGATATGTGTGTAATTTTTATCGTATACTTACACAATGTACAAGATACATTGTTTCAAGAAAGGTTTTTTGATCTTTACCATATTTCATCACCCTTTGTGTCGCTAATATCTTTTAAAAGTCATTAATTACGTATTTAGTGGTGAGTAATTAGTGCCATATTGTAAACACTATTTTTGTTTTTCGAACGTTCGTGGAAATGCCGAAGGTGTTTGTACCGTGCAGCCTTGCGCTTTTTTTGTTTTTATTTGTCTGCCCTAGAGTGAACCAGGACAAATGCCAAATGAAAATCTCGTCAGTAAAGAAGTTTTAGCGTTTTTAAACCTTTACTGGACTTTTGACTGCAGAAAATTCTCTTTTGAGGATTTTTTGGTCACTTTTGTCCACTTGCCATACTTTAGAATGTTATTTAAATGTTCTATAGGTTTGATGTTTTTTGGGCCAAGGAAACAAAGGCACAAAGCTCTTATAACTCAGTAGTGAAGTTTCTATCTGATAGTACTTTTGTATGATTAATATTTAGTTGGTAATTGTTTGTTTTTATGCTTTGCAGTGGTATATATCTTATAACAGTTAATTTTGTGGGAAGTAAATTGTTTGCCAGTTTTTTAAACTCAATTTTTTGTTTCATACAGTACATCCTTCTCTTCAATGATTTTACTTACAAAACTATGTTAAGATTTTCATGTAATGTCCATAAATGGACATTGTAAAGGAATTATATAAAAATGATGAATAATCTTCACACATTTTAGAGCAGTAGTAATGCTTTACATAATGTATAGATATTTTGTAAATTAACTGTGAAAAAACCATAGATAAGAAATGTACTCATACTACTTTGCCATAACAATAAAACAAATTCAATTGAAATCAGTAATATTTTTAAAGAAATGAAATGTTTATATAGATAATATAAACCCTATTTGTGATATCTTTTCTCTTTATTGAAGGCAAGGGATTGTGGCCCTTACAGCCTCAACACATTATGTACACTTTCAAATTAAAACTATTTGATTTAGGCTTTAAGTAAGTCTTTATATTAATATCAAATTATAATTATCTTAACTGAACACTGTCCAGCAATGAATACCTATAGTTCAATGATTAGAACATACTTGGGAATAATTTATTAAGAGTAAAAATATATTGAATTTAAATACTTTTACCTAAATATTTTTATATATTGTAATAAATATTGTTTTGAAATGAAATAAACCTATGATACTCTTTGTATTATCATTGTCAATCATTATAATTACTAAAATTAAGTATTCAATAATAATAATTTATTGTCTCTCCACCCGCACAAACTTGTCACTGTAACTTTTAATCATACTGTATTTAAATATCAAAACAGTTTTGTTGATTTTATATTTTTTTCGGGTCTGGGTGTTTGTGAGACTGAAAAAGAATCTTGTAGTCTCTGATACCCACGACACAGGTCTTGTAACCTAGTGTGGGGTCAGAACTGTGTATGTGACTGTTGGGTGTATTTATTTATTTGTTTCATTGAAAACCATCAGTTTTACATTTCCATTATGCATATTAAAATATAAAAAGCAGTGATGGCCTCGAGGTTTGGGCGCGCGGTTTATAATCTCGGCGGTCGCGGGTTCGAACCCCAGGCGCACACCTCTGACTTTTCGAAGTTATGTGTGTATTCACATTGAATTATCACTAGCTTTAACAGTGAAGGAAAACATCGTGATGAAACCTGCACACGGAAGAGTTCTTAGGAATTTCTTAAGTGTGTAGTCCGCACTCCCGCACTAGGCCAGCGTGGTGGACTGTGGCCTAAACCCACTTAATGGTAGAGGAGCCCCGTGCTCAGCAGTGGGCGTATATGGGTTGATGAAGAAGAAGATATTAAAATATACATTATATTCAGTGATGACAATGACACAACATTTAATGTAGTTTTACGTATTATGATTATAAACATATTTGTTTATTTTTCAGCCTAAGGCATAGTTTGTTTTAAGCCAGCTTGTAAAACAATAGGCAACAATTTTAATCCCCAAGACCAATGTTTTCTTGATCCACAAATATTTTGCCCTATGCGCAGAATAAAGTTATATGTGCTTTTGCACAACTTCTCTTTCTCAGCGATTTAAACTTATTTAGGCACAAAATTATCAGTAAATTTTTATGTTCTTCAAACAACAACAAAATTTATGATCATTATTACTTCACTAGTGCAATATATAAACAGTTTTAACTCTATTATAGACATAAATAGTACTTTGGTGTTATAGTCATAAGTAACCTTATTCTATGCATAGGTCGATTTATTACTGTTCTGTGTGCTTGTGAGGCTGAAAAGTATCTCATGACTGTTGGGTGTATTTATTTATTAAATGTATTGAGCAGAAACGTACAATGAAAAAGACAAGTTATACTTTAGCATTGATTAATTACTATGAGTCATATATTTATCACATGCTACATAGTAACAAAATATTATATAATGGTAACATACTATTCTATGAAGTATTTTATGTACACAATTGAATGGAAAATAACATTGGCCTCTGAGTCTAGGCGGTTTGACTATATTAACGGTCGCAGGTTCTAACCCCAGGTACACATCTCTGACTTTTTCAAGTTATGAGTGTACTGACAATCAATTATCATGCACTTTAAATTAAACTGGGACATCTTAAAAGATATTAGGAAGTTCTTAAGTGTATAGTCCGCCAACCTGTACTAGGCCAGTGTGGTGGCATACGGCCTGAATCCTCTCAGTTGTAGAGGAGGCCTCTACCCAGCAGTGAGACATATATGGGCTGATGAGATGAAATGATGAGAGATTGAGGTAGCAAACATTTCCCTTCATCAACCCATATACGCCCACTGCTGAGCACGGGTCTCCTCTACCATTGAGAGGGTTTAGGCCATAGTCCACCACGCTGGCCTAGTGCGGGTTGGCGGACTACACACCTAAGAAATTCCTAAGAACTCTTAGGTGTGCAGGTTTCATCACGATGTTTTCCTTCATCGTTAAAGCAAGTGATAATTCAATGTGAATACACACATAACTTCGAAAAATCAGAGGTGTGTGCCTGGGGTTCGAACCCGCGACCGTCGAGATTCTCGACCGCGCGCCCAAACCTCGAGGCCATCACTGCTCATCAGCAAACATTTATGAATGAAAAACTATGAAAGTAAATAAGGTTAAATATGTAGGCCTTTCTGTTAAATAATCAAGTTCCCTGATATAACAGCTTTATTAGACAGCTTACTTGACAATAATTTTGGGTTAGATAACACTGTTTAACAAAAAAAAGAAAATTCTTTGAGTGATGGGTTGTGGTTGGGTGGTGATGGCATGGGTTGTACTTCATATATTCAGATTATACTATCACACAGATATAAAAAAATGTGATTATTTAAATAAAAAAAATATTTGCTTTTATTTTTTAAGAAATCGCCTCTATGTCAATTTTTTGTATACATTCATTGATTGTATTTTCCCGATTTTTACTCACAAAAGCAAATTCAGAAATATTTTTTGTTGTAATTCTTATTTCTAGGTTTAAAAGGAATAAAAATAAATTATATATAACCCGTGCGCAAAATTGCTGTTGACCGTTGTAATTAATTATATTTTTTACGGGGTATTTTGTAAGGCGTATAGTCCGTGAACCCTCTTGCTTGTGGTGAGACGTATAGGGGCTGATAATGATGAAATTTACCTATGCGCAGAATAAAGTTATATGTGCAAAATATCAACTTCCCTATCTCAGCGATTTAAACTTAATTGGGCACAAAATTATCTGTTACTTTTTTTGTTCTTCAAACAACAACAAAAGTTATGATTATTACCTCACTAGTGCAATATATAAACAAGTTTAACTCAAAGACATAAAAAGTACTTTGGTGTTATACTCATAAGTAACCTTATTCTATAGGTCGAAATATAATCTAAAGACAAGAATTCCCTGTGCGTTAGCCATATCTCACAATTGCGTTTAATTGAAAAGTATGTAAACAAGTTAATTGTTTGTTACTGAGTCATTGTCGGCGCTAGCCCGCGATTAATGTTGAAGTTGAAAAACATCGCGCGGGAAACGGTTGCGCATAGACAAGCGACGTTCAAAAATCGGATGTTCCGTTTTTTGAAATTTTGTTTTTGGAATGTTGGTGTTAAGTTTTTGTTTCTTTTTTTAAGTAAAAGGACATGATTTCCATAGACAAAAATATAGAATTTAGTTAGTTCTGTCTTTAAATTTGAGTTATAATTCGAATTCTAGTTTATGTATTGGTTATTGTGGGCTCAGGATATACTCATTTATATGGCAAATTACTTTTGTTGAAAGGTTTAAAACGTAAAGATTATTCGGAATTTTGTAAGGCAAGCTGGACTTTAGGTCTTCAATGGAAGTAATGACAATTGTCAGAACTTTGTATATGACTGTTGGGCGTATTTATTTAAATATCGCTGAATTGATATAACATATAAAATTATATTTATTAGTACAAAACAGATGGGTGTGTCACACATTACGGGGTCACAAGATAACGCCATGACGCACGATGTTTCGATGGATAAAAACATCGGTACGGCCAAGGCCGCAAGTCATATGATTGCAAATTAACAAGATGCCTTTGACAAAAAGTATAAAGCGGTCTTATTAATTCTATAGTTTTTTAAATTAAATTATCTTGTAGTGTTTTTTATCAAACATATGGTGAGACAAATAGATCGAAGTGGATTAAATATTTAAAAATGCTTTCATCATCATCATCAGCTCATATATGTACCACAGCTGGGCAGGGGCCTCCTCTACAACTGAGGGGGTTAAGGCCTTAGTCCACCACGCTGGCCTAGTGTAGGTCAGCAGACTAAAAACGTAAAAAATTTCTAGGATATTTTTTAAGTGTGCATGTTTCCTCGCGATGTTTTCTTTCACCGTTAAAGCTAGTGATAATTCATTGTGAATACACACGTTACTTCGAAAAGTCAGAGTGTGCCTGGGGTTCGAACCCGCCACCGCGGAGTTCGACCGCGTGCCTAAACCTCGAGGCCATCACTGCTTAGCAAAAGCTAGTATAAATATACATAAATACAAACATTATTTTATAACTCAACTAGCTGTTGCCCGCGACTTCGTCTGCGTAGTCTACAGGGTTGAGTTCAGATAGAAAATAAGTTATAGTCAATTTTACTTCTCAGAGTCCTATTTATGCACATACCAGAAATCATTCAAATCGCTTTGGTAGATCCAGAAATACCTATTCCCACCAGAATACTACATTTTCCGGGATAAAAGCTATCCCATGATAATTCTGTGAGCTCTACCTCTCTCTATACCAAATTTCAAATCGCTTTGGTACATCCAGAAAACTAAAATGGCTATTAAAAAATAAGGGTTGATCGTCGAAGGGTGAAAATTAAGGATTGTATGTATTTTTGTATGTTCTATCATAAAACAATAGAAACTAAAAATTTTGTCTAAAAAATAAAATAAAAAAATTTAGGGGTAGACTACCCCTAACATTTAGGGGGATGAAAAATAGATGTTGGTCGATTCTCAGACCTACTCAATACGCTCACAAAATTTCATGAGAATCGGTCGAGCCGTTTCGGAGGAGTATGGGAACGAAAACTGTGACACGAGAATTTTATATACAGGGTGTATTTAGACCGTGATCGAAAACTGAGGCAGGTAATAGCGAGGGTGATCACAAACCCAGTGGCGATATTAAAAACCCCGACAAAAAGTAAAAATTTTGACGTTTTCCATACAACCATGGGTGTTAAAAGTATGTGGTTTGTATGGAAAACCTCAAAAATTTAATTTTTTGTCGCGATTTTCTTTAATGCCAGGGAGTATGTAATCACTATCGCTATTACCTGCCTCAGTTTTCGATAACGGTCTAAATACACCCTGTATAAGATAAAAATCCAGTCATCATCATTTGATGATAAATTTAATAAATAAATAAATAAACCCAACAGTCACACACATAGTCCTGACCCCACACTAAGATACGAGTCTTGTGTCGTGGGTATCAGAAACTACGAGAGACTTTTCGGTCTCACAAACACCCAGACCCGAAACAAATATCTGTGTATCACACAAACATTTGTCTCGGTGCGGGGATCGAACCCGCGGCCGCTCGTTTCGCAAGCTGGTGTCTAGCCAACTGCGCCACGGGGCATTTGATGATGAATCGTTTAGAGCAATCGCTACGAGAGATACGTTATCATACTTATGATAACAAGACCTTTATCACTGCAATTACTATACGAAACAGGAAATGTAAATACAGTATGTCGTGTTTGCATTTTGTGTTGTCAACTCGCGTGTTTTTGTGTGAGTGAATGTGGTGCTAAAGTGATGATTGTACTAAATACTATGTTTTTATTGGTAAGTAAATTGCGTGTAATTTTAACATTGTTATTCCTTTGTCATGTTCCCATAATCGATTGTGTTGGTCAGTTAATTATTGTTTATAAAATACTATACAAACTAAAAAAATTATAATGTTACTCTTCATCAACCCATATACGCCCACTGCTGAGCACGGGTCTCCTCTACCATATCCATAGGGAAAGGGTTTAGGCCATAATCCACCACGCTGGCCTAGTGCGGGTTGGCGGACTACACACCTAAGAAATTCCTAAGAACTCTTAGGTGTGCAGGTTTCATCACAATGTTTTCCTTCACCGTTAAAGCTAGTGATAATTCGTTGTGAATACACACATAGCTTCGAAAAGTCAGAAGTGTGTACCTGGGGTTCGAACCCGCGACCGTCGAGATTCTCGACCGCGCGCCCAAACCTCGAGGCCATCACTGCTTCTAATGTTACTAATCTGCTATTAAAACTTAACCTATCATTATTAGCTCCAATAAGTATCGATACTTCCATAAAATACAAAAGCGTTACACGTTAATTGTGTAGTGTCTAGTTTATAGTTTATTGTGGGCTCAGGATATTCTCATTTATATGCCAAATTGCGTTTGTTAAACAAAGATTTAATGCTTAAAGATTATTATTTGAAATTTCATATTATGAACTGGGCTTTACGGCTTCTATGGTACCACCCAGTGGCGGTACTTCCATAGAAGCCCGAAAGCCCGACTTGCCTTACATAGTTCCGAATAACGAACTTAACGATTGTTTATTTATAAAATAACGCTATAAACGTGAATGTGAGTACTAACCGGTAGGTATTTATTAGTCCTACGTACCAAAAAAAATATGCTGCTACTAAATAAACATTTGGGCTTGCCTTAGTTTGACACCCTAGGCACGCCACTGGTACCACCATTGATAGATCATCATTATCAGCCCATATACGTCCCACTGGTGGGCACAGGCCTATACAAAAGAGTGGGTTTGCGCCTTAGTACTAAACTTATTCCTATTTTTAATTAAAAGTCATCGTTAATTGTGAAAAATGAAGAAATATGTCCAATAGTAAGTGGGCACACTTTGTTGTAGGTGTGACTGGACAAAAGAATCGAACTTTGAACCATACGATACGTGTTCGTGCAAACATGGCGCTTGGGTGTCATATTCTGATATAATCGTGTTACACTTGAGTAAACATAAAAATATAGACTCAACAACCACACACATAGTCACCTCACGCTAACATACAACTAAGCCGCACTAGGCCAGCGTGGTGGACCCATTAAATTTTTTGAACGCCTATGTCATTTTTAAGGTCCTTTTTTATCCATTCCAAATCGGATCAAATGATCCTAAAACCTTCATCATCATCAACAGCCTTTCACGTCCACTGTTGGACATAGGCCTCTCCCATGGCACGCCACTGGGCTCGATCTTCGGCCCTCCTCATCCAACCGCTGCCAGCTACCTTGCGAATATTAATATTATATCCTAAAACCTTACCTGGGATAAAAAATCCTATGTCACTATGTTGGGTCCCATCTATCGTGCTCTCCTTTTGCGAGCATGTCATGTCGCAGAAGGAGAGTGCGGAGCGGGATCGTGAACGGAACGATCCCGCCCGCCAAAGGCGTCGAAGAAGGAGGCGCCGGGTCTAGGTTCCGGGCGCCGGTTAGTGGGGGGGTAAATGCACCTCCTCAAACCTGAGGAGGCCGAGACGCTCTCGTCTCGGAGGCACACTGGGCGACTGCGGAACCATTGTGGGCGTTCCTTGCCCACGTACCGTGGTCGCCCTACTTGGCGCGAAGACGGCCACTTAAAAAAAAAAAAAGGGTCCCATCTATCGTCGTACCAAAAATCATTCAAATCAGTTCAGTAGATCCAGAGATTTACTCTACAACGTCACAAACTTACTAACTTTCATCATCATCATCATCATCATCAGCCAATCGAAATCCACAGCTGGACATAGGCCTCCCCCAATGACTTCCACCGGGACTGGTCGGAAGCCGCTTGCAGCCAGCGACGTCCCGCGATGTCACTAACTTTACTTCTTTATAATATTAGTATAGATCAACATGTGGTTTTCCTCTCGATAAGTTAGCAACAGCACACAATTGTACTCAGTAAGTCGGTTGAGGATAACTGCTTGAAAACCTTAGCCGGGTAAGGTAAGGTCTTGTTACATTCTCATATAGCGTCGAGGTTAAGACGGTTGAGAATCTCGCCGGTCGCGGGTTCAAACCCCAGACACACTTGACTTTTTTAAGTTATGTGTTTATTTACAATGAATTATCACTCCATAGCTTTTGCTCGCGACTCCGTCCGCGTAGACTACAGGGTTGAGATCAGAAGGAAAATAAGTTGTAGTCTATTTTACTTCTCTGAGTCCTATTTATGTCCATACCAAAATTCATACAATTCGGTCAAATTGTTCAAACGTTAAACCGTAACGCGTCGATCGGCGCCTTGTGCATCATTACTGCGCGCTTGATCAATTTTTTAAAACTGCAATATCTTCTAAGATACTCAGTGACATCGAATGATGTAAAGGGCAATTTTATTTAAAATTAAATACTTGTAATGAATAACGTATTTATTTGGATAAGGATTAATATCATATTTATAAAAACACCTTCACAAATAAAACTTTATTTTAATATAAATTTGGTTAGGATAAAAAACGTTATAGTGAGCCAACCTTAAAAAATAGACATATGCTGTCGCGGACTTTTTTTTAGAACTTTTAAAGAGGAACATTTCTCTCATACATTATTTTAGCGAAACTTTAACCGTTTTCGCAGCGCACGCCGCGGAAGCTCACAAAAAGGAAAAAATGTCCCCGATTTCGAAACATTCTTTATTGCTGCTCCGCTCCTATTCGTCGTAGCGTGATGTTATATAGCCTATAGCCTTCCTCGATAAATGTGCTATCTAACAATGAAAGAATTTTTCAAATCGGACCAGTAGTTCCTGAGATCCTAGCGTTCAAACAAACAAACAAACAAACAAACAAACAAACAAACAAACTCTTCAGCTTTATAATATTAGTATAGATTTAACGGAAAATATATAAATTAGGCCAACGTCGTGGACTAAGGTCTAAACCCTCTCAATGGTAGAGGAGTGCCTAGCAATGGAACGTATCCGGGCTGGTGATTATGATGTAGAGAAACTTTCGTTGTAAATATTTTTTACTAGCTTTTGCCCGCAACTCCGTCTGCGTGGACTACAGGGTTGGGTTCAGAAAGAAAATAAGTTGTAGTATTTTACTCCGCAGAACCCCATTTACTTCAATATACAAAAATCATACAAATCGGTCAAATTGTTTCAACGTGAAACCGTAACGCGTCGGTCGACGCCTTGAGTATCATTATTGCGCGCTTGATCATTATTTTGAAACTGCGATATCTTCTAAGATACTCATTGAAATCAAATGATGTAAAGGGCAATTTTATTTAAAATTAAATACTTGTAATGAATAACGTATTTATTTGGATAAGGATTAATATCATATTTATGAAAACACCTTCACAAATAAAACTTTATTTTAAAATAAATTTGGTTAGGATAAAAAACGTTATAGTGAGTCAACCTTAAAAAATAGACATATGCTGTCGCGGACTTTTTTTTAGAACTTTTAAAGAGGAACATTTCTCTCAAACATTATTTTAGCGAAACTTTAACCGTTTTCGCAGCGCACGCAGCGGAAGCTCACAAAAAGGAAAAAATGTCCCCGATTTTGAAACATTCTTTATTGCTGCTCCGCTCCTATTTGTCGTAGCGTAATGTTATATAGCCTATAGCCTTCCCCGATAAATGTGCTATCTAACAGTGAAAGAATTTTTCAAATCGGACCAGTAGTTCCTGAGATCCTAGCGTTCAAACAAACAAACAAACAAACAAACAAACAAACAAACAAACAAACAAACAAACTCTTCAGCTTTATAATATTAGTATAGATTTATCTAAATTTGGTGGTTTTAAATTCGAGTAGTGGACTCAGGCCAAACGCCTAGTCAACTGTTACAAAAACCCATACCCAGCAGTGGGACTTTAACAATCTATGATTTCAAAACATAGTTAAATATTGGTACATTGTCCCCTACTTAACTGATAGTTAATCTTATCATAACGT
The DNA here is from genome assembly GCA_030295005.1 of Cephonodes hylas. Taxonomy (NCBI): domain Eukaryota; kingdom Metazoa; phylum Arthropoda; class Insecta; order Lepidoptera; family Sphingidae; genus Cephonodes; species Cephonodes hylas. The sequence goes on along the minus strand of AP025388.1, from coordinate 3,444,219 downwards.
TAGTGGTGAAATTTTCCTTATTTACAGTTAAATCGTTTACTTCTTCATCAACCCATATACTCCCACTGCTGAGCACGGGTCTCTACCATTGAGAGGGTTTAGGCTATAGTCCACCACGCTGGCCTAGTGCGGGTTGGCGGACTACACACCTAAGAAATTCCTAAGAACTCTTGGTGTGCAGGTTTTATCACGATGTTTTCCTTCACCGTTAAAGCAAGTGATAATTTAATGTGAATACACACATAACTTCGAAAAGTCAGAGGTGTGTGCCTGGGGTTCGTACCCGCGACCGTCGAGATTCTCGACCGCGCGCCCATACCTCGAGGCCATCACTGCGCGTCAATCAATCGTTTACTAGACTAAATAAATAAATACACCCAACAGTCACATACATAGTCCTGACCCCACACTAGGATACAAGACCTGTGTCGTGGGTATCAGAAACTACGAGAGACTTTAGGATATAATTCAGTTCATTTATATATATAATTCTAGTTTCTACTTGAAGAAGAAGAAGAAGAAGAAGAAGTTTCTACTATCATTCATTTACTTCTTTATTGTAAAGGGTTTTCAGTCTAATATGATCGTGCCTTACCGGGGATTCGAACCCGAAATAGTTTTTTTTTCGCAAGCAATGATTCCAACACTCAGTTTCATAAAGGTACTTTGCAGTTGATTCAGATATTTCCTCGAATGGGATTCAAACCCGCCACCTTTTGTACAATCGTAAATTAACTTCTAAACTACGAACAAACTGATTTTTGCAGGTCATGCGTGTTAATTATTCTAGAATCGAACCCGGAACCTTTATAATTGTAAGTTTACTCAACCACTAAGTTTATTCGGTCTAAAAGGTTACTCACCTCAAATTTGCCTTATTTACGCTGAAATCTATTTGGTAAAGTTCAATAACCTATGTTTTTTGGCAGTTGAACTAAATGCCAAAAAACTCTTTCAAAGGTTATTACTATTTTGAGCACGTACAGTAAATGGGCATTTACTATCCAGATCTTATCTCGGCGGTCGCGGGTTCATACCCTGAGCAAGTAATTTATCGAAGCTGTGTATTTGACAGCTCCGTGGCGCAGTTGGCTAGACACCAGCTTGCGAAACGTGAGCCCGCGGGCTCGATCCCCGCACCGAGACAAATGTTTGTGTGATCCACAAATATTTGTTTTTTGGTCTGGGTGTTTGTGAGAGCGAAAAGTCTTTCGTAGTGTCTGATACCCACGACACAGGACTTCTAACCTAGTGCGGGGTCAGAGCTATGTATGTGACTGTTGGGTGTATTTATTTATTCACAATGAATTATCACTTACTGCAATGGTGAAGGAAAACATTGCATGAAACCTGGACATCTAAATTGTAAGAAATTTTATAGGGTTGTGGTCCGCAAACACAGCTAGGCCAGCGTGGTGGTCCGCCCTGTGGATTGGGGGTGTAAGAATTCCGCCACGGTATCCCCTACCTGTCGTAAGAGGCGACTAACAGGGGTACTGGGGTAGCAGGGCGTACTGCGGGGGCGGTACCCTATGATAGCAACGCCGAGATTGGCGGCAGAGGACGTGACCTCTTAACTGTCGCGGACGTTCAAAATGAACGTCCAAATAGATTAACTGGAGGGCATACTAAGCCCTCCCAATTTGGAGGGGTCCATAATTGGACGATGCGCTGGGCGGCAGCGGACCATTTAGGACACTTCTGGCCCTGAGATGTCGCAAAGCCGCCCTATATGCGCGTGATGGTCACCGAGAGGTTTTAGTCGGTATGCTGGCGTAGCCAGTGACCCCGACATACCCCTTACGGCCTCCCCCGAGGTACCGAACAGGGGAGCTTAAGGCGCTTTCCGAACGTGATAAAAAAAAGGCCAGCGTGGTAGACTAAGGCCTAAACGTAGCCTAGACGTATATGGGTTGATGATGCCCAATATATGTGACACTATGTTATAGCGTTTGTCACTGGCAATATTGTTTCTTTTGTTTTTTAAATGGTGTAAAATAAAGTGTAATAAATAAATAATATAATGCGCATACTTTTTGCGTTAGTAACATCTGTTTAAATGACGCGATCAAGGTCTTTGACCCCGTTCCGACGACACACAATCGGCTTACTGGAAACGTCTTTCATTAATACACATTTATATTTATAAATCCTTTTTTGTACACTTAGAAATAATATACAAACGAAAAATACTCTCAAGTTACATAAATATTTGTGACTACACACTAACATATAAGTTATGTCGTGAGTATCAGAATTTACGAGAGATTTTTCGCTCTCAAAAACATCAAACCCGAAACAAATATTTGTGTGTTTACACAAATCTTTGTCTCGGTACTGGGAACCGTAAATTAGTAATAGGAAGTTAATAACTAGTTTATTTGTAACTCCAAATAATGATTAATTTTGAATTATAGTGCTTAAATATTGTAGGATTTTATATATGTATGATATAATATCAGAAAGGAAATGTGGGCGTGCCGAACCTACGATTACACTATCATATGTTTGACACACACGCTTCTTAGTAATTCATTGCGTGTAATATCAACACTTTAATGTGCGACAACCAACAGCAGCCCGCCATGTTTGTTTGAAATAATCATTGTCGGTGTGTTGCAGTAGAATGAACAGGTGACAGACAAGCGGCGACACTCGGACACATACTCAATACTGGATATTTACCTTCTAATCTTATTCAGCTGTTCTGTGGTTTATATATAAGTTAAAAAAGGAAATTAAAATTTGTGTTAGTGAGTCGTAAGTCCAAAAATCGCGACCAAGGTTATTAACCCCAATATATAGCCACAGATCTGGCTTATACTGGATAAGTCATTCATATTATTAACATCAGTCGTGCTTTGAAAGGACTGTCCAAGCTTTTGGCATTTGTTGACATTGTGATGTCAATGGTTTTGTTGTGGGTTTAATGTCCGAATCTAAGTTTATTTATCTCTTATCTACGTGGGATTGCAGTGTTTTTTGTATATTTAGCTTTCTAAGAAATATTAATATACAGGTGTATTCAGACCGTGTTCGTATGTATTCGTCGGTGGAGCAGACAAGTGTTGGAGTGGAGACCGCGCGTAGGCAAACGTAGTGTAAGACGACCTGCAGCGCGATGGTCCGACCACTTGAGAAAGGTGGCGGGTAACGGATGGATGAGGGTTGCAGAAGACCGGGATGGTTGGCGCTTTCTTGGGGAGGCCTACGTTCAGCAGTGGACGGCGATAGGCTGATGAGAATGAAAATTCAGACCGTGATCGGAAATTAAGGCAGGAAATAGCTATGACGATTACTAAGCATTTAGCGTCAAAGAAAATTCCGCCAAAAAATAAAAAAATACGTTTTCAATACAACTATCGGTAATTAATGTATGTGGTTTGTGTGGGAAACGTAAAAACATACTTTTTGTCGGGACTTTCTTTCACGCCAGGGGGCTTGGATTTATCATAACTATTGCCTGCCTTAATTTCCGATCACGGTCTGAATACATCGTATATATTTTAAATATTTACATAATTATCCAAATTATTTCTTTCTAATTTATTATTATTATGATTTATTTATAAAATCCAGAATAACAATTTAGAAACATGGCAATTTAGAATGAGTGGTGACGCCTGCAGGAGTATTGTAACTGTGTTATTAACAATTGCCAACCCGCACTATAGTCCATTGAAATGTTACATGAACTTTACATTTCTTAGAGGACGCAATTTTATTTTTGGGATATGTTTGGGGGGTCATTAGAAGCTTAACCTCAAGTTTGTGGGGTTGCCACCCTTGTCCCACGGCCGCCATTTTGAAAAAAGGGGTAAAACACTAATATTGCGATATCTCTGAAACTATGCGTCTCACAGAAAATTTGTAAAGACATAATTTGTAGCTAATTATTTTGCCTACAAATATGTTTATATAACTTTTTGCCCTAAATTAAAAATTAAAGAAGTTATAAGCAAAAAAGTGAGAAAATATTTATAAAATTTTTCTTTTTTGCTCTATAACTTTTTTTATATACATTTTACCATAAAATTGCATCAGACCAATCTTGTAGATTATCTTTTGACAAAAATTTTACCCATTATATTTCTTCAATTTAATTCATTTAAAACGCTGTTACAGCACTTCAAAGTTGAACGGGTTTGTCAATGTTCATGAGAATCCGGTTGAAACGAAATGTTTAACTTATTTTTTCTTTATATTTTTTATTGTAAATATATTCCTATTTTTTTTTTGTTAAATTCGTACAATTTTACTTATTTATATAAGACTAATCTGGCTATAACAGTGACTAAATATTCATTTAACTTGTCATCGCTGCCTCCAACACAAGATGCCGTTCGTTTCCATAGTCTCTGAGTATATCACCAGGTCCAGTCATGGCTCGGAAGATATCAAAATCCTGAAAATTTGGGCTTGAAAAAGCATACAAACATTTGGATGCCAATACAAGCTTTCAAGCCTCCAGCATCCCCCGGCCTTATGAAATTAATTTTCTGCAGATGCAAGGGATACTGCGGAAGTATGTGTGGCTGCAGAAAACCAGGCCTGAAATGCTCTACAGTATGCCTCCATTGCTCTGGTGAAACATGCAGCAACATTATGGAAATATCCAAGTTAATGGAAGAAAATGAATTTGAGGATAAACTTCTAACTATGACTCCAATTTTAACTCCTGTCATTCCTCAAACTTTCACGGTTGACGTTGATTTAGACTCTGAGCCTCAGCCTGGACCATCGAAAAAAAGTCGATCAGAGTAGCTAGCTAATGAGTAATTAAAAATATGATGTCGAGGATTACCTTATAAGCAAGATGTCCGTGGAGTAGACCTACTGAGGATACCACGTAAAAAACGCGCCTATAGACTCTTCCTCATACGTGGCGAGGAAAACAGTTAGGAATAAATAAGTAAAATTGTACGAATTTAACAAAGGAATATATTTACAATAAAAAACAGCGTTTTAAATGAATTAAATTGAAGAAATATATAGGGTAAAATTTTTGTCAAAAGATAATCTACAAGATTGGTCTGATGCAATTTTTTGGTAAAATGTATATAAAAAAAGTTATAGAGCAAAAAAGAAAAATTTTATAAATATTTTCTCACTTTTTTGCTTATAACTTCTTTAATTTTTAATTTAGGGCAAAAAGTTATATAAACATATTTGTAGGCAAAATAATTAGCTACAAATTATGTCTTTACAAATTTTCTGTGAGCGCATAGTTTCAGAGATATCGCAATATTAGTGTTTTACCCCTTTTTTCAAAATGGCGGCCGTGGGACAAGGGTGGCAACCCCACAAACTTGAGGTTAAGCTTCTATTGACCCCCCAAACATATCCCAAAAATAAAATTGCGTCCTCTAAGAAATGCAATATTCGGCTCCTGAATTGTAACATTTCAATGGACTACTAGGCCAGCGTGGTGGACTATGGCCTAAACCCTCTCAATGATAGAGGAGACCCGTGCCCAGCAGTGGACGTATGTAGGTTGATGAAGAAGAAGAAGATTAACAATATTCAATAGTTTTAATTAAATACCCACGTGTATCACATGTTTTGTACCTAATTTTTCTCGCATGTTAGCTTTTCAATTATGTAGATTAATCAAGTTTTACCTTGTTTCTTAATAGCCGTAGTAAATAGCTTACTTTCTTTCCTTATTTGTTTATTACATGCATAGCCTTGAGCCTGTGTTCCCCTGAGGGCAGTGGCGGTACTTCCATAGAAGCCCGAAAGCCCGACTTGCCTTACATAGTTCCGAATAACGAACTTAACGATTGTTTATTTATAAAATAACGCTATAAACGTGAATGTGAGTACTAACCGGTAGATATTGATTAGTCTTACGTACCAAAAAAAATATGCTGCTACTAAATAAACATTTGGGCTTGCCTTAGTTTGACACCCTAGGCACGCCACTGCCTGAGGGGTGTCGGCATTTCTATAGAAGCCCAAAAGCGTTACACGTTAATTGTGTAATGTTGTATAATGTCAAATTGCTTTTGTTGAATAAACATTTAAAGGTTAAAGATTTATTGGGAATTTTGGAAGGCAAACTAGCGTTTTGTATTTAAAACCGACGATTACACTATCATATGTTTGACACATACGCTTCTTAGTGATTCACTGCGTGTAATATCAACACTTTAATGTGCGACAACCAACAGCAGCCCGCCATGTTTGTTTGAAATAATCATTGTTGGTGTGTTGTAGTAGAATGAACAGGTGACAGACAAGCGGCGACACTCGGACACATACTCAATACTGGATATTTCCCTTCTAATCTTATTCAGCTGTTCTGTGATTAACACTATAAAAGAACAATAATAGCCAATCGTAAAAGCAACCAATAAACAGAAAAGTTAATCAATTTGCTTATCAATTAATCAATACGATGAAGATAATAGATTAATTCCTTCATCAACCCATATACGCCCACTGCTGAGCACGGGTCTCCTCTACCATTGAGAGGGTTTAGGCCATAGTCCGCCACGCTGGCCTAGTGCGGGTTGGCGGACTACACACCTAAGAAATTCCTAAGAACTTTTTAGGTGTGTAGGTTTTATCACGATGTTTTCCTTCACCGTTAAAGCAAGTGAAAACACAATCTATATACACACATAACTTCGAAAAGTCAGGAGTTTGTGCCTGGTGTTCGAACCCGCGACCGCCGAGATTCGCCACCGCGTGCCTAAACTTGCGAGTCCATCACTACTTATTTGCGTCTTGGGCGTATGTTTGTATTTTTTTTCTGTTTATATTAAAGGCAATCGTTATCTAAAGGTCCCGGGTCGGGCAGTGTTATGGGTTTTTTCCGTTAGGAATTTCTCAGTAACACGGAGTCTGGAAATGTGCCCGAGAAACGGCAATAGGCTCGCCTCCTATTACGTATCTTGTGAGGTATGATAAAAATTATAGCAATGATGACCTCGAGGTTTAGTTGCGCTGTCGATAATATCGGCCGTCACGGATTCAAACCCCAGGCATACACCTCTGACTTATCGAAGTTTGTGTGTATTTAAAATTAATTGAAAAGAAAAACATCGTGATGAAACCTGCACGCCTAAAAGTTCTTAGAAATTTCTCAGGTGTGTAACCCGTTAACCCGCACTAGGCCAGCGTGGTGACTATGGCCTAAACCCTCTCAATGGTAGAGAAGGCTCGTGCGCAGTGGGACGTATATGGACTGATGATGCTAATAATAATCTGGAGGAATGCACTCTGCCTACCCATAAAAGAATACAACGGAGAGGTTATGAATGTATTTATGAAGTTTATCTACTAATTATTATGATGTTTGTATAAATCATTATCTGTTGCTACACAAGATAAGTCCAAGGCCGAAATCGCTCGCAAATTTTGTTAGATAAACCTGTTTCGTCGTACATTTAGGCCGGTTTTTTATTAATAATAAAACTTGTTATGTTGCCGAGGTTTTCGGCGGACACGGGTTTTGAACTTAGGCGACACCTCTATTTGATATGTGTGTATTCACAATGAAATACAGTAGACTCCCGGTAATCCGCCAAACGTTTTGCAGGGAAGTGTCGGACTATCGAATTTGTCGGATTATAGTACTGCCTTAGACCCCCTATAGTCCGGATTTTTTTACAAAGAGCACCTTGTAATCCGACAAATTACAGATCCAATTGTAAAATTCTATGTGTTTTACTTCAAAATTAACGTAATTAATTAATTTAAAAATATGCGCAACTTTACATTAGGAAATAATTGTGTACAAACAAATGTACGTACTAAAATAATCAAAAATTATGAATTAATCAATGCATGAAAATATTCAACATTGTTTTTTTTAACATTGTTGAAATGTCGGATTACAAGGGGTGCCGGATTAGACAGCGGCCGGATTACCAGGGGTCCACTGTATTATGTAATTTAACGATGATGGAAAACATTGGGAGGACTCTTGCACAGCTAAAAATTCTTAGGAATTTCTTTAGGATATTTTATCAAAACATCATAAAAAAAACATTAGTCTCTGCGAGGATCGAGCCGTACTAGAACATATACAGACAGCCCCGTGGCGCAGTTGGCTAGACACCAGCTTGCGAAACGAGAGGCCGCGGGTTCGATCCCCGCTAGACAAATGATCGACTCCACTAATATTTGTTTCGGGTCTGGGTGTTCGTGAGACCGCAACGTCTCTCGTAGTTTCTGATAACCGCGACACAGGACTTGTATCCTAGTGTGGGGTCAGAGCTATGTATGTGACTGTTGGGTGTATTTATTTATTCATTATGTTTACCTGTACCGTTTAATTTCTTTGTTATTTATTTATTTATTTAACACTTTCTTGTATATAATACAGAAATAATCGGATGAAACTATAAAAAGAAATAAAGAGGCGGCCTTATCGCTCTAAGCAATCTCTTACAGGCAACCTTTGGATGAATAATATGAGAGAAATAATAAGAAGGGTAGAATAAAGTGTTGATAAAGAAGTAAAAGAAGGAAAAAAAACTAAAATAAATAATAGAGTTACTTAGAGTAACATATCGCACGCTTAAAAATATAGTGACCTAATTCAAAATTTTGAATTTTCACTATCATTCACTTTGGGATTAAATATAGTCGGATTAAATACTAAAATTGTAATGTATGTTATGTAACTATTTAGTACACATATTTTTTAAACATGATGATTTTTTTTATAATTTCTACAAAATGTATTTGACGAAGTAACATTTTTTTCCCATTTACTTACCTTAGTCTCGGCTTTTTAAATTAGGTCACTATATTATTAAGCGTGCGATATATAAATCAAATTATCTGTAAAACATACAAATGCATACATATTATAATATTGTCAATGCACATAACATCAAAAAGCAAGTAATATTATTTAAAACCACGACCACTGAGATTAAGTACAAAGATGAAAAAATATGACTGTTCCAAGAATTAGTTCAAGTAGCCACTTCCTATTGTTTTAAATTACTTGATTAACGTTTTGTTCTTACAACAAGGAAATTAGACTTGCACTGCTAATGACTCGTAGATTAGCCATTGTTGCGTGACCGACTCATTAAAGGAGTAGGCAGAGTTTTAACTTTCTTGCAAGGGGTCATCTATAAATTACGTCACGCCTCGTCCTCTACAACCGAGTGAAATAAGGCCTTCTTCCATCACGCTGGCCTAGCGAAGGTTGGTTGACTACACAGGTCAAACAAATGCTTACAAATTGTATGTGCTTCCTTAAGATAATTTTTGTCACCTTTAAAGTAAGTGATAATTCGGAGGGAGGAAGTCAACTGAATGTGGAATTGTGTGATAACGGCGTGGGAGAGGATGTCAGATTTCAAAATCTTCTTGTTAATACATGAACCCAGCACGGTTAACGAAAAATTAAAAAAGAAAATCCAACTCTACTTACAAAAAAAATCAAATTACTCAGTCAGCTACTCGCTCTATAAGAACGTGGTAAGCGTAGACTCAATCAGTCTATCGCCGTCCACTGCTGAACGTAGGCCTCCCCAAGAAAGCGCCAACCATCCCGGTCTTGAGCAGCCCTCATCCATCCGTTTCCCGCCACCTTTCTCAAGTCGTCGGACCATCGTGCTACAGGACGTCCCACACTACGTCTGCCTATTGAAGCGCCGACTACCTAAGTTCCTTTGAAAATAAAAATAATTCTGAATTGCGCTTTTTATCCAACAATTGATAGATGTAAAAATGCAAAATATGCGACGTCATACTGATGAGGGGAGAGGTCCTACGAATGTGAAAGGGACGGGGGAGGGGTCAATAAATCATGAATTTCGTGTTTTTATTATTATTTAGAAGCGTGTTTGTCAAACATATGACAGTGTAGTCGTAGGTTCGGCACGCTCGGCATGTGAACATTCCCTTTCTAGTCTTATTCAACTGTTCTGTGTTTTATACTATCTGTTTTATCTCGAAGATTCCGTATAATAAGTACATTGATATAGTGACTGATCATTTATAAGTAAGTGAAGGTCGTCATGGAACATTGAACGAGTACTGTAGATGCAAGTCCATTTGTAAATAAATAAATACACCCAACAGTCACATACATAGCTCTGACCCCACACTAGGTTACAAGTCTTGTGTATTAGAAACTACGAGAGACTTTACTCTTGTAAATAAACTAGCGACCCGCCCCGGCTTCGTACGGGTGCAATGCTGATATTTAATGGATGTTATCATACATATAAACCTTCCTCTTCAATCACTCTATCTATTAAAACCGCGTCAAAATCCGTTGCGTAGTTTCAAAGATTTAAGCATACAAAGGGACATAGGGACAGAGAAAGCGACTTTGTTTTATACTATGTAGTGATAAAATAGGTATTAGTGGACTCAGTCCTTCTACCGTAAAAAGTTGTGTGATGTGATATCAAGTCAGTTAATTTGTTGAGTCCCTTCTTAAAGGATCTTATGTCTTAAGTTATTGCGAAGTTAGCAGTGTCGGTACTTTCTTTCTTCTTCTTCATCAACCCATATACGCCCACTGCTGAGCACGGGTCTCCTCTACCATTGAGAGGGTTTAGGCCATAGTCCACCACGCTGGCCTAGTGCGGGTTGGCGGACTACACACCGAAGAAATTCCTAAGAACTTTTAGGTGTGCAGGTTTCATCACGATGTTTTCCTTCACCGTTAAAGCACGTGATAATTCAATTTGAATACACACATAACTTTCGAAAAGTCAGAGGTGTGTGCCTGGGGTTTGAACCTGCGACCGCCGAGATTCTCGACCGCGCGCCTGAACTTCGAGGCTATCACTGCTTCTATAGAATAGAAGCCCAAAAGCTTTACACGGTATTTGTTTGATTTCTAACTTACAATTGTTTATTGTAGGGCTCAGGATATCCTCATTTATATGTCAAATTGATTTTGTGAAAGCGATTTATAGTTCAAAGATAGTTTTTATTAATTTTGTATTATTTGCTGGGCTTTTATCGAAGTACTGCCACTCATAATTAACTAATCTAACAGCATGATATAGTGACCATATTAATGTTAAAAATCTTAAATAAATAAAAAACGCTATAGAAATTTTAGACTTCTAATTCTATCCAGGATGATATTACAGGGGTGTGACCGAAAATTTCGGGAAAATCGCGGGAAGCCGCTGGATGCAGGCCGCTTCCAACAGAACACATTGGAAGTCTCTGGGGAGGCCTATGTCCAGTAGTGGACGTTTTTTGGCTGATGCTGATTCATCTCTTGTCCTAATATTCCAATTCATACGGTTACTTAATAGAATATTCGATGTATAAAACCTCCTTTCTCTTGTTACAGACCACAACGCCAGCCAAACAAGACTGATCACACGTATAATGATAATATATAAGTAAACCTATACAATAAAAAACACATTCCAACGATTTATTGTGCGAGTGATGGTCGGCCATTTTGTGAAGCGCGCGTGATTTCAAGATGGCGGCTCCTATACGCTCAGTAATGGAGGAGAACGAGGGGGGAGACGAGGCTGAGGAAAAGCTGTTGGAGGGGAACAGGGTCCTGATAGTACCAGGAGGACAGCGCGATGAAGTCGGCATGGTGTCTGTCAAGTCTTCGAAGAAGGGTGAGGTTTTAATCCACTTTTTTTTAAAGAGGCAAACTAGCCAGGGAGCTACCTGATATTAAGCTTTTGATATATTTCATTGGTTATTTTGACGGTATTTTTTTTATTATGTTTTTTTAAGTTTTCGAAGAAAGGTGAGGTAAGAGGTTTAAATCCATGCTTTGTTCTTAATTCAAGTACCTTTGTTTTATGGTGCCCTGGTACTTTTTACTTGTACGTAATTATCTATCACCAGTTGATATAATTATATTAGTTGACAAATTCAACTAGTTTTTCAGTTGGTTAACCAACGCAAAAAAACGGTTACGTTGCGTTGACACAAAAGTTTTAACGACCCATCCCTACTGTGTAGCTATCACGGTTCATGATACAGCCTGGTGAAAGACGGACAGCTTAATTCTAGTACTAGGGTCCCGTTTTATCCTTTGGATACAAAACCCTAAAATTACAAAATTTGGGTGTAGAATCTTTCTCGATAGGGCCATAAATTAAGGCATACTATATGCATATTCGCTTGGGTCATGAAAACTAATAATTTTGAAATTATCCTAAAATTATGCACAAACAAAAATCATGTGTTTTTTATGATGTTTGTTATCATTTTATCACGTCTTATCAGATGCTTATCAAGTCATTACGCCGTGATCATCGTGTTGAAACGACAGACAGACAGATTAACCAATGTATTACAAGTATATATTGAAAAAACAAACATATTTTGATAAAGAATATTATATACGAGGTTCAGACAGCCCCGTGGCGTGATGATGATGATGATGATGGATGATGATTTAATATTCTTCATCAAATTGCGATTAATGTTTGTTTTTTCAATAAATAAATGCACCCACCCGTGAGCTCGTGACCTCGAGGTTTGGGCGCGCGGTCGAGTATCTCGGCGGTCGCGGGTTCGAACCCCAGGCACACACCTCTGACTTTTCGAAGTCATGTGTGTATTCACATTGAATTATCACTTGCTTTAACGGTGAAGGAAAACATCGTGATGAAACCTGCACTCCTAAGAGTTCTTAGGAATTTCTTCTTAGTCCGCCAACCCGCACTAGGCTAGCGTGGTGGACTTTGGCCTAAACCCTCTCAATGGTAGAGGAGACCCGTGCTCAGCAGTGGGCGTATATGGGTTGATGAAGAAGATGAAGAAATGCTCCCAACAGTCACTTACAAAGTTGCATAATATATAGTTCTGACCCCACACTAAGATACAAGTCCTGTGTCGTGGGTATCAGAGACTACGAGAGACTTTGATCTCACAAACTCCCAGACCCGAAAAGACAAAGTCAAACTCAAATAATTTTTATTCAATTAGACTTTCACAACTATATATATTTTAAAGATATGCCGCTTCGAAACAAATATTTGTGGATCACACATAACATTTGTCTCGATGCGGGGATCGAACCCACGGTCTCTCGTTTCGCAAGCTGGTGTCTAGCCAACTGCACCACGGGGCTTTCAATCAGTTAATTGTTTAGTAAAAATCCCAATACTACATCACCGTGGGATCAAACAGATGGATAATCAAGAGAAGCAGTCGTTATCACTCTTATCACATTGATAACAATATCTAGTGATTATATGTTGAGTGTATCCCAAATTGGGTTTTGATTCTTTTATATACTCCCATAAGTGGGTTATGGCCTTGATAAAGTGAAGGTTTTTTTAGAATCATCCCAGTGGTAGCGAGTTTGAATCCTGGGTGGGTTCAGTGTTAAACAGGTTAACAGCAGTATAAGTAGAGGATAAGTTTACCCTATTGGGGTTTCATACTAATGTTAGTGATTTTATCAAACTGAGGTTTGTCTTTTTGTCACGCTATTTAATATAATTCATAAATCTAGAAAAATTCAATAATTTTAAAGAAATAAAAATAAAAGCCTCTCAATGGTAGAGGAGACCCGTGCCCAGCAGTAGTACGTATATGGGTTGATGATGATGATGATGAATAATAAAATTGTAATCTTGTAAAAGCTCCAAACTGTACTTATCTTGGCTGTATGGTTATGTCCTTTGCGTTTCGTAAAGAAGAATTAAAAATATAAACAAAAAATGTGAACTGTCAAATCAATAAAGCACATTTTTAAACTAACGACAGGGCTGTATGAGCGAGATTCCTTTGCCTTCCCGGCAAAATGAATGTTTAAAAAAATATACAAAATCGATTTTTAGTGGGTAGATTTCTATTGGTTGTTTAATTTTAATAAAAGCTCAATTATTTTACGTATATTTTAGCATTAGTGATATTATTTATTTAAAATATCGTGTTATAGTGTTGAATATGTCTAAAGTGAGATACAAGCGGATCAGAAGGCGTGAGTAACTTTTAATTATTTCAAAATGTCGTAGTTAGCCTCCTAAATAATCATTTAAATGTCTGGATTACTAATATGGCAATGAAAGGGTATAATTTCCGTGTCTAGGATTATTTTTAACTTATGTTTGTATTGTGAAACCCTAAAAAAAACACATTTGTGTTTTTAATAAGAATTAATACGAGAATTAAAGAAGTATTTTTTTTAATTGTATGAGTATCTTTAGTAGACGCCATTAGGTCACAGATCTTGTAAAATATTATCTAGTAATTTAATAAAGTGCACACCAAAGGAATTCTTAAGAACTTTTAAGTGTAAAAGTTTCCTTATGATATTTCATTAATTAAAGTACGTGATAGTTCAATGTAAATACAAACATAACTTGAAAAAGTAATAATAACTTGAAAAAATAAAAGTTTGTGCCTAGGGTTCGAACCTGCTACAGCGGGTTAGGCTTGATTTGGCTATCAACCCATATACGTCCTACTGATGAGCACGGACTTCCTCTACCATTGAGACGCTTTAGGCCATAGTCCACCACGCTGGCCTAGTGCGGGTTGGCGGACTACACACCTAAGAAATTCCTAACAACTTTTAGGTGTGCAGGTTTCATCACGATGTTTTCGTTCACCGTTAAAGCAAGCGATAATTCAGTGTGAACACATATAACTTGGAAAAATCAGAGGTGTGTGCCCGGGTTTGAACCCGCGTCCTCTGAGTTTCTCGATCGTGCGCCTAAACCTCGAGGCTAATTTAAGATTGGTTTAGGCGCGTCTAAAAGTAATAAACAGTACTGACCATTACTGACGTCAAACAAGTGATAAAACAACCGTTATACAGAACAACAATTACCATTAACTGGACTTTTATGGAGAGAAGTTAATTATTTTCATACCATGCCGAGTGCCGACATAGTGACTGGCGCCAGTAGCGTTATTTTCATGGCCCTAAAGCCTAGAAACAATAGTAAATTTCGAACCTTTTATATTAAATAAACAGACAAAAAACATCGTGAGGACGACCTGCACACATAAATTCTTAGGAATTTACATACATACATAACCTCACGCCTTTATTCCCCGAAGGGGTAGGCAGAGGTGCATTTCTA
Source organism: Cephonodes hylas (assembly GCA_030295005.1). Taxonomy (NCBI): domain Eukaryota; kingdom Metazoa; phylum Arthropoda; class Insecta; order Lepidoptera; family Sphingidae; genus Cephonodes; species Cephonodes hylas. Next base: position 3,429,208 of record AP025388.1, on the reverse strand, counting down.
CACCCATGTATCAGTCTCACGTAATAAGGGGCGAGCCTATTGCCGTTTTTCGAGCACTTTTCCAGACTGCGTGGTGCTACTAAAAATTTCCTAATGGAAAAATATAAAAACACTGCCCGACCCGGAAATCGAACCCAGGACCTCTAGCACATACTTGTACCGCGGGACCATGAGGCAGTCATAATCAGCCTAAGGATTATTTTAGGTGTGTAGTCCGCCAACCCGCACTAGGCCAGCGTGGTGGACTAAGGCCTCAACCATCTCAGTTGTAGAGGAGGCCTACTAATAGGACAGTTGGCCAAACACCAGCTTGCGAAACGAGCGGCCGCGGGTTCGATCCCCGCACCGGGACAAATGTTTGTGTGATTCACAACTATTTGTTTCGGGTCTGGATGTTTGTGAGACCGAAAAGTCTCTCGTAGTTTCTGATACCCACGACACAAGACTCGTATCTTATTGTGGGGTCAGGACTATGTGTGTGACTGTTGGGAGTATTTATTTATTTATATACATACGTAGTATATACGCTTTTAATATAACTAAAAGCCGTTATTTTGTTTATAGCCCATCCATTACATTACTGAAGTCTTTACGTGTTGTTTAGTATTGTTTCATTTGCATATAATTTACGATCGACCGCCGGTTGTTACCCTTTTAGCGTATACTCACGCCTGTAACACTGAAGGCGTAGGCAGAGAGACTTTTTACTAAAACTTCGCTGTCCGTCTGTCACCAGGCTGTATCTCATGAGCCGTGATAGACAGTTGAAATTTTGACAGGTTATGTATCTGTAGTGATGACTGCCTTCCGAATAGGGTGGTAAAATTTGAAATTACTGAATCGAAGTGATGTATTTGACCTTTTTTAGATTCAATAAATATTATTTCATTTCATTTCATTACATCCTGTATACACTGGGGGCATCCATGAATTACGTCACACGAAATTAATGTTTTTTTAACCCCTACTTTTCACTCCTGGTCACATTTATAGGACTCCCCCCCGCCCTAGTGTGATGTCACATATTTTGCAATTTCCATCTAGAAATGATTGTATAAAAACAGGAGTTCCGAATTTGTTTTGTTTTCTTTTGGACTTAGGTCGTCGGCGCTTACGCACACCAGTAGAGCGAGTAGGCGACAAAACAATATCGACCTATGCATCGAATAAAGTTATATGTGCTTTTGCACAACTTCTCTTTCTCAGCGATTTAAACTTAATTGGGCACATAATTATCAGTAAATTTTCGTGTTCTTCAAACAACATCAAAATTTATGATCATTATTACTTCACTAGTGCAATATATAAACAATTTCAACTCTATAAAGACATAAAAAGCACTTTGGTGTTATAGTCATAAGTAACCTTATTCTATGCATAGGTCGATTTGAATGTTATGTTTACGTAGGTTGAGTTGCAAAGATTTTTTTAATTTTTTGTTATCAGCTCAAAGATCGTGTATTAACAAGGTTTTGAATTGTGACGTCACGATATTTAGGTCCTCTCCCACCCCCTTGTCACACTCAGTCGACCCCCAACCTCCCCCTTAAGGTGTGACGTAATTTATGGATGACCCCCTACTGGTACATATCATTATTTTAATAGGTCTTTGTGCCCAGTGGAAAATATAGTTCATTGTTTGAATTAAGGTCAATCATCATAATTTAACTGATCACGCACAGTAATGATTTTCGTGCAATTTGCGAAGCGAATCAGTATCGGAATATTTGTGTTATGAAGTGTATGTGGTGATGGGTGATGACACAGGTGATTAATTCTGTGATTTGTATATCGACCTATGCATAGAATAAGGTTACTTATGACTATAACATCAAAGTACTTTTTATGTCTTTATAGAGTTGAACTTGTTTAATATATTGCACTAGTGAAGTAATAATCATAACTTTTGTTGTTGTTTGAAGAACAAAAAAAGTTACTGATAGTTTGGTGCCCAATTAGGTTTAAGTCGCTGAGAAAGATAACTTGTGATTTTGCAAATATAACCTTATTCTATGCATAGGTCGATAGGTACTTTTGACTGATTTTTTTTTAGTTCGATTATTGTTAATCTCTGCATTCTCAAGGTGTTTTCGAGAAAACAAGTGACTCAGTTATAGAATTTTTCTCGTTATTCGTGTTGTAAAACGTAGTTTCTTGCCAAATTTTACATTTCCAGGTCAATAGGAAGTATTCCTATACTAAATGGGTATCTTATGCGGGAAATTCACAATTGAATACAGTGGTTCCCAAACGTATTTTGTCTAGTGCCCACTTTGAGAATAAATATTTTTTTAGGGCCCTCATTTTTTCACCTATTTAAAAACCACTATAAGTTCAAATTTAATTAATTAGTTATTGTGACCTATATATGTATCTCTTCTCTTCTTCTTCATCAACCCATATACGCCCACTGCTGAGCACGGGTCTCCTCTACCATTGAGAGGGTTTAGGCCATAGTCCACCACGCTGGCCTAGTGCGCCCCCCTTGAGAACTGCAGCGCCCACAAGGGGGCGTTATCGCCCACTTTGGGAAAGACTGATTTAATATATAAAATTCTTGTGTTTCATGGAAGCCCCATTTAAATAGTTATTTTAACTGCTTTTTTTTAGTATTTCTTTTTATATCAGCAACAGAAATACATCACTTGTTAACATTTCAACAGTCTATCTATCATGGTTCATGAGATACAGCCTGGTGACAGACGCACAGCAAAGTCTTAGTAATAGGGTCCCGCTTTACCCTTTAGGTACGAAATACTAAAAATTATCAAAAGTAACTTTTATCTCGAAGTCGCGGGAGTATTGTAGTGTTCGTTAATTGAGGAAAACTTTACCATTCGGTTGCTGGTAATGATGCAACGGTGAATCATTTGGCGATGCCCCAAATATAAGGACAATGGCTTTGTCGTGTTTCTGTTGAGTATATTCACACTTCTAAACTTTAGGAGGTGTGCAGAAGTGTATTCTAATGCTTACATTTTGACCTATGCATAGGATAAGGTAAGATAAGCAGTGATGGCCTTGAGGTTTGGGCGCACGGTCGAGAATCTCGACGGTCGTGGGTTCGAACCCCAGGCACACACCTCTGACTTCTCGAAGTTATGTGTGTATTCACATTGAATTATCACTTGCTTTAACGGTGAAGGAAAACATCGTGATAAAACCTGCACACCTAAGAGTTCTTAGAAATTTCTTAGGTGTGTAGTCCGCCAACCCGCACTAGGCCAGCGTGGTGGACTATGGCCTAAACCCTCTCACTGGTAGAGGAGACCCGTGCTCAGCAGTGGGACGTATATGGGTTGATGAAGAAGAAGAAGATAGGATAAGGTTATATTTGCAAAATCTCAACCTCTCTTTCTCAGCCATTTAAACTTAATTGGGCACAAACTTATCTGTAACTTTTTTGGTTCTTCAAACAACAACAAATGTTATGATTATTATTACTTCACTAGTGCAATATATCAACAAGTTTAACTCTATACAGACAAAAAGTAATTTGGTGTTATAGTCATAAGTAACCTTATTCTATATATGCGGTGGGTCTTTATATGTAAAATGAATAAATAAACTTGAATCACCATCTTAAGAGCTCTGAATCAACCGATTCAAAACTTGCCACTAACGAAACGGGATGAAGATGAATTGACGGAATATACGGGTTTATATTGCGTCCAACTTGACTTTCAAATTAATATTATAAGACTGCGTGATCGATGTCGTGGATCGTGGTCTTGCTGTACAAGCGTATGCCGTGCGATCTAGAAGTCACGGGTCGGAAAGAGAGTCATTAGGAACAGTGGCAATACTTCCCAATCATCAGCCAATATACGTCCCTCTGCTGGGCATGGGCCTTCTCCAACAATGAGAGGGTTTAGAGCCTTAGTTGACCACGCTGGCCTAGTGTAGGTTGGCTTCCATAGAAGCTCAAAAGCCCACCTCACCTTTCCAAGATAGCGCCAACCATCCCGGTCTTGTACAGCCCTTATCCACCTGTTACCGGTCACCTAAAAAAACAGTAAAATCGCCGTATAGTAAAATCGATGATTTTAAACCTTTTGGCACCCAACACGCCGCCTGCAACGCGCGCCCGTGTGTCCCACTATCCAGCTCCATGATTGGATGCAAGCCAAGGCGAGGAGCACCGGCTATAAATAATATCTTTAGCCGTGACGACATCACCACGGAGAAAACTGCCGCGGGTCACTGGGCCGTGACCATGTTCTGGAACTTTCGAGAACGTTCGAGATGTTCTTATTATCGATCTTTGTACTTACCGATCTACATACATAACCTAATAGTGACCTAATTGTACCTAATAGTAAACCTAATAGGAGTGATGGCCTCGAGGTTTGGGCGCGCGGTCGAGAATCTCGGCGGTCGCGGGTTCGAACCCCAGGCACACACCTCTGACTTTTCGAAGTTATGTGCGTATTCACATTGAATTATCACTTGCTTTAACGGTGAAGGAAAACATCGTGATGAAACTTGCACACCTAAGAGTTTTTAGGAATTTCTTAGGTGTGTAGTCCGCCAACCCGCATTAGGCCAGCGTGGTGGACTATGGCCTAAACCCTCTCAATGGTAGAGGAGACCCGGGCTCAGCAGTGGGCGTATATGGGTTGATGAAGAAGAAGAAACCTAAACATTGGCGGTACTTCTATAGAAGCCCAAAAAATTATTTGTTTAATATTTAGTATATAGGGGGTATTCAAACCGTGATCGGAAACTAAGGCAGGTAATCAGAAACCCATAAGCGTTAAAAAATCCCAACAAAAAAAAAGTTTTGACGTTTCCCATACTAACCACTTCCATACACTTAATAACGATGGTTGTATGGAAAAGTCAAAATTTTTATTTTTTGTCGGGATTTTCTTAACGCTAGTAGGTCACCCTGTATATCTGTTTATTGTGGGAACAGGTTGTTCTCATTTATATGTCGAATATCGCTTGTTAAAAGACTCATATTTAAAATATTATTGGACCGCTATTGAACTTTGCGCCTGAATTCCTCCATATATCGCCAGTATGCATCGTCAGCCCATATACAGTCTGTTTGACAAGAGCGTGTACGGCAAAACTCGGGAATGAATTGGGATAAAAAATAGAAAAAAAATACACTCATTATACATGATATAGACAATGATGCTTTATTATTAATAACTTGTCCAGTCGCCTCCATTATCAATAATTGACTGGAGTCTTCGAGGCATACTTTCTACTAATTTTATTGCATAATCCAGGGACAAAGACCTCCAAATAAGTTTAATTTCACGAACTAATCGTTTTAAAGTCCAGATTTTCTTTCCTCGAAGCTTCAACTTCATGAGTGCCCAAACATTTTCTATTGGATTTGCATCCGGCGACTGTGATGGCCAATCTAGTACTTCAACGTCATTCTCTTGTTTCCACGCTGTACAAAGACGACTCCGATGTTTCGGGTCATTGTCTTCTTGCAATAGCCAATATATGTTTTTCCTTTTAAACCACTTTTGAGCAGATGGTAATAAAGCCATTTGATATATTTTGACCATTTTAGCTGCATTTAAATTACCTGTAAATATGTGCAAGGTACCAAATCCCTGTTTTGAAAAACAACCCCAAACGTGCACCTTCACCGGATGTTTAACGGTCCGCTGGATGAATTTATTGGCGTGGGTACACCAGGTATGAGTGATAGAAGAACGTGCCCAAAAAGAAGCTTCGTCCGAAAAAATTACATTGTCCCAATCCCGGTCCAAATGTTCCTGCGCCCAAGTGAGTCTCTTTTTAACATGATTTTCCGACAGTAGCGGTTTCTTTATTATGCTACGAAATTTTACATCATGAGCCAGTAAACGTCTTCTTATAGTATCACATGACACATTAAGGCCTTTTTTAAGCAAAACCGCTTGACCACCACGTAACGATAGGCGAGAATTCTTCTCGAATACCCGTAAAATCATTTTGTCCTCCTTTTTCGTTGTTTTTTGCGTAGAGTCACGATTAGGCAGATCGTCGACATTTTTTACTTCAGAATAGCGTTTCACCCACTTACTAACAAATGTCTTTGACTTTTTCATGTATTTTGCAGCGGCTGCGTATGACATTTTGGGTCCTTTTGGATGCAAACACAAGAACACTGCTTTATAACGTGATGCGTACGTAGCACTCATGACGAAATGCGTCCTCCTCTGACAAAGATCGAACGACAACTGAAACTCTATACACAAAGCATCTGAGGGGAAGGGGCTAGCTACCTGCCAAATTTACAACCAAGCTTCTAGCGGTGCCTAAAAAAAAGTTTTGCCGTACACGCTCTTGTCAAACAGACTGTATGTCTCCTCTACAACTCTAGATCGCAGTACTCACCAATAGGACCTATATGGGCTGATGATTATGATGATGATAATCCTGCTGATGGTGACGACGATATTATAAATAAATACAGTTTGACAAATGCCATTAAAGTATTCGAGCTGATGATGTTACTAATTTGATGATGATGATATTTCCTTACCAAACAAATCTTGACAAACATTATTAAACTATACGCCTAACGGGCATATATTTAACCAATGCTATTCCATTTCCAGTGAAGCTTCCCGAAGACGAGGGTCAGGCGGTGGGAGCAGGCCGGTTCACCATCGGCCCGGCGCCCGAGCGGGACTGGGAGATGGTGCCGCCGGACGGCAAGTGGGGGTGGTGCGTGCTCGTAGGTAAACCCATAGTCTACCAGATAATACCATGTGAAGGACTACGGAAGTGTCTCACAACCTTGTAGGACATGTCTTAACGTTACTAATATTTCTATAAACCCATAGTCTACCAGATTCTATTATGTGAAAGACTATAGAATTGTTTCCCAACCTTGTAGGACATTGCCCCATATTTATAACATTTTTGTGCCCCCTATATTAACCCATAGTCTACCAGACTGTCTCAGTTGTAGAACTGGCCAATTCCCAGTAGTAGAGTGATACAGATTGAAAAAGATAGGGATTATAATGGGCTTTTAAATGAAGTTAAAGGAAATCTATTGGTAATGATAATGTAGGTATTGACGATGATTCAGGTTGTGATGATGGTGAAATTAATAATGGTCATGATTATATTGATGCTCATACTGATTATGATAATGAAAACAGTTAAAATGGTGACAGTGATAATGATAAAAGGAATTGGAAGGAGATGTTGATAATGACCGGGAATAACGATGAATATATCGATAATGATTGATGATACCTTTTCAGTTTCTTCTCTAGTGATGATTGTCTTTCGAACAGGGTTTTACAAATTTTGAAATTACTGAGAAGTACTTTATAATTTCTTAGATTATAATTATTTTGCAGTCCGCTTATATGCTATAAGCCAGCGTTGCTGACTAAGGCCTATACCCTCACTATGATAGAGAAGGCTTGTGCTCAGCATGGGCTGACAATGACTGGTGATGATAGTGATAATGATTATGATAATGATGATGATGACGATAATAATGATGATACCTTTCCAGGAGCGACCCTGGTCAACATCCTGATCCCAGGAACGATAAAGTCCTTCGGAGTCCTCCTGGTGGAATTCTACGATGTCTTCCATTCCAGCGCCACGGCGTCCTCGGGTATAGTGGCGCTGTGCTACTTCCTGTACAGCAGCTTGGGTGAGTCCGGGTTGGATGCTCGGGGAGGAAGGTTTTTTTTGGGAGGGCTATATATGGTACAGTGAGTTTATGAACAAGAGATGTTTTGCGTTCAGTTCCTGATATTTTTTTTTCTAATGGTAAAGGAGGCAAACGAACTAGTGAACCACCTGATGTTAAATTGTCAACTCCGCCCATGAACAACCACAATACCGAAGGAATTATCGGTGCGTTGCCGGCAGTAGTATTATCGTAGTGGAGTAAGACTTAATCTCCAAAAATATACTTACATTCTTTTTGCAATATAATTTGGGCCAATATCAGGTTTTTATATGACCTTGTATATATAAAACTATAGCTATAACTTATAACATCAAATTCCATCCAAATTGATTGACCAGAATTAACTAACACTCAAGAATTCTTATTTTGAGTATTAATAATATCAAAATTAATTCAAATTGATTCTGCACAGCTCTCGACCTCTGCTTTTCCGAAAATAAGTATTAAAAATAATCCACTAAACGTTTCAGGTCCTCTATCATCAATCCTCTCCGTGAAGTGGTCGTACAGAACGGTAACACTGATCGGTGGATGTTTTGCGGCATTCGGAATGATATTCAGCAGTTGGGCCTTTTCTATATCGTATTTGTATTTTAGGTGAGTTTTGTTTGGGATTGTTTGTAGTGTGTTTTTTTATTCCTCATGTGCTTATTTTATTTTTTACATTTTTAAATATAAAGTTTTATAAAAAAAAATACATTTAAAAATATAAAAATTAAACCCGCAGATGGCGGGGTCTACGACCCAAGCCACCGGTGGTTAGGGTCCAAGAGTTAGAAACCGTCTCACGATACGTGCCGTGTCCAATAACACTGCTTTTTGTATCTGGGTTTTGACCCAACAACCGATTGAGAGCCGCCGAAGATGTTGGTCGAGGCTCTTTGGTATCAGCCCATTGGCAGTAACGACTATCGGAACAATAACGGTTGAGTCAACATCCCACATATCAGTAACCTCGTGCGCCAAATCTAAATATTTAGACATCTTGTCTTTTTCAGCTTTCACAAGGTTATCATCATGTGGGATAGTAACATCAACCAACATTGCCCGGCGCGCCAGTCGATCCACTACCACAATATCAGGCTTATTTGCAACAATAGTCCTGTCTGTGATAATAGATCGATTCCAATACAGCGTTGCATGACTATTTTCGACATGTAACATGTAGTGTTTTTATTATTATCATCATCGTTATCAGAATTGTCGTCATAATTATTACCATCTTCATTACCATCGTCATCAAAATCATTATTATCATCATCACCATCATCAAAATCAACTTTTATAATTTCCACTGCTGGCTTGCGAAACGAGCGGCCATGGGTGCGATCCCCGCACCGAGACGAATGTTTCTGTGATGTACAAATATTTGTTTCTGGTCTGCGTGTTTTTGAGACCGAAAAGTCTCTCGTAGTTTCTGATGCCCACGACACAAGACTCGTATCTTAGTGTGGGGTCAGCACTATGTATGTGACTGTTGAGTGTATTTATTTATATCAGTCTTTCCCAAAGTGGGCGATAACGCCCCCTTGTGGGCGCTGCAAGTCTCAAGGGGGGCGGTAAGAGACCCAGAAAGAAAATGGGGGCGTTGTGTAGAGGCCTGGGGGGTGATTTGTAATTTTATTTGACCATTCTATACAGTTCTTGTTTAAATAAATAATGGTCTACTTAAGCATTCCTATATAAACAATGTTATATTGAATTTATTTTCATTTGTGGTTTCGCGCGTTGTAATGGGGTCTCTAAAAAAATTTTTATTCTCAAAGTGGGCAGTAGACAAAATAAGTTTGGGTACCACTGATTTATACTGATTGTTTACCTTCCCCCCTCCAGTTTCGGCGCGATGGTGGGCACGGGCGCGGGGCTGGCGTTCCCGCCGACCGTGTACATCGTGACGTCATACTTCGTGCGGCTGCGCGGGCTCGCCAACGGGATCTGCATGTCCGGTTCCGCGTTCGGCTCCATCATACTGCCGCCCGTGCTGCGGTACTTGCTCGAGGAGTATGGCTACAAGTACGTAGTGGATACTTCATGCACCATATGTACTGGTGTGTAATGTTATGATGTTGCGGATATCGGTGTGGTGGATATCCGCAGGGGAAATGAGGTGCGTATCAGCGAATATCCGCGGGAGGAACGAGGTCCGTATCCGTCAGTTTTCTCGCGGACCTTTAACGGGTGTTTTATTAATTTTCCAATTTCAATTGACAGGATAAAATGCAGCATAATTATTATATTGCGATAAAGTAGCATAATTTTAAAAATACAGTCAGTATTTATTTGTTTTTTAAATTTCAAATTAAATATTATTAATTCTCCCTCCACAGAGGGGCGGTACTGATCCTCGGCGGCATAATGCTGAACGTGTGGGCGGCCGCGCTGCTGTTCCAGCCCGTGGAGGAGCACATGGTCCGCCGGTACAAGGAGACGGAGGAGGACGAGGACGGACCCCAGGTGAGACCCCGGGAGACGAGACCCCAAGTAGATGTAGTGGGGGGTAATAATAATGTAAATAGTGTCGGTAGTATTGGTCATGACTGGAATGGGGTCATGACCCCGGTCTGGCGACCCCAATGCCCCCAAATAGATGGGAAAAAGGGGGGAGTAATAATGTACATGATGTCAGGAGTAATAGAGTCACGTTTGGTCTGGGGTCAAGCATGACCCCGGGCTGGCGACTCCAATGACCTCGAGTAGATGATAGTGGTGGGGTAATAATGTACATAATGTCAGGACTCCTGACTCAGGAGTATTAGCGTCACGATTGGTCTGGTGTCTATCATGACTCGGGCTCTTCAGACCCACGACGATGATAGAGGGGAGTACCAGTGAAGTAATTATAGTGAGCATGTTATTAGGAATAATATTGGTAATGGGTCTGGTGTCAGTCATGACCCCGGACCCCGGACCCCACGGGAAAAATAGTGGAGGGTAGCAGTGAAATTTATAAAGATAAATCATACAAAAATTAAATAGTTTAGACGCAATCAATTTTTAATATTCACGTATTTGTTATTTAAAATTTTGAAATTTAAAAGAGTAAGAGGTGAATGGAAACATGACGGCTGATAGGGATGTTTGGAAGGAGAAAGCATACTGCGCCGACCCCAAATAGAATTGGGAACAGGGCAAGAGAATGATTATGTTGGATAAATTTGAAAAAAAAAACATCAATAACACATAGTTACATTAATTTGTTGTAATTGTATTTTGAAAATGGAAAAGAGGTTATTATTTTTCTTATAAAACTTTCGCTTATTTTCTTCTAAAAAGAGATTTTAACACAAATACAAAATAACCACGACTTCTAAGTTTGAAAATGCAAAAAAACCTTTCTGTTGTGTTGGCAACGCGTAATGGAATACGTTATTTGTTTTCAATCGAATCGAAATTTTGGTGTGATTTTTGAGAATGAAACGAAAAAAAAAGAAAAACATTTTTTTCTCTCTTTCTCTCGAACACTGAAGTGCGACTCATGTTGGGTGACCATTGCGGCAAAGTAAGCGGAAAATCATTTTTTTATTTATCTCAACTAATTCGGCTCTTATCGTTATAACTAGTTATATTTAACGTTATATCGTATAGAGTGTTATAACGGTAGAGCTGATTTGTTTTTATGTTGTATCTGTGGCGTTATTGTTTTGTCGCTTTAACCAAAGGCTATAACGGTTATTTCTTGTGAGTATTATGATGAATTGTGGTTTCAAAGGAGCTAAATTATGTGGAGTGCTAAGCAATGAGTACGAGTGTCTAGAAATATTGCTTAAAATAGACAATATTCTTGCCTAGTACATGATATTAAAGTCAAACTTGGTGTGTCTATAAAAATACTCTCGTGTCTACCCTTTTGGGGCAATGCGAGAGTTTATGTACATATTATTATACATATTTGTGTATATTCATTTTGGTAAAACCTTTTTTATGTGTCTTAATGACCGTAGAATTTGATTTTCCATATTAAGTAATAGTTAAACCCATTTTGAGTACAAATAACCGTTATAACCGTTAATGTATGTTAGTTATTATAGCTTGATGTGTTATTTTTGTCTGTTCGTATGCTTTCAGCGCTATTTATGCTTCTTACATTCATAACTCCATTTGTTATATCACTTTTTCAAAGTATTTTTTGAGGTGAGCAAAGAAAAGTCAAATTTTCGGAGCTCTTATGTAAAATTAGATAAATATTTAAGGATAAAGGAAAAGGTGTTTTAGAAAAATTGCATGGTAAAAAGCATGTGTTTTAAAAATTAAGGTTTATTGGTTGATTTGATATTTAGTTTATAGCAGAAATTCTCTAGAAATAATACGCTCTAGAGTTTTCTCAAATAATTCACATTGCATAATGCTATAATACAGTGTGAAAAAAACAGCCTATATTGTTTAATATTTAGAGACATACTAAAGCCAATAAAAACCAGTTTTTTTTAGGTAATAAATAAAGGGTTACTTTTGATACAAAAGTACCCTAAAAATAATATCAAGAAAAAGTGGTATAGCCCAAAACACCCACACTAACATTCCATCATATTTTGTTTCAAATAATCACTTTCCTTAACACTTCCATAAAAAGTTTCATTTTCAAAAATACCAGTTGTCAGTAAAATAACGTGTTATTTTAGTAGTTATTAACGAGTTATAACTGAAAGATATCGTGGTATAACGAAAGTGATTATGCGTTTTTTAATATAGCTGTTAACGATATTTAGATGGTATTTAGTAAAGAACTGTCTAAGAATAATTTTGGTAGCAGTATTTTACCAATTTACAAAAAAGTATGGAGTACGTTATTTTCTCGCGGTACAAAGATGTGCCGTGTGATCCAGAGATCTCGAGTAGGGCAAATTGGGTTTTCTATTAGGAAATTCTCAGTAGCAGCACGGAGTCTTGAAATGTGCTGGAAAAACGACAATAGGCGCGTTCTCGGTTACGTGGGACATAAAAATAATTGGGGAAATGTAGGTGCAAAAAACACCTCTTTCTACCCGTTTGGGAAGTACAAGCGAAATTTTATCCATGTATTTATTTAAAAAAGCTATAGGGATTATATTGGTACCAAAACATAAAAATATGTCTACTGATGTCGTCATAATTAATAATAATAAATGGATAAATAATTCATAAAACTAGACATGTCGATAATATGTCTGAAAAATTAAACACAGATGTCTTAAATTGGCCCCATACATTTTGTGTAAATTTAATATAGTAATTATAGTAAATTGTGTTAATAAAAGTAATTATAATGTAAAAGATTAAAGCGACTTATTCCGTGGTTGACTAGGTAAAATGATTAAAATTATTGTGTCGACCAGTTCGTTATTATATATAGTTAATATTATATCTAAAACCGATCTTATTGAATTAGTTATATTAGAACTTTATTTAATAGTTATTAGCAAATAACAGTTAACATAACCCTTTACAAGTGACGATAACGTTATTATAACTAGTTATTTATAACGTAGCATTATTTTAATATATTTAATCATTTATTTAATGTAAATAGTTGATAACTAACTGTAGCTTCTGCTAATAATAGGTAGATTGTTGGTTTTAGTAGAAACCAATTAGAATTGACGAAACAGATTATAAAACTTTCAACATCAATATTGATACTTCCCATAAGAATTGTCAATAACATTTTGTCGAACCTAGGAATTGAATTGAGGGTATCTCTTTTACGTACTTATTGAATTAATTTTCATTTTTTAAATTTATAAATTTCTGAAGGAAAAAGGAATATATTCATAATGGATTTTTCTACTTTATATTCGTTATAATGTAGAAGTGTCGTGAAAATTTAATTTTTGGATCCTATCAATTGAGAATTTTATTTGATTAAAATGTGTAAAGTAAAACGCATAATTTTATAATCTGTTTCGTCTATTTGTTTCTAAATTGTATTAGTTCATAACGTTATTAAAACAGGTAACGTTATAACGTAACACAAATAACAGTTATAGTTATTCCTTTCAGGACGACATCCTATTCGAAGAAGAAGAACCTGTAGAAACAATAGAAATGACAGTACCAACACTAAACGAAAAAGTCGAGAACGGATACCCAGAGAAGTTGGACACGGACAAACGTTTGCCCCAATCGGCCAACAGCCAACATTGCATCGCCAACTCGCCATCGTCCAACCAACTACGTCACAACTTGTCCAAGCGAAAGCTTTCCTACTCCCGTCCAATACCAAAGACAACCTACAGCTCTACTTCCATAACCAAATTGGGTTCTCAAGAGGCGTTCGGCCGAAGATTAAGCACAGCGGGGCCGAAAAGGAACTACTCTACTTCTAGTTTTGCTTATGTCTCAACCACATTCCACGGGTCAACCCTATCAGCTTTCGAGCAACCGAACGAATTCGCTTCACAATTTTCGCTCAAATCGGTCACGGATAGCGTTTCAGAAGTAGCTCATTGCTTCTGCTGCAAAAAGAAGAAGAAGAAGGAAAAAGAAGCTAGCAAATTCTTCGATTTATCACTCCTTCTAGATCCAGCATATTTAGTGATTTTACTATCAAGTATGACAGTGGCAATATCTGTGACTAACTTCATTATACTCTTGCCAATGCACGCACAGAATATAGGTTTTGACAAAGCGAGAGGTGCGTATCTCCTCAGTACGGTCTCGGCGCTAGACCTGGTCGGACGTATAGGCGGTTCAGCTCTTTGCGATTTAAATATCATCCCCAAATCTTTTTATTTCGTAGGTGGACTAATATTTGCTGGTATAGCGTTAATTATAGTACCGTTTTTGCAGACTTACACGTCTATAAGCGTAGTATGCGCATTCTTTGGTTTAGCTTCAGGAGTTAATAATAGTGTTACTACCCTCGTTATGGCAGAAATTTTGGGGGTGGAAAGGCTTATGTCGACGTACGGGATAAGTCTGTTTGTCAATGGTATTCTACAGTTAATAGGACCACCGATCTGTGGTCTATGGTTTGAGAGAGACAAGAATTTTGTCAACATGTTCATAACTTTTGGAGTTATATTCCTAATGGGTGCGTCTCTGTGGGTTTTCATGCCGTTTATAGAGAGAAATAAAAGAAGGAAATTGGAAGATTTGGAAAAGAAAAAATTGGGACAAAAAGTATAGGGTTTTAGCACTAGGTATTGAAAGAGGAAATTAGTAAGTTAGATGTTTTTTTATGTTAAATGTCTTCCTCAATGGTGGATTTATATTGACTAACGAAAAATATAATTGCAGACTCAAAAAAGTATAAATATAATACAAATTGTCCATAAGTTTTCAAATACAGTTTGACACTCTTAACTGATGGAATGATTGAAAAAAAGTTATTTTTTTTGCGGTAAGGTAGTTTTTTCAATGTACTCTTTATTTGGAAGTCCCTGAAAAGTGACTCGAGAATTGTTTTTCGCGTTTTGGAACTAGCTTTTTTCTCTTTTCTTTCAGGAGAAAAAATTGATATTCTGTCCCAAATTCCATTAATGGCAACGCACAATATATAAGTGCAGTCACATCACTACATAGTATAAAACAAAGTCGCCTTCTCTGTCCCTATGTCCCTTTGTATGCTTAAATCTTTGAAACTACGCAACGGATTTTAATGCGGTTTTTTTTAATAGATAGAGTGATTGAAGAGGGAGGTTTATATGTGTGATAACATCCATTAAATATCAGCATTGCACCCGTGCGAAGTCGGGGCGGGTCGCTAGTTATCCTTAACAGTAAAAAAATGCAACGTCTGTCTACCGCCATCTATCGTTATAAGCTCGGAACTAAAAAGGACTTAAGGCATTTAAAAATAAAGACATTTTTTATATAGAGTAATATAAAGACTTATGGGGTTTTTGACATTTGAGAAAAAAATATTGTCCTCTTTTCCAAAAGTGCTTACTAGATAATGATTTATGTAAGTTAACCGTTATTTTACCAGATAACCGTTATTCGTAACGGTATAGCAGTTATTTTAATAGCAAATTTTCGAGGTTATTTATTTTTTTATTGTATTTTTTAATGTGATTTCCGAGGCAATATTTCGTCACATAAAAACTTTTAAATTAGTGTATCTTGACATGTGTTATGCTATTAATTGTAAATCGCTAAACCAATTTTGATAAACTCTGGTATGAATATAGATACAACTCCAGATATGGTCATCGGCTACTTTATATCTAGAAAAAAAATAAAGGTTTTCAAGGCAAAGCAAAAAAAATGTTTTTTAATAAAAAAAAATTTCAGAGCAAATTCTGAAGTCGATACAGACGAAATCTTGAGGAAAAGTGTCTTGTAAATTTTATATGTGACGAAATATAGTCTGCATTCTAGAATAAGTGAATTAATTGCCAAATCTTATGATATTTCTGTGTGTTTTAATACTGAAAACTTGCTTGGAAACTAAGTAATACTTCAGGTTTTGTATGCATTATACATAATACTCAATTTTGAATATCAAGAATATTATATGATATTATACTGGTTTACCCTGTAGGCCAATATTTGCAATAACTGCCACCTGTGTTCCCGGGTTCCATGCCTGGGTCGGGCGAAGTTTATTTAAAACAGATGTTGAAATAATTTTCAGTATTAAAACAACACATTATTTTTTAACATATAAAAGTTCAAATCTTTATTTTAATTATTATTATAGAGCGTGTTTTTATTTTTTATATTTTTTGCGTATTATGAATTTTATAGTTTTTTTCTATTTTAATCAAGGTAAGCGTCCATTTTGCACGGCCGATAGGCTTCTTAGTGGATATTTAACTTTAGCACAAGATTATTTAGAAAATGTATTTTAAGTAATAAGATTCGAAAGATTTATATTGATGCTGCCGTCGCTAAAATAAGTTGTTGAAAATATTCTATATTCGAGCTGTAAATGTCATCATTTTTATAATAAACTTTGATTAACTATTGAGGCTAAGAAACTTAACAAATTAATTGCTAGATTTAAAAAATCTTCTAAAATTAAAAATGCATATTTTTTTAAATTAAGAATAACGAACTATAACGGTTTAAAATTCAAATTCTAGAATGTCCGTTATTATTCAAATTGCATTTTATAACTAAGGCTTTTGTGAATAAATTTTGAATTTCGAATCCGTCTCGATTGTAAACTGTATAGTAAATATCTTCCTACCGTCATTTTCGTAATGTATGTGCAAAGTATTAATTCCAGGCGCCACCGGTAGAGGCGCTGATTGCATAAATCGACCTACACATAGAATAAGGTTACTTATGACTATAACACCGAAGTACTTTTTATGTCTATAGAGTTAAACTTATTTATATATTGCACTAGTGAAGTAATAATAATCATAACTTTTGTTGTTGTTTGAAGAACAAAAAAGTTACAGATAATTTTGTGCCCAATTAAGTTCAAATCGCTGAGAAAGACAAGTTGAGATTTTGCACATATAAATTTATTCTGCGCATAGGTCGAGATATCGTACGATTGTGACGTCACGTCCATAGACACCAAATGTCCAGAGACAAGAGCTCAATAGTTGTCTATTTAGAGGTTAAGTATATATGTGGTGCTCTTTTTATTATTATTTTAATGTGTATTTGTTTGTGTGTGTGCTATTATAGCTTATTAAATTTAGATAATATGACTGGCTTGCATCTTTAAAGATATTAAAAATATATATACATGCCATTTTGGGGGTAGTAAAGTATTGTATATCACAGGGGTTCCCAAACTTATTTACACTAAGACGCCCTATATGATAATTATTTTTCTTGCGACGCACCCCCCGCCCCCCATCATCAAAACTACCTACTTTACTGGAAATAAAAACAGTAGTAGTTAGCGTAATATGAGGTTATCAGAAAAATACAGACAGCAAATGTTTGCCGATCGCCTCGCGACGCCCCTCGGATCTTGCCGCGACGCCCCAGGGCACGGTAAAAGTAACATACAGTAGCTTATCTTCATACAAACGGGCCAAAATCGAGTTATACCTACGCGCCCGATCTCGGCATGCGCTCGGCAAGCAGGCAGTCGCGACTGTGCCGCAGGTACGATCAGGTACGGTGTCGTTTTAAGCAGTAACCGCGCGATTTTTATAAAATGACAAGAAGAATATATTGTGCTGTGTATGGTTGCATGAATTCTTCAATAACGCACCCAGAGATAACTTTTTTTAGATTACCTGGAAACTCCGAAAGGTAAGAGTATACAATGATTATACTTATTAGTAGGTAAGTAAGTAATTTCAGTGTTTTTAAAGGATTTTTTCCCCTTGAAAAATAAATAAGCTAGACATGTAGTTGAAATGATCTCCGATTTATGTATTTCTGTTGCCGGTTTAACAACAAATACCTCTAAATAAACATACAATAAATATATAATGGTTGCCGTTTTTTTCTCGGTACTAATATCTATTTGTTAAAACACGAACTTTGCATTGTTAACAAAAAATTCAAAAAACTTTGCAACTCTATTTACATAAACATAAGATTGAAATTATCTTGTCTGCTACTCACTCTAGTAGTGTTACGTGGCAAGCGCCGACGACCCAAGTCCCTTTGATAAATGCCGCCGAACTCACCGCGCCTGCGGCACGGTAATTAGTATTACCTTTTTGAGGCTAGCGGTGATTTCTTGAAATGTTTGACTTGATGTAAATTTATTAAAATATTGTTAATTTGGAAAGGACTAATTCGGTGCTGCTATTTTAAATATTAATTTAACTTTTAAATATTTTTCCCTATAAAAGGATTTTTTTTCAGCCGTCTTCAATGGTTGCAACTGATACGTCGAGATGATTTAGAAAGCAAACCTAAATTTACTTCCTACCGTGTTTGTGAGAAACATTTCAATATGAAAGATGTACTACAATCGTCAAACGATTTAATATAAACATGTTTTTTTTTTAAATTAAATACACTAATAAAAAATAACATGCATATTTATTGAACACACTTCTATTCACAAAGTATTTCATTTATTTAGATAGAAAGTCAAAGGAGGTAGATTTAATTAAAATGTTGCGGTGCGCAGCCCTATCGCATGCTTACGGCCGCGCGGCGGCAGGCCTTTGTTCTCAAAATGTGGCCGAGTTAAAATACTGTATGTTACTTTTACCGTGCCCAGGGCGTCGGGACGCACAGTTTGGGAAGCCCTGGTATATCATATAATGAGAAAATAAATATAGCCAGTCTTGGGTATGGCAGAAGAAGCATGAAAGTAAAATTAATGCAGTTGAGATGAGAGCGCTAAGAAGCATGTGTGGAGTGAAATTGGTAGATAGAGTGAGGAATAGTGTGATAAGGGAAAAATGTGGATTGGAAGTAGATGTAGTGACCAAAATTGAAAAGGGGATGCTCAAATGGTTTGGCCACATTGAAAGGATGAATGGTTCCAGAGTTACGAAAGAGATTTACTGTGCGGGAATGAGTGGTGAAGTCGGTGGAGGACGGCCCAGGTGCACCTATAAAGACCACATAGGTAATTTATTCAAAAAGGGTAATATAAAGAGTCATCGAAACCGACGTGCATGCATGAAGAGGATAATGTCAGTGGAGGAAGCGAAAGAGGTGTGTTTGGACCGTGGCATTTGGCGCTCTATAGTCTCTGCCTACCCTAACGGGAGACAGGCGTGAGTTATGTATGTATGTATGTAAATATAGCCAATAGTCATACGTAGTTTTGATCCCACGGTAATATACAAGTCTTGTGTATCAGAAACTACGGGATTCTTTTCTCTCACAAAAACTAAAAAGACGCAAAGCCTATATATCATCACGCTATGACCAATAGGAGCGGAACAAAAATGTGTTAAAAAAATCCTTTTGAAACCCAAAGCTTTTTGTACGGAGTTTTAGTAACATGTATTTTCTAAAATATTGAGGCTTCCTGTTCTTATATATTGTAAATTTTAAGGTAATTATTGTAAAGAGGTAATTTAGATGATTAGAAAACTTTTTTTACACAAATTACTTACATGCACTAATTGTATTAAGATTACAATTAATAAGAATGAAACTAGCTCTTAGTCTAGCTGTACAAGTATGTGCCGTGCGATCTAGAGGCCCTGGGTTCGATTCCCGGGTCGGACAGTGTTATTGGATTTTTCCATTAGGAAATTCTCAGTAGCAGCACGGAGTCTGGAAATGTGCCCGAAAAACGGCAATAGGCTCGCCCCCTATTACGTGGGACTGATACCTGGCGAAATGTGGGTGCAGAAATGCACCTCTGCCTACCCCTTTGGGATACAGCAGTATGTATGTAAAAATTTATAAATCTTCCACGTTTAATTATCGTGGCCAAATTATTGAAATGTCATCACAATTGATAAAGTATATGTTTTAATTAATATGCATTCTTATATGCAATAATTTGCAAATTTCTGAAATGTTATGTGTGTTTGCATTTTGAATTATGTCTTAGAGGCAAGAAAATAAACGAAATTTTATTATAATTACTTTGTCATTTCTAGTTTAAAAAGATGTTATAAATGCCCCGTAGACTTCTATTCTCGATTCGGGCAAAAGCACTGTTTTTTTTTTCTGTAAGAAATTCCACGAAGCAAAAAAGAAATGCTAGAAAAATGCGTCGTCCCCTATTAGTGGGGAAAACTGGGTGCAGAAATGCACCTCTGCCTACCCCTTTGGGGAATATAGGCGTGAATGTATATGTATGTATTATGCAAAGTACACAGATCGTGATCGATAACTCAAATAGGTAATGGACAAGGTCATGAGGAAAACAAAAAAATATATTTTTTATCTTCAATATGTTTGTAATCGCCGCAATTATTACCTGTCTTAGTTTTCAATCACGGTCTGAATACATCTTGTTATACAGGGTGTATTTAGACCGTGATCGAAAACTGAGGCAGGTAATAGCGAAGGTGATCACGAACTCAGTGGCAATATTAAAAATCGCGACAAAAAATAAAAATTTTGACGTTTTCCATACAACCATCGGTGTTAAAAGTATGTGGTTTGTATGGAAAACCTCAAAAAATTTATTGTTAGTATAGTAGCGATAGTGATTACAAACTCCCTAGCATTAAAGAAAATCCCGACAAAAAATAAAATTTTTGAGGTTTTCCATACAAAGCACATACTTTTAACACCGATGGTTGTATGGAAAACGTCAAAATTTTTATTTTTTGTCGCGATTTTTAATATCGCCACTGGGTTTGTGATCACCCTCGCTATTACCTGCCTCAGTTTTCGATCACGGTTTAAATACACCCTGTATAAGCATTTACAAAAATTAATTACTATTTCGTTTTTCCTTGTGTAATTAAATACTGTCAATTATGTATATTGTAATAAGGATACCATCCAATGGTAGTATTTCCATAGAAGCCCTAAAGCCTAACTTACCCCATCATTCCTAATAATAATTTAACAAAAGCAATCTTCTTCTTCTTCATCAATCCATATACGCCTACTGCTGGGCACGGGTCTCCTCTACCATTGAGAGGGTTTAGGCCATAGTCCACCACGCTGGCCTAGTGCGGGCGGACTACACACCTAAGAAATTCCTAAGATCTCTTCCGTGTGCAGGTTTCATCACGATGTTTTCCTTCACCGTTAAAGCAAGTGATAATTCAATTTTGAATACACACATAACTTCGAAAAGTCAGAGGTGTGTGCCTGGGGTTCGAACCCGCGACCGTCGAGAACAAAAGCAATATGTCATAAATAAGAATATCCTGACACAATAAACTATAAACTAGACATTACACGATTAACGTGTAACACTTTTAGGCTTCTGTGGAAGTACCGGCACTAAATTTTATATCTTTGCACTGTTAAATGTTAGAAAATTATATAAGCTTGCCGTATTTAATTAATATTTCTATATAATTAAATAATAGAATACGCAAAAGGAATTATTATGTACCTCTTTTTATATTTCACAATGGAACATTGTCTCATAAAAGGATACTAGAATAAAAACGGTGAAAAAATCATGTCTATTGTATGAAAGCCCCACTTAAATCTACCTATGCATAGAATAAGGTTACTTATGACTATAACACCAAAGTACTTTTTATGTCTTTATAGAGTTCAACTTGTTTATATATTGCACTAGTGAAGTAATAATGATCATAAATTTTGTTGTTGTTTGAGGAACATAAAAAGTTACTGATAATTTTGTGCCCAATTAAGTTTAAATTGTTGTGCAAAAGCACATAGGGGAAACAGTATAGTTATTAGCCAGTTAAGCGACCAGTTGGCAAAAAAAAACATAAATAAATTAACGGTGAAAAACACATTTTAAAATCAAGCTTTTATTATGCACGAAAAATTAAAAAAATAAACTAAGAAAACATTCATAAAATTCGTATTTTTTTAAACTTTACAAGTAACAATTTACAAAAGTGTTCGGTTTATCAGTAGAAGTATGATACATAAACATATATTATCTATAACTAGTATATTAATATTCTTAAGTGATCTAAAAGCTCGTCGCGGCCGAGGTCTTTGCATTAACGAAATTGCGCGACAAGCTTTTAAATTACTTAAGAATATTAATATACAAGTTATAGATAATATATGCTTATGTATCATACTTCTACTGATAAACCGAACACTTTTGTAAATTGTTACTTGTAAAGTTTAAAAAAATACGAATTTTATGAATGTTTTCTTAGTTTATTTTTTTAATTTTTCGTGCATAATAAAAGCTTGATTTTAAAATGTGTTTTTCACCGTTAATTTATTTTTAACTTTTTAGTTGGAAATATTTCTAAGTCTATCCATTTCGTAGTCATACCGAAATTCAACTCAATCGGTCCATGAAAACTAGTGTTCCTATGGGCACCTTCCAACTTCTCATGACACCAGATCAACGATACCTTGTTATTATGTTGTCACTAAAAATACAAAGGCATACCAAATTTTAGCTTACTTGGTCCACAGGAATCGGAGTTCCTATGGGCTTCTTCCAACTCCTCATCAGATCAGCTTCATGATACCATATTTTTGTATTATTACCGAAGTTACGAAGACACACCAAATTTCAGTTCAATTGGACCACAAGAATCGGAGTTCCTATGGGCATCTTCCAACTCTTCGTCAGATCAGCTCTATGATACCTTGTTATTATATTGTCACCGAAATTACATAGGTATACCAAATTTCAGCTCAATCGGTCCAAAGGAATCGGAGTTCCTGTAGGCTTCTTCCAACTCCTCAATAGATCAGCTCCATAATATCATATTTTTCTATTGTTACCGAAGCTACGAAGACATACCAAATTTCAGCTCAATTGGACCACAGAAATCGAAGTTCCTATGGGCATCTTCCAACTCTTCGTCAGATCAGCACCATGATCCATGTTTGTGTATTGTTGTCGAAGTTACAAAGACATACCAAATTTCAGCTCAATCGGTCCACAAGAACCGATGTTTCTATGGTCATCTTCCAACCTCATCATCAGACCAGCTCCATGGTACCATATTATTGTATTGTCATCCAAGTTACGTAGGTATACCAAGTTTCAGCACAATCGGTCTATTGGAAGTGGTTCAAATCTTCATTGCAAGATTTGTAAACATACAAACATACATACATACATACATACATACATACAAAAGTGAAGTTAAATAAAAGCTTGTAAAAATTATATCATTACTAAAAATAAATAAAACTCACGACATTATGTTGCTTTGTTAATGTACTACAAAAGAAGGTACTTTATATAAACTTTCACTATACATGTTGAGAATAGTGTGAACTCAAAAATATTAAACTCAAAATCACAGTAATTGGCCATAACATAGTAAGTAGTTATAAAGAAAGTAAGTTATATTGCACCTTTGATATGGTTATAACGCATAAAAAACCATTTATTGTGAAGTATAAATCATTGACAAACTACATATTCATTTCAAAATATAGCGCCAAAAAAAAAATATGCAGTCTTAACATTATTTCTAATCGCTTAACTGAATTTCTCCCTCCGGCAAAACATTACACATCGGAAAACAAACAAACCACATACCTAGCGGAATTTCGATGAGACTTTATGACAGAGAATAAAAGTGTCGCCATTATATAATTTTTAAATCTACTATTAGTATAGAATATTGCTAGTTTTTTGGTAGCAAAGTTGAAATGGCTAATAACTGTACAGGGGCCAATAACTATACTGTCTCCCCTATAACTTTATTCTGTGCATAGATCGAAATATTTATTTATTCTATTGTTTAGTATTTGTTGTAACGGCAACAGAAATACATCACCTGTTAAAATGTCAACTGTCTACCATGGTTCATAAGATACAGCCTGGTGACAGACGGACAGGGAAGTTTTAATAATTCTTATTACTAAACAACGGGACTCTTTCTATTTTATCCTTTATAGAATCTTTAAAAGGACAGAGTTCATTATAAATCATGTAAGCATATGGGTTGATGATGGTGAAGATGATAGATTCAATAATAGAGGAGGCCCATGGCCACAGTGGAATGAATATGGGCTGATTAATTTCAACCGTTAATGCCTAGCCTCAAAAAGGTTTGTTAAATAACCTTTGTATAGAAAAATCCTACCCTCAAAAAAGGATTGTTAAAATTTTCAAAAAGTGGCATATGTTTAAATATTAATGAGCATGTCTTAGCATTGTATTCTTGTGTGTGTTCATTTGCTAATACATTTTGTAAGCAATATTATCTTATGATATTGTACAACAGTTATAAATGTAGTTTTAAGAATAAAATATAATTATTTTGTTTATTATTGTTTTTTATCACTACATAGTATAAAACAAAGTCGCCTTCTCTGTCCCTATGTCCCTTTGTATGCTTAAATCTTTGAAACTACGCAACGGATTTTGATGCGGTTTTTTTTAATAGATAGAGTGATTGAAGAGGAAGGTTTATATGTATGATAACATCCATTAAATATCAGCATTGCACTCGTGCGAAGCCGGGGCGGGTCGCTAGTTTGATATATCACGAAAGGAATTAGAAAAAAAATTCGATGTCATTATTTCACACAAATTATTTATCATTAAGATTTTGTGGTTTAACTTGAGGTTTTTGAAAAAATATGCTTTTCACTGAAATATGAAATATTCACAAAAATATTGAGAAATATTCCCTGTATTGTAATATTAATGGATCAGGGTAATAAGAAAAAGCTAAGATCATAATGTAATTTATAGCTTAAAGTATTCATTGATCACAAATATTAAAACTAGTTGATCAAAATATACGAAGACTACTTTAATTTAAAGTTCTTCAATTAATCAGACAATTTCAACGGTCACATGACTTGTAAATTCTCTAACCCCAGTAGATTCTTCTCAAAAATCATTGTTATCTTTCTTCATCTTCCAGCTCGAGCCATTCACAGAAGAGGAACCAGGGGATCTAGAAGATTCCATTAACCCAAAGCTGGTCTTCACATCAGAAGAAAACACACCAACTGGCCAGCCCAACGGCTCCCCTCCAATATTCAAAAACAGCTCCAACATTAACTTAGAAGATAGGACTTCGCCCCACAAAGACTTCGCCCGGTCCGCCAGTGCAGCCCTGGTCACCTCAAGAGACGAAAGAACAAGAAGGATATCCACTCCAGCGTCTTCTAAACATGGTCTCCAGCAGATATCTAGCAGGAACCATTTACCTTCAAATCCTTCGCTGCTAGAATCAGTCCCGGAAGGTAAGAGTAGCAGAGTCAATTCTCAGGAGGCGTTTGGGAAGAAACTAGCAGTTCCGAAGACCCCGAAACGCAGCCCTTCCACTTCCAGCTTTCAGTACATGTCCACCCCCTTCCACGGGTCTACCTTATCAGCTTTCGAGAAGCCAAGCGAATTCGCCTCTCAATTCAGCCTCAAATCAGTTACAGACAGTCTTGCTCCTATAACTTACTGCTGTGGGTGCAGAAAAAGGGATGACGACTCCAAAAAAGAACCTTCCAAATACTTCGACGTGCAGCTATTGAAAGACCCAATTTATTTAGTCATTTTAATATCCAATTGTACATGCGCGATTTCGTATACAAATTTTATTATTTTAGTACCATCGTATGCGAAGGAATGTGGTTTCGATAAAACCCTTGGGGCTTATTTATTATCGATAATATCAGCTTTGGATCTGGTGGGTAGAATAGGAGGGTCAGCACTATCCGATATAGTTTTGACGCCGAAACGATACTTTTTCATATTCGGTCTGGTTCTATCTGGAGTCAGTCTAGCAATGATACCGTTAGTCAAAAGCTATTTGGCTATTTCGGCTTTTTGCTCAATTTTCGGCATAGCTTCGGGCATCAACGTCGGCGTTACAGCTTTGGTGATGACAGAAATGTTAGGAACCGAAAGACTGATGTCTTCATACGGTATATCTTTGTTCATGAACGGTATTTTGCAGCTAATAGGACCTCCTATTTGTGGCCTATGGTACGAGTATACGAAGTCTTACAAATCTTTGTTCGTAATCCTAGGGTTAATACTCCTAGGGGGGGCGTGTTTGTGGGGCTTCGTACCCCTAATACACAGGAGACGACGGATAGCAATGAAAAATAAAGAAGTAGGCAGTAAGCCATGATGTGGATAAACAGGTCTTAGGCCAAAAGCCTCTTAGAGTAACCATGTCATTAGGAAATTTATGGGGGGGTGAAAAGTGGCACTGTGGGTGATTTTGTAGTGTGGATTGCGGGATATTTTGTAGTTTTTGGTAGAATTATTTTTTTAAATATGATTTATGGAAATTTTAATGTGCGTCATGCCGTTTTCCGTCACGGCATACGAGGATGTAAAGCGCGCCATAATATGATTTAGATTGTATTGTAAATGTGAAAGTAAATTTATTTGAGGTTAAATTAGAAAGATGTAAACTGATTTTGGTAAAGTTTTGATCTCGAAATAAATACTTTTTTTTAATAATTTTTTATAGCTTCGAGTGTTAAAATTTGACCGAGAAAATACGTGGGAAATAGGGAGTAGAAAATATCAAGTCTTTCGCTACAAAACAGGGTTTAAAGCAGTTCTACATTACAAAATCACCCACACGTCATTTAGAGTAACTAAACGCTATGATAAACGATTTAGCCAAGTGATGTTTTTAAACAACGGACGCCTCAGTAATAACCAACCGGTCACAACTTTTTTTTTATCGAATTGATGTATTTTTTTTTAATTGTAACTAATTATGAATTTAGGCTAGACGTACCGCAGTTATTTTACAAAAATTGTTTCTTAGTTCACTTAGCATGGAACACCCAACTTAGGTTCGATTCCCGGGTGAGATTTTTTTTGTTAGTATTTTCTCAGTAGCAGTTTGAAAAATGTGACCAATGAATTTTGGTTAAGGTTAACTCTACTTACCTATCTGAAATGCAAAAATTAATGTTTGTAAATAAAAGTTGGGTGATTAAGTATTGCCAGCCTCAAAACTCGCGGTAAGTCCAGCTTTAGCGTAAGATGTAATTTAAGATCTTTTTTATATGGCAATTATACAATTTTTCCCCTTTATATTAAATTTAGTGCTCGTGTAAGATTATTATTGTTTAATGTAGCTAGTTTTGTACTGGCGATTGGCGGAATTTTATGGGAAAAAATCTCCCCAAAAATTACCCGATTTTAGGGAAAATTCTGAGATTTTTGCCATACGTCAATGTAGGAAGGTAATAAAGCTGAGTTTAGATCTGAATTTAGTTTCTCGGTCGTCCTGGGTTATAAAGATGTAAAGATATAAGATTTTATTCTCTGGACAAATTTTATTGAGTTTAAGAATCATCGACAAATGTAGGTTTTTCAGATGAATAAATTCTTATTTGGGAAGAGTTTTAAGGATATTTCTCGAATCAAAAATAAATAGAACAGGTATTAGAAAGAATAACCATTATATTAATCACAGAAAGTGATAAAAAATTTATTAAAATAAAAGAAGAAATATTCCGTCAATCGTCAGTTCAAATTCAATTGTTCTCTGATAGACAAAAAATAAACGCTTTATCGTCAATTGGTATAAAACAGTGCCATTTTCGAAGACACATCCGTGTGCATTACGCCTTATAATGTTAAATATTCCATATATAGTGTATTCAAGCTTAAGCCCTGTTATAATTTTTAAAATTACCAAGAAAATCACCCACAGGTGAAAAGTTCAGGTAGTGTGGGTGTTACACCTATGTATATATACAACGGGGAGTGTTTCTGAAAAAAGTCAGAAATAATTGTAAATTTTACCGGATATAACGACTGTTCACAAAATACACCCAACAGTTTAAAAGTACTGTGATTCAAAACTAAGACAGGTAATAGTTGTTTTTACGAAGACATTGATGATAAAAAATCTTGTAAAAAATAAAGAAATGGCATTTTCCTAACACCTACCTTTCCTACCACATCTGATACTTGTATTTTGGATTCGGGATTATTTTTAACGCCAATGAGTTTGTAATCATATAACTATTCTTCTTCTTCTTCATCAACCCATATACGCCCACTACTGAGCACGGGTCTCCTCTACCATTGAGAGGGTATATAACTATTAACTGTCTTATTTTTCTATCACAGTATTCTACAACAGTAGAAAATATGGCAAAACGTAATAAAATATACCTTTTGAAGGCTTATGTTTCTTATACTTAGTTTCCGAGAATAACAAAGGTACAAATATTTGTTTCCGATCTGCCAATTTGCGAAAATTTGTGGTCAAATTATGACATTTTTGGGTGTATTTAACCGTTTTATTAAACTGTAATTTTAAATGTCAAAGTTCCATATAGGGGCCAATTACACATCCAATTTAAAGCAATAATAAAATAGATGTAGAAATAATAAATGCAATTTTGATTTGTCAATAATAGATGTTTTTATCGTAATATTTACCCTATTAGGGAAATGAAACCCTCCATTTTTTTACTGGCAACATTTAGTATGTGTCAGCTGTCAAATATTATCAAAGGGAAAAATAAGTATATATATTGAAATAGAAGTTAAACATCTCAAATTATTATACGACAAGCCGCGAAATGACTGACCATTGTAGCAGTGGCGGTACTTCCATAGAAGCCCGAAAGCCCGACTTGCCTTACATAGTTCCGAATAACGAACTTAACGATTGTTTATTTATAAAATAACGCTATAAACGTGAATGTGAGTACTAACCGGTAGGTATTTATTAGTCCTACGTACCAAAAAAAATATGCTGCTACTAAATAAACATTTGGGCTTGCCTTAGTTTGACACCCTAGGCACGCCACTGCATTGTAGCAGTGATGGTACTTCCATAAAAATCAACAGTCCAGTTTGGCCATAAAAATAAAAAGGAACAGAATATAATAATAGCTTTATATTTAACAAAAGCAATCTAACATATAAATGAGAATATCCTAACACAATAAACTATAAACTAGAAATTACACAATTAACGTGTAACGCTTTTGAGCTTCTGTGGAAGTACCGACACTGTATTTTAGTTTTTTTTTATCAGTGAGTTCGATTTTACGTACTTTGTTTAACCCTCTGATAATTTTGCCAGAAAATTAAAATATATGGATCATAATTTTATATCTCAAGTCACATGCCTTACTTATAAAAGTCAGTTAATATAACTTTATGTGCTTAATTGAATTTGATTTCATGTCCATGTCAAATGACGTTTGTGTAAAAAGAGTTGGTATTGTCCAAAAATAAAACATAGTTTGCCGAATATAAGGGAGAATTATTTGTTATGGCAACACTAACATTAAACGTCATTTTGCAACGTCACAAATGTCAGTGAGAAGTTATTGCACCTTTTGGTGTCATAAAACTAAATTTATTTAAAATCTTTTATGTCAAGACACAGAATAATAACATGTAATTGAAATGCAAATATAACTTATTATGAATGATTTTGTGAATTTGTAGTCAATGAAGAAAGAAAGTCACAAACAGCAGTCAATTGATGTTAAAATGAAAAAGCCTTATAATTTTATACAGGATGTATTTAGACCGTGATCGAAAACTGAGGCAGGTAATAGCGAGGGTGATCACAAACCCAGTGGCGATATTAAAAATCCCGGCAAAAAATAAAAAAATTGACGTTTTCCATACAACCAGCGGTGTTAAAAGTATGTGGTTTGTATGGAAAACCTCAAAAAAAAATATTTTTTGTCGGGATTTTCTTCAATGCCAGGGGGTTTGTAATCACTATCGCTATCACCTGCCTCAGTTTTCGGTCACGGTCTAAATACACCCTGTATACCAAGCTCTGTTAGAAAATACATACATGAATATATATGAACGTATGTGTGTTTTTTATGAACTTAAGCAAATGCTTATGTTGATAATGCCTGAATTCAAACCTAACGGAAATAAATTTGTAAAAAGTGTCATTCGGATATGTCAAAACTGTCATTCTGACATTTCTACGCTGTCACAGTGAATTTAATAATGGCTCCGGTTATAAAAGTGACATATTTGACATTTAATGACAGCTCTAATTATTTGAAATGTAATGCAGTGAGCCTAATGTATATTGTCTCAAAGACTATGTATGTAAATCTTTATTGTAAAATAAATATTTTTATTCTTTCATATCGTTTTATTTGGTTTTTCACACTTTGGTACAAATTTCGACTGTTTCATGGTCTCTCGGATCAAGTATACTTAAGATTTGGAGGTCCTGAGTTCGAATTCCGAGTCGAGAAGTGTTACTGGGTTTTTCTATAGGAAATAGCAGCAGCACTGAGTTTATGTCTGTAATACATCTCTGCCTACTCTTTCAAATATATTGCCTATGAATTTGTATGTAACAGAATGAATTAGTTTATAACAGAAGTATGGATAACATTAGAGGTCAGGTTATAATCGGGGTGAATAGAGACACAAATCTAAATTCAAGTAAATATTCGTCTCTATTCATCCTTAATTTAGTTAAAGTGACCAATTATGGGATATTTAGAAAAACTGCAAAGTATTTTTCATATATTATATTTCAAGAGATGGATTTTCTGGCGCTCTGGCTTCGTTCGGAACTTCTTCTTTCTGTAAGAAATAACATAAATTTTAATTAACAAATTTAATAACAATATCGAATACACGTTTAATCTTAGGCTAAGTGTTCCCGTGTTGGAATCCGGGTGGAGTAAAGTATTTTTATATTTTATTTTGAAAATTTTGGTTGAACAGGATCTATAGGCAAGCAGTACATTGAAAGTAAGGTAGGACAGGTATAAATCAGTTTTTTTTTCAATAAATGATTATCTTAAGGATGACGTGAGCGCAATAACGAGACAAAATTAGCACGAGGGGCGGCAGCACTGGCCTGTGCACGTCGCGGGCGCCCATCCACAACCGGGGCGCCCGAACCAAGTAGTGGGGCCGTAACTGCGCCCCCTATAACTCCGAGACAAGTACGTCTCGGAGGCGCACCGGGCGGCTGTGGATAATGGAGATGGCCACCGGGGGTTTTGGTCGGCATGCCGGTTTGGTCTAAGGTGACGAACACTCACGTGGCGTGTGCGTGTGTGCGAGTGCGTGCGCCACACATGCGCCCGCAGCGAGTCCCGGCTGGAGTAGTGTCGCGCGCACTCGCCGCACGCGTGCGCCGCGCCCGCCCCGTGCGAGCGGTGCGCATGCGCCAGCAGGAGGGGGCGGGACCCCACGCGCACGCCGCATTCGGCGCATGCGTGGCTGTGTAACAGGCAATAGTCAATACTAGAGACCAGACTATATGCAACATAAAAAGCTTGTTAGGGGTCATCCATAAATTACGCCACACCTTAAGGGGCAGGGAGGGGGTCGACTGAGAGTCATTGTGTGACAAAGGGGTGGGAGGGGACCTAAATATTTTTACGTCACAATTCAAAATTTTGTTAATACACGAAATTTCATAACATTCAAATTGTCTAGTCGGCTACTCACTCTACTAGTGTTACGTGGCAAGCGCCGACGACTTAAGTCCCTTTGAAAATAAAACAAATTCGGAACTCCTAATTTTATTCAATAATTTCTAGACAGAAAATTGCAAAATATGTGACGTCACACAGGGAGGGGGGGAGTCCTACAAATGTGACCAGGAGTGACAAAGAGGGGGGTTGGGGTAAAAAAAATCATTAATTTCGTGTAACGTAATTAATGGATGGCCCCTTATACGCTAATATACATGACGAAAGTTAAAGGCGGAAAATCGTGACGAATGTATGGTAGTTCGGTTTTTCGTCATATAGCGATATTTTACATAATAAAAAAAATAGTTTAATATGTGAACGGATAATAATGAGGAATAATTTTGAGTGAATTAAAAGAAATATGCACACTCACGTGTAAGTAGACGGGTCGCGATGTCTCTTCGCCCGTCTGAAATGATGCTTGAGAGTTTCCTGCACAAAACCATCGGTAATTAGTGTCGACCACATATATGCCACATTCACAACACATATGCCACACCTGCCACACACAAACCATTCTTGCCACAAACACGCCACACTTACCTACCACATTTGCCACACTTGCAACACACACCCCGTACTTGCCACACCATTACCACACACTTGCTACACATTTTGCCATACTTACCACAAACACGCCACATTTGCCAGACACGTACCACTCTTATTTCACACACATACCCACACTTGCCACAAACACGCCACAAACAAGCTACATTTGCCACAAACAAGCCACACTTGCCACACACACCACTCTTGCCACAAACAAGCTATACTTGCCACAAACACGCCACACACTTGCCACAACCTCACCACACTTGCCACACTTACCACCCACACCTACCACAACCTCACCACACTTGCCACACTTCCCATACACTTGCCAGACTCTCACCAAACTTGCCAGACCCTTGCCAGACTCACCGGGGAATTGAACCTGACATCGCACTCGACGCAGTAGTAGTCCCCGGGCTGGTGGTGTGCCCGCGTGTGCGCCCGCAGCGCCGCGGGGGAGGGGAAGCTCTGCTCGCACTGCGGGCACGGACGGGGGCGGGGCTGGTGACGGCTAGGGGGGGGTAATGATTTATTTATATATGCTTTATATACAAACAAGTATAAAAGCAGACTTAATGTGTATAAATATTGATGTTGTAATACATATTTATACATACAACCACACATGATTTCGCCTATCAGTAACTATAACACTAAGGCACACCGAAATAAGGGACATATTATGATTATTGTATTAGTGATTAGTTGGTAGAAATAACCATTGTAAATTCGGAAATTATACTATAACACTAACTAAGTATAACAGTGAGTGTAGGGGAGACAATGTGACGTAAGTGTATGAGAGACACGAGAGAGTGAGTGTAAGTGAATGTATGTGAGACACAAGATATTAAGAGTGGGGTACATAACAATTTACTTGACTGTAGGGAAAAAAATACTTTACATGAGTGTAGGGTAGACAATAACTTACATGAATGTAGGGTAGACAATAATTTACTTGACTGTAGGGTAGATGGTAGCTTACTTATGTATATGTAAGGTAGTGTAGATAGACAATAATTTACATGAGTGTAAGGTAGGCAGTAATTTACTTGAGTGTAGGGTAGACAATAATTTACTTGAGTGTAGGGTAGACAATAATTTGCTTGAATGTAGGGTAGACGGTAACTTACTTATGTATGTGTAAGGTAGCCTACCTTAGGTAGGGTAGATAGACAACAATTTCCTTGTGTGTAGGGTAGTTACAATACTCACAGCGAGTGCACCCGCAGAGTGGAGATAGTCTTGAACAGTCTCCCGCAGCGGTGGCACGCGTGCCGCTGCGACGAGTGCGTCTTCACGTGCCGCTGGATCACTGTGCGCTTGCTGACATATATATATATGTATACAGAGTGTATTTAGACCGTAATCGAAAACTGGGGCAGGTAACAGCGAAGGTGATCACAAACCCAGTGGCGATATTAAAAATCTCGACAAAAAATAAAAATTTTGACGTTTTCCGTAGAACCATCGGTGTTAAAATTTTATTTTTTGTCGGGATTTTCTTTAATGCCAGGGGGTTTGTAATCACTATCGCTATCACCTGCCTCAGTTTCCGATCACGGTCTGAATACACAAAATGTAACTACTAGTTATTATAATGATAGTATTTCCCAAATGTTATAAATAGCGATAACCTGTATATAAACAAAATTTCACTACAACTCACTACGCACTAATCTATAAAATATTATAAATTACTATATTAATACATTACTTGGTAGTAAATTGACAGGAGTCGCACGTGTACGTCTGTCTGTCGCCGCAGTGTGCCACGCTGTGGTGTTCCAGCACGTGCTGGCGGGACAGACGGACGTACCCGCATATCTTGCATTTGTACCTGTTGCACACGATTATTTGTTTTGAAATAACAATGTTTTTAAGGGGGTATTATCAATTATAATATGAAGAAAATGGTAAAAAATATAAAGTTAATAAAATTAAAAAAAAAATATCCGCGGACATGGATCGGATATATTTAGTGTAGGGACCCGCGGATACGGACACGGATACGGATCATAAATATCCGTGAATGTATTTTTTTGTTACATCTTATCCTGTCAATCGAATATGAAAACAATTAAAATATCCGCGAGAAATGTAACGGATACGGACGGATATTATCCCCGCGGATATCCGCGGGTACGGATGCGGATATCCGAAACATCCCTCAACTAAATAAATATGTTACAATACTTACCTAGTTGTATGAGATTTCATATGACCCCGTAATGAAACCGCACTAGGACAGTATTGACTGCAGATGTCACATAAATACGAACCACGCTCCTGGAAAAAATAAAAAAATACATTTTCTTATTTTTATATAGGCATGGGTCTCTTCTGCAACTAAGGGGGATAGGCCTTAGTTCACTGGGTTGACCTAGTCTGATGATGACAGTGATGGTGATGATGATGATGATGAACAAGATTATGATTATAACGACGAAGGTGATAATGATGATTTTAATGATAATGAAAGATGATGATGATGCTGCTGCTGCTGCTGACGGTGATGATGATAGACAATACAGCCATAGACAAACTCACCGGCGAGTGTTTCTCTGTATGCGCCAGCAGTACGTCGTGGAAGTTGAAGGATTTCACGCAGTCTGTACACTTGTACGGCGCGCGGAGATAAGAGGCGCAAGTGGATCTCTGTTGCATCTCATGGACCACCTGGAGACAGGCCGGCATAATGAGTGACAAATATGAATCGACCTGAGTACTTTCTTACTTAATTCAGAAAATCTAACAAAAAAATATCTGTGAACAGATAGTATAATCAGGGCTGCCAGCAAATAAATCGCAACTATACGGTTTAATATCTGCAATTATACAAAATTAGATCGCATTATACAAAAGCATTGTATGCAGCTTTTGTTTTTTTTTTAGAAATACATTCGTAATAGATGGTTGAAAAGTGGCCATTCCAGAGTGGCTCTTGTTTTTTTAGGATTACAATTAAACAAATGGTCGGAAAGTGGAATCTCCAGAATAGTTCGTTTTTATTTTTTTTAGGACGATAGGGAGACAAATTATTGATAAAATGCGATCTTATGTTCCATCCCCTATGCCTTTGTATCGTATTATACAAAGTGGTCATGGATACAACACCCCATCCGATTATACAGGATTTGTATCCAATTATACAATCTGGCAGCCCTGAGTATAATAGATCAGTCCAATTTTTTTTCTGCGTGAAACGAAACCTTTCTATATAAGGTTCTTTTTTTTATTAAATTGTTTAACATACCTAGAAGTACTTAGACAAATATTGGAAGAAAATTCGGAAAAATTGTATTTTGTCACATACATAGTTCTGACTCCACACTAACATACCAGTCTTGTGTCGTGGGTATCAGAAACTACGAGAGACTTCACTCTTACAAAACACATAACGAATCGAATATTAGTGGATAACACAACATTTTTATAAAGACCGTAATCGAAAAATGAAACACTCAATACTTAAAAAGGAGAAAAGATTTTTTTTTTCGTTTTTTTATGGTTAATGCTTTTGTAATCTTTAGTTATTGCCTGTCTTAGTTTCATCACGGTCTAAATACACTGTAGTGTTCTGATGTATCAGGTTGGTTCGTATAAATAAAACAACAAACGCTTGCTCTCAACAGCGTCTGGCCCGTCCACTCGGTCCGATGTCCGGTGTAGTAGTGAACCAGTTTGAGTGGGGAACAGCGCTTATATTATAATTTCTTTTCACGTTTACCTTACAATATATTATTAATATTACATGTACACTACATACACCCTGTATCATAAGATATCAGCATAAATATACTTCTAAGATTATTATTGTCGGGTTTAAACAGACATAGATTGAAAGCTGAGACGGGTAATATTTAAAAAAAAAAATTGCGTTTTTTTCGTTCACGGTTTGAATACACTTTTATGCACATACCTGTTCTTTAGTTAGTTTAATTACTGTATATTCGTTTGTTTCTCGGACCATGCGTGAAGTGAAACCATCTTGGCTTGTCTTCGGTTTCTTACGTTTATGCTCCTTTGTAGACTGTGTGTCTATGGGAAATTCTTCTTTAATATCTATTTCTTCCTTTATTTCTGGATCTGTATCTTGTTTTTCCTGCAAGATATAGAAGCAATAGAATATAAAGAAACGTAATTGTAGAAATACATCAAAGAATATAGCAATACAATTTTTCTTTTCTTTTTTTTGTTTTTTATTTATATTATACAAATTTTTAAGTACCCTGTACATAAGTCTTATACAAAGAAATGAACACAAAATACAAAAAATATTATGCACAAAGAAATAGCAGTCTTATAAATTTATTATGCACACTTCTGACATCTCTCAATTATGTGTGTATTCATAATGAATTGTCATGCACTTTAATGGTGAAATAGCGCATAGGAACTTTTTCTTTGCACTAGGCCAGCGTGGTGGACTGAGGCCTAAACACTCTCAGTTGCGGGGGAGACCTACGCCCAGCAGTGGGACGTATGTGGGCAGGAGTTTAAAGTTGGTGATGAAATCTAAAAGAAAATAGTACTAACGAATATTATTTCATTTACAAATTTGATTATATTTATATCTAACCTCATCCTTTTTCTGTTCCTTCTTGCTCCCTCTGGACTCAGAACTCAGCATAATAAGAGGTAGCTCATCAACGTCATTATCATCGCTGACATCAACATCTATGTCACTCCTGTCATCCGGCCCAACATAGTGCAGTTGTGAAGTCACGTCAAATTTGTAAAGAGGTTGCAATATTAGTGTTTTTGTGTCCTGCAAAATGTAGACAAGGGTTTTTAGTACATGTTGAACAATTTTTAGAGTAGGCAGATTTTTATTAATACATTCAGAAATGTAAACGATAAAAATAGTTGTTCATCCGTTTAGGTAGTTACTTAAATTTACAGTGGAATGTTGATAAAAGCTTTTTAATTTTTTTGATGTTACATTTAATAGCAACAACATAATTATTGATCAGAATATCACAATCACATCAAGAGAATTTAAATTTTTAACTATTCTTCACAAGTAATTTGTCAAGATGGAGTTAACTTAAAACAAAATAGGTTTTGTGGACTTAGGCCAAGCTTTCTTTAGCCTCAATACAGGAGTTTACAAGACCTTAAGGAATGCAACATAAATATGATTCTATAAATATAGTTACCATTTTGACTCCATCATGGAGAAAATCATAGGCTAATTGACACTGCTTTCTTAGTTTCACTATCTTCTTAAATATCCACTTACAATATATACATATGTTCATCATAATGTTACTGGATTCAGCCTGAAATAATGAAAACAAATTTATAACATTAATCAGAAGTCACAGTATTTCCACAGAAGCCCAAAAGTGTTACATGTTAATTGTGTAATGTCTAGTCTATAATTGTTTATTTTTGGCTCAGGATATTCTTATATGTATGGCAAATTGCTTTTGTTTAATAAAGATTTAAAGCTTAAATATTATTATTCGGAATTTTGTAAGGCAAGCTAGGCTTTTATGCTTCTATACAAGTACCACCTCTGACTTTAGGATGTAATTATAATGTATACTAATATTATAAAGACGAAGAGTATGTTTTATTGAAAAAAAGTGTCAGAAAGTACTGGTGTTTTAAAAATTCTTTCAGTGGTACATAGCCCATTTATAGAGGAAGGCTATAGGCTATATATCATCACGCTACGTCTAATAGGAGCAAAACAAGAATGCAGCTAATCCCGGCACCAAGGCAAATATTTATGTGATCCACTAATATCCGTTTCGGTTCTGGGTGCTTGTGAAACCGAAGTCTTTTGCAGTTTCTGAATACTCACGTCACAAGATTTGTATGTTATTGTAGGGTCAGAACTATGTGTATGACTGTTGGGTGAATTTATTTTATTTTATTTACTGAACTAAGACTTACAGTAAAACAAAACATTAGTATGTTTACCCTACCTTCCCCACAAAATTGTTATACATCGATATCGCTTCAAAACTCATCGGCGATACATCCTCTGCTGTTTTGAGGCACGCCCAACAAGTATTAAGCGTATTTAATAACTCAAAACCCTTTGTTTCAGTCATTTTTCTCCAAAAATAATGTAACTTGCGAGCATGCATTATGAGCAAAACAATAATTTTGTAAATAATTGATGTTAAGAATAGTGATGCACCTCTCACAGATTATATATACAGATCATAAATTTTAGTCGATTATTGAATTTTTTTAATAGAATTTTGAACTGTAAATCTTTTGAAATATAATCAATCTTCTTATCATTCCTTTATTGTAAAAATAAAGACTATGACTTTATAACATAGCTACCGATAAGTGTAGTCAATATTATGAGTCGAAAATATTGAGATTTAGCTCCTAGCGAGTTTCGATACGATTATGCAGATGAGCATTACTATACGCTACAATACGCCACATCACTAATCATTATTATTGACAGATTGAAAGGAACATACACAAAAGATTATCTTTTAATTTTATGATTATTTTTATTTTAATAAGTGTAAGGATTGTAGTAATGGCGTATAAAGTTAATTGATTTTTAAGTAATTTGTTAATAAGTGTAACTTCAAAATGGGCAAGAACAAAATGATTGCGAAGAGTTGTCCTAAGTGTGAATTACAGGTATTGTGTTTTTTTAATCAATAACACGAGATAAAGATTTCGAAATATACTGACATTTAACAATTTTGTAATTGTGAGATAAGGGACTAGGGTGAATGTCAGAAAACATGTTTTTATTAATATTTAAGAATAAATAATAGTTAATAACACAAGGGATTACATGCAGATAAATACAGGGGTGAAAGTAATGAAACTGATGTTCATGCACTTTTTCAATTTATTGTCTAATACTTGCCTCTAAGCATATTCTTCTTCTTCTTCATCAACCCATATACGCCCACTGCTGAGCACGGGTCTCCTCTACCATTGAGAGGGTTTAGGCCATAGTCCGCAACGCTGGCCTAGTGCGGGTTGGCGGACTACACATCTAAGAAATTCCTAAGAACTTTTAGGTGTGCAGGTTTTATCATGATGTTCCCTTCACTGTTAAAGCAAGTGATAATTCATTGTGAATACACACATAACTTTGATAAGTCACAGTTGTGTACCTGGGGTTCTAATCCCCGACCGCTGAGATGCGCCTACAAATATGTAAGTTTCATCAACTAACAAGATAAACAATTAAATTCAACTAACTTGAAAATGATAATATTTAGCATATGGATTTCTTAGTCCAATCAGTCAGAAGCGATGTAAACAAAACTCCCTAAATGGGAATAGGTTGACTCTACCAGTAACAATACTTAAAATGCAACTGAGATGATTGAACATCTGTATGTTAAATCATCTCAGTTCACCTAACTGTATAGGTGAGGAAATGATTTTTTGTTTTACTACCATTTTCTATCTTCCTACCGAACTATTTTTCTTTGCCTACCATCAGTATTACAGGTCCTTGTTTGAATGTCTGATAAATTTAACGATCATATCATTATCATATGATATCATGACCATCATCATCATCACCAGCCATAACCCTCCTATAGTACTCCACTATATCTGTAACTTCACAATGAAAATATCCTATAGCACACCACTATACCCACAATTCAACAATCCAAAACATAATTTACAGGTGGCCGTAGCCTCCAAATCGTGTAAGTGTGGGCACACCTTCTTCGCAGCACGTCGCGGGGCGGACTCCCTGCCCGCTGTGGAGGACATCCGCCGGCGCACCGGGCGGGTGCGGCGCTCCCAGCCCCAGTTCTACGACGCTCAGCATTATCAGAAACAGATTAAGCGGAGAGTGAGTGTTGAGTTATTATGGCTAACGGGATAGCGGTTTGTTTTATATTTTGTGACTGATTAATTTTGTTGTAGGATTATGACAAATTACGTTAGATTCTCTAGGCTTTAGTGGTTGGTGTATATGTTATATGACAAACAATTAC
Source organism: Cephonodes hylas (assembly GCA_030295005.1). Classification (NCBI taxonomy): domain Eukaryota; kingdom Metazoa; phylum Arthropoda; class Insecta; order Lepidoptera; family Sphingidae; genus Cephonodes; species Cephonodes hylas. The sequence continues at coordinate 3,389,197 of AP025388.1, read as the reverse complement.
TTTTGCATAATAAGTCATTTTATTAAACACTAGTTGTCCCGCCAGATGTAGCTTTAAGCGATGTGCCCATAGTGCCGCCTCTTAACGGGTGAAATTGTGTTTTAAAATCATCTAGGACCCGTTGGAATATACATAAAGAATGTTATCCTAATTTGTCAGTTGTTTAATAAGAGTTCGAATCACAGTGGCGCCACCTGTCGAAAATTGGTTGTACTAACTCAAAAAACTTGTTTGGCTCATGCACAACTACTTTGCTAAAGATCTTCACATAGTTAAATGCATAGCTTACGATTTCGTAAAGGGTATACAGACATTGTCTGTAGCAATATTTTATATATAAATAGACTAGTGGTTAATCCTGGCTAAGTCTGATTTTCTTAAGGTACTATTTAAATTCATAGCATAAACTAAAAAGCCAAATTTATGATGAGAGTCATAAAAAAAAGCCTTCTTGTTTAAATATTCTTATCTTAATTAACCCATAAACGCCCGCTGCTGGGCACGGGTCTCCTCTACCATTGAGAGGGTTTAGGCCATAGTCCGCCACGCTGGCCTAGTGCGGGTGGGCGGACTACACACCTAAGAAATTCCTAAGAAAAGGAAATAAAAATAGTTAGTTTCTATTTAAATATTAGTAGGTAATAAATAAATGTATAGGGATTGAAAATAACGAAATGTGTCAAGTTGTTTCTGAAAAACTAGATTTAAGGCAAATAAATAATTAAACTCTTCAAACTTATATAACAGATATAAAAAAAAATTGGAAAAGGACATATTCAAATGCTTATCATTTGTCAGTGTTCATTCTGTGAGAACCTACAATAAGGTTTTAATATGGTGATTTAGCTCAAGAAGTATAAGGACTAATGAATATTTACTTTCTTTTCAGTCTCCAAAAAAGAGGTCACTATCAAGGTCATTAGATGAAGATTACAAAAGCAAAGAGAAGAATGAAAGTGGTGAGTTTTAAGTAAAAACATTATTGAGTCAATAATTTCTCAGTGATTTTTTTTCCGACAACTTGAGAAAGTTGGTGGGAAACGGATGGATGAGGGCTGCTCAAGACCGGGATGGTTGGCGCTTTCTTGGGGAGGCCTACGTTCAGCAGTGGACGGCGATAGGCTGAGTATATAAACAGTCCTAGTTCTTAATGCCAGCGCAAAACTCAGCAGTCTATAGTTCAAATATACATACCCCTCGTATCTTCCCTACTTTTAGAATTTATGACTGTGTGTCAGAAAAAGTTTGTAAGAAATTTCTGGAGTATGTAATCTATCTGTAAGACCCTAAGTCTCAGTTGTAAAAAGGCTTGTAATTTATAAGCTTTTATCTTAATAGAGGGGTGAGACTATAACCATTTTCAGGTAGATCTCCAGACTCCATGCTGCTAAAGAGAATTTCCTAATGGGGAAACCTGGTAAAAAATGGTGGTAGAGACCCATGTCCAGGGACATAATATATAGACTGATGATAATGCATTATGATGACATGTTGATGATTATAATTATGATAATGATGATGAAGATGAAAATGATAATAACTATAATGACAATGATGATTATGAATTATGATGATATGTTGATGATGATGATAACTCTAATAATGATGACGTTTCCCCCCCAGCCACAGCCCGCGCCCGTCGCCGTCGCGCCCTCCGCCGCGCCCAGCGGTCCCCCCCCGCGTCCACCTCCACCCCCGCGCGCGACCCCGCGCCGCACCTCCGCCCCGCGCAGTTGGCAAGATGTACGCTCATACTGCAAGAGATTAACAGAAAGATGACAGCTGTCACATGGCAACCTCCCGCGCAACTGTGATACCATAGAGTAGGAGTAGTGCAGATGAAGGTTGAAGCAAGGGATGTGCCGATTATGACTAAGGCGAATAAAACCGTAGAGCCAAAGGACTAGTGTCGTTGAAATATGATGTAAGAGATGTGCCGATGATGACTGGGCGAATAATCGACACGGTATCGTATGGTTTAGGGCAGGGGTTCCCAAACTTATTTACACTATGACGCCCTATATGATAATTATTTTTCTTGCGACGCATCCCCCCCCCCCCAATCATCAAAATAAAAAACAAACTGGAAATAAAAACAGCATTAGTTAGCGTAATATGAGGTTATCAGAAAAATACGGACAGAAAATGTTTGCCGGTCGCCTCGCGACGCCCCTCGGATGTTGCCGCGACGCACAGTTTGGGAAGCCCTGGTTTAGGGTATATAATTTTGCAAAAACAGCATCCAAGCTGGTCTTAAAAATAAAAAATATCGCGTTGGTTGGTGTTTTGGGTAAAATCTTTAGTCGAGACAGTTATTACAGTTATTGTTCATTAAAGGGCGATAAACCAATTCAAATTTAATCACATCCAAACGAAAATTACGTATATGGATGTTTTTAAGACAATTCGATGTAATTATAATCAAAATCTAATAAAATTTCAATTTTAAATGCGATCAAGTTGAGTAGTAATTGGTGTAAATTGAATTTATTATTAGTTTTAGTAATTTTAAAATAAAGATCTCTATGTGTATTAATGTGGGTAATTAAGGAATTATCAGTATCGGTTGATTAATGTGGTTTAATAGTGATGTCCGTAAAATCGATTAGAATCGATAATAAAATATCGATTACGCAATGAATGTTTACCGAATTATTTTGGTTTAATATAGACGAATGGTTTATTAAATGCGCCACAGAACAGTTGAATAAAATTAGAAGGGAAATATCCAGTATTTAGTATGTGTCCGAGTGTCGCCGCTTGTCTGTCACCTGTTCATTCTACTGCAACACACCGACAATGATTATTTCACACAAACATGGCGGGCTGTTGTTGGTTGTCGCACATTAAAGTGTTGATATTACTCGCAATGAATTACTAAGAAGCGTGTGTGTCAAACATATGACAGTGTAGTCGTAGGTTCGGCACGCTCGGCATGTGAACATTCCCTTTCTAGTCGCATTCAACTGTTCTATAGGATGCTTAAATGGTTTTATAATTTTCATTTTGTTTTAATAAATTAGAATGTAAATAATTTTGTTTTTAATGTTGTTACGTAAGATTTTAGCTAATAAATTGTTTTAAATATTATATTTTATTTATTATATGCCTTTTTGGTCATACTTTATACTTAAGTGCTTCTAGTGCTATTGAGAGTAGCTGAATTCGAATCCCGTGTCGGGAAAAATATAAGGTTCTTTCATTAGGAAATTCCCATCCGGTATTACAAAGGAATATTATTAAAAGTAGTGATTACTTTGATGATTAGGGATGCGGTCGAAAATCTCAGGAATATTATTAAAAGTAGTGATTACTTTGATGATTAGGGATGCGGTCGAAAATCTCAACGGTCGCGGGTTCGAACCCCAGGCACACACCTCTGACTTTTCGAAGTTTTGTGTGTATTCATAATTAATTATCACTTGCTTTAACCGTTAAGAAAACATTGTGAGGAAACACCTTAAGAATTTCTTAGGTGTGTAGTCTGCCAACCCGCACTAGGCCAGCGTGGTGGACTGAGGCCTAAACCCTCTCAATGGTAGAGGAGGCCCGTGCCCAGTTTATGAGCTGATGATGATAATGATATGATGCTACACGCAAGCCAAATCACTAAGAAGCGTGTGTGTCAAACATATGACAGTGTAGTCGTAGGTTCGGCACGCTCGGCATGTGAACATTCCCTTTCTAGTTTTATTCAACTGTTCTGTGATTACTACTGATATGACCTTTACTCTTTTATCTGCGATAAATTGAAAAATAACTGCCCATAATTAGAATAAATGGCGTATTTTATAAACAATACAATTATCTATTATTTCAAAGGTCTCGGCCCAAATCTTTACTATATTATAAAGCTGAAGAGTTTGTTTGTTTGAACGCGATGATTTTAGGAACTACTGGTTCGATTTCAAAAATTCTTTCAGTGTTAGATAGCACATTTATCGACGGAGTGTATTTGTTTTTATAGAACTGTTAATCATAGCTGTTATAGTTTTTAAAGACTGCGGGAGCGTAAGTAAAATCATGTCCTTGGTTATGTCATCAATTCCCTGAGCATTCTTTGAAATGTTTTAATGATGGAAGAAACACTGTCCTCATCGACTTCCATAAGAGAAATAGTCGCCGTGCCTTATCTATTGAACTCGAAGGAAATTAGTTAGGACAGTGGCGTTTCCTAGCAGTGCCGTAACTAGGGCGATGCCAGGAGTGCCCAGGCTCAGGGCGCAGACCCTGGAGGGGCGCAGAAATGACCAGACTAGTATCTAGTTTTATCTCATGCATGGTAGCTAAGCCTGGTTAGACCATTTTTCAGGAGCGCAGTTTTGAAGGCTCGCACCGGGTGCATAAAAGGCTAGTTACAGCACTGCCTCCAAGTTTCCGGGAACATTAAAAAAAAACACTATCGTATCTGGATCGTTGAGTTCATCTGAAAGCTAGATCACATTGTTAGATACAGTTGTGATTTTAAATTTTTCCAAAGAATCTTAGGATTATTGAGGTTGTGATTAATCATCATCATCATCAACAGCCCTTAATTCGTCCACTGCTGGACATAGGCCTCTCTTCTCTCTTGATTAATATGCTTTGTAAAATAAGCCCTTTTTTCATTATTCGGTATTTTAACAACTAAGCGTTTTAATTTTAGATAATAGTTTTTGTGGGTTTCTTTTCAGTACATTGATAACACTCATGGAATTAATCGCGTCATATTCACATTAATTTTACAGTTTGTGATATCCTGGGCGTACGTAATGTTTTAAATGTATTTCTTTCATTTTTAATTATCATCATCATCAACCCATATATGTACCTCCCACTGTTGGGCACGGGTCTCCTCTACCATTAACAGGGTTTAGGCCATAGTCCACCACGCTGGCCTAGTGCGAGTTGGCGGACTACACACCTAAGAAATTCCTAAGAACTTTTAGGTGTGCAGTTTTTATCACGATGTTTTCCTTCACCGTTAAAGCAAGTGATAATTCGTTGTGAATAACTTCGAATTTTGGTATCGACATAAATAGGACTCTGAGGAGTAAAATAGACTATTTTTTTTTTTTTCTATCTGAACAAAACCCTGTAGTCTACGCGGACGGAGTCGCGGGCAAAAGCTAGACTCTTATAAGATGATAAGGTGCGTATGTATTCTCTTAAAGATTTACATAAACCAAGATGGCTTTGCTATGGCTGGTCGTGCTAATCGCAAGCGTCGGCGCGGGCCGGTAAGTTTTTAAATTAATAATTGCGAGAGGCGCATTCATCACACAGCCAATGAAGGTTTTACTTATTTAGTAGAACACCAAAATCTACGCCAAAGAATCTAAATTAACATAATTTTATATTTTATTATAGGTTTATTTATTATAGGTTTGTCTTTTTAGAATGATTTCTATTTAAAATCTACGCCAAAGAATCTAAATTAACATAATTTTATATTTTATTATAGGTTTATTTATTATAGGTTTGTCTTTTTAGAATGATTTCTATTTATTTTCACACATCTTCATTACTAATATGTAATAGGAGACTAAACTTTTCTATCTAACTATTATCAGACTATTTTCGCTGATCGCGTGGGTTTTAAACGTTTTTTCGTTTAATTGAATAATGATTTTTCAAACTAGCCTTATATTTATAGATGGATTGTTAAAAGTATATTTAACTGATATGTTGCGCGTTCGATTCCCCGTCCAAAAATGTTTTTATTTTTAGCTCATTCTTTTGTACAAGAATGAATGTGCATTTTTCCAATAACCGAAATAAAAAAATGTTAGTAACCTAAAAGTTCTTAACTGCACACCTGAAAGTTCTAGGAGTTCCTTAGGTACGTAGTCCGCCAACCCGCACTAGGCCAGCGTGGTGGACTAAATCCTCGAAATTGTAGGAGGCTCGTGCCCAGCAGGAGGACATATTTGGGTTTATGATAAAAATGTTAGTAAACATAGCATTTCCATTTGCAAATTAACAAATGAAGTATAGAATCATTTCACACGCATAATATTATACTCTGTCGACCATTATAAATAATTAGGCTTCCTTTTTATATAATAGTTAATTGTTAGTTAGGCAGTGATGGCCTCGAGGTTTGGACGCGCTGTCGAGAATCTCGGCGGTCGCGGGTTTGGACCCCAGGCACACACCTTTGACTTTTCGAAGTTATGTGTGTTTTGCACATTGAAATATCACTTGCTTTACGGTGAAGGAAAACATCATGATGAAACCTGCACACCTAAAAGTTCTTAGGAATTTTTTAGGTGTGTCGTCCGCCAACCCGCACTAGGCCAGCGTGGTGGACTATGGCCTAAACCCTCTCAATGGTAGAGGAGGCCCGTGCCCAGCATTGTCGTTCAGTTTTCTTTCTGAACTCAACCCCGTAGTCTACGCGGACGAAGTCGCGAGCAAAAGCTAGTTAATAATAAAACATCAATTGCGGAGAAAAATGCACCATTTATTAAATTAACTCTTAAGTAACTAAAAATCTATTTTATTGTCTACATAAATACATTATTTATTCATTTCCTTGAGGTCTCTTGGACCTTGTAGAAGAGGTCCCAAAACGCCATACGGTCGTGGAATGGTCGGCTTTGAAGTGACAATTGCGCACAAATCTCCAAGTACCATTGTGTGGAGGAAGAAACTGGGGTCCATTTTACTGGGGTCTCCTCAGGTGTGGGGTCTCTGAAAGGAGAACAAAAGAATATAATTATAATTTATTACAAAAAAGAAATGGCATTTGGTGAAGGAGTTTCTTGCCGTTTATTATAAACGATAACACGTTCTTCTTCATCAACCCATATACGCCCACTGCTGAGCACGGGTCTCCTCTACCATTGAGAGGGTTTAGGCCATAGTCCACCACGCTGGCCTAGTGCGGGTTGGCGGACTACACACCTAAGAAATTCCTAAGAACTTTTAGGCGTGCAGGTTTCATCACGATGTTTTCCTTCACCGTTAAAGCAAGTGATAATTCAATTTGAATACACACATAACTTCGAAAAGTCAGAGGTGTGTGCCTGGGGTTCGAACCCGCGACCGCCGAGATTCTCGACCGCGCGCCCAAACCTCGAGGCCATCACTGCTTAATAAAATAACACGTTCGAAGCGGCGATAATTAAAAAAAAATAATAGTGACGATTCAATATAACTTTTGAAAGTCTATTTGAATGAAGATAATTTTGACTTTGACTTGAAACATTTTACCCCCTTTGTTTAATCCCCTTTTTCATCTAAGTTATGTGTATATTTAGAATGAATATGTTTAACGGTATAGGAAAATATCGTGAGGAAAACTGCACACCTACCAGTTCTTAGGATTTCTTAGGCGTGCAGTTCTACCTGGACTAGGGCAGCGTGGCAAACTAAGGCTTAAACTCTCATTTGAAGGGCGGCCGCGGGATCGATTTCCGTACAAGACAATTATTGATGAGGTCTCCAAATGTTTATTTCGTGTCTGGGTGTATGTAACAACGAAAAGTCTCTCGTGGTTTCTGATACTTCAAAGGACTTGTATCCTAGTGTTGGTTGAAGACTATGTACATATCTCTGTTGGGTATATTTAAATCCATTGCAATAACAATACTCACCCAAACTTAGCAAAATTAGTCCACAGACTTCCAATTGTCTTTATCACTGCCAAATCCTTCTCCGTTGGTTCTACAGCCACTGCTGAGCTGAACAAGTACCCTAATTCATCTAAATGTGTTGCTCCAGCTTCAGTTATATTAGCTACATGCTTCATATAGTTCCTACCTCCATCATAAGAGAATACGTAGTAGAAAATCTTAGCTCCTACACCCGAGTATTCCTTTATCAACCTTTCAGTAGGATGGTAGTACTTGAAATCAGAAACAAAGTCTGTTATCTCATCCCTTACTTGTTCGTTTAAATCTCTATCTCCAATATAGAAATGCCTGACGAAATCTACGTAATCTTGGTCAATGGAGTCACATTTCATGTTATCTTCGAATGAAAAGTTTACAAACACATCTGGATTAGCATGGGCGTATTCATATAGCATCTCATTGCTTGTATATCCAACAACCACAGCTGTATTTCTTATTTTAGCAGAATTAACTTCTGCGTCAACGAATTTTTCTACTCCGTCGTAATCGCTTTCCAAACACGGTCCTACTTTAAGCCCTAGGTCTTCAAACGCTGCTGTTACTAATTGAGGATCTTGGCTAGATAGGAAAGACAACGCATCTTCAACATTCTCTGTTTCATAGCCAAGTCTCTCAGCGATGGCTAAAGGTACTGCATTATCAGGCTGTTTAACATCCACATTAGACGCACTCTGCAGAATAACTTGATCGAATAACCTTTCATGCGGAGAAACCAGATGCAAATTAGCAGATACAGCCCCCGCATCAGCTCCAAAGAGCGTAATTTTATTTATATCCCCACCAAAAGCTTGGATGTTCTGTCGAATCCACCTCAAAGCTAACAACTGGTCCTTCAACCCTTGATTTCCCGATACAGCTTCAGAATTAACGCACAGGAATCCATAAGGCCCTAGTCTGTAGTTGATTGAGACTATGATAACGTCATTCTTGATAAGATAAGACGGGGAATAGAGTTCCCGGTTCCCGCTGCCTTCTAAAAAATTACCTCCGTGAATCCAAACCATAACGGGAAGACGGTTGCGCGAAGTGGCAGTGTTTGGAACGTAAATGTTGAGGTTTAGGCAGTTGAGAGAGCCTCGGACTGCGCCATTGGAGTATTGAGGACATACGGCATTGTCCACGTACGCGTCGAAAGTGCTGCTGAAGCCAGGATGGGGGGATGATGGCTGGAAGACGAAATAAATTGACTGGTTATATATTTATGTGATGTGTTTTGCCAGGCTTTAGTGCCTGAAATGTTCTATGACTTATAGTGATCTTTACTTAGATAATTATTTATATCATTTTTATTAACAACCCTGTAGCGTAGTTGGCCAGACACGAGCTAACTGTAGTCCCGGGCTCAATACCCGCATCGAAACAAATATTCGGGTCTGAATGAAACTCAAAAGCGTTATACGTTAATTTTGTCAGAATATTCTCATCTATATGTCAAATTCCATGTGCTAAATAAAGTTTTAACTCTAAAGATTATTATTAAGTACTAGCTTTTGCCCGCAACTCCGTCTGCGTGGACTACAGGTTTGGGTTCAGAAAGAGCGTAAGTTGTAGTATTTTACTCCGCAAAGCCCCATGTACTTAAATATACAAAAATCATACAAATCGGTCAAATTGTTTAAACGTGAAACCATAACACGCCGGTCGGTGCCTTGTGCATCTTTATTGCGCGCTTAATAACTATATTAAAACTGCGATATCCTCTAAGATACTAATTGAAATCAAATGATGTACAGGGCAAATTTCTTTTAAATTAAATACTTATAATGAATAACGCATTTATTTGGATAAGAATTAACATAATCTTTATAAAAACACCTTTAAAAATAATGCTTTATTTTAGGACAAATTTGGTTAGCATAAAAGAGGTTACAGTGAACCAATCCTAAAAGATAGGCATATGCTGTCGCGGACTTTTTTTAGAACTTTTAAAGGAGAACAGTTCTGTAATACATTATTTTAGCGTAACTTATAGTTACGTAGTACATAAATAGTTGTGCTTTTTTATTTTTCATTCAATATTTGAGAACATTGTTTTCAGGACTTTTTTAATCTATATTCAGCCCAATTTAATTCTCCATTTTTTTACACAGATTATATTTAAAAAATACTTACCCCAAATGGATTTTCAATATCGACTACGCCGTACGGGATACCGAGAAACATCGCGTACCGTCCGTCATCGGATCTAAGGCCCCTTATTAACCCATTTTCAATTTCGACTAAAGGGTCAACCCTAATTTGACCTTGGACTAACGGTAGTAACAGCAAAAACGCCAGCATCTTCATAAATACCAAGACGGACTGGTCATATGAAATCTTGAGATGAAAATATCAATTCTGCATTGATTAGATAAAGATAATCTTGCATCTTTCCAATCTTAAGTGGAATGGAGTGTTCTGGATGCCCTTGACGGGTTTTCGGAAGGTTTAAGATTGTCGATGTGTTTACTTTTTGATTCAGATTTGGTTTATTTTAACGAAATATTAAATATATTATCATAATGCCGCTATTTTAAAAGCCTTTAACTTAAAGGCTTTTAAAATTTATAATTTTAAAATCTACCCGCACTAGGCCTGCGTCATGGACTAAGACCTAAACCCTCTTAACGGTATAGGAGGCCCGTCACAGTGAGACGTATATGGGTTGATGATGATTAATCTTAAGCAGTCAAAAGAGGTGTAAAGCCTCTCTCAAACAATGCCAGATATCTGTTGGCTATCATCACCATCAATCGAAGTTTCATCTTATCTCTGTATTGCATAAAGGTAGACAGTTAGAGAATGCCTCTGATATTTAATCATACGTATAAGAGGAAAAATAAGAAAAATTGACACGATTTTCGGTTACGCTTCTTATTTCATTATATTAGTAATAAGTTAGTAATCAACTTCATTACATAGTATAAAACAAAGTCGCTTTCTCTGTCCCTATGTCCCTTTGTATGCTTAAATATTTGAAACTACGCAACGGATTTTGATGCGGTTTTTTTTAATAGATAGAGTGATTGAAGAGGAAGGTTTATATGTATGATAACATCCATTAAATATCAGCATTGCACCCGTGCGAAGGCGGGGCGGGTCGCTAGTTAATGATAATTAGTAGCGGTACTTCTATAGAAGCCTAAAAGTCCAGCTTGCCTTAGAAATTCATAATAATAATATTTTAGCTTTAACTCGTTATTTAACAAAACCTATTTGCCATATAAATGAGAATATCCTGAGCCCACAATAAACTACAAACTAGACGTAACACAATTAATGTTTAACCCCGATTTTAAATGTTTAATGTTTAACGACAGCCCCGTGGCGCGGTTGGCTAGACACCAGCTTGCGAAACTAGCGGCCGCGGGTTCGATCCCCGCACCGAGACAAATGTTTGTGTGACCCACAAATATTTGTTTCGGGTCTGGGTGTTTGTGAGACCGAAAAGTCTCTCGTAGTTTCTGATACCCACGACACAAGACTCGTATCTTAGTGTGGGGTCAGGACCAGTGGCGTGCCTAGGGTGTCAAACTAAGGCAAGCCCAAATGTTTATTTAGTAGCAGCATATTTTTTTTGGTACGTAGGACTAATAAATACCTACCGGTTAGTACTCACATTCATGTTTATAGCGTTATTTTATAAATAAACAATCGTTAAGTTCGTTATTCGGAACTATGTAAGGCAAGTCGGGCTTTCAGGCTTCTATGGAAGTACCGCCACTGGTCAGGACTATGTATGTGACTGTTGGGTGTATTTGGGTGTATTTATAACCATTTGTGTTTCTATGTTTTGTGTTTAAGTAAATCTTGATAATATTTGTGAAGTTCATAAAATCACTTCCTTTTTTGTAATCACAACTATGAATAACATTGTCATGTCCGATTATATTGATAATTCCGTTGCCATATGGATTCAAAGTCTCTTATCTTTGACATACCATCCTCGGTGATAATGTACTGATTTTTTTATATGTTGTATATTGGACTGCCTTGTGGTCTCGCGGTACAAGTATGTGCCGTGCGATCTAGAGGTCCTGGGTTCGATTCCCGTGGCGGGCAAGATGTTATTGGGTTTTTTCATTAGGAAATTCTTATTAGCAGCACGGAACCTGGAAATGTGCCCGAAAAACAGCAATAGGCTCGCCCCCTATTACGTGGGACTGATACATACCTCGCGAAATGTGGGTGCAGAAATGCATATCTGCCTACCCATTCGGGGAATATAGGCGTGAGGTATGTTGTTGTTGTTGTATATTGGATATACGTCGCTCAATTTGCACTAGGCCAAACCTAACAGCTTTCTGTTATAAAGAAGGTCCTCGTCCAGGATTGGGACGTATATCGGCTAAGGCAGAGCTTCCCAAACTGTGCGTCGCGACGCCCTGGGGCGTCGCGGCAACATCCGAGGGGCGTCGCGAGGCGATCGGAAAACATTTGCTGTCCGTATTTTTCTGATAACCTCATATTACGCTAACTAATGCTGTTTTTATTTCCAGTAAAGTAGGTAGTTTTGATGATGGGGCGGCGGGGTGCGTCGCAAGAAAAATAATTATCATATAGGGCGTCACAGTGTAAATAAGTTTGGGAACCCCTGGGCTAAGGGTTACTATATTGGCCAAAAAATATAGTTTTCATAAAAACTTTCATTAAAAACAGTAAAAACACACAACAGTCACAGATCTGTTTTACGCGAAAATGCAAATCTATTGTTACATTTCAAAATCTACTAAAGACTTCATGGTCTTACACACCCAGACTCGAAATAAATAATTGATGACAACAAACATTTATCTCGGTACGAGTACCGAACTTACGGCCACTCATTTCGCAAGGCGATATCTAGGGAACTGCGCTAAGAAACTGTCAGACACATAAATACAATTAACTCCTTTGCTAAAAGGTCGTCAGCTCACCAAAATATAGCACACACATACCTCACGCCTATATTCCCCGAAGGGGTAGGCAGAGATGCATTTCTGCACCCACATTTCGCCAGGTATCAGTCCCACGTAATAGGGGGCGAGCCTATAGCCGTTTTTCGGGCACATTTCCAGACTCCGTGCTGATACTGAGAGTTTCCTAATGGAAAAACCCAATAACACTTTGCCCGACCCGGGAATCGAACCCAGGACCCGCGAGACTACAAGGCAGTCAATACATACCTACACACATCTGTGTATACTACTGGGCGCGGGCCTCCTCTATAACTAAGAGGGTTTAGGCCATAGTCCACCACGCGGGCCTAGTGCGGGTTGTTGGACTACATATCTAAGAAATTTCAAAGAACTTTTAGGTGTGCAAGTTTTCTCACGATGTTTTCCTTTAGCGTTAAAGCAAGATAATTCATTGTGAATACACACATAACTTCTATACGTCAGAGGTGTGTGCCTAGGGTTTGAACCCGCGAGCGCCGAGATTCTCGACCACGTGCTTAAGCCTCGAGGAGACCCGTGCCCAGCAGTGGAACGTATCATCATCATCATCATCATCATCAGCCAATATTCGTCCACTCCTGGACATAGGCCTCCCCCAATGACTTCCACCGGGAACGGTCGGAAGCCTCCTGCAGCCAGCGACGTCCCGCGACCTTGACAAGGTCGTCGGACCACCTTGTCAGGGGACGTCCCACGCTGCGCTTTCCCGTACGTGGCCTCCACTGGAAAACGTTCTGGCCCCATCGGCCATCAGTTCTCCGCGCCATGTGGCCGGCCCATTGCCACTTCAACGAGCTAATCCGTTGGGCTACGTCGGTTACTTTAGTTCTCCTACGGATCTCCTCATTTCTGATTCGATCACGTAGGGAAACCCCGAGCATAGCCCTCTCCATAGCCCGTTGAGCGACCCTGAGCAGTCCCATAACGCCTTTAGTGAGAGGCCACGTCTCAGTGCCGTATGTCATCACTGGTAACACACAACTATTGAAGACTTTCGTCTTCAGGCACTGAGGTATTTCGGACGAGAACGAGTGGAACGTATGTGTTGATGATATATGAAATTAAAATCCTTAGACAATGTGTGCCTGCGATTAAGTGTCCTTTTATAGTTAAAAAATGGATGAACTTGTGCAACTGACGCAGTCATGGGCTCTGTCTAGTAATACCCATGGGTGGGAATAATTACTTATTAATTACTGGGGCTGTATAAAAAATATTTAAGACCTTTGTGTTGTGAATATGACAAAATACGAAAGACTATTCGTTTTAGTCCCAGTACGGAGGAGAAACATCCATCTCGGCACGAAGATAGGGTCTTCAGTCACTGTTTTCATCAACTTGACTCAATTGTGGTAGGAAAGCTGTAATAGGCATGATTATAATCACAACGTTTCCTGGAATCCATATCCGTAAGCAATAATGTACTGGGATCGATATTATCAAAGATAAGGCCGTTTGATCAAGCTGAATATTTAAGTGGTAAATGACGAAATAATATGTAGTGTTGAATACATCATAATGCTGATTAGAAGTCTTGTTATCGGGATTAATTAAAATTACACAATGTATCTAAATTTTTCGTTCCAGTCTTCATCAACCCATATACGCCCACTGCTGAGCACGGGTCTCCTCTACCATTGAGAGAGTTTAGGGCATGGTCCACCACGCTGGCCTACTGCGGGTTGGCGGACTACACACCTAAGAAATTCCTAAGAACTCTTAGGTGTGCAGGGTTCATCACGATGTTTTCCTTCACCGTTAAAGCAAGTGATCATTCAATTTGAATACACACATAACTTCGAAAAGTCAGAGGTGTGTGCCTGGGGTTCGAACCCGCGACCGCCGAGATTCTCGACCGCGCGCCCAAACCTCGAGGCCATCACTGTCATTCCAGTGTCATAGCCAAATTTAGTTGTTTTAAAAAAAAAGTTTACTCCTTCATCCGGAAATGCTTCCGAAAATCGACAATTGATGTCCTATATGACGTGACACAAAAAATGGCTAAAAGTTGACAAAGAATTGTAACTAAGGGCATACCGTCATTACACAGTAATAATTTCAATTCATAACAATAACGTTTCTATTATACTTAAATAAACATTATAACTATGATTTCTACTAATCTTGAGCTCATAACCCGAAGACCTCGTGATAAATGTTTATTGACAAACAAGTGACAAACGGTAATTTTTTCACTTATTGATTTATATACATTTTATCTGCTATTAAATAATCTTTGACCTAACTAACCTCCTTGAAAGTCATCTGAAAATATACTGATTACAAAGTTAACCCAGATAAGCCTACTGTCCTATATTTAGGACAGTAGAAATAAAAAAAAATATCAGAATACCCTCTTTATCTAAGATTATTTAGTCTTATGATTTGCAGTAAGAAACGTGTCAGCTTTATTAGAAAAAATAAAAAGACAGTTATTTTAACAGTTTTTACCTTATATTTTACCTTATAAGTGTGTAATAAAAGTGCGTTGCAGACATGGCAAATGACAGGTATGTATAAAAAGTTATATTTTACTCGTGAGTTGTTTTTTTCTGTGTTAATATCTAGTTGATAACCTTAACTTTTGTACTAAATGAATATTCTAGCAAAATAATATAAATAAATTACGTATAACTTGTTACAAATACTAGCGTACTATATATAGGACAGTAGGATAATATACATGATTTTAGTACAATAATACAACTTTTTCTTTACAGACCGTTAGCTGCGCATGAAATTTTAGATGCTTTAGAAAATGTTTCTGATAATGAAGAAGATTATAGAGAACGACTGATATTTATTCTACCTCCTCCTGTTGATCCTGACTGTCTCACTGACGAAGATTCGGGTGAAGAAAATATTGTAACTTTGAATAATTTGCCACGAAACATTCTGCTTCAACTGGCTGAAGTAATGATTCAAGGGCAGATTATGGTCAGTGATACAGAAGAAGAACCTTCTGATTCTACAGGTCGAACTAAACGTAGGCGTACCTACGCATGGAGAAAACGGGACTTCGCAAAAAATTCCGTGAATTGGCCAGATGTTTAAGGCGCTTGCCAAGATAAGCGCCCAATTGAGTGGTTTGAAAACTTCTTAGATGAAGATGTTATTTCGTTGTTGGTGTCAGAGAGCAATAAATATGCTGTCAAAAAGAATTTGCCTGGAGACATAATCACTGAAGATATGAAATGTTTCATCGGCATATTGTTGGTTAGTGGTTATTCATGGCTCCCCCGTAGAAGAATGTATTGGGAAAACTCCCCTGATACAAAAAATGCCAAAAGAGGGCCTAGCCGACCCTCCCATCATGAACATGCTGATAGTCGTAAAGACCAAATGAATCATCTGGTTATTCCTCAATCGAAGCAAACACGCTGTCGTCAATGTCACAAAAAATGTTTGACACGTTGCAAGAAATGTGATGTTGGAGTGTTTGTCAAGTGTTTTGAAACATATCATTCATAAATAGTGTTAATCTAGTAAATTACATATAACAATGGGTAATATAATCAATAGTTATCTAATAAACTACCCTTTTTCATTACATTCTGTTTTGACATAAATGGTCTTTTATTTCCTCTTATTATCCTACTGTCCTACATATAGGACGGCTGTTTCCCTGAAAGCCTTACACTTAATTTTTTTTTCATATTTTTTTTTATGTTGCATAAGATCTAATAAACTAAATAATGTAACTTTTTTCAAAATTTTCAGAAAATTTTAGTTTCAGGCTTATCTGGGTTAAAGTTATACCTAATATCAGTTTTATTTTGTAACATCGTTCTTTCCCAAGCACGCAAAAACAACATCTTTCCTACCAAATTGACGTTATGGTGTAGTATCATATATTAATTGACGGTAAACCACATTTTTATGATCTTCTTGTTCTTTTCCTAATTCTATTTGAATTTGGCGCAGTATGTTTTATCCCTCCAAATCCTATCAGCTGTCATGTCTTCATTCACTCTTGTTTCTTTCAAATCTCTCGTATACTCCGTCTCTTCTTCGGCCTTCCTCTGCTTGTCCTTCCTTCAACTTTCCTACTCATCATGGTAGATAGTAGCCAAAAACGATTTTTAGAAGAATGAAAGTCATTAAATTAAAGTAATAATGCTAGATTATTTCCTACACTCACTAAAAATTTATTAGTGGGTTTGATTTAAATTTTAATGGACTGGGATCAAAATTATTATCTAAAATCAAGGCCCTATTTCTACTAGATACAATTCAATTTACTCTTTCATCCTGATTAGACTTAAACCCGGTCCATGCTTAAATGCTTAAACTACAAAGGCACTCTTAATGTTAAGTTAAAGATTTTGTTGTAAATCGTCAATATTAACAAATATGACATTTTAATCACGTATTTATTGTTAGTATGAGAAGCTGACTAAATCGACTAATTCAAATTAAAACAAATATTACAATACACATCCCTATCAACAAAGGAAGCTGGAGGACAAAAGTTTGACTGCAAAACTTTGTTTACAAATCATAAAATTAGATTTTTATTATGAAACAAATATGACGTCTTCCAGTTACTAGTTATATAACATATTATCGTTATCCACGCTATAAAACTGTGTCTATCGTTTTTGCGCTATCATTTTGCAACCTAGAAATACCAAGACTTAGGTTAGAATTTTCGAAAAACATTATCAAAGCTTGATAAAAGGATTATCAATAAAAATATTTTCCTTTATTACATCATTTTGATGTTTTAAGTGCTACTAGAATTTTCAGTTCAGTGAGAAGAAAATATCCATAATGTGAGTTATTTATTTTTAATTTAAAAATCACACCAAAAAGTTTCAAATGACCTTATTATTGACAAAGACAACGATGGTTTTAGGCGGGAATTTATTTTGTTGTTTAATTTTTCATATTCACTTTATATCTTACATGTCGTTCTAACATTGCTACTGTTACTTCTTGATAAGATAATAAAAGTGAATCATAAACAAAAATATGAAGTAGTAATCTTGATTTGGAAAAAAGTTTTCATTTAGGTAATTCTATTTTGTTTTAGTGTAACATTTTTTATGTAAAGCGGGAAAGTTCCTCAAATTTTGTTTATTTTATTAGACTTTTTTCTTCTGTGCTCAAGATTTTTAAAACTTTCTCTATCTTAAATACAGAAACAAAAAAAAAAATCATTGAATACAATACATGAAAACATCTAAAATAATGGAGTTTAAGATTATTATAAAAATAACATTGCTTTTGAAATATATAGTCAACATTATCACATCTTATATATTCCACTTGGGATATGTCTCCTCTACAATTGATAAATTTTATTAGTAATAAAAATATAGTAAGTATTTTAAAGTTTTAATCATACAGTTTTATCACAATGTTTTGTAGAATTATAAATCTAAAAATAGAACTATAAATAAAATTGACCTGATTCCAGTGGGTCCCCTATAGGTAATTTATATGATGAGTATTAAGTATTCACTTATTTATTTACTAGCGACCCGCCCTGGCTTCACACGGGTGCAATGCTGATATTTGGATGTTATCTAACATATAAACCTTCCTCTTCAATCACTCTATCTATTAAAAAAAAACCGCATCAAAATCCGTTGCGTAGATTCAAAGATTTAAGCATACAAAGGGACATAGGGACAGAGAAAGCGACTTTGTTTTATACTATGTAGTGATTTAGCCTTCAGACATAACATAAATATCGACTTCATACTCGAGGTATTCTCTGAAATGTAATGAAACTGCAATTATGCTTCATATATGCAAAGTATACTATAATGTATAAATATAATATCTATACAATATACTATAAATAAATATCCATAATTTAAAGGCTTTTAAAACTGTCACCTTAATGACTCATACAATTTCTTAAATTTTACTGGATAATCTTGTTTTTTTTTTGTATAACTAAACATTATATACTATTTTCCAGTGCCATGGTGACCTATGATACTATAGTGGTGGGTCTTGGTGCATCCGGTTGCACTGCGGCCTCCATTCTGGCCCAGGCTGGGAAAAAAGTCCTGGGACTGGAAGCCCAGGATAGGATCGGGGGCAGAGTTTACACGGTGCCATTTGGAGACGGAGTTGTGGAACTGGGAGCAGAATGGTAAGAATCATACTTTAACTATGTTTGTTTAGATTGTAATTGACATTTTTCAACCTATGCATAGAATAAGGTTACTTATGAATTATGACTAAAACACCAAAGTACTTTTTATGTCTTTATAGAGTTAAACTTGTTTATATATTGCACTAGTGAAGTAATAATAATCATAACTTTTGTTGTTGTTTGAAGAACAAAAAAAATTACAGATAATTTTGTGCCCAATTAAGTTAAATCGCTGAGAAAGGGAAGTTGAGATTTTGCACATATAACTTTATTCTGTGCATAATTTGTTTTGTATTTTTAACCAAGTTAAAAAACCGAGGAGGTGTTATACATCAACTTTAACATTCACCACACATAATATCTTAGACTGTTTTATACTGTCCTTGTACAAGTATGAGCCATGCAAAGTGTTATTCGGTTCGACTATTAAAAAAATTCTTAGAAGTACAGGGTCTGAAAAAGTGCCCTAGAAAAGATAAAGTTATGCAAAAAGGTTTCAATATAATCAAAATCAAAATAGTTTTTATTCAAATGCACTTAGAAGTGCTCTTGAATCGATAATTTTAGCCATCATTGCTTCGGAATGTGTTATCCCTATAGAGAAGATATGACAGGAAGCTAACCAACATGAAATATCATGTTTTTTATCATGAATATTGCTTTGAATATGTGTTATATAGTATTATAGTTCTTGTTAATTATAAAAAAGTTAAATATTGCATGGAAGGGAAGCTGAACCAATCAAGTGATTTCGAGGTGTACAGGTATCATCACTTTGTTTTCCTTCACCGTTAAAGCAAGTGATAATTCAATGTGAATACACACATAACTTCCGAAAAGTCAGAGGTGTGTGCCTGGGGTTCGAACCCGAGACCGCCGAGATTCTCGACCGCCCGCCTAAACCTCGAGGCTATTACTTTTTCCTTCAGGGAATATAGGCGTGAGGTTATGTATGTATAAAATTGATACAAAATGTAACTTAGCAGACATGTTGACCGCAGAAAAAACGAATGGAATTAAAATTAATTTAGCGTTTCTAGAGTTCATATTATAACTTTAAAGTACTTTGTAATATTGTTAATGTAATGCTGTAAAATGTTAAGATTATAAATTTAAGGAGGCGTGTTGTAATATGGTAAATTTAATTATCTTATTAATGTTCATATGATACAACTAGCGCCATCTAGTACTTATTGGGAAGCCTTCCGCGTAAATGTCAATATTTTATAATCTGTATTTGTTCCCCCCTTCCCCTTCCTGTTCTTGCAAAACGCCCTTGTGAAAATGTGCTCCTAAAATAAATCTACGTTATATACTTCAATCTTTTATTCAAATCAACCAACCACTTTAACAGTTATATATTGTACAAGTCTTTTTTTACCAGGATCCACGGAACTGAAGGCAGTAGGGTTTACGACTTGGCTATGAAGAACAACATATCCATACAGCCTGATGACCTGAGCTTCCACGTGTGGCGCTCAGATGGCGCTGCAGTAGACCAGGACCTGATCAACGAGCTGGTGGGCTTCGGTCTTTCCATGTCTGATGATCCTCCTGGGATACCGGAGCCTTTGGGACAGTATACCACCAGAAGGTAAGTCTTTGAAGATGGTGGAGTAGTCTTATGGGGGTGGTAAATGAGAGTGAGTCTAGAGATGGTTGCTGGACCTTGCTTATTGCAACGTTGATGATATTTTCCATCACCATTAAAGCAAGTGAAAAAGTCAGTGCAGTGTGCCTGGGTTTTCAACCTGGTACTTTCTAATCCTCGAGGCCATTACTACTTGCACATATACACATCAAGTTATATATGAAATTAAAAATTATTTATTGTATCGCGGGAAGCCGCTGGATGCAGGCCGCCTCCCATAGAACACTTTGGAAGTCTCTGGGGTAGGCCTATGTCCAGCAGGGAACGTCTTTTGGCTGATGATTTGATGTGTGATTTGTATCTATAAAATGTCAAACACAACACTAAAATTCAGTCATTTTACAATTTAGTATACCACTATGTTCGGAAGTCATTATTTTAGAAGAACGCGCGAGAAACTCCAGTGTTGCTCTTTTCCAATCAAGAAATAGTTTACAATATTCACACAAAGTCTTAATTTTTCCCAATTAGAGCATTATTACAATCTCAGACTATGCATAGTTTTTTTTTTTTTTTTTTTTCCATGGGGAAAATACTCTTGGATCCCCGTTTCCAGAAGGCAAACGGGGTATGCCGGACTTTTACCGGCTAAAAACCCCATGTTACTCCCTCTGCACTTTGGAGGGTCTTCGGGAACTCAAAATGAACGCGCCGAATTGCCTCCAGTAGACTATGCATAGCTATTGAATAGTTTTTTGTATATGACTTCACTAACCATAAACCCCCTTAATTTCCAGACTAACCCAGTACATAATAGAGAAGCACCCGCAAATAGCCAACAACACGGAATTCATGGAGTCATTCCTCCACTTCATGGACCTTGTGGTGGACAACTACGAATCCTCAGACAACTGGAATGACGTCACCACGCAGTCCAACTACGAGGAGTTGGGAGGTCACCAGCACATGAGCTGGCACAGGAACGGGTACAGGACCTTCTTCGAGATATTGCTGGTGGGTATATTGTGAAATTGTATGTAGTGACTGAGTGTAAGTATATGCCGTTCTATGTAGAGGTTGGTCACCATTATCGTCATCACCATGATTACCGTGGTTGTCATTATCATCACCACCACTATCATCATTAGTTCTAGACTATCTTCTTCATCAACCCATATACGCCCACTGCTGAGCACGGGTCTCCTCTACCATTGAGAGGGTTTAGGCCATAGTCCGCCACGCTGGCCTAGTGCGGGTTGGCGGACTACACACCTAAGAAATTCCTAAGAACTCTTAGGTGTGCAGGTTATATCACGTTCTTAGGTTTATAGTTTATTCTTAGGAATTTCTTTTCTTAGGAATTTCTTAGCTCCGCCAACCCGCACTAGGCCAGCGTGGTGGACTGAGGCCTAAACCCTCTCAATGGTAGAGGAGACCCGTGCTCAGCAGGGGGCGTATATGGGTTGATGAAGAAGAAGAATATTGAGATACTTGATCGCTTGGCCTAAAACCCCAAAGCCAACACTACTTAATCACATCACTACATAGTATAAAACAAAGTCGCTTTCTCTGTCCCTATGTCCCTTTCTATGCTTAAATGTTTGAAACTACGCAACGGATTTTGATGCGGTTTTTTTAATAGATAGAGTGATTGAAGAGGAAGGTTTATATGTATGATAACATCCATTAAATATCAGCATTGCACCCGTGCGAAGCCGGGGCGGGTCGCTAGTTGTATTATATAAAAAAACCCTTATCAAAAATAAAATTTCAAATCTACTTATTACAAACAACAATAACCAAAAATTTACCTTATTTCAGAACACATACAACAACGGGCCGGGGTACTCCAACTTGGAGATCCAGTTGAACAAGGAGGTCTCCCAGATATCGTGGCCCCAAGACCCTCGCAAGGACGTGGTGGTCATGTGCACGGACGGCACTAGTTACAAGGCCAGGAATGTTATAGTTACCGTGTCACTTGGAGTTTTGAAGGAGAGGTGAGTGAATTTATGTAAATTTTTTAATTATATATAGCGATGACTTGACTTGATAGGCCACTGTGGTGGACTAAGGCCTAAAAAACATTCTCAATTCGACCTATGCGCAGAATAAAGTTACATGTGCTTTTGCACAACTTCTCTTTCTCAGCGATTTAAACTTAATTGGGCACAAAATTATCAGTAAATTTGTATGTTCTTCAAACAACAACAAAATTTATGATCATTATTACTTCACTACTTCATTATATAAACAATTTTAACTCTATTATAGACATAAAAAGTACTTTGGTGTTATAGTCATAAGTAACCTTGTTCTATGCATAGGTTGAATTGTAGATGAGGCCTGTGGCTGGCAGTTATTAAGTACACCAGTCAACAGCAATTTTGCGCATAGGGAAAATAGAATTTATTACAAATAGGAATTAGAACAAAAATTAGTTCTGAATTTGCTTTTGTGAGGAAAGTGATGATATCTTAAAAAGTAAAAGTAAATATTTCTGATATATGTCTGCCTATATAATCAGAATGTATTAAGTAAAACTCATGCACAAAAAAAATCTTTATTGACTAGTGTTATCACTGTAAGGTGCCCCATACACCTACAGTAATATTGCACAATATTCTGATTGTACAATATTATTGAACGTGTAGGGATAATATTGAAACATTGCGCAATGATTGAACAAAACATGGAGGGAGCTTAATTTTTATTGTGCAATATTTTTTTATTGCGCAATGTAGGCTTAATATTGCGCAATATATTTCTTTTTTTTTTTCTTTTCAACAAAATCACCAACGTGGCTGCCGCCAAAATTTCGTCGTCAGACATGTTAAGTCAGTCGAAAATATTGATCAGACTGGTTAGTCAATTTTATTGACAGAATTTATTGAACGTCTGGAATCAAAGGGGGTGTTCAATATTATTGAACAATAAAAACATTGTGCAATATTATTGTAGGTGTATGGGACGCCTAACAGTAAAAGAAAACATTGTGAGGCAATGTGCACACCTAAAAGTGCTTAGGAGTATCTTAGGCGTGATGTCCATTAGCACTAGACCAGCGTGGTGGACTATGGCCTAAACCCTCTCAATTGTAGAGAAGGCCTGTGCCAAACAGGGGGTGTATATGGTGTAATGTAGAGATACTAAAAATAATTGTTTAAGTACATTTTGAGTTTACCCATAACAATTTACAAAAAAATATCTTTAGTATAGTATACTAGCGACCCGCCCCGGTTTCACACGGGTGCAATGCTGATATTTAATGGATGTTATCATACATATAAACCTTCCTCTTCAATCACTCTATCTATTAAAAAAAACCGCATCAAAATCTGTTGCGTAGTTTCAAAGATTTAAGCATACAAAGGGACATAGGGACAGAGAAAGCGACTTTGTTTTATACTATGTAGTGATGAGTAATATAAGCAGTGATGGCCTCGAGGTTTGGGCGCGCGGTCGAGAATTTCGACGGTCGCGGGTTCGAACCCCAGGCACACACCTCTGACTTTTCGAAGTTATGTGTGTATTCAAATTGAAGTATCACTTGCTTTAACAGTGAAGGAAAACATCGTGATGAAACCTGCACACCTAAGAGTTCTTAGGAATTTCTTAGGTGTGTAGTCCGCCAACCCGCACTAGGCCAGCGTGGTGGACTATGGCCTAAACCCTTTCAATGGTAGAGGAGACCCGTGCTCAGCAGTGGGCGTATATGGATTGATGAAGAAGAAGTGATGAGTAGCGATATAGTAGTTTTTAGTCCCAATTCTGTTCCAATTCCTATTTTATATGTTAAAAATGGGTCAGTTAGATCAGGATGATACCGCTGACTCACAGAAAATCTACTTATTTATTGTACTTAGTTCAGTGAGTAAAGTAAGTAATGTTCTATTGACTGTCTTAATAGTAATTATATTCATTCTTATCAAATGTAATGTTAATTAAAGAATATTGTATATGGGTGAAAGTGACTTGAGTAGTGAAAGTAACAATTTCTTTCCAGTCTGTAAGTAGTATTTTGAACATTATTTTTAATAAGTACATTTTTGTGTATATACCCACATTTTGCAGTCCCACGTAATAGGGCGAGCCTTGCCGTAGTTCAGAAGCATATCCACTACTACTTCTAAAAATTAAGTAATAAAAATTACAACAACACTGCCCGGCCTGCTATTCAAACCTTTTAAAAAACACGGCAGTCATTTATATTGAGATAATCGCTACTATGGTCATACCAGTGGCGGTACTTTCATAGAAGCCCGAAAGCCCGACTTGCCTTACATAGTTCCGAATAACGAACTTAACGATTGTTTACTTATAAAATAACGCTATAAACGTGAATGTGAGTACTAACCGGTAGGTATTTATTAGTCCTACGTACCAAAAAAAATATGCTGCTACTAAATAAACATTTGAGCTTGCCTTAGTTTGACACCCTAGGCACGCCACTGGGTCATACCACAACATTTTTGGATCTAATTCGTCACTCCATAGTAACAAAGTCAAAATTCCAACACTCAACAATTTCTAGGTACACAACTTTAGTCACTCCATTACCAGAATACAAAGTGACAAGTATCCAAAAGATTTCAATGGGCACAATTGGTAAGATTATACTCTCCTTCAATACAAAATGGTGGCCGGAAGACATACAGGACTTTGGGTTTCTATGGACGGGCCGGGATAGGAGAATTATCCCAGAACAGGATAAATGGACCACTAGGATTAACGGGGCCAGTCTGGCTGCAGGAGCGAAGAATATTATGACACTATGGTGCAACGGGCAAGACGCACAGTTGGTTAGTGTTTCCGGGCATTGTGGGTGATTTCTGACAGTGGAGTGATTTTTGTCATGTGGGTGATTTCGGGCATACTTTTTGCAAATGTTATGTGAAGTGTTTATATTTGGAAAGAGACAGGATGTGCACGGCTTACCTTTATAAACGTTTGAGTTAGCGGATAGTATGTAGGGATTTCCATGTGGGTGAATTTGGTCATTCATTAATCTAAGGTTTAAAACTAATTTTTATAGTGTCGGTTTTTCGTAATCACAATCTAGTAATGATGTACTATTTTCGGCATTAGGACTAAGGCCAAAATTTGTCAAAATTAATAAAGTCTACCAAAGGGACAAATATTAACAAGATACCACATTTCACGGTATTTCAGACACACCACCCTATTTTCCGAAACTCTGCCAGAAAACAAATTGTCTGCCATAGAAAACATAGCTATGGGCGTTATTGGCAAAGTTACCCTTGCATTTGCCCAACGGTGGTGGGCAGAAACCACTGGGGCCTTCTTCTTTTGGACCCAAAGTGAAAGGGCAAAGATGGGACCAACGGATTTGTGGGTGACGGATATCCCAGCCAAGTCACACCCACAAGGTTGTGAAACTTGTATGACGTTTTGGACCAAAGGAGATGTTACCAGGATGGTCAGTATGGAAGAAATGTGGGTGTTTTTGGGCATAGCATGATCTGGTACTTTTTGGGGTGGAGTGGAATACTTTTTTTGGGTCATATAATCACCGTTACTGTGTTACCGGTCATAGTTTTCGATTGCTGTCTGAATACACTTAAAGCATGTTACTTATAAATCATGTCATTTATCATTGTTCAAATATTTTTTTTTACAGTGAAAGTGATTTAGGTACATATACAGGGTGTATTTAGACCGTGATCGAAAACTGAGGCAGGTAATAGCGAGGGTGATCATAAACTCAATGGCGATATTAAAAATCCCGATAAAAAACAAAAATTTTGACGTTTTCCATACAACCATCGGTGTTAAAAGTGTGTGTTTTGTATGGAAAACTTCGAAAATTTTATTTTTTGTCGGGATTTTCTTTAATGCCAGGGGGTTTTTAATCACCATCGCTATTACCTGCCTCAGTTTTCGATCACGGTCTAAATACACCCTGTATATAGGTATGTATGTATTACGGGGGAAATTTAGAAGTGAAAAAAATAGTGTGGAAGTGTGAAAAAAAGCTGATTCCCTAAAAGAATGCTTTCTAGTACACAAAATGGTTTTCTGTGATTCAGTGGTCGCTATAGGTCAAATTACAGACATCTGACGCATTCTTGAACAATTCACTATCAAGAAATTAAAAGGTTTTTGAAAAACGCCGATAAATACACTCAACAGCCACTTACATAGTTCTGATTCCACACTAACATACATATCTTATGACTATCACAAATTACGATATATATTATTATTAATCATACATACTCGAAACGAATATTTGTAGATTGTAGACTCCGTACAGCTACTAGGTTTTTTAAAGAAAATTCCAATAAGACCACCCGGGACCTCTAAATTGCACGACACTTCGGTAATTTTACCCCAATTCGTCAAATTTACCCCAATTTCAGATACGACAAGCTATTCGCCCCGAAACTGCCGGAGTACAAAGTTACCGCCATTAAAACAATTTCTACTGGGGTTATGGATAAAGTTGTCCTGATTTTCGACCGGATATGGTGGCCGAAACACGCGGCGTTCTTAGGCTTCATGTGGACAAACGAAGATAAAAAGAAAGTGAATTTAGAAGATTGGTGGATCACGAAGATATTCGCCGCAAGTCTCCCTAAAGGGGCGCCCAACGCACTCACTCTATGGACGTCCGGAGAAGGGGGGAAATTGGTCAGTAAACTTAAGGGGTAGTTGGTTAGTAAGTATTAAATAATAAAGGGGAGATTAGTCAGAAAATAACTTAAATTATAAAAAGAATAATACCGGTTAATCGAGTTTATACTGTCGATAAATTAACTAACGTTTTTAAGTAAGATGTTACATTTATTACAAGTTATTTGTGATGGTAAAAAATAGGTTTATTCAACATCATTTATCATTTAAATCGAGCTTGCAAGTTTTCACTGCATGATGCCTGTCAAACATATTAGGAACACATTTTAAATCTACATTATATTAGTGGCGATGATTTAATGTAAAAGTTATCAAGGTTAAACTTCGTATTTGTAACGAAAACCGTTACTTTAACTTAAAGGTAACCTTCTCAAATTATGACATAAAAGAAGATTAGGCTAAAATTGGGGCATAAAATTTTAAGGGTATAAGAAGGGTAATAATATTGCATGAAAATTGCATGATGATTATTAAATATAGGTATGAAATTACTAACCATTTAGAATATTAAGTAGAAAAAAATATAATATCTTTAATGAACTGTTTTAATTTTATGTACAACTTACAAAACTTTACATGATGATATGTACTGCAAGTACTAAGTCTTTTTTCAGTAGAATTTGAAGTAGTAGCTTTAAAAGGCCTTGGGTTCAAACCCCAGGCACACCTCTGACTTTTCTAAGTTATGTGTGTATTCAGAATTGTCACTTTAACAAAACATCTTGATGAAACCTGCACAGCTAAAAGTTCTTAGGAATTTCTTAGGTGTGTAGTCCGCCAATCCACTAGGCTACTGTGGTAGACTAAGGCCTAAACCTTTCAGTTTTTGAGGCCCATGCCTAGCAGTGAGACTCATGGCTGATGATGATGATGAAAAACGAAAATTAAACCTATAACCCATAAAAATATTTCATCAACCCACATACGCCCACTGCTGAGCACGGGTCTCCTGTACCATTGAGAGGGTCTAGGCCATAGTCCACCACGCTGGCCTAGTGCGGGTTGGTGGACTACACACCTAAGAAATTTCTAAGAACTTTTTAGGTGTGTAGGTTTTATCACGATGTTTTCCTTCACCGTTAAAGCAAGTGATTATTCAATGTGAATACACACATAACTTCGAAAAATCATAAATCATTTAAGTATCAATAGAAAATATATTCATATCCTATCTTGTATTAATGACATGGTGAATTTACAGGTAGAGACGTTACCTGAAGATGTGGTGAAGAGAAAAGTGATGGAACTGTTGAGAAGGTTCATACCAACCAACTCAACCATACCAGAACCAACGGCTATCATCAGGTAAACTTGGAAATTAATTACTATAAATATATAGTTTCTCCGTTCTGTATAATTTGGTTATACTCATATTCAATACAATAGTTTGTGAATGTACTATTAAGCTGCTCTAGTTCGAAAAAGAAAGTAAAGTATTTGTTTATTGCAAAAGAGTAACACTGGAGTTTCTTGCTCATTTTCTAGTGATGACTTCTGAAAAAAGCAATTTCTTGACGATATTACGTAATTTAAATATATTCGTTTCTTCATACACAATACGTAAAGATGGACTTAATACTTGAGGCATTTACTGATGTTATATCTTAATATTCATTAAATAGGCATTTAATTTTGTCAGCAAAAAGAAAAACTAAATTTAGTAAAGATAATTGATTGCTAATCTCAGACTTAATCTTTTTGATGTTACAAATAGAACGTAGGTAGTACACACACATATTATCAGCTATATCTAGATTGGCTCAATCCTCACCTAATAATAATAAAAACTCTAAAAACTCTTTTAACCATTTTTTTATTATCTTTCAGATCAAAATGGTACACAAACCCCTACACAAGAGGCAGCTACACGTACGACAACCTTCAAACGCCGCACTACCCCAACGCGCGACGGGACTTGGGCACACCCCTTCTAGACTCCGCGGGTACCCCAAGGGTACTCTTCGCGGGAGAGGCTACCAACCCTACCCACTTCTCAACCGTGCACGGCGCTTCTGATACTGGATATAGGGAAGCTATGAGGCTATTACCCGCATCGAAAATGTAAAATGGTAGACTTACCCCAAACTTGGGGTATTTTTTACCATGTTCCTATAATTTTTTTTGGTTTAGTGTGAAATTAATGCTTCTGATAGGTACAAGGATATAGGGAAACTATGAGGCTACTACCCGTATCGAAAATGTAAAATGGTAGACTTACCCCAATCATGGGGTAATTTTTACCATAGTGTTTGTTCCTATAAAAAAAATTGGTGTAGTGTGAAATTAATGTAAAAATTTTTTTGATGTGACAGAATTAGTAAGTAAAATAACAATTAAGGTAAATATTACAATTTCAAGTTTCAGATACATATGTTTTACAAAGAGATTTATATCAAAGATTTACAATTTAGTATGTTGTAAGGAATAACTATGTTATGTTAGATTATCCCAATTTAGTTATGATACTATAAGATTTTGCGAATATTTTCTAATTGCAAACTTAGTTTGCGTTATATAGTACATAAGATATAATAATTTATACCAAAAAGTGATAATATTCCTTGTTAACGACAGCATAAGTAATTGGATAAAAAATGTGTAAAATATAAAAATCATAACTAATTTGGGGTAATATTTAGGAGTAAGTTGACCCACTTGACGAATACAAATTTATAATACTGCCAATATACATTTATTTTTATATATTTAATAGCGATTTTGTACTGGCTTACTTGTCTGGGAAGAATGTTCCATTTGAAAACAATAAACGATTTATAAAATCATTTTATTGATTTTTATTTGTTTTTTACTAGTTGACGTTATTTTTGACTTTTTCGTCAAACAGGACAAATAGGGACAATTGGTTTAAATTATTTAGAATAATAAAATAAAAGCAGTCTTCTATTTCGCTCCGAAAGTAAAATCAAATCCTTGGAATCCATATAATTTTTTTTCTAATTACACACATAAAATAATAACAATTAATTGACTGCAAACCATTTTTTGTTGGAGGCGACATCTACCGATGAGTAACGTTATTAAGCAATGAGTAGAGCTAACCAGCGGTGATTATTATTTGTGATTAGCGTCATCTAGTGACGAATTGCGACATTAGTCAATAATATTGTGACACGTAATTTCTCTATTCAATAAGTAGTGCCATCTAGCGATGAGTAACGAATTCATTGGAGTATAGCGACATCTAGTGCCGAGTAATATAATTGTGCCTATTAATATCTAGTGTTATTAACGTCATCTAGTGACAAGTAACGGATTTAATCAATCTGCTGCAGAGTAATCATTTGTGTAGAGCGACATCTAGTGACGAGTAATAGCATTAGTCAATGAGTAGCGCCATCTAGTGACAAGTACCGCATCTAATCAATGATTAGTGTCATCTAGCGGAGAGTAATGTAACTATTTATTTAAAGCGACATCTAGTGACGAGTAACGTCATTAATTAGCTAGTAGCACCATATCGACCTTTATATGGAAGAACATCGTAAGCGACATTTCAGTAATTTTATAGGAGACGTAATTTTGTGATCACTTTTATATCTTTTATTATAGATCCCCGGTTTTCGTATATGATGCAACAAATAATAGATTGTACTTAAAATATAGTTACATGTTATAAATTTTAATAACCTGCGACAATCAAATACGATGCCATTATAATATACGGGGTGTATTTAGACTGTGATCGAAAACTGAGGCAGGTAATAGCGAGGATGATCACAAACCCAGTGGCGATATTAAAAATCGCGACAAAAAATAAAAATTTTGACGTTTTCCATACAACCATCGGTGTTAAAAGTATGTGGTTTGTATGGAAAACGTAAAAAAAATTATTGTTTGTCGGGATTTTCTTTAATGTCAAGGGGTTTGTAATCACTATCGCTATTACCTGCCTCAGTTTTCGATCACGGTCTAAATACACCCTGTATGTTTTCAAATAAATTTTCAGCTTATCGCATATTTTATAGCTTAAACTATTTATATTTGATCATAAAATGTTGTTACTTCTCTCAACACAAATAGTTTTAGCACAAGCCTACATTATACACGAGAATTTACCTAAAATAAATATAACCAATTTTAATTCTACTCTTCACCTATCTTTCAAGCATATTCAGAATATTTGCGATAACAGAAATTCCATTTGTAAAGCAAATGATTCCAGAATATGCTCAGTTAGGTATGATGAAGACAGTGCGATATATAAAGATTATGAGAATTCTTGTTATTTATTTCTCAGTAATATGTGTGATTCTCCTGGAAACGGTACGAAAAATGATTAGTTCTAATTTGTTTTTAAAGATGTTCTTTTTTTTTCTTTTTTTTTTATTCGCCTTAGCAGGCAGACGAGCTGACGGCCCGCCTGATGGTAAGCGGTCACCGTCGCCCACGGACTTGGCAATGCCAGGGGCACAGCCACGCCGCTGCCTACTGTGAGGAAAGCGCTCTTTTTAAGCCTCGTTTGAAGAAGGCCATGTCATAGCGCTCGGGGAACACCGAGGCAGGGAGTTCATTCCAGAGCTTGCACGTACGTGGTAAAAATGACCTCTGGAAACGCACCATACGCGCACGGTGATTTGTATACAACTCCGTTGGTCCCACGCTTTAAATGTCCTATAGAGGGAGTTCGATTCCTCGTTCAGACAATTGGTTTAATAAGTAAATAGCATTAAATAAATTGGTTAAAACTGTAAGCACTAATTAATTTTTATTTTCATCTGAGAATTACATAAAGTGTGCACCCTTTTCTTCATAAGGTCTCATCTGCATACATATGTTATTCGAATCAGTCGAGTAGTTTTAGCCTTTTAGGTTTACGTATGTATTTATACAGGGTGTATTTAGACCGTGATCGAAAACTGAGGCAGGTAATACTGATAGTGATTACAAACCCCTTGGCATTAAAGAAAATCCCGACAAAAAATATAATTTTTGAGGTTTTCCATACAAACCATATACTTTTAACACCGGTGGTTGTATGGAAAACGTCAAAATTTTTATTTTTTGTCGGGATTTTTGATATAGCCACTGGGTTTGTGATCATCCTTGCTATTACCTGCCTCAGTTTTCGATCACGGTCTAAATACACCCTGTATAGAAGTAGAAAGTTAAAGTTGTTTATATTTTTGTTGTAGAATATTCCATAATAAGCGGCGGCACATGTGAGCAGTATTTTCAAGCGCGAAGATTCTCTAACCACACAGTTAAATTGTCAAACAATACTGTCAGTAAAGACGGACATTATGCCACGGGAAAGGAACTAAGGCACGGTAATACTCGCATAATTTTAACTTCATACAAACGGGCGAAACGCGAGTTGTACTTTCGCGCCCGATCTCGGCACGCGCTCGGCATGCAGGCAGTCGCGACTGTGCCGCAGTGACGAACTTACGGTGTCGTTTTCTAAGCAGTAACCGCGCGATTTTTATAAAATATACATTAATTGCCTATTTAATGACAAGCATATATTGTGCAGTGAAAAGCAAAGTAAAGCAGTGATGGCCTCGAGGTTTGGGCGCGCGGTCGAGAATCTCGGCGGTCGCGGGTTCGAACCTCAGGCACACACCTCTGACTTTTAGAAGTTATGTGTGTATTCATATTTTTTAGGGGTGTAGTCCGCCAACCCGCACTAGGCCAGCGTGGTGGACTATGGCGTAAACCCTCTCAATGGTAGAGGAGACCCGTGCTCAGCAGTGGGCGTATATGGGTTGATAAAGAAGAAGAAGATATATTGTGTTTATATATTGTGCTGTTTTTAGCTGCATTAAATCTTTCAATCAGAATATAACATTCATTTTTATCCATCACTTCCTAATTTATTCACAAAATATTTTATTTGTTTAAATAAAAACTGTTTACAATCACAAAATAAGATAGAAAGTCAAAGAAGGCAGATTTAATTAAAAGACTGCAGGTGCGCAGCCCTATCGCATGTTTACGTACCGCGCGGCGACAGGCCTTTGTTTCAAAAATGCGGCCGAGTTAAAATACTGTAAGATATGTAGTATTACCGTAACTTATAACTAAGAGCAGGTAAATATATATTGAAACTGATGCATTAACCACAAGATATATTATTTATTTTTCAGGTACAGCTGCAAAACCTCCAACTACTAAAGGTACATATATCATTGAGATATTATTACTACGTATAGAAAAGACACTGCGTACCGCTACAGTGGTCCCTTCAAGTATGGTGTATGAACCACAACGCACTTAGTTACTTGCGAGCTCTTGAGCGATCGAGTTTGTTTGTGTTCCGAAAAACGTTGAAACGCGTTAAATATGCCGTCGTGTGTATTAAGATATTGCACTAATAGTTCTAGAAATACAGCAAAGTGCAGAGGAATAACTTTCCATCGCTAAGTGACTATCTAATTATTTTAAAATTTATTTCAAACAATATATTTAGCGGAAGCCATGTTGCGTCATTTAGACTATAAAAATGACGTCTTATTGAAGTATGTGAACAAAACGCGTAAGCGCCATGAAATACACGGCGCTTACGACCTTTTGGTCGCGAGAAAACTACACCTGTTAGAGTTCTGCGCTGCGTGTTTATACCGTTTAGCATTTGGTTTGACAGCTAATTGATTGTTTCAGCGCTGCAGGGATTTTAGTTGTAACTCGTCATAAAATGGAGCATGATTTTTGTTTAGGGTGTCTTCTCTATACGTAGTAATATTAGCTCAATGACATATATAGTTTTTCTTGTCGTACCATGATGAAATAGAACGTATAGGCTACCTTGAGAGAGGGATTAAGTATAAAAACTTATTCCTCAGATTAAAATACTGTAGATATGTAGTATTACCGTAACAAGGAGCAGGTAAATATAATTATTGAAACTAATGCATTTAGCACAAGATATATTATTTATTTTTCAGCTACGGCTGCAAAACCTGCAACTACTAAAGGTATATAGTTTTTCTTGTCGTACCATGATGAAGTATAGCCTATAGTCAGAGTTGGGCTTTAATCAATTAACTTTTAATTGAACTAATCAATTGACAAATAATTGCAATTTAATCAATTGCAATTAAACATTTAATTGCGTGTTACATTATTTTTTTAATTGATTGATGAAATAATTAAAACTAACAACTAATTTTTTTTTGCAAATTTTGTTCAAAAGGGTGGTCCAGTTGTAGAAGTTTAACGTTAATTGTCTCATATACCCTTTAAGACTAGGTAGGGATACTAAACTTAGTAAATTAAAAACTCTCAAAATCTGTGTTGTGGGGGGCTAAAACAGGGAAGAATAACCGAATATACCCTTGACATATTCAAGTATTACTAAAAATACTTGGTAACAAAATTACAGTTTTTTATTTATTTCATTAATTGTTGTTTTTGTTTCGTAAAATAACTAACCGTAAATCGTATAAAACCACGATTAATAATGAATTAGTTGTTCATTGCCGTCACTGCAGTTAATTGTTAATTTTTAATTATAATTTGCCCAACACTGGCTATAGGCAATTGATTCAATTGCAATTAATTTAATTGAATTAATTTTTAGTCAGTTGATTAGTTCAATTACAATTTAATTGATTAATACCCAACACTGCCTATAGCCTCTACCTTAAGAGGGGAATTAAGCACAAAAACTTCTTCCTCAGATTAAAATACTGTATGACTTTATATATGATAAATGAATTACAGTAACTAGGAGCAGGTAAATAGATATCAAAACTGATGCATTTACAACAAGATATATTATTTATTTTTCAGCTACGGCTGCAAAACCTGCAACTACTAAAGGTATATAGTTTTTCTTCTCGCAGTATGATGAAATATAACCTGTAGCCTACCTTAAGAGAGGGATTAAGCACAAAAACTTACTCCTCAGATCTTCCTCACCCTTATCCCACGACCGCCATGGTGTAATTAGGGATTGAAGTGGTTTTCACGCTTTATCACTTAAACTATTTGTCTGATGAAAAAAAAATGGTTAGCAGTTTTTGTTGCAAATTAAATTCTCTACAACTTTGGTTCAATAACTTTTTGTCGTAGAATCATAAATAAAAAAGTTATAAGCGAAAATGTTTAGAAATTCGAGACAAAAATTTATATTTTTCGGTATAGCTTATTTTTTTATCATTTTACGAAAAAAATATATCAAACAATTTCTGTAGATCGTGTATTGAGGAACAACTTTCATTTGAATCTTTTTTTCATTTAGTCAATAGTTAAGGTTTTACAGCGCTCCGAAGTGAGTACCTACTATTTTTCTGTACTCATAACTATCACAATCTATTTTCAAGATGGCGGCCGTGGGACAAGGGTGGCGACTCCACAAGCTTGGTTTTAGCTTTTCACCCCCAATACAGATCAAAAAAATAAAATTTCGTCCTTTCAAAAACGCAGTCCCAAATGTAACTTATCAATGCAGTAGTACTATTACCGTAACTAGGAGCAGGTAAATACATATTGACACTGATGCATTTACAACAAGATATGTATATTTATTTACTTTTCAGGTACGGCTGCGAAACCTGCAACTACTAAAGGTATATAAAACTTTCTTCTCGTAGCTTGTATGTTTGTTTCTGTCTTACTATAGTTTGTTTTTATACGATGTATTTTATTTTAAGTTTGTATAATGTTGATATTGTTCTTCGATATGTGTAAATGGTGTTAACCATAGAAATCTTAATAATAATGACCTTATTATTTAGATTTTTATGGTGGTAACCGTATTTAAGTATTGAAGTTAAATAAATAAATAAGCAGTGATGGTCGCGAGGTTTGGGCGCGCGATCGAGAATCTCGGCGGTCGCGGGTTCGAACCCCAGGCACACACCTCTGACTTTTCGAAGTTATGTGTGTATTCACATTGAATTATCACTTGCTTTAACGGTGAAGGAAAACATCGTGATGAAACCTGCACACCTAAGAGTGCTTAGGAATTTCTTAGGTGTGTAGTCCGCCAACCCGCACTAGGCCAGCGTGGCGGACTATGGCCTAAACCCTCTCAATGGCAGAGGAGACCCGTGCTCAGCAGTGGGCGTATATGAGTTGATGATGATGATGATGAAATAAATAAATGATGAAATATAACCTATAGTCTAGCTTGAGAGAGGGATTAAGCACAAAAAGTTATTCCTCAGATTAAAATACTATATGATATGTTGTTTTATCGTAACTAAGAGCAGGTAATTATATATTGAAATTGATGCATTTACCACAAAATATATATTTTTCAGCTACGGCTGCAAAACCTCCAACTACTAAAGGTATATAGTTTTTCTTCTCGTAGCATAACTACTAATATTATAAATGCGAAAGTAACTCTGTCTGTCTGTTACGCTTTCCCGCTTAAACCTCTCAACCGATTTTGATGAAATTTGGCACAGACAATCTTTACACCCTGACAAAGGAAATAGGCTACCTTTTATTGCGAAAAAAAGGGATGAAGAGGTTGAAAGTTTGTATGGGATTTCATAATTTTAAAAGATAAAACCTTGAAACTTTTTATTTAAGCACTTGATAAGAAATAATTGAACATTTGTTTGTTTTTGAAATTTCGACCAGTGCGGGTGTGAAATAAGGGTTGAAAGTTTGTATGGGAGTTCGTCATTTATAAATAAGACCCTGAGAAGTGAAATAGACTAACCTATAAAAGTGTTAATCCCCTACAATAACTCGTTTCTAGCAATTACAAAGTCAAAGTCAACGTTTAGTACGTTATATGAAGTGGATACAGCTTTCGATTTTCACTTATGTCCGTATTCCTGCCCGGACACATACTCCCCCGTGTGTGTCAGCGCGAACCGGGGCTTCGGGAAGTACTTCAAGTTCTTTACATTTGTCAACCACTGCGCTGGAGATCTGTATTACTGCAAGCATTGGGAAGGTTGGAGGAATCTTTTTACTTTGTTCGTCTCGTGGTTTAGAGCACCCAGCAGGTTTGATTTGGAGGGTTTTTCGAGAAATTCAGTAGCAGAATGAAGTCTGGAAATTTGAACGAAAAACGTTAATAGCAAGCCTTTTATCATGTGGGAATAAATTGGTTTTCTTCGAGGAATACAGGCGTGAGGTTATGTATTTCTATTTTTTTTTGTTGAGGATATGAGGACCCTACAATACTTCATAAGGTGCAAATGCCCAATTTACTTAAATTATGAATTCTCTATGCTTCTGATCTCTGCAGTCTATGTAACGGTTGCCTGGAAGAAATCGCTGATAGCGATAAGGGCGCCATTTGTGACACTATTGAAATGTTACCAACACATAAAATATTTTTATTTATATGTTGTAAAATAAAGCATAAATAAATAATGCCTTAACTTTGCTAGGGTTGTATTAAAAACTATGTACTATATATATATGTACGCTTAAATTTGCTGACAGAATTTTCCCCGCCTCCCGACGAAGATGAAAAAGTCAGCAGTTCTCCTTTGAGTTGGTCTTACTGCGGAGCCTCACGGTGAGATTATTTTATTAACTGTTCATTCAGTACTTCGCACTAGGCCAGCGTGGCGGACTATGGCCTAAACCTTCTCAATGGTAAAGGTGACCCGTGCTCAGCAGTGGGCGTATATGGGTTGATGAAGAAGAAGAAGAAGATTCAGTACTTTATTAGCTCAAATTACACTACTACACATCTTTAAGTTCTTAGGAATTCCTTAGCGATGTAGCCCGCCAAGGGGCCATCCTTGTATTATTAAAAAAATAATTAATTGCAATTTTTTTAGATGTAAAAAAATGCAAAAATATGTGATGTCACATTTAAGTCTTACAAAATGTGACCGGCTGTGACAAGGACGGGGTCAGAAATCATGAATTTCGTGTAACGTAACTTATGGATGGCCCTTACCCGAATTAGACCAGAGTGGTGGATTAGGGCCTAAACCTTCTCGGTTTTAGAGGCGGTCCGAGCCCAGCACTTGGTCGGATCAGGGCTGCCAGCAAATAAATCGCAGCTATACGGTTTAGTATTTGCAATTATACAAAATTAGATCGCATTATACACAACCATTGCAGCATATGAAGCTTTTTTTTTAGGATAATAGTAAATCAAATGGTCGGAAAATGGGCCCGCCAAAATAGTTCTTGTTTTTTTTTTTTAAGATGATAAATGCACAAAATATTGATAAAATCATTTTATTAAAATGTGAACATATGCCTTTGTATCGTATTATACAAAGTGGTCATGGATACAATACCCCATCCGATTATACAAGATTTGTATCCAATTATACAATCTGGCAGCCCTGGGTCGGATATAGGCTGACAATGATGGATTTTTATGAGCACCTTTATTTTGTTCATAGGTATCTCCAATTCTCCCGTTTCGCTGAAGCAGCATCTTCAATGGGCCACTACGGGTGGCTGGCTGGGGACTACTCATATTCCCATATCATGGAGCCTAATGAAAGAATACCAGGATTTGGATAACATCACCAGCCAAAGACCAGTATGGGGCATAGGACTTTACAGTGTCAGAACCAGGGCTGCCAGCAAATAAATCGCAACTATACGGTTTACTGTCTGCAATTATAAAAAATTAGATCGCATTATACATAACCATTCTATGCAGCTGTTGTTTTTTTTAGAAGAATCACATCATGGTCACTCCAGAGTGGCTCTTGTTTTTTTAGGATGACAGTTAAACAAATGTTCGGGGAAGTGGACCCTCCAGGGTAATTCTTGTTTTTTTTTTTTTTTAGGGTGATAGGTAGACAAATTATTGATAAAATGCGAAATTATGTTCCATCCTCTATGCCTTTGTATCGTATTAAACAAAGTGGTCATGGATACAACACCCCATCCGATTATACAGGATTTGTATCCAATTATACAATCTGGCAGCCCTGGTAATGTCTAGTTTATAGTTTATTGTGGGGCAGGCATATTATAAATGTCAATTTGTTTTAAATAAAGATTTAAAGCTTGAAGTATATTAGGAATTTTGTAAAGCAAACTGGGCTTTTAGGCTTCTATGAAATAAGCACTGGGCTCTATAGAAAATTATTTTGAAATATAACCTTCAGAGAAAAAAAATATAAATTATTGTATTGCTTCAAGTATTTTTTTAAATGTTCCATGAATAAATCATCATCATCATCAACAGCCTTTCACGTCCACTGTTGGACATAGGCCTCTCTCATGGCACGCCACTGGGCTCGATCTTCGGCCCTCCTCATCCAACCGCTGCCAGCTACCTTGCGAATATCGTCACCCCACCTAGCCGGTGACGTCCTACACTACGTTTGCCGAGCCGTGGTCTCCACTCCAGAACACGTTTCCCCCAACGTTAATTGTTTCCATAAATAAATAAATACACCCAACACTCACATACATAGTTCTAACCCAACACGAAAATACAAGTCTTGTGTCGTGTATCAGAATGTTATACATGCAAAATAGAAATTAAACCATTTTATTTACATAAAAAATATTTAATAAACCTTAATAGTTCTTCTTCATTCTTCATCAACTTATATACGCCCACTGCTGAGCACGGGTCTCCTCTACCATTGAGAGGGTTTAGGCCATAGTCCGCCACGCTGGCCTAGTGCGGGTTGGCGGACTACACACCTAAGAAATTCCTAAGAACTCTTAGGTGTGCAGGTTTCATCACGATGTTTTCCTTCACCGTTAAAGCAAGAGATCATTCAATGTGAATACACACATAACTTCGAAAAGTCAGAGGTGTGTGCCTGGGGTTCGAACCCGCGACCGCCGAGATTCTCGACCGCGCGCCCAAACCTCGAGGCCATCACTGCTTCTTAATAGTTACTGTCTTGTATTTTTATACCATCATCATTATCAGCTCATTTAAGTCCCACTACTGAACATGGGCTTCCTCTACCACTGCGAGGGTTAAGGCCTTAGTCCACATTAATCTTAAATTTTTTTGCCAAGTTTTGGGAACATGGAAAATAACATCATTTAATCACAGATGATCTATGCCAGAAGCACATAATTCCTTTTTAGGCCTTGCCAAACATTTGCCAGATTCCTTGCCAACACGTCACCCCCAATACCACTTATGGCAATCACTCCACTTCTGGCAAAATGCCACACTGCCTCAAAACAGTCACATCTACTTCACAATCCTTCAAATCCTGATTAGGATGGTGTATTAAGTGCAAAAGAATCCTCGGCTTGCTGTTCGACTCCCATTTACAAATCTGGCAAGAAAACACTCCTTTTTTACTTTTGCCAGACTTCTTCCTTTCTGGCATGCCATGGAACTCCAC
Organism: Cephonodes hylas; assembly: GCA_030295005.1. Lineage (NCBI taxonomy): Eukaryota > Metazoa > Arthropoda > Insecta > Lepidoptera > Sphingidae > Cephonodes > Cephonodes hylas. The sequence goes on along the minus strand of AP025388.1, from coordinate 3,349,073 downwards.
TTCATGTTTCTTTAGTAGATGTTGGCAGAAGAGTGTTGTACAAATCTTACATCTTTTCCTACTCTTTCTGTGGTTAGTAAAAGATGTTATATCTTTGAACCTGTCGTCACATTTTGGACATGTAAATGTCTTTTGGGTTTTGTCTTGGGCTTCAACGTGAGTTTTCTGGTGGTGACTGTTGAGGACTCTTTGGTTCCTGGCGATGAAGGGGCATTCCTTGCACCTCAACGGGTTGTTGGGCCTGTGTATGAGTTCATGTTTCTTTGTGTTCTTCTTTGAAACGCTCCTGTAGGGACAGTGGGAGCATTTGAACGGTTTTATGCCTGGAAACAAAATGTATATTTAAGTAGGTGTCCTGACAAAAGTCTACCTACCTAGAAAAACTTATATGGCGATAGCAGCGCCACCTACCGGGTCCAATTGTATTTTAAAATCATATAGGGACCCATTGGAATATACATAGATATTTTTATCCTAATTGGTCCAGCCGTTTAAGAGTTTAAATGACAGTAGCGCCACCTGTCGATAGTCGGTAACAACTCAGGAACCTTGTTAGGTTCATGCACACTTTGCTTAAGATTATCACATGTAGTCCATTGAAATGTTACAATTTAAGGACCGAATATTGCATTTCTTAGAGGACGCAATTTTATTTTTGGGATATGTTTGGGGGGTTAATAGAAGCTTAACCTCAAGTTTGTGGGGTTGCCACCCTTGTCCCACGGCCGCCATTTTGAAAAAAGGGGTGAAAACACTTTGTTTGCGATATCTCTGAAACTATGCGTCTCAAAGAAAATTTGTTAAAACATAATTTGTAGCAAATTATTTTGCCTACAAATATGTTTATATGACTTTTTGTCCTAAATTAAAAATTAAAGAAGTTATAAGCAAAAAAGTGAGAACAAATTTATAAAAAAATTCCTTTTTGCTCTATAACTTTTTTTTTATACATTTTATAAAAAAAATGCATCAGACCAAACTTGTAGATTATCTCCTGGCAAAATGTTTTCCCTATATTTTTTCAAATTAAATTCATTAAAAACGCTGTTACAGCACTTCAAAGTTGTCAATGCTCATGAGAATCCGGTTGAAACGAAATGTTTAACTTATTTTTTCTTTATTTTTTATTGTAAATACATATATTCCTACAACATTTTTGTTAAATTCGTATAATTATATTTATTTATATTAATGATTTTTAACTCTCTTCTGTACCATAGAACTAACCGAATTTAACTTATTTAAATTTAACTTTCTAGATGTGATACATCAGCAGCCTATAATATGGGGAAATTTTAATTTATAAAAATGATGAAAAAACATCCTGAATAAGCTAGCGGTACCGCGCTATTCTTGAGTGAGAAAGTGGATCCATCTTTGTTCAGTCTTGTTGGTGAACGTTAATTCATAGCTTTATACGGCGGTAATAAAGACGACTTACTAGACGGCTTGCGATACAAACGATTTGCTTAGATAGTAACTAAAAAATTCATTTAATTTGCTCGGAAGATATCAAAATCCTCTGAAGATTGGGGATGGAAAAAGCATGCAAACATTCGGAAGCCAATACAAGCTTCCAAGCCTCCAGCATCCCCCGATCTTATGTGTGTGAATGAAACGGCGGAAGTATGTGTGGCAGCAGAAAAGCAGGCCTGATATGCTCTACAGTATGCCTCCATTGTTCTGATGAAACATGCAGCAACATTATGGAAATATCAATGTTAATGAAAGAAAATGAATTTGAGGATGAACTGCCAATTATAACTCCAATTTTAATTCCTGTCATTCCTCAAACTTTTACGTTTGACGTTGATTTACACTCTGGGCCACAGCCTGGACCATCGAAAAAAAGTTGATTAGAGAAGCAAGCTTACCTTATAAGCAAGATGTTCGTGGAGTAGACCTACTGGGGATACAACGTAAAAAAAACGCGTTTATACTCTTATAGGCGCGTTTTTTTAGGAATATTTTTTTTAGTAATAAATAAGTAAAATAGTACGAATTTAATAAAAAATGGTAGGAATATATGTATTTACAATAAAAAATAAAGAAAAAATAAGTTAAACATTTCGTTTCAACCGGATTCTCATGAGCATTGACAACTTTGAAGTGCTGTAACAGCGTTTTTAATGAATTTAATTTGAAAAAATATAAGGAAAACATTTTGCCAGGAGATAATCTACAAGTTTGGTCTGATGCATTTTTTTTATAAAATGTATAAAAAAAAAGTTATAGAGCAAAAAGGAATTTTTTTATAAATTTGTTCTCACTTTTTTGCTTATAACTTCTTTAATTTTTAATTTAGGACAAAAAGTCATATAAACATATTTGTAGGCAAAATAATTTGCTACAAATTATGTTTTAACAAATTTTCTTTGAGACGCATAGTTTCAGAGATATCGCAAACAAAGTGTTTTCACCCCTTTTTTCAAAATGGCGGCCGTGGGACAAGGGTGGCAACCCCACAAACTTGAGGTTAAGCTTCTATTGACCCCCCAAACATATCCCAAAAATAAAATTGCGTCCTCTAAAAAATGCAAAGCTAATGTAACATTTCAATGGACTAATGATCAACTGCATAGTTTATGAATCTATGAAGGAAATAAGGAAACCGCCTCGTAGTCTCGCGGTGCAAGTATGTGCCGTGTAATCTAGAGGCCCTGAGTTCGATTTCCGGATCGGGCAAAGTGTTATTGGGTTTTCCATTAGGAAATTCTCAGTAGCAGCACGGAGCCTGGAAATGTGCCCGAAAACGGCAACAATCTCGACCCTTATTACGTGGGCCCCCTATTAAGTAAATCCAGACATTGATGTTTTTTTACATCTATTTGCATATAGAGTTACCTTGGTGTATCCTGACATGTTCCTCAAATAAACTTTTGTTGTATGTAGTGTAGTCGCACATGTAGCATTGAAACGGGTTCTCTCCACGATGGACCTGCAATCAAATGAAAAAAATAGTGAATCTATAAAATATCTCATACAAATATCAGTTTTTAATGTTATTAGGAAAACATTATTATTATTTTTAGTCAGGATTTTTATTAACATCAATGTTTCTTTAACCCATTTGTGGCCAAGCAGAAACTACAAGAACAAATTCAGAAATTTCTTTATTTAATCATAGTTGGGGATACAAATAAGTATAAAAATGAAAAAAAAAATAAAAATTATTTATAATTTTGAAATTATAGGGGTGTGCCCAAATTGGCACAATGGCCACTTAAGGGTAAAATAGTGTGCAAATCTATCGGATCCTATTATAACGGATAAGTCCACCAAAACGCTTTGGAAACTTTTTCTTTAACATATTCGCTGCCGTCCAGTTGTAACCATACGATGACAATGATATCTGACGAGTAACATGATGATGAGGTGATTGTCCAAGACAAAATGTAGCTATACTTCAGCGAAAATATAACTGATCCATTACATCTTCTTTAGGCGTAGCTGTAATGGTCACGCATTTAGTAATGCCACATCTATCATGTGTTTGAAGGGAACCCACCTCCATTTGTTTGCCATGGACTTCAACTCCATACAACGATATTGATTGGGCCATTTTCAGCGAACCTAAAGTATCTCATTATTTGTATCAAATTTATACTCGATCTCTGTTCTTTCAACGTTTCTTTCATACTACTCTCGTTTAGTAATTGGTCGATCGATGATGGATAAGTCTAAGGATAAGAAGGAGCCAAGGAGGAACGATCAGCCTGCCCTGAGTTAAAGGGGGCTTTGAATCCCAGCACGGTATCCCCTGCATGTCGTAAAAGGCGACTCAATTGTTCCCTTGGGGTCGCTGGACGTGCTGCGGGGGCAGGGCGTCCTCAAGTGACTCCAAGAGAGGTGGCGGCACTTTAGCCTCTGTACATCGCGGGGCCCCCACCCACAACCGGGGCGCCCGAAACAAGGTAGAGGTTGCTTAACTACGTTCCCTTTGACTCCGAGGCGGCCGAGACAAGTACGTCTCGGAGGCGCACCGGGCGCCTGTGGACAACGGTGGCCGCCTCTCGCTCACGTACCATGGTCGCCCAACTCGGCACGAAGATGGCCACCGGGGGGTTTTGGCCGGTATGCCGGTTTAGAGACTGTATTAAGGACTCAGCCCGTCACTAACAACTGCGCAAATATGACGTCGCCGCGCGCCGGGCTGGAAGGCCTGTGACCCCGATATACGCTTCCCGCCCCCCACTGCCCCCGGGCTGGCGGGAAGTAGAGCCATAAACAGCTTTCCCCTCGAGAACAAAAAAAAAGGAGGCACAATCAGCACTGACCAATTTCGTCCAATCGCAGGTACATCAGGTGCACTAGCGGTGGTTTAATATTTGCGGTGTTATGTTCGTTGCCATTGGCAGTTCACTATCACTGCTATCCTCATACTCAGAAAGAGTATCTACATTATGAACACCTAAATACCTCGATTTCTCCTAGAACATGAATTGGCAATATTGAAGACATTTGTTCATTATCAAAACCATCTCCTTCGTCAGTATCAATAAAAAGTTCCAATGGAATTATAGCCAAATCATAGTCCAAGCCGTCGTCACAATCTTCGAGGATTGTATTTACCTCTTCCTCTTATCCACGGCAATTGTTACTGACACTATAACGTCGTTAGCAGTTTCTCCTTATGATATGCAAAAATAACACTTGTGGCCAGTGTACCCAAATTGGCACAGCAATGTTTAAGGTGCTATAAAATGGTAAAAAATGAATCATTATTTTTTAAATTCTGTTTATAAGATAGACAATTTATCGTATTTGAATAATAATAACTATTTACGATGATAAACTTAATATGCAAAATATAATAATTGCAAACAGTCAAGTACCTCGACAGGTCCTTCAAAAGTAAAATTCGACCAATTATTGTAATAAATCTATAATATATAACTAAATTGTTTAATATTATATGTAATCACCACACTTTCAACTATCCAATAATGTGAGAATTTATTAACTTACATAAATACTTTTTTCATGGACCCTCAAAAAGTAAGTGTTCCCAAATTGGCACGGCGGTCAAGAATGGGTTAACCATATCGACCTATGCGGAGAATAAAGTTATAAGTATATACTTTTGCACAACTTCTCTTTCTCAGCAATTTAAACTTAATTGGGCATAAAATTATCAGTAACGTTCGTCAAACAACAACAAAAGTTATGATTATTATTACTTCACTAGTGCAATATATAAACAAGTTTAACTCTATACAGACATAAAAAGTACTTTGGTGTTATAGTCGTAAGTAACCTTATTCTATGCAGAGGTCGAAATACACTCAGTATATAAATACATATGTTATTAGTGCCTATTGTCTAAGGAAACCTGCACACCTAAAAGTTCTGAGGGATTTCTTAGGTGTGTAGTCCACGACCCGCACTAGGCCAGCGTGGCGGACTTTGGCCTAAACCCTCTCATTGGTAGAGGAGACCCGTGCTCAGTGGTGGGACGTATATGGGTTGATAATTAGGGCCTGTTGTATCATCATCATTATCATGTCAGCCAATCATGGTCCACTGCTGGACATAAGCCTCCCCCAATGACTTCCACCGGGATCGGTCGAAAGCCGCTTGCAGCCAGCGACGTCCCGCGACCTTGACAAGGTCAACCTTGACACCTGTTGTATACATAGATTAAAAAATGTCGAAACAGAGCCGACATTTTATTAACAGCCTGTTGTATACAAGTACATAGATTAAAAAATTCGGGATCAGAACCGACATATTATTCACCTACCTTGCGCACATGACGAAGCATTTTCTCTTCGTTCTCTGCAGTGTAACGCTGACAGACTGTGCAGCGAATGCGTCTCGGATTCACTTGTAGATATGGATCTGTTGACGGCGTACTGAAACAATCATAATATCGTCGGCTTCAAACCAGAAGGGCGCATAAGCGATACCCCAACTTTTCAGGAGGCAACAAAAATTTAATAATTTCTGTTTTAATTTATCTCTACAACCTTTTAATATCTTTTACAGTAATTAAGCTACCATTAATAAAATCAGTAAGCAGTGATAAAAGTAATAAAATAGTGAAAATGGTAAAAGTGAGTCAGTAATAAAATAGTAAGCAGTGATGGCCTGGAGGTTTAGGCGCGCGGTCGAGAATCTCGGCGGTCGCGGGTTCGAACCCCACGCACACACCTCTGACTTTTCGAAGTTATGTGTGTATTCAAATTGGATTATCACTTGCTTTAACGGTGAAGGAAAACATCGTGATGAAACCTGCACACCCTAAGAGTTCTTAGGAATTTCTTAGGTGTGTAGTCCGCCAACCCGCACTAGGCCAGCGTGGTGGACTATGGCCTAAACCCCCTCTCAATGGTAGAGGAGACCCGTGCTCAGCAGTGGGCGTATATGGGTTGATGAAAAATAAAATCAGAAGTGGTGATGTCAGATTGATGTCTTGAAAAAAATACTTTTTGTTTTAACGCCCTTCTTGCCATGCATTGAGTGATTCATAATTTTTAATTATTTTAGTATGTAAATTTGTTTGTGTACAAATATTTCCTAATGTAAAGTTGTGCATAATTTTAATAGTTAGTTAGTTAGTCAGTCAGTCAGTTAGTTAGTCAGTGAGTCAGTCAGTCAATTAGTCAGTTAGTAAGTGAGTGAGTCAGTCAGTTATATAGTTAGTTGGTTACCTTTTTTCATTGGACTGTAGTTGTGGTGTCTCTGAGCTTTCTACTGGCTCTGGTAAAGCAAACTGCTCTGGAGCATTCGCCACATCTATAAATACTGGACCGTCTGACAGTGGAACCTCCGTCATGGTTATTGCTACTGGAAGTTATATAAATAATACACTTAGATATAGTGAAATAAAGGATCTTGTTACATTTGTATGCAGTGCTGTAACTATGGCAGAGCCTGCAGTGCCCAGGCACAGGGTGCAGACCCTGGAGGGGCGCAGAAATGACTAGACTAGTATCTAGTTTTATCTCATGCATGGTAGCTAAGCCTGATTAGAGCATTTTTAAGGGGCGCAGTTTTGAAGGCTCGCATCGGGTGCATATAAGACTAGTTACGGCACTGTTTGTATGCCTGTTGGAAATGAATTGGTATACTCTTTTCCATAGTAAAGGAGATAGCTGAGATATCTGCAACGAAAAGGCAACTGGGTTAGTCTTATTGTAGGACGTCTTGCAGCATGATGGTCCAACAACTAGAGAAAGGTGGTGGGTATCTTAGTGTGGGGTCAGGACTATGTATGTAACTGTTGGGTGTATTTATTTATTTATTTCTTCAGGAGACCTAGGTTCAGCTGGGGATGGTGATAGGCTAAGTTATATTACCTCTATCTGGGTAAGATTACTGTATAGTAAAGACATATTATAAATTAGTGGAAACATGAAAAGAATAGTTTGCTAATGCAAAAATACTATAAAAAAGTCAAACAGAAAAAGAAATGTTTATTAAAAACAATTTCCTGTTACTGAGGGAGTTTCCTGCCATTTATTCTCCACAGTGATAAATTGTTTCAAAGTGGCAATTTAAAAAAATAGTTTGAGATTGACAATTCAAAAGAACTTGTAAAAGTCTATCTGAACAAAGATTGACTTTGACTTTGAAAGAAGTGTATTTGTACCGTTTTAGGGCTCTTTAGTCTCAGCCTACCCAAGCAGTAGATAGGCATTAGTTTATGAATATATTTTAAATTAAAATGCACCCGATAGGCTCATAGTATTTTCTCTATAGTAATATAAAAGTCTTGTGATGTCTCATTACAGCATTTTTTAAAAGGCCATATTATTTTGGGCCTTTTCATACAAGTTGGTGAATAATTTAAAAAGATGCACGGCTTATTGTTTTTAAAGAGTATCTAAGATTAAATTTCATACAATAGTTAAGATAGAATTTAAAAAAATACCCAAATGTGTATAAAGCCTCGCTGTTTTTACTAAGGACTAAAAACCGGCAGCGATATACTGTTAAATATTTATATAGCAAAGGTTTTTAATGTATATTAAATTAGATAAAGTATCTTTATAACGATAAATTCTTGTATCAACTTTAAAAAAAAGCTTCATGAAAGGTTTCGACTCCTTACCGAGTTCTATGCAGCAAAAGTACGTTTAAGCAGTATCGGTTAACTTATATTTTTATTTAGCACTGATAAATAATTAATATTCCTTTATTTAAAACAGATAGGTATAAAAACCGCAACAACATAAACACTGGTCACTGAAGTTCATAGTTGAAGTTGTCGAAATTCATTTGACAGATGATGAGATAACTTTTTAATTGTCGAGCAAAAGAAACTAAAACAAACTGATTTATAACAGGTAGTTTAGAAAAAAACTCTTATAATAATAATAATTAAGCCACAACTAGTTACACAATGGCGTTGATTTATATTTGATAAAAATAAAATTTTAATTTCGTAAATGCCAAAGGTAAAAAAATCTTTATTATTCTAGCACTACCTCCTTTTGGTCAAGTTTTTCTTGATACTCTTGATAATCCGGTAAATTTTCAAAAGCATATAATTTTTCCCCTTCTTTGCGAATAATTAGTTTTTTAGTAGAATCCGTGAAGCTCTTTCTTATATTTTTTTCTTTTTCTTCAGATTCTTTTTCCTTTTCAGACTCAGGTTCTGATTCATGATCGTCTTTTGTTTTGGTCGAATCTTCGATTGAAGCATGCTTTTCTTTGCTTGGATCATCATTTGTATTGTCTTTTTCGGCACTCATCGCTCGGTTTTGGGGCTCAATGTTTTCCGTAGAGTTTATATGTTGATCACTATTGTTTTCATTATTTTCATCGTTAAGTTCTACGTCGTTAGCATGGCGTTCGTCTGCGTTAGATTTATTGTCTTTCTCTTCTGAACTCTTTTGTTTCTCCTCATTTGTGTTACCCTTTTTGTCATCTTCACTTATATCGACGACTTCGTCATTCTTTTCATGATTCATAACAGAATGTTTTGTATTTTCAGCACTCATAATATTAGATTGACTTTTTTTCAATTTATTTTCACTTATAGGTTTATTTTTAGCTTTTTTGTATTGGCTTTGGCGTTTTACTTTTTTAGTGGTCATTTCGCTACTTCGATCTCCGCGTGTAGATAGAGATTGAGTTATTTTTTCTTGTGAGTGATAATTTTCCGACCTGAAGGTATTCTTTTCTTTCTTAGAACGGCTTCTAGAACCTCTTGAAAGGTTTTTATATTTTAAACGTAACTTTTCTTTAGGCTTTGGTATTTTTTTTAACACAGCTGGTTTTGTTACAAATTCATCATCACTTCTTGATTGATTCTGTTTAATTTCTTCCGAATGTTGTTTGTTTTCGAGGGAATTTGCCCGCAACGACGTTTTTGTATTTTCATCATTCTGGACTTTAATGTTGCTTGATATTCTATTATCTAAATCATATATCTTTTTTGCCGCTTTTTCGGCTATCTTGTCAGCAAGTTCATCAAACTTATTGGACGATAGAAGGCTGTTTATAAACTCATCAATTTCAGGATTCGATGGCTTAGCCCAAACTTGGTGTATTTGAAATATGACAACACCTGTAATTGAAAACAATATAAGCCGCAAATATAATATGGACGAAATTGAGTGGAAGTGACGATGAAGAGTTTCCAGGATTGACCTTAAGGGCCCCATACACGGTAAGATTTATCTGTACGATCCGTCGCATCAAACCGATTGAAACAACGAATCAATGGTGTAAGTAGGTATGTTAAGATCGTTAACGATTTTTGGGCGTAATTTTTGATGCGACTAATCATCTCGATTTTCATCAGATCGATCGTACAGACGAATCGTACCGTATATGGGGTCCTTTAGTAGGTATATCTAAGTAAAGGTGAACCCCAAGACGACCAAGACCAGACCTCTCTGGAGAATAAAGATAAGATGAGCCCCTCCCTTTTAGAAACGCGAAAAGGCACAGGAAAGACAAGGCGACAAGATATGATATCATACAACTAGGTAATATTTCGGTATCAGCCTATTTATATTCGGTAAAAAAATTGGTTTTATTGCGTACAGCGTAGATTAGTAAGAGGGAGTATCTATTTAACTTAGTATAAAAAATTATATAAATAAATATGTAAATACACCCAACAGTCAGTCACATACATAGTTCTGTCCCCACACTGCCGTGAATATAAGAATATTAGAAACTACGAGAGACTTTTCGGTCTCACAACTCTCTCACCCGAAACATCTTTTTATGGATAACACAAACATTTGCCTCGGTGCGGGGATCGAACCCGCGTCCTCTATTGGAAGCTGGTGTCCAGCCAACTCCACTACGACTCTCGAGGGTGTCGTAAATAATGATCTACAAATTTATTAAGTACCTACTTACTAACATGTACGTGCACTATGCTACAGTCATAAAAAAAGTAAATTAAAATGCACTTGACTCACATGTTTGTATAAAAAATAAATTCATTTTACAGAATTTTCCATTACTTCGAAATTTAATGTGACACTTTTCGTATTTGATAAGAATTTATTGTGATTTAATAATATTAATAAAAAAGCAATACCTAGGCGTTTTTTATGTCGACACGAAATCATTTTATACATAGCATGCCAAATGCGGCATTGCGTTTTCAAACCCCAGGCACAGTCGTCAGTCACTCACTCTTTGAAGTTATGTGTATATTCAGAATGAATTATCACTTCATATCACTTGCTTTAACGGTCAATGAAAACTTCGTGAAACCTGCTCACGTAAAAGTTTTTAGGATTTTTTTCTGCTCATCTAAAGGTTTTTAGGCTTTTTTTACGCGTGCTATCTGCCAACACGAATAGGCTAGCGTGATAGACTAAGGTCCAAACCCTTTCATTTGTAGAAAGTGCATAAGGGCTATTGATATTTAGGATGAGTATCGTTAAATAAATAAATAAATACACCCAACAGTCACATACATAGTCCTGACCCCACAGTAAGATACGAGTCTTGTGTCGTGGGTATCAGAAACTACGAGAGACTTTTCGGTCTCACAACACCCAGACCCGAAACAAATATTTGTGGATCACACAAACATTTGTCTCGGTGCGGGGATCGAACCCGCGGCCGCTCGTTTCGCAAGCTGGTATCTAGCCAACTGCGCCACGGGGCTGTCGTTGTCAGCAAGTTTTATGATTAACGATTTTTCGAATTTTTCCCTCGAAATCAGGATGTTGACAAGCCGTTTTTCTTTTAAAGTTAGAGTTCGGCAACTTCTATTTAAGCATATGTCAGAAGTATCTTAGTATATATATATATATATATATATATATATATATATATATATATATATATATATATATATATATATATATATATATATATATATATATATATATATATGTAGTATGTTTATTTCTGTATTCATATTATATATTTTATATAAGTATGACGTTATAATGTATTTCCTATGTATATATGTGTGTATATTTATATTTATCTATGTATGTATAACTATGTATTACAATTTGCAACACCATTATTTATGCACCTATTCGTGTTTCTCTGCACCACCCTGAGGTTGACTGGCAGATAATGCCTTCGGCATTAAGTCCGCCTTTATACTTAATTGTATATGAAGCATAAATAAATAAATAAATAAATTTTTTATGATTCCCGTTTACGATGGACAGAGGTCCAATTTTAACTTCTATAAATATAGTACTGGTGCAGAACTTGGGATACATAATAGTCTTCAATAAAAATGTTGTACATATGGATGCTTCATCCAAGCTATATTAAAGCAATGGGGTGCATTAAAGCTAAAGTATTCCTAACTCAGCTTTATCTTATCACTATGTGGATATTTTTTTTTATTTAATATACTAACTTATTTTACAGTAAAAATAAATAAGATTGAACAATAACTACAACCTTATTGTTAGGAGCAATCTAATTTGTTGCCATTTCTCAAGCACATTTGAAGATTTTGTGCTGCTACTGAAGATAGAATAAAGCAGAAACTTAATAAAATTTATTTCTCTTTAACTCACACAATATTGCACATTTATCACCAATGTATTCAGTAAATTTTTAAAATCTATAATTTTGTATTATTTTTGTTATCATAAAATATTTTATCAACTGTTACATTTGTTCAAGACAAAATAAACAAATCTAGAATAATGTGAATGCCCAAATAGCCAAAAGAAACTTATAAAAATTCTGGGAATAAGTTGAATTTTATTTATTAAATTTATTATACGCCCACTGCTGAGTACGGGTCTCCTCTACCATTGAGAGGGTTTAGGCCATAGTCCACCACGCTGGCCTAGTGCAGGTTGGCGGACTACACACCTAAGAAATTCCCAAGAACTTTTAGGTGTGCAGGTTTTATCACGATGTTTTCCTTCACCGTTAAAGCAAGTGATAATTCAATTTGAATACACACATAACTTCGAAAAGTCAGAGGTGTACCCAAATACATTAGAATTTAAATAATTAATAATAGCAATTATTGGCTTATGTTGGATCTATACTAGATTTTTTGTAAAGAAAGCTAAGAAACATACTGTTAGCTTACAACTTATTAGCTACATTACACCAAAAATCTCTTCCGATATTACTTCACAAGTTAGTACAGAATTACACAAAACAAGAATTGCATGATTGTTATGAAACATTAAATAATAAAAATTATGTCTGGTCAATTTATAGCAAGCCAAATATTTTAAATTAAAAATCAAATTGGGGTGTAGATAAGTATTAAGTAAAACACAAATTTTGCTTAAATTTTATTATGACTACCGTTTACGCTTTTTAGACCTTTTCTTTATGTTTTTCTTAGATGTTTTGTTGTATTTCGCTATTTTCCTCTTGTGCAGCCATACTGGATACTGTCCATTCTGGTCCTTGAGAGATTTTGTACTGAATATCCTCTTTTTGCCGTTATCACCAACAACCTCAACTTTCTCGTCGTCGGAACTCATTTCAGCATCCTCGTCTGCTTCATTTTCGGCGGGCTCTGGCGCTTTTTTCTTTTTGTTTTTATTTTTTTTCAAGTCTGCAGCGTCAAGGAATATCACCTGGTCAGTTTCCATAACCTCATTTTCTGTTTTTTCTTCCTCCTTTACTCCAAGCATCTTTTTTAAACGTGCAAGTTCTTTCACTGCGTACCGTTCGCGTTTTATTGCACGGCATTTTCGCTTCCATCGGCTTCTGATTGATTTGGCCATTGTTTAAAAATAAAAATACAACGCGACGACGTGCTTTTCGATTTACGTCGCGTGAAGAGAAATGTCAAAAACATAGCTCTTGTTATGTCAACACTCCGAAATTTTGATAGATGATTTTGACCAATCACTGAATAGTATTGGAACATTACTCAATTGCTATTGGTTGAAATAAAAAGTTAGTAGATGATAGTAATAGTAGTGTTGATGTAAATGACCTCAAAATATTGATTACGGGTAAATTGCAACCGATTGCAGCTCAGAGCAGCTTGCATCAGTGATAATAATTTTACGAGTGGATAGATTGAATTAATTAGTAGTTACCTACTGAAATATGGTCGAGAATAACAGTAATTCTATATCTTTTACCAATTACATAGGTAAGATTAATTGCAATAAAATTCTATTCTTTCTATTATTATAAGGTATATTTTATTGATACATACTAAAGGGATGTATTATAGCTTAGGATAATCACAAAATAATTTAACTTTACTTTCATTACAAAAAAATGTTAATTTAGTATATGTAAATTATTATAACCAATATATTTATAAAATAATTCGCTTAATCGACTAAGCACTATCTAAAGCCACACCCCTAATGTTGTCAAATCAATGTTCTCCGATTTGTTTGTGTGGATGTCAAAATTGTCAGAAAATTAAAAAAGGCTCCTCACGGGTTAATCGGCGTCGCCCCGCGATAAAAACGGAAAAAAATCATCAATGTGAATTTGGAAACATTCCAAAACGCATTTGTTTACACACGCGCGTGTATTTATCCCATATTCGTGCCAGTTTCTTTGTTCTTAGTATTATTTTCGGGTCGATTTTGTCGTTTCATGCGCCGTATGAGTGTCGCCACAAAGCCGAGTACCTTCAATTAAAATGGGCTCCCTGCAGGCGGAAAGTGATATTAAACTTGATCTAAACGATAGCGGCTATGGTCAGGACGGTAAGTGCAGTTTCATATTTGGAAAAGACCTACAATTATGGGTGTAAAGTTGGGTCGATTTTTCCTTCGCGATCGATGAGCCTAATCTATGGTTGCAAGGCGGAGTGTGCGTCGCGGAGTCTTGTAAATTTCATCAGGCTATGCGCACTGTGCATTATTGGCTTACGTCCTTGGTTTACGCCTTGATATTAGAGAAAAAAAAAACTATTTGGTCATAATGTTTGCATTTTTTTTTTAAATCTACCATAATAATATTCTTATTGCCAGTTATACCATCGGTTTTGTATTATGTTATATCTATTGATACTTTATTTTATCATTGTTTTCATAAAGTATTTAATACATATCTAAATAATATTTTTAAAATGTTTTATATATTTTTTGTCATGAATAACGATACATAATAAAGACATTTATGGACTTATTTCACCCTTGTTAATGAGCTCATGTGGAAGAGAGAATGATTGTATATATTTAAGTACAAATATTTACATTCATCATTATATTAAAATTTTTGTTTGTAAATATTATTTTAATACTAATTATTTTCTACTATAACTCTACATATGTGCAATAAGTTTTTATTTAATGTTTCCTTAAAATTTATTTTTGAAATTTGCTGCTGCTGAATACATTAATATATAAAGTGTAGATATGCAATGACTTTAAAATGTTCTTCTTTCGTTGGTTGGGTAGGTAACCGAATGCACTCTTCGTCGTTTGAAGGTTGAATTCAGAATAGTATCTTCTTAATGTGCATTTCACTGAATTTATTAACATAGATTTCATTTGACCTGATGCTTCGGGATATCGCAGGCTTTCAACTGTTATTGACTGAAAATTATTTAAATAGCTAACAAGGATATTAGGCATTTAAATTTAAGCATTAATTATTGTTTACTATGAAATCCATGTGAGGGTAGTGGTATTGCCAATACTCACTATATTTGGAAGGCAGAAAACTGCTGGATGAAGACTGCTTGATAGAATATTTAGGAAGTCTGTAGGGGAGGCCTGTCCAGCATCAGACATCTTTCAGCCGATGATTTGATTTATTGCACATTTCGACCTATGCATCAAATAAAGTTATAAGTGTTTTTGCACAACTTCTCTTTCTCAGCGATTTAAACTTAATTGGGCACAAAATTATCAGTAAATTTTTATGTTCTTCAAACAACAACAAAATTTATGATCATTATTACTTCACTAGTGCAATATATAAACAATTTTAACTGTATCATAGACATAAAAAGAATTTTGGTGTTATAGTCATAAGTAACCTTATTCGATGCACAGGTCGATTTACATTATTACTTATAAACTTTAGTTAATTTAAATACTATTAATTATTCAAGCATGTTTTAGTAGTAAATTAACTGTTTGTTGACTGCTTTGATATACCAAGTGTAACAAGGGAGAACATTTCATGTTATTAATTAATTAATTCATGCCTGATGAGGCAGTGTCAATACTTGCCATCAAGGCCACCATGAGTAGCAAGCTGGCGAGGTCAGGGTGTAGTGGAGGCTGCATACTGGGTATCACAACCACACAATTGATACACAATCTAACCAAAATTAGGAGACTCTGCTTAAATGCAGGCCACTTCCAATATTGGGGGAAGCCTATGTCCAACAGCAGACATTGGTTGTTCATGATGATATTTATAAGTGAGACTGATATTGACATTGAATGAGATAGGAAGATGGTGAAGATGACTGAGCGAATATATGGAATGCGTCCAAATAAAATTTTACAATTTAACTTTGGGATTAAATAGGGCTGTTTTTGTGAGGATATAATGTGGCCCAATACAGGACAAGTTTAAATTGCATTTTCTAAGATAATATGTTTTTAAACAATTTTGCGAATATTATTTGTTTTACAATATCAAAATTTACTTAATTTTTGACACCCATATTATGCTTCTGATCTCTCCATTCCATGTAATGGTTGGCTGGAACAAATCGCCGATAGCGATAAGACCGCCATTTGTGACACTACATTATTCAGATGCTATCAAAACCTATGTTTATTTTAAGTGTATTTTGAACAATAAAGCTTAAATAAATATAATAATTAAAAGTTTACTTTAATTTACATATCTTCAAAACGTAAAGGAAAAGGAAGGAAAATCTTATCATCTTTGAGAATCAACATACTTCCAAAAAAGGCTGGGCCCCGTGGCGCAGTTGGCTAGACACCAGCTTGCGAAACGAGAGGCCAAAAGTTCGATCCCCGCACCGGAACAAATGTTTGTGTGATCCACAAATATTTGTTCCGGGTCTGGGTGTTTGTGGGACCGAAAAGTCTCTCGTAGTTTCTGATACCCACGACACAAGACTCGTATCTTAGTGTGGGGTCAGGACTATGTATGTGACTGTTGGGTGTATTTATTTATTTTCCTTAAAGACCAACAACACACCGATGATTTCGTATAATGGCCGTTCATGGGCAGTGCTGACTACTTAACATTAGGTGGCTCATTTGCTTGTTTGCTTCCATCTTTCATGTAAAAAAACACTAAAAGATCCCCATGTTTCAGAGCCGCTGACGATGAAGAAGCAAGCGTCATTGGAGAACGGTCACTGCAGCTGCCACCTCCTGGACCTGTCTGATGATGTGCTGCTCTACGTGCTGCGGTACCTCTCGCCCATGGACTTGAAGAGTTTGGCTTTGTAAGTACCTTATATAGGGTGTATTCAGACCGTGATCGGAAAATAAGGCAGGTAATAGTTATGGTGATTACAAAGTAAAAACCCGTTGGCGTTAAAGAATATTACGAAAAAAAAACAAGTTTTTCTAACAACCATAGAAAACGTCAAT
The DNA here is from genome assembly GCA_030295005.1 of Cephonodes hylas. Lineage (NCBI taxonomy): Eukaryota > Metazoa > Arthropoda > Insecta > Lepidoptera > Sphingidae > Cephonodes > Cephonodes hylas. The sequence goes on along the minus strand of AP025388.1, from coordinate 3,332,148 downwards.
TTTTTTTCCATTCGAGATTTTCTTTAACGCTGGGGGTTCTGTAATCAACTTAGCTATTACCTGCCTTAGTTTTAGATCACGGTCTGAATACATTTTAATAAGAAACAGTGATAGGCTCGAGATTTAGGCGTGTGGTGAGGAATATCAGCGGTCGTGGGCTCGAACCTCAGGTACACACCTCTGGCTTTTCCAAGTTATCTTCTTCTTCATCAACCCATATACGTCCCACTGCTGGGCACGGGTCTGCTCTACCATTGAGAGGGTTTAGGCCATTGTCCACCACGCTGGCATAGTGTGGGTTGCCGGACAACCAGTGCCGTAACTAGGGCGGTGCCAGCAGTGCCCAGGCACAGGGCGCAGACCCTGGAGGGGCGCAGAAATGACCAGACTAGTATCTAGTTTTACCTCATGCATGGTAGCTAAGCCTGGTTAGAGTATTTTTCAGGGGCGCAGTTTTGAAGGCACGCACCGGGTGCATAAAAGGCTAGTTACGGCACTGCGTACAATAATGACTAGCATTCTACAAGAGGAATCCTTTTCATCTGTGCAGCACATGCTCCCGCCTCGGAGCCCTAGTGCTGGACCGCACGCTCTGGGAGCGCGTGGACGCCCGCGCGCAGCCCGTGGGCCCGCTGAGGCTGAAGTGGTTCCTCCAGCACGCGCTCTCGGCAGCCACTAACGAACTCCTGCTGTCCGGATACGCGAGACAGGCTGAGGGGTGAGTGGTGTTGGCATTATTATAGGGATTAGTATGATTATCGTTAGTGTTATTATCATCATTATAGGCGTCAATGTCAATATTATAATTATCATCATAAGCATTATTATAAACATTACCATCATCATCAGAATTTACTTTTGATTCCAATACCAAATGGAGTAATAATAAGTTTAGAAAGAACTAAGTGACAGTTAAATGACAAAAGAAAAGTAAAATTAAGTGTAGAAAAAATATTCTTTGTCAATTCACATTATAATATATAAGCATATATCATCATTCTCCTGCCCTGATCCCAATTCTTGTTTGGGGTCGGCGCAGCATGTTTTGTCCTTCCTACCTGTGTGGAAGGACAAAACATGCTGCATAAGAGTTTTGGCAGATGTTTTACGGCCGGCCGCCTGCCTGACGCCAACCCTCCTTGGGAATTTCTATGTTTTAAAGGGAATGGTGTGGGGATAGGGTGTGTTTGGGTACAGGATATTGCGGAAAAGGATATTTGGCCTGATAGTAAGGATGCTACAGTCCCGGATAAGGAAGTATTAGGAGACTGTAACAGCTCGGGGGGCCGAGCTCGCGTACTCGTAGCCCTGTTCCATGACTGGCTAGATCAATGGAAAAGGCATCCCCTGACCTATATAAGCATATAATACTGTATGAATCGAAGTGTTGGGCTACGAAGATGACGAATGAAAGACGCATAATTGCGGGAATTCCGCAGGACTTAAAAATATGCGGGATCCCGCGGGAATGCGGGAACGCGGAATGCGGGATTGCAAACCCTAGTCACAACCCTCTGAGGTCACCACCCTTCACCTTCGATGCACCTTCCAGATGCCTCGGGCACATGAACTGCAAGTATAAGGAGGTGGAAGAAGCTCGGTCCACCATGGATTCCTTCGGCGAGGGGCCCTCCACCAGCGACGCTGCAGGGACCAGCTCGGGCTTCGGTAAGGGACTTTGTAGGCTTTTGTAGCGACCTCTAGATGTGTGAAAGGTAGGTTTCTAATTGAGGAGGGCGGATCTAGGGGTAGGGTTATAACCGTCCTCTGAGCTGGGTCTAAGACCTAGTTGAACCACCACTTAATTTTTTTTTTTTTGCGTATTTCGGCCATATTTTTAATACAGTCGTTATATTTATAAAGCGTATTTTTTTTCTTTGTTTTTTTTTTTTTTTAACATCACATTGTTTTTAATCATCGTGGCCATTGCTTGTCTTAGTTTTCAATCACAGTCTGCAAAAAACCTGTATCACTTCAAAAGAATCGAATCCCATACCCCTAGATCCTACACAAATGCCATAAACTCGCTTACTAAACCAAACATGTTCTCAATTTCAGATCCTTCCAACAGACGTGGTATCATTCGTGGAGGCCCAGTGATACAGATTTACGACACTATGCCGAGGTTAGTGCCTATTTTCTCATCCCAGTATAGAACTAGTAGTCCACCCTGGCCCGAGTTTTACTCCTCGATAGTATCAGCTTCCCAACGGTGAAAGAATTATCGAAATCGGTTCAGTAGTTTCGGAGATAATTGGTTTCATGGCAGTACGTCCGGTTTTAAAACATAGATTCAAAATGTTTTTTTTTATATTTAGGCTAATATTAGCCAAAATATCAGATATTGTTATCGTTAGAAGATCTCGTTAAAGTAGGTCCAGCCATTTCTAGAATTATCCAAATTATTCTGGATTATTTGATAGTAGATAGAACTGAAAAGTATACAACAAAAATGTACAGAACAGTTGAATAAGACTAGAAATGTCCACATGCCGAGCGTGCCGAACCTACGACTACACTGTCATATGTTTGACACACGCTTCTTAGTAATTCATTGCGTGTAATATTAATTTTACTTGTCACATTATAAGTTCAGTATCTTAACGTGGACGAGAAATTATATGACTACAAACTTCGAAAAAAAATTTTTTTAATGCTCTGTTTTGGTTACTGTTTTGTGGAAAAAATGTGTATGTAGGGTAAACAAATCATTATTACCTGTAGAACTTTTTTTTGTTTTTGCCGTATTATTTTCTTTTTTTTTCAGATTTTTTCCTTTTTTTTCTTAGTTGCGTGCGCATCGTAGTGGCTTTGCATTTTTTTCTTTTTTTTTTTTTCAGAATCTCGCAGTCCATCGTATGTTGGTTGTTTTGTTGTAGTTCTGTATGTGGTAATTGGCAGTTTTAGCCCCGTCCAGGTAATGAAAGCATGGCATTATACTCCTCCGCTTGTCCCTTCCGTGTAGTGTAGGACTTGAACCCCCTAGGTGTAGAAGTATTATAGGTTTACCAACTTGGATTTTCAACCCTATTTGTGATAGCATAGAGGGTAGTATTGATTGTTATTTATTTGTGTTATACGGCTATTTTGCTATGGTAAAGCAGAATTTTACCAGGCACAATAAATAGACTTTAATTAACTTAGTCATATCCGTGCCTATTTAAATGTAAACTTTTAATATTATTTGCCGTATTTACGTCATCATCGTACCTCATTATAATTTTTAAAAGATTCCCGTCCATTCTAAACTGTACGAAACGTTTTGACTAATAGCGTTACAGCATTCGTTTGTTTTAGAACAAACCATCCTTGATTGGCTGATAGATTATATTTTTGTAAATGGAATATCCGTTCGAACTTTAAATTCAAATTTGTCGTTATTAAAGTCGGTTAAGTAAAGCCATATCACCAACAGAATTATCCTTGATTGGCTCATTGGTCATATTTTTGTAAATTTAACATTCGAAATTTAAATCCAAATTAGCCGTTACCTACATCGGTTAGGTGTCGCGATTGACAAAAAACGATCCTTGATTGGATGTTAGGTTTTCGCGTTTTTTTTCATATATATAGCGAATCCTGGACTAAGGCTAGGTCTGTTTGAAGCTTTCTAGATGCTGTCTCGGCGCCGACGCGGCCGGAGGGCATCCCGCCGACGACTTGCGTCGCCGTGGTGGTGTCCGCCGTCGGCGCCTCCGCTGTGCACATTAGGTATACCATCGCTTTGCTGTGCTTTTTTTTCAGAATTTTTTATCATCTTTGCCAAATTCGAAGGTGTAGTCGCGCATTTCTTTTGTCGTTTTTTTTTGGTGGCGTGGCAAGGCTTTTTTTTTCGTTTTTTTGGTTTTGCGTAGGGTTGAAGTAATGTTATTTGTATATAGGGTGTCGTGTTCGTATAAGCTTTGAAGGTTGATCGTCATAAAGCTGTTTAGTCTTCGTTCTTAGTCTGCCGAAATCATGTAAAGCATTCATAGTTATTGTTTCGTATTCAAGTCAATTCTCATTTCGCCGAATCGTCAATAGTTTCTACACAGTCCTCTCTTTATTAGGGTGTGGTAAATTTTCCTGATGTTTCTGATGGTAAATGATGTATAAATAGTGACGAATGAAGTTGTTTTTACCTAAGTTTTTATACATGCGAAACTTGACTGTCAAAACCCGTTTAAAATGATAAAAAATGGTCTCTTCATAATTGCCAGTTGCAATAATATTTTGACTTAGTAGTTGTTTGTTTATTGTCATAAGTTAACATTTTAACGGTGAAGAAAAACATCGTGAGGAAACCTGGACTCTTAAAAGTTGTAAAAAGTCTGTAGTACGCCAACCCGCACTAGACCAGCGTGGTGGACTACCTAACCCTCAGTTGTTGAAGAGTCCCTACCCAGCCGTGATATACATTCGCTGATGATAGATATTTAACAGCCATCTGTCTAGGTGGAAAGATGATATCCTCAAGTTAGATGAAGAGGGCCGAAGATTGAACTCATTGGAATGCCAAATGAGAGGCCTATATTTAAGACGTGAAAGGCTGATGATGATAATGAATCATGCCAGTATTTGTCTCCCATAGCGTAAACTTCAAAGGCTGACGATGAATTCTCCTATATTTGCCCCCCAGAGCGACGTGTTTCCCGATGTCGGAAGCCTTCGGCCCCGACATGGGCACGGACTGGGCGCCGCCAGACAACTCCTGCCCGGGTCCCCAGTACACCCTCACTCAGGGCCTGCTGCAAGACCTGGAGACCAGCTGCCCCTGCATCACCTCGCTGGCGCTGGAGTTCTGCAACATCGACTGCACCATGGTGAGCAGAATTTTGTAGAAGTAGTGGCAGGTCCATATGTAAGAATCACTTGCCAATAATCAGAATACAAACTTGTCTCAACTTGCTATATTTTTTTATACTGTTTTAACTTATTTAAACTTTTCATAACAAACTTTTACAATTCCATCGCCCGGTCCAGAGTGATCCAATCTGCCAGTGTCGCCAATATTTATAACCTGCTTCCATCAATTTCGCCACTTAAAAATCCGTAAACCCTATTTTTAAAACATAATTTACCCACATTTTATTTATATTTTTGCAAAATAATATACTTTACAAATGGAATACATACATACATACCTCACATCTATATTCCCCGAAGGGGTAGGCAGAGATGCATTTCTGCACCCACATTTCGCCAGGTATGTATCAGTCCCACGTAATAGGGGGCGAGTCTATTGCCGTTTTTCGGGCACATTTCCGGACTCCGTGCTGCTACTGAGAATTTCCTAATGGAAAAACCCAATAACACTTTGCCCGACCCGGGAATCGAACCCAGGACCTCTAGATGGCACGGCACATACTTGTACCGCGAGACCACGAGGCAGTCCAATATGTGGAATCTTACACATAAAAAATAGACGACCAAAAGAGTAACACGTTGTGTAATGTCTAGTTCAGGAGTTCCCAAACTTATTTACACTATGACGCCCTATAGAGTTATTATTTTTATTGCGACGCACCCCCCCCCCCCATCATCAAAACTACCTACTTTACTGGAAATAAAAACAGCAGTAGTTAGCGTAATATGGGGTTATCAGAAAAATACGGACAGCGAATGTTTGCCGATCGCCTCGCGACGCCCCTCGGATGTTGCCGCGACGCCCCAGGGCGTCGCGACGCACAGTTTGGGAAGCCCTGGTCTAGTTTACATATCAGGAATCAGGATATTCTCATTTGTATGGCAAATTGCTTTTGTTAAAAATTTATAACTTAAAGATTGATTTTTGAAATTTTGTTAAGTTAGTGCTTTTGGGCTTCTATAGAAGTGCCGTTCTGCCTCGTGGTCTTTTGGTACAAGTATGTGCCGTATCTAGAAGTCCTAGAACTGTTATTCGGTTTTACATGTATATATTTGTATATCTATCAGAGAAACATCAGCCACTTCCCCCGGACCCTGAAGAAGCTCTCCCTTCGAGGCTCCAAGTGCTACAACCAGCCCCTGGACAAAACTTTCTTATTCAAGATACAAGACTACCTTACAGAGCTGGAGGTGAGTGGTAATAGTTTAGGCTACCCACTTAGTTTGAGGATCTGGTAGAAGAGGATGACTTGGTCTTTCGTTATTAAATTTTTTCGATATTTAAAGTAGAAGGATCTGTGCGCAGGAATGTGTATAGACTGATGATGATAATGATGATGAATAATGCGTGATGGAAAGACTTTTGAGAGGATAAAGGTCTTAGTCCACCACGCTGGCCTAGTGCTGGTTGGCGGACTACACACCTAAGAAATTCCTAACTGCTTTTAGCTGTGCAGGTTTCATTTCGATGTTTTTCTTCATCGTTAAAACAAGTGATAATTTGAACCCGCCACCGCCGAGATCCTCTACCGCGTGTCCAAACCTCGAGGCCATTTCTAACAATAGTAAAGTTTGTTTAGTCGATAAAAAAGTTTGAGACGTAGGTACTAGGTACTATCATAAGATGTTGGTATCTAGAAGTTGGACATGTCTTAGAGAGACTCTAATGATAAAGTTTATTTAGTTGATCGAAAAAAAAAAGTATGAAATTTAGGTACTAGGTTACCATAGAATATCAGTACTTAGGAGCTGGACGTGTTTTTAATGCCATTCCATTAAAGTTTATTTGATCATTAAAGATAATCAAGAAGTTAGATAGGTAGATACCATGCTATAATAAGTTGTTGGTATCCAAAAGCTAAAAGTTATATAGCAATATCCAAAAGTTTATTTAGTTTAATTATTCGAAAAGAAAATATAAAATCTAGGGACATTCTGCCAAGCTATCAACAAGTCTTGGAACCCAGGACATGTTTATTTAGGTAGTTAAAAAAAAAGTTTAACTTACTATTAAAGGTTAATGTTAAAGATGTAAGTACCAGGCTGTCATAACCCCCCGGTACCCAGGAGCTAGACGTATTAAGTGCGACTTCAATGATAAAGGTTAAAATAACCTGTCGACAAGATATTAAGATATGTAGATACCAGGCTACCATAAGTTGTTGGTACCCAAAAGCTTTTATTTATTTGTTCTAATATCCAACACGAAACTACGCAACTCAAGTACCAGGCTATCATAACCCCCCGATGCTCCAGGAGATAGACGTCTCCTCGTGCGACTGTTGAGCTCAATTAGTCTATTAAAAAGTTAATTTAGTCGACAAGATATTATGAGATGTAGATACCGGGCTATCATAAGATGTTAATACACGAGCCTGAAGTATCTAAGTGGAACTGCATTAATAAAGTTTATCTAGTCGATAAGATATTATGAGATGTAGGTACCAGGCTATCATGGAGTGTTAGTACCCAAACGGTGGACATGTATAGTAGTTTATTAGTTTATTTAGTCGACAACTTCTAGTCAGTACCAGGCTATCATAAATCCCAGGAGCTGGACGTGTCGTCGTGCGACTGGATCGAGCCGTCGTCCCTGCTGCCGCTGAGCAAGCTGCCGGCCCTGCAGCGCCTGTACATGCGCCGCTGCTGCAAGATGACCGAGTGCGTGGCCTACTCCTCGCTGGCGACCAGATACGGGTTCAAGGCGCTGAAGGTAAGGTACCTCCTTGGGGTTATAGCTTTGAAGGTGATAGACCTCCTTGGTGTTACAGCGTAGAAGGTAAGGTACCTCCTTGGTATACGATCAGATAGGGCTTCAAAGCGTTGAAGGTAAAATATACCACCTTGGTCAACAAAAGTTATGATTGTTATTACTTCACTAGTGCAATATATAAACAAGTTTAACTCTATAGACATAAAACTTTGGTGTTATAGTCATAAGTGACCTTATTCTATGCTGGTCGACTTATCAGGTGGCTCACTGGCTCGTTTGCCTCCTTTTACATAAAAAACACAATCACTCCATAGTTACTACAATTTCACCCACCAGATAATAGACCTGCGCGAGTCCCCGGTGGGTGATTCGGAAGTGTCGTCGTTCGGGTGGGTGGCCTCGCTGGAGGAACTGTACGTCTCACCCGCGCCGGAGACTGCGCCCGTGATCACCCACGCGCACTACATCGGGGATATACTGCCGCAGCATGTGGAGCTGCACCCGTGGGAGGAGCAGGTGGGTGGTTTTGGGTGCAGTTTTTTTTTTTTTTTGTTAGGTTTTGTGTGGATGATGAGGGTGAGAATTGTGAAGTTGTTTTTGATCATTGTTTAGATTTTTTTTTTATGTTTAACGTTTTGTCGGTGTCTTTTATTGTACTTTAATAAAATAAACTAATTTGTGTATAAATAATATTATTCAAAAATGTACCAAACATCATTAAAATTATGTAAGACTAAAAAGTTAAAATTTCATTATATATCATGAATTTAATCTTCCTTCAGGAGCCGGACTACTTCAAAACAAAACTGCTCAAGCCTAAACAACCGGACATGGATTCGAACCCGGGCGGGGACAACGGCAGCGACGGCCCCGGCAATCTCAAACGGAAGAAACCGGACACTCCGGTGCTATGCGCCTGCCGGCCACAAACCGAAGAATCTGCCGAAGAAGTGGCCGCTAAGAAACTAAAACCCAGCGAAGTTAACGATGGAGCCAGCACTTCGAAATGGTCCACCGACCCCCCACCGCTCAGGTATTTCAACTCCAAGTCCCCCGAGCCGGGGCCCTCTAGCGCTCCGGACTCGCCCCCCAAAGACTCCGGAGACTCCGCCCCCGGAACTTCGGCCGAAGACCCTGGACCGTCAAATCCGCCTGATGTCTCCGTTCGCCAAGAAGACCTGCCCAGGTACCACAGATACATACATTTCAGGCACAACGATACCCCTGTTATAGTCGACAGGCCTACGGGAGACGTTGACAGGCCTGACAGACCTGACAGGGCTGACAGACCTGACAGGCCTGATAGGCCCAGAAATGCAGAACCGGTCCACAAGATCTTATACGTGAATGTAGGTAGACGGTTGAATGCGATGTACAGGCTTTCGATGCCAGCGTTTGCGGTTCAGGAGAATGAGGAAAACCCGCGAAGGCAAGACGGCGCCTTCTCTACCCCCCGGTTTGATCCAACTGCTCTAATATCAGATCAGACAGTCCACCGCTTTGGAAGAGCTGAGAGTGATAACATAAACTATATTAATATAGGACCCCATGGGGTTCAGTACGAATCCCACGGCGCCAGGCCAGATCGGTCCAACCTTCGAGTCCTATCCATGACTGGGTTCAGGAATATCACGAATAGGAGCCTAGTCCATCTGGCTACAGCAGCCCCTATGCTCCGTCTGGTGGATTTTAGTGGGACCAGAGTCACAGAACGAGGGGTGGAGAACTTCAGAAGTCACAACCCTGACTGCGAAGTCATATTCACAGCCGAGAAGAAGGAGGAGTGAAGACGCCAAGATCTCGATTTTTTTGCGTTTTTTCTATTTCGACCTATGCATCGAATAAGGTTACTTATGACTAACACCAAAGTACTTTTTATGTCTTCGAGTTAAATTGTTTGTATATTGCACTAGTGAATTATTAATCATAACTTTTGTTGTTTGAAGAACAAAAAAAGTTACAGATAATTTTGTGCCCGATTAAGGTTTAATTCGCTGAGAAAGAGTCGTGATTTTGCAATTTTATTCTATGCATAGGTCGATTTGAGTATATAGTTAGTGACGTAATACGTCTTAGCTTTAAGCTTTGTGGTTATTTTTTCCTACGCGGACGGTTCCGCTGATCTCTTCTTTGCATGTGTGGGTTATGCATGGCACGGCGCCAAATCGATTACGGACCGAATATCGATAGTATCGATTGCGCGAGTTGGTAGTACTTTAGCATAATTTAAATAACAGTTGAGTATCTTAAGGGTCATAATTGCACGTCAGTAAGTCGTCATAACTCAGTTTATTTTTAAGAAATAATCTTGATCCTTTCTCGTCAATCAATATACTTACTTATTACTTTATGTACCCCAATGCAAGTATCAAATTTCAAAAAGTAGCTACAAACATACATAGAAGTATTTTCAGAATCTTCTAGAACGTTCTAGAATTCCGTCTACTTAAGATATTCGGTCTACTGGTGGCGCTTATGCGTTCTTTCGTCCAAAGTTTAAGTACAATACAATTTATTTTCGGTCATAATCTTTTACAGTATATGTTTAGCCTCCCCCCCCTCCCAAAACTGAATAATATATGTATATAATAATACTAGCGTGTCGTAGCGTCAACAAAGACCAAAATATGTTGACTTCTATATCTTCGCATCTAAAGATATTAAGGTAGATCCCAATCATAAGCCATATTGTAACATAGTATGATATTTAACATATATATGTATTAATTTCACATATTTTCACTCTATATGAGTCGTCTGGGGTTTAGCTTTTTGTACGGTGCCATTACAGTCGTTAGGGTTCATTTATTTATTACGTAAGATGATTTTTCCAAGTTTTTTAGTACCTCCTAACTTCTCGCCCCTACCTATATAATAAAAAATTGTCAAAAGGCCGACCTCGTTTAATATACAGAAATCTCCATAATGTTGAATCTAAAGAAAAAAATGTTAGATTTGTTATATGTTATATGTTATTTGTTATATGTTAATTTTGGACCGTCCCATGGCTAAATATCAGTTTGCGAAACGAGACTCCGTACAGAGACAAATGTTTGTACTTTGTGTGATCCACAAATATTTGTTTCTGGATCCTGGGTGTCAGGGGGTCCGAAAAGTTTTAAAGTTTTCGGCCAGTTGGGTGTGTATTTAACTTAACAATTTTTAGTCACACTTATAATAATGTTGGATATCCTCACTCCATATCATTCAAAAGTTACCTTTGTGTATTTTTGTATTCTTACCCAAGAACTGTCAAGACGCCCTCCCATTTCGTTTTAAGAAATAAAAGACAAAATCGACCCCCTTCCTCCCCTAAATTGTTTTACGTAATAAATAATTCCCCCCTAAAGAGAAATGATGTGAAAACACTTGAAAATGCTACAACCCCGTCGATGCTTATATAATTGATCCTTTTCACCCCATTTCAATATTGTCTATGAAATTAATAAAATAATTTAAGTCAGCATTAATAAGCATTATACATAACATATTTAATATATTTCATATGAAAATAGTAGTTTGGGTGGTTTAATATCTCTCGTCCGCATTTCCTCAGGTAGGTAGGGGTGCATTTCTGCACCCTATCTTGCCAGGTATATATCACTGCCACGGAATAAAGGGCGAGCGTATTTCCGTTTTTCGGGCACATTTTCCGGCCCTGTGCTACTGCTGAGAATGTTTCAACGGAAAAACTTAAAACAATTCGCAATTTAAAAGGAATACTTTTCCAAATTTTTGCAACATTTTTTCTAGGCTGCTCCCCTCTTATTGGTCGTAGCGTGATGATATTTATCCTATAACCTTCCTCGATAAACAAGCTTTGTAACACCCATATACTTTTCCAATTGGAACCAGTAGTTCCTAAGCTTAGATCGTTTAAACTAAAAACAAATTTAAGCTTTGTAATATTCTTCAGATTTCGGGTCTGGCTTTTTATGTGGATGAAATCCCTCGTAGTCTGATATTCGACACAAACCTCGCATCTCGGTGTGGGTGATGCAAATCTTGTGTTGTGGGTGTCAAAAACTACAAGAGAATTTTCTGTCCTCATACAAAAAATAATTGTCTTGTATTCCTCGATGTGGTAGGTAGAGGTGCACTTTTGCACCCATATTTCGCCACTTATTAGGGGGCACATTTCCAAACTTCGTGCTGCTACTGAAAATCTCCTAATGGAATAACTCAATAACACTTAGCTCGACCCGGGAATCAAATCGAAACAAAAGGCAGTCTATAAAAATTTGTGTCTAAGCCAAAATATATTGAAGATATTAAGCCACCCGTTTAGAATTCTATTGGTTAGGAAAGTTGTGTATTAATTTCAGATCTACCAAAAACAACTTTGTTGAATATATTCCACTGCTTCAGTCAAAACAGTTGAATAAGACTAGAAAGGGAATGTTCACATGCCGATCGTGCCGAACCTACGACTACACTGTCATATGTTTGACACACACGCTTCTTAGTAATTCATTGCGTGTGATATCAACACTTTAATGTGCGACAACCAACAGCAGCCCGCCATGTTTGTGTGAAATAATCATTGTCGGTGTGTTGCAGTAGAATGAACAGGTGACAGACAAGCGGCGACCCTCGGACACATACTCAATACTGGATATTTCCCTTCTAATCTTATTCAGCTGTTCTCTGGTTTTAGTCATGTCACCTGTAGTAAAGTATCATTAGATTATAATATTTCATACACATAGTAATTTCATATTTGAAAATCAATGCGTTTGTTCTATAATAGTGATGTATCCCTGTCTTACCTCTATAGTTATCTAAGTGGTAGAAAACATATAATTTCATTTAAATTATGATGAAATAATACATATATTATTCTAAGAAAATAACGAGACAGTATGGTATTAAATAAAGCAGTTATATATACGAGACACAGAGGAATAGATGAAATGAAAAATCTATCAAATTGTCATTTAATTTGTGACGTAACTTTTGCACTGTGTTGACTATAACTACCCTCAGAACGGTCCGAAAATCAAAATTTTTGAAGCTTGACATATTTTTATCTTTAATAACGTTTAAAATCGTTCGATTTTTAAAATCACAATACATGCTTCAACATTATACGATTTTTTATTAAAAATGTGAACAACTGTCCTCCATACATACTATTATAGAACAAACGCTTTGATTCGTAGTGGCATTTCATTTCAATATCCCGGTATGGGGTAATGTTAAAATAAACCTTTACTATGTTTACGCTTAGTCACCGCTGTTCTGTGGATCTAGCTTTTAAGTATCATATTGGGTGTATTCAGACCGTGATCGGAAACTAAGGCAGGTAATAGCTTCGGTGATCGCAAACCCATTGGCATTAAAAATCCCGATAAAAAATATAAAATATGATCCTTTCCATACAAACCGCATACATTTGACAGCCCCGTGGCGCAGTTGGCTAGACACCAGCTTGCGAAACGAGAGGCCGCGGGTTCGATCCCCGCACCGAGACAAATGTCTGTGTGATCCACTAATATTTGTTTCGGGTCTGGGTGTTTGTGAGACCGAAAAGTCTCTCGTAGTTTCTGATACCCACGACCCAAGACTCGTATCTTAGTGTGGGGTCAGGACTATGTGTGTGACTGTTGGGTGTATTTATTTATTTATTATTATTTAATACAGATGGTTGTATGAAAAGTGTCAAATTTAATTTCTTTCGATTTTTTTTTAAAAGCCAATGCGTTTGTGATGACCGTTGCTAATACCTGCCTTAGTTTCCGATCACGGTCTGAATACACCAAAATTCAACAGGTCTTAGTCCATTGTTTCCGGTATAGATATTGTCCATCACTGGTTCTTCGATTTTGCAGTATTGGCAGCATTGTAGGTTCGTTCAGACGGCTCGGTATTTGTAGTGCAATATATAGTAAGTTAGTTCACACCTTAGGGGTATTTTTAAGTTACTTTAAATGGTTGGTTTTGATAGAGGAATAATGCTTTTGTAAAAGAATGAGTCAGACTATGAGACCATTATATTTAAAGTTAAAATAAGGGAAAATTCCTTTTAAAAAGTAAGCATTGGAAAGAGTTTGAGGATTTAATGCACTAAAGAGGTTAAATAGGGGAATATTTATAAGGAATGAAATAAATTTGGAGTTATGAATGTGGAAATTGTTTAGGGGACTACGCATAAATTTAATAATGTAAATATTATAAATTAACTTAAAAGTGTCTTAATTTTTACGTGATTTTTAATCACTGATTGAAATTTACTATGGATTCGAAATAATAACACAATTTCTTATGGTATGTTTTTTTCTTTTAAAGAAAAATAATTATGCTTTAAATAAATATTGTATAGCATTGTTTGGTATACAAACAAGGTTATTCATTGGCAAATATTAATATTAATCGAAAAAAGGTTTTTGTCCACTACTTTCTGTAAGGACTGGGCTTTTACCGTTAAAAGTGTATAAAAGTGGTTAAAAAATTGGCTAAAAACTGGTCAAGAATAAAAAATGCATAAAATAATTCAATTTGTTTGGTGCTTTCTATACATGGTATAAAAAGACTGTGATCAAAAACTAGGACAAATCATAGTTACGGACATTAAAACATTATACAGGGTGTATTCAGACCGTGATCGAAAACTGAGGCAGGTAATAGCGAGGGTGATCACAAACCCAGTGGCGATATTAAAAATCCCGACAAAAAATAAAAAAATTGACATTTTCCATACAACCATCGGTATTAAAAGTATATGGTTTGTATGGAAAACCTCAAAAATTTTATTTTTCGTCGGGATTTTCTTTAATGCCAGGGGGTTTGTAATCACTATCGCTATTACCTGCCTCAGTTTTCGATCACGGTCTAAATACACCTGTAGATGTTAAAAAAAAAAAAAAAAAAAAAGAATACGTTTTCCTACCATAGTATTGTATTGGTAGTGTATATGCTCATTAGAAAAGGTTTTTTTTTTTCGCTTTTTTTAAACGTCGCTGTGTCCCCGTAACTATGACCTGCCTTAGTTTTCTATCACTGTCTTTACAATCTGTATATTTTTTTTAATATAATTGAATTGGTAAGTACTAAAAGACTTAGAAGTGCTTGTATTGAAAGTAATTATTAATGGATCGAACGTGTGTTTAGGTTATAGTTTTAGCAGTGACGGCCTCGGGGTTTGGGCGCGCGGTCGAGTATATCGGCGGTCGCGGGCTCGAACCCCAGGCGCACACCACTGACTTTTCGAAGTTATGTGTGTATTCACAATGAATTATCACTTGCTTTAAAGGTGAAGGAAAACATCGTGATGCAACCTGCACACCTAAAAGTTCTTAGGAATTTCTTAGGTGTGTAGTCCGCCAACCCGCACTAGGCCAGCGTGGTGGACTAAGGGCTCAACCCTCTCATTGGTAGAGGAGACCCGTGCTCGGCAGTGGCACATATATGGGCTGATGAGTATATTTTCCTCGCCTACCCTCACGGCACGTAGTATTTAATACCGAGTCATCTGAAAATAAATATCTGTAGATACATGTAGTGTAGTATCGCTGGTCGTTATTATTTTGCCATCAACAGATTTAGTCACGTTGGTAGGGTATTTGACTGTAGTATTTGGGAGGTTAGAATTTGGTAAATAAAAAAAAAATGGCCCGTAACTAAAACTCGTGAGGATTCTTTTTGCATGGAAGTAAAATTTCTGTCATATGTTGATGAAGAAGTATCACTTCAATAACAGGCTTGTGTGTTTTTTGGAATTATAAGCGGTCGATTTGGGTATGCATGTTAATAGAATATTAAAATTATTGAATTCTTAATAGCTGTATGTTCTACTTAATCAGTGTCATATCCATTGGCTGAATGGAAGATAACATCGTCCTGAACTTTGTTATAACGAAACCTTTGGAAAAATGTAGCAAAACCATGCCATGTTAAATGTTTTGAACTGTATATGTTTGGTAATTATAGGAAATAGATTTCAAAATATGATATTGCATCGAATAATTGAGTATAGTAAACATGTGATAAAGCACATCCCCACCGATATATAAAAAAAAATCAATATAGTATCTCAATACGATTTCGATAGAATATCATGCTTGGACCTTTAAAAGTGCTGAGTAAAATTTTTGTTATGTTTATCCATTTCATGAAAGAAAAAGGTTTTGTTGTTATATATCCTCTAAACATTATCGAAGAAAATGTATAATTATATTCATAACTAGCGACCCGCCCCGGCTTCGCACGGGTGCAATGCTGATATTTAATGGATGTTATCATACATATAAAACTTCCTCTTCAATCACTCTATCTATTAAAAAAAACCGCATCAAAATCCGTTGCGTAGTTTCAAAGATTTAAGCATACAAAGGGACATAGGGACAGAGAAAGCGACTTTGTTTTATACTATGTAGTGATGTCCAAATTTCGTTATATCATTTTTTTTCGGAATATGTATGTTTTCTTAATCAATTTGGTTATGGGAAGTAAAATTTCGAATTAATTGATTGAAGCAGTCAAGTATCCTAACAATTCCGGATTAGTATAGCGACTGAAAGTTACATTTCTTTATACTAATTTTGTCTTCATCTCGAGGTCTATAACCAAAGATCTTTAGACTGCTGTCTAGTCATACATACTGAGTGTCGGTACTTCCACAGAAGCCCAAAAGCGTTACACGTAAATTGTGTAATGTCCAGTTTAAACTGTTTATTGCGGGGTCATGATTTCTTATTTATATGTAAGCAGTGATGGCCTCGAGGTTTAGCCGCGCGGTCGAGAATCTCCGCGGTCGCGGGTTCGAACCCCAGGCACACACCTCTGACTTTTCTAAGTTATGTGTGTATTCAAATTGAATTATCACTTGCTTTAACGGCGAAGGAAAACATCGTGATGGAACCTGCACACCTAAAAGTCCTTAGGAATTTCTTAGGTGGGTAGTCCGCCAACCCGCACTAGGCCAGCGTGGTGGACTACGGCCTAAACGCTCTCAATGGTAGAGAAGACCCGTGCTCAGCAGTGGGCGTATATGGGTTGATGAAGATTAAGAGAAGAAGATGTAAAAATTATTTTGAGATTGATTTGAGATTGAGAGCTTAAAAATTCCAATTTTGTAGGGCTTTTGGCCTTCTATGGAAGTATGGCTAATAAATGATCTTTGCTCAATATTATAGTCGCATATACAGTAAACAGAACGTGATCTAAAATTAAGACAGGTAATAATTACGATGTTTGAAGTTTAAATAAAACGAAAAGAAAAAAGCAATAAATCTTTTCCTAATTACCATAATTTTTAATCGTCTTAGAGTTTTGGATCACGGTCTGTTAATAGAACAGAATTGCGTTTATAGTATAGAATGTAATATCTAATTTGCTCATAAAAACCAAGGCAATATCAGTCTTGTTTTCTTCAGTAATTGAAATTACTGAGCTGCTACAAAAACATGGTTTTTGTTCAATGATTACTTTTCAAATACTAATATAGTTCCTATTATTGCCAAACTGAATGGTTTATGACGCTAATGTAAACCTTTACTGTAACAGTCGATCTAATATTAAATACTTTAGTAAATTAAAATCATTATTTCGATCTATACATAGAACAAGGTTACTTATGACTATAACACCAAAGTACTTTTTATGTCTTTATAGAGTTAAACTTGTTTATATATTGCTCTAGTGAAGTAATAATAATCATGACTTTTGTTGTTGTTTGAAGAACAAAACAAGTTACAGATAATTTTGCCCAATTAAGTTTAAATCGCTGACAAAGAGGTGAGATTTTTCAAATATAACCTCATTCTATGCATAGGTCGATTTGATAATTAATATCAATACCTGTGGGTAGATAAATTAAGCAGGTGATTGCTTTGCGGATACTTTTACAGATGTCTCATTGTGTTTAGTGTAGTATTTCTATCGGTCTACGAATATATAAAAGATAGATTATAAATTCTAGGGATTTTGTTTACGGTGTAAAATGACCGTGATCGAAAACTAACGCAATAGTTGCGGTGATTACAAACCCATTGAAGATAGAAAAATCCCGACAAAAATAAAAAAAAAATGCGTTTTCCTAAGAACCATCATCATTCTCCTGTCCTGATCCAAATTATTGATTTGGGTCGGCGCAGCATTTTTTGTCCTTCCTTCCTGTGTGGAAGGACAAAACATGCTGCATAAGAGTTTTGGCAGATGTTTTACGGCCGGCCGCCTGCCTGACACCAACCCTCCTTGGGAATGTTTTCCTAAGAACCATATGTATAAAATGCATGTGAACATAAGGATAACTTCAATATTTTTATTTTTATCGTTTTTTTAGCGCACCCATCACTAACGTGTCTTAGTTTTAGAGAACGGTCTTTTTACACGGTTATTTCCTGTATTCCTTTATAAATTTAAATTGTATTTGTCATGTTTATAAACATTATTTTTAATTAATTATTGTTTATGGCTTAACCTCTAAAATACATCACAAATAAAAATTATTATTGATTATTGAAATTACTTAAGTTTCCCAGTCGCTATACGATCCGGAATACATTAAAATTATTTAGAAATGTATTTATACGAATTTAATAAGTGTTTGTACTGAATATTATAATTGTGGTTCGTTCGCATGGGACATCGCATTGAAATTAAATTTCATTGAAATACAGAATGCACAAAAATCAATGCAGATTATTTTTTGTTGAAAACAAAACAAATAGGCTTTTATATATAAAAGTTACGAATACTTTTTGGCTGTATTTTAATCTTGGATATTCAGCCAATACACATAAATGTGTAACATTCCTTTAATTTCTTTTTAAAGCGTACATTGAATCTCCTACTTCAAGGTCATAGTCTTTGAAAAAATAAATTAGCAAAGGTTCTTTAAAACAGAAAAATCTTTTTTTCTCTGAAAGTAAAACTGCGATTAATTAAGGTTTTTTCAGGAAGAAGGCACAGTTAAAAATCGTGGTTTAATAAAGGATTTGGATGAAAATATATGACTGCAGTTTGTAAAACTACCGTCGCATGTGAACGAACCTAGGGCGTAGCGTTTAATGGATTATTTATGTATAAACTATTTAATAAACTTAATAAATGGAGTACTTACTGTGTTTTATTGTCATCATACTCTTACCTACGACTTTCCAAATGATGTGTGTATTCATAATGAAATATCACTTGCTTTAAGAGTGAAAGAAAACGTGATGAAACCTGCACGACTAAAAGTTCATATGATTTTCTAGGTGTTTAATACGCCCAGCGCTAGGCCAGCCTGGTGGACTAAGGCATAAGCGTCTCAGCTGTAAAAAAGGGCATCTAGACTGAAGATAATGATGATGAAGACACTATAACCTCGATATTTAATACTATTTTATTTATTTGACAGCCCCGTGGCGCAGTTGGCTAGACACCAGCTTGCGAAACGAGCGGCCGCGGGTTCGATCCCCGCACCGAGATAAATGTTTGTGTGATCCACAAATATTTGTTTCGGGTCTGGGTGTTTGTGAGACCGAAAAGTCTCTCGTAGTTTCTGATACCCACGACACAAGACTCGTATCTTAGTGTGGGGTCAGGACTATGTGTGTGACTGTTGGGTGTATTATTATTTATTATTTTAGGAGAGGCCAATGTCCAACAGTGGACGAATAAAGGCTGATGATGATGATGATGATTTATTATTTATTGGAGCTACTTGTAACACCCATATAGGTGCGTCCCATTGCTAAGCACAGGCCTTTTCTACACTCTACAGCAGTGGTTGCTAACCTTTTGGCAGGCAAGGGCCACAAAATGGCAATCCCTACCAATTATCATAAATGCGAAAGTAACTCTGTCTGTCTGTTGCGCTTTCACGTAAAACTACTGAATGGATCTTAATGAAACTTTACAATAACGAATTATCACTTGCTTTAACGGTGAAGGAAAACATCGTGAGGAAACCTGGACACCTAAAAAGTTCTTACGAATTTCTTAGGTGTGTAGTCAACCAACTCGCATTAGGCCAGCGTGGTGGAGGCCTAAAACCCTCTCAATGGTAGAGGAGACCCGTGCTCAGCAGTGGGTGTATATGGGTTGATGAAGAAGAAGACTCAACATACAAAATATTCACGGGCTACCAGTAAGACCTGAGTGGTTGCCGACCGCTGCTCTACACGATTAAAGCTTAGCCCACTTAGCAGTGCCGTAACTAGCCTTTTATGCACCCGGTGCGATCCTTCAAAACTGCGCCCCTGAAAAATGCTCTAACCAGGCTTAGCTACCATGCATGAGATAAAACTAGATACTAGTCTGGTCATTTCTGCGCCCTGTGCCTGGGCACTGCTGGCACCGCCCTAGTTACGGCACTGCTACTTATTAATGGAAATAAAATTGAATTTTTTGTTACCTTTCTAATACAATTTCTCACCTCATTCCTCATCATCCATGAAGATATTACAATTGAATTCTTAACGAATATCATGTAACTTTTTAATTGAATCATGTACGTTTCACACGTTGATTATAAGAACCGTTAATATCAACCAAGCCATTATTGGACTTTTAAGCCGACGGAGCACAATTAGAAATGCTTTTAAAAATTATTTTAATATGTAAGTCTTTATTCACCATCTAAGCCACCATTATAATCATCATATTTATCACGATCATCGTTATCATCATCATTTTTATTAACATCATCATCACCGTTTCTCACATTACTGGACATCCTCTGCAATAATAAGCCACTGGGCTCGATCTTCGGCCCTCATCCACCCGCTGCCAGCCAACTTGCGGATATCTTCACCTCACCTAGCCAGAAGGCGTCCTAGACTACGTTTGACAAGTTTTTATTATTATGTATTTTTTCATTCTAGAAAGACAGAGTTACCTATCTGATGGTAAGCAGAGAATTAGATTGGTAGTATGAAGAATTCCGTTGGTCAGTTGGGGCAAATACCGCCTGTCTATCTGTACTTGGTTTGTCGTAGGCGACTTAGGGCCAATTGGGATTCATCATCATCATCAACCCATATACAACTCCTCTCTCCACATATTTTTTTAACATTTGTAATCAGATTTGTAGATCTTTAATCTTTCTTTGGCTTTATTTAATTATTTCAGGCGCCACAACCCAAATTGTAATAGGAAAAAAAGAATATGTACCCATCAAAAAACAAAGACACCCATATTTGCACGAAGAACCGGGCATGCTTCCTTCCGATGTAGACTATAGCCAATTGTATGCACACGACCCGCTTAAACCACCGCAAAAATTCACTGACGAAGTGTTCTCAGTCATACAAGACGAAAATGCTGATAGCCATTTTGATAAAACGAAAGCTGACGAAACTTCCACCTCAATGCACGTTCTGAATTGGTTTGGAGATGTTTTGAAACCAAATAAAGGTTTGACACCAACGATCAAAGTAGATCAGAGTAGTCCCGTCAGAGAACCCAAAAATCACAGCGTTGATGCATTCGTAATTTCCAGCGCTGTGGACTATTTGTCCAAAATTAATGAGAATTTGGAGGAAATAAAAAATGTTATAAAGAGTAACAACCAGTTTCTTCTGTTAAAAGTTCCAGCTGGTAAAACACTAGGTCCAAAACTGAGGGTAAGAAGACACATTAATAAAACTGAAGTAGAAAATTTTGCGGTACCTGCCAACAACACTCATAGTACACGAAGATTTATTAACGAAGGTCTAGACACTCACACTATTACAAATAAGTTGCTGTCCTATTTAGAAGAAGCTTTTAAGGAAATTGACAAGAAAATTGAGCCCATTAATGTCTTAAAAAATTCTTACGCCCAAGAAAATAGTTTCAAAATTGGTTATATCGTCGCTAATATGGATACTTTGGAAGTGAATTTAAAAAATTTGAGAGATGAAATGGAACAGAATAAGCATCTGTGGGACGATACGAAAGTTCTGGAAGTGTTTGATCAGTTGAAAGCGTCTGACAACGTGCTGTCCAGTTTACTTGACTCTTTGAAAAATTACTTGGGCATGGCAAATAATTACGGACTTTAATAAAGTATGTGTTATATATTGCGTTTTTCATTCATAATGTGTACTATTTATTGTCAAATTATGATGTTTTAAATAACTAGTTGTAGTCATTAATTAAGCAGTGATGGCCTCGAGGTTTGGGCGCGCGGTCGA
This sequence comes from Cephonodes hylas, assembly GCA_030295005.1. Lineage (NCBI taxonomy): Eukaryota > Metazoa > Arthropoda > Insecta > Lepidoptera > Sphingidae > Cephonodes > Cephonodes hylas. The sequence continues at coordinate 3,310,488 of AP025388.1, read as the reverse complement.
GAATCTCGACGGTCGCGGGTTCGAACCCCAGGTACACACCTCTGACTTTTCGAAGTTATGTGTGTAATTACATTGAATCATCACTTGCTTTAACGGTGAAGGAAAACATCGTGATGAAACCTGCACACCTAAAAGGTCTAAGAAATTTCTTAGGTGTGTAGTCCGCCAACCCGCACTAGGCCAGCGTGGTGGACTATGGCTTAAACCCTCTCAATGGTAGAGGAGACCCGTGCTCAGCAGTGGGCGTAAATGGGTTGATGAAGAAGAAGAAGCCATTAATTTCAACATTTTATAAAGGTATGAAGATTATGACTGTAAAAAAAGATAGTAATATTTGAAATATATCGATAATATTAAGCCTATATTCCTCTAAAAGGTAGAGGTGTATTTCTGCACTTACAATAACGAAAATCATATTTTCGGTCGATGAAATATGCGGCGAGATTATTGCCGAATTTCGTGCACAATTCTAAACTCCATGCTACTACTGATATAATTAGCGAAAGGCCAGCGTGGTGGACTAAGGCCTAAACCCTCTCAATGGTAGAGGAGGCACGTGCCCAGCAGTGGGACGTACCTATATGGGCTGATGAGATGAGAGAGTGACTGATAATTTCCAAATGGAAAAAACTCAGTAATACATTGCTTGACCCGGGAATCGAACCCGGGACTTATACATTCCACGATATATCCTATCAAAATTTGGTAATTAACTCATGTTTTTGAATTGGTGAAAGGTTTGAAACATTGTCAGGGTTTTTATTACCAAGAAATATTTTAAGCTGTCCTTGAAAACGAAAAGCACGATAGAAAGTATAATAAATTATTATTTATTATTAATGTTTTTAGAAAATCTAATTGTTTGTGATAAATGAAGTGGACTAAGGCCAAAACGTCTTCTGTTGGAAAGAAACCTCGTGCCCAGCAGTTCAACGAATAGGGCCTGATGATATTAATGATACATTTAGTAATAATGAGGCCTAAAATTTGCGCTTTTCAGTTTAATACGCGATTTTAATTGTCACATACCTACCCTTGTGAGAGTCATGAAAAAGCTAAGCTGAAGTTGTTTTTTACGCAGCCTCAACATATTATGCTTGTGTGCTTCTAGCCTAAGAGATATAGAAAGAGTAGCGTTATAGCTTTTAGGAAAAAATACTTTTAACCCTTTGACACAAGTTGTTATTCAGGTCGGACAAATAAAATTACTAGAAGGCACGTTTATTCACCCAAAAAATATTTGAAACGGTTACTAATGTTTTGAACCGAATTACTGTCCATTTTATCAATCGATTTGTTGAAATAATCGACTAAAGTTTGCATTATATCGACTATGTCGTTTCGTTTCCCATCGTTCCATTCATTTAAACTGTTTTTAATGTCGTTCCATTCCAAGGAGTTTATTTCGTTTCCGGGCAAACTTTGGTCGAAAGCGTCAATTATGTCCAATAGCGCCAAAGTTTTGTTGACTCGCTCGTCAACCTTGCCCATAACAACCATTGGTTTATGTCTACTGACTAAAATGCTGCGAAAAATAGTCAAAAATGGTCTTATGATTTTTATATCGACTCTTTCAGCTTTCTCAACGCTTTTATGAAATTTTTCCTTCATACTGCCGGACATTACTGAATTGAAGTCGTTGTTCTTCAATGTTTCAGTGAGAGCGTCGACAGATACTCTCAGTTTTCTGTCATCATTTTTCAGTAGAGTTGTGAGTATGTCCGTCAGAAAATTACTAAACGTGTTACTAGTTCGACAAACTCCGAATTTAGTGCAGGCGTGTTTGTATTCTAAATCTATTACATTGTTGACTTCTTTTTGAGCTATGTTATCTGCCATACGGTTCCGCAATAAACCTTTTTTCATCAGATTTCCAAGCGTGACGCTCAAAATTCTGTTCATCAAATTATTGGACACTTGTATAGCGTTTAAAATAACTTTTTGACTTCCCAAATGCGTTTTTATTTTCTGATTTTTCGTTTCCGCTATAAAATTACGGAACTTCGTCTCATAATTTTTGGATAGTGAGTCTATTTTGCGTCCCAGATTGTAATCATTTAATTTTGCTTTTATAGTATCGAAAACAGTTAAAGACTGTTTGTATATGTGTGTTAGAAATTCATTGGCTTTGTCGTCTTTTATTATATGCGGATTGGTAAATATTTCACGTCTTTTCTCGGGTGATTTCTTTTTTCGCGATGTTTTTTTGGTTTTCTTCTGTTTTTTTGTACTTACATTTTCAATTATTTTATAATCTGTGTCATTTTTAGGTTTATTATCACCACTGACTAATTGTACAAAACTCTCCGGTGTATCGTCACTTCTAGTTCTTTGTTCAAAATCTATATCAGGATTTATCCTGTTACCTGCATCTTTAAATGATTGTAGATTGTATATGTAATTCCAACTGGGCCCTAGATCGATGATACCGTCGATTTTGACACTAACTGCCGTTATGGAAGCTGGCAACACTGTAATAAATATGTATTACATTTTAGAGACATTCCTGAAGAAGGCAGACATGTATTTCTACAACAACGTTTGCTAACTTGTAGAAATTGCTAAGCTTTAGCTACTACTTTAAAAAACTCCGTAATAGTAAACCATCAGCACTGCCCGAGAACTTAGGATTTAAATTAAGACCTCATGATTGGACGCTAAACACTTATCGCTTCGAAGTAACGAAGCAATAGAACTAAAAAATACTTGAAAGGTTTAAAACAAATACACACGATAAATGTTTTTAAAGCCCTGAGTGGACGCTATTAATAATTAATATTTTAAAGTACATGGATTTGTATACACTCATTTTTTAAAATTATATGAATATTGAAAAACCATTTTTTTTTTTATTGCAAAGGTGTCTCATGATGATAGCATCCTTTTATGTATTAAATCCATCTATTTTTGTATAGTTAAAGATAGTAAACTGTTTACAGTACAAATAAGAAATAGTTTTATAACACTCACCACACCATAATAAAAAGCGAGAAATGCTGTACATATTTGAGATGCTAATAAAATTGCGAAACGTCGTAAAAACCATTTATTTTTATTGAACAGCATAAGTTACACACAGATTCTGCCTATTTTTTAAATTTATTGTTTACAGCAGAATGCAAATTAAGTACAACATTTTTTTCCATAAACAAAACGGCAAATAGCCCGCTTTTGTGATTAACTATTTACAAAATATGACTGGCAAAAGCGCAAGGCGGGAAAAATTACTACAAAAATATTATGACAAAAAAGACATTATTATCAAAAACCCACTTAACGCCCTTTTGTTTTACATGCATCAATAATTGCTGTAGAATTATATAAAATTAATTTGCTACATTAATCAAAATAAAGAAAACAAGAGGCTGCCTTATTAACTTATTCAATTATTATGTTGGAAAATAAGCAAAAGTGAAACAGGTGTAGATAAAATTATTTAATAATGATATCAGTTCAAACACAACGATAAGAATTATCATGATATGACTTGTTAATATACGAAAATAACCACATTGTATTATTGTGTGTAAATATTCGTAGGTATTCAATTCTAAAGATAACGAAAACATTAAGTATGCTAATGTAAAATCTCAATAATTGCCTAAAGTATCGATGACCTTCAATTTTAACATAATCGATTGTTAAACTTTCTTCAAAAACTGGCAACAACAACCCCTAAATTTTTACAGTCTGTGAAACCGTTGTATGCAAATTGCGTGTGGTTGTTTGTGTTTTTGTGAAAAATTAAAAAAAAAACGTGATAAAAGTGTTACAAAATATCAAAAAAATTGTTAAAATCTGATAAAGTATTCGTGACTTATTAAAATCGTAAAAAACTGTAAGTATTATTTAATTTCAATTGTTGACCCCAACAGCCTAACCTACCAAATTGAGCGCGTTTATTGTTTCAACTATAACGCTGTACTGTATTATAGATAAGTATGATTAACTATCAACAGTGCCAAAGATAAAATAACACAAATTACTCACTTAAATATATTATAATGATGCTACGAAAGATATACCTTAAGTTGAAGTGATTATTGCGTATAAAGCGCCTTCCTGTTTGGTCGGGTAATATGTCAGGTGTTTATGTTGTGCGAAATTCAAGTGAAATTGCGAGATAGTGGTGTAAATACGAAGAAAAAATTGTTTTTTAACGACGTCATCGCATTCCGATTGCAACAGAATCTTATTTATTGTGAAATGTGGGTATTTACGCTTAGAGGTTAGGTGCAGTATAAATGAATCGTACGAACTCGTAACGGACTCATTTTTATGTTTAACCCCGTCTACACGTCTAAATCGGTCTCAAGTTCGATATACCCCCAATATTACCGTTACATTATCGTCTTTTTAATAATTACCATCGATTTTGTAGTAATTCGCGCGTTTTTTGCCCATTTAGTGTTTGACAAGTTTGTTTGCGTAGTATTTGTGTAAATTTTAATTCGGTTTGTAAATATTTTCTCTCTTACATTAATATTAGCTTAGAATTTAACCTAATTTATAGTAATAGAAATATAATTTTCAAGTTGAGGGTTTAGAATTATCCGGAACATTTTTGATTCCCTTAAAATACTGGGGTTATTTTGTTCCCAATGACTTTTCTCTCAGTCACACATGGACTTCATAATTAGTCCATATAAGTCCCACTGCTTGGCATGAGACTCTTACACAACTGAGATAAGTTCAGCCTTAGTTGTCTTGGTCTAGCAGAGGACACCAAACTGCATACTTATGTATAATAAGATTACTACACCTAAGAATGATTAAGCCTCAGTCTATCACACTGGCCTAGCATGGCTTAGTGGACTACACACTTATATTGAGCGGTGGCGTGCCTAGGGTGTCAAACTAAGGCAAGCCCAAATGTTTATTTAGTAGCAGCATATTTTTTTTGGTACGTAGGACTAATAAATACCTACCAGTTAGTACTCACATTCATGTTTATAGCGTTATTTTATAAATAAACAATCGTTAAGTTTGTTATTCGGAACTATGTAAGGCAAGGCGGGCTTTCGGGCTTCTATGGAAGTACCGCCACTGATATTGAAGTATAAATAATAAAATTTAGAACAAATTTTTAGGAATTTGTTTACATTGTTGTCTGGAATAGAATGACAAGGAAATGATACGCCTCATTTTATATAGTGCTAATGAGAGGTCAATACATAACAGAAGAATGAAATTACTTCGTCTTTCTAGGCAGGTTTTGTTGTCTGCTATACACATGTAATAATAGTTGTTAGTGTAAATTAGTCTAAAGTAGGTTTTATAGCATAAAAGTAGTTTCACAATAAAAAAATAACAAAGTTTAAACCAAGTTCTTGGTTTGCTACACACAACTAGGCCTGACTGATGTGTTAAAGACTGGTATCAGAAACGATGTATAGAAATAAATGAAATCATCACCTGATTACATTATTAGTATACACAAAGATTTGACCACCCTATGGTTTCACAGTAAAAGTATGTGCTGTGTGATCCAGAGGACCTGGGTTTGATCCATGGGTGGGGCAAAGTGCTATAGGCTTAGAAAATTCTCAGTAGCAGCATAGAGTCTGGAAATATGACATTATTACATGGGACTGATATATAGCTGGCAAAAAGTTTGTACTGGAATGCACCTCTGCCTACCCTTTGAGAAATACAGGGATAGGTTATGTATGTATACACCAGTGGCGTGCCTAGGGTGTCAAACTAAGGCAAGCCCAAATGTTTATTTAGTAGCAGCATATTTTTTTTGGTACGTAGGACTAATAAATACCTACCGGTTAGTACTCACATTCACGTTTATAGCGTTATTTTATAAATAAACAATTGTTAAGTTTGTTATTCGGAACTATGTAAGGCAAGTCGGGCTTTCGGGCTTCTATGGAAGTACCGCCACTGGTATACACAAACATATGAGTTTTGTGTCGTGGTTCTTGGAACCTTCAATCGTACACATCAAGAAAAGCCTCACAAATGCTTAGGTTTGAACTAAACATATTATATGGATCACACTTATTTCACAAGTTCCACAGTTTGACAGGTTTAGCGAACTTAATATACCAATGCTTTACAACTCTGCACTGCCTGAGGTTTGACTGGGAGAGAATGTCTTAGGCATTAGGTCTAATATTGTTTGTTTAAAAGCATAAATGAATAAATAAAAGCTGCCACTAGAGTAATATACCAAATGTTATTGTTAAAATCTACAACAAATTATTATATTGGTTTCCTTGTGGCACAAGAACTATAAACATAATCTACGTCATAAAGACTGATAATAATGTAAAATTGGGATAAATTTAATGAAATGAATTATGAAATCTGAATTTATACCTAAAAATACCTTAGAGATATTATGTTTTTTTAATGTATTCAATTTAAAATTGTAATAAATAATGAATCTTAGAAAGCTCATTCTTCTTCTTCTTCATCAACCCATATACGCCCACTGCTGAGCATGGGTCTCATCTACCATTGAGAGGGTTTAGGCCATAGTCCACCACGCTGGCCTAGTGCGGGTTGGCGGACTACACACCTAAGAAATTCCTAAGAACTTTTAGGTGTGCAGGTTTCATCACGATGTTTTCCTTCACCGTTAAAGCAAGTGATAATTCAATTTGAATACACACATAACTTCGAAAAGTCAGAGGTGTGTGCCTGGGGTTCGAACCCGCGACCGCCGAGATTCTCGACCGCGCGCCTAAACCTCGAGGCCATCACTGCTTTCAGTTATATGTATATTCAGAAAAAATTATAACATACTTTAATGATGAAGGAAAACCATGAGTAACCTGCTCTCCGAAATGTTCTTAAGAATTTCTTAGGTTTGCAGATTGTCTTACCGCACTATGCCAGTGTTGTGGACTGAAGTCCAAATGCTTTCTATTGTAGAGGTCCGTGCCCAGCAGTGAGATGTCTGTGGGCTGATGATCATGACATACAAATTTCTGTGTCATTCAAAATTCCACCGGCATAAGTTGTAGAGAAAGCTAGTGCTAGGCAGTTGGATGTAAATGGACTGATGTTTAAAGTTCCATATATATGTATTTTTGAGAATACTCACAGGATCAAAATTATTATTCATTACTCTAATTTGTTTCTTGATCTTGTTTGTTGAATGTGTTTGCTATCCTACTACTATTATAAAGGCGAAAGTTAGTAAGTATGGATGTATGGATGTATGGATGTTTGTTACTCTTTCACGTAAAAACTACTGAATGGATTTGAATGAAACTTTACCACAATATGGCTTATACATCAGAATAACACATAGGATACTTTTTATCCCGGAAATTGTAGTATTCCCGTGGGAATTAGTATTTCTGGATCTACCAAAGCGATTTGAATGAAATTTGGTATAGAGAGAGGTAGAGCTCACAGAATTAATATGGGATAGTTTTTATCCCGGAAAATTAAGTATTCCCGTGGGAATGGGTATTTCTATATCTACCAAACCGATTTGAATGATTTTCGGTATATAGATAGTTAGGGCTCAAGAATTAACATGAGATAATTTTATCCTGGAAAATGTAATCCCGTGGGATAAACATGTTATAAATGCAAAAATCTCTCTGCACTTAGCCCTAGAGTCTACGCGGACGGAGTCGCGGGCAAAAGCTAGTATACCAATATTAAATAAGAGAAATCTTGACATTTATCATGGGTAACGAGGAGCCAAAAATGGCATCATAGGTTCTATAAATGTTTATGCTAAAATTTATTGAAACCTATTCAGCTGTTGGTGTGGGAAATTTATACAAATGAATTATTGTGTTTATAATCTGTTTATTTTTACTTTGATTAAGATATAGCAATAGGGGATAATGCACTATTTATTGATTAGTTCTCTAGTTTTAAAAAATAGTATAAAAAGTGTTAAAAAATGATGATTCAAAAGAACTTGTAAAAGTCTATTTGAATAAAGAAGATTTGACTTTGACTTTATTAATTACTATCTGTTTATTGTTACAGATATTAAAAACATGTTGAAACTCATCTGATATTAACCTATTGGGGTATTTCCTGTTGAAAAAGTTACAAAGAAGTCATAATCATGTTTCAAAAACCAACGTTTGGAAGCACAGCCACCACCGGCTTTGGTGAGTATCACTACAACTAAATACAACTTTTTTTGTATGTTGGTTACCCAGTTGTTAATAGCAGTGCGTTCCTTGCCATCTAAATGTCCTGGGTTCAATTCCCGAGGTAGAGAAAAATTGTAATGGACTTTCCTTTAGAATCTGCAGCAGTGCAGGATTTATCAGAAAAATGACAATAGTCTTGTCCCTTATTACATAAGATTTAAAAAAAAAATTAGCAAAACATGGATACAGAAATACTCTTGGTGTGTCAATTTTTTGCCTTAATAATGATGGTGTAAATGAATGATTTTGCATTTAATATTCATTTAATCAATTGTTAGTAAATTGTGGTTGTGAATAATTTTGCTCTTCCTTGAAATTTTTCTTGTGGGTAACATCCAAGTAGTCCGGGGTCTTTAGTCCCAACTCTAATTGATGAATCACTGCACTGCCCACCCCTTTATTGTATTTAATATATGCGTATGACCTGCAAACCGCCAGCGTGGTGGCCTAAGGCCTCAACCCTCAATAGTAGAGGGGGTTCATGCCCATCAGAGGGAGGGAAATGGGTTGATGATGATGAATGGTTTCCAGGTGCATTCAACTCGGCCGCAACGACGTCCTCCCCGTTCGGATTCAAACCGGCTAACACTACGTTCGGCGCGGGCGCCGCCACCCAACCGGCCGCCGGGGGAGGTAAGTTTCAGTAGTATATATATTAAAGATAATGCCATAATTGGTTTGATTTTTGAGACAAACCTCGTGACTTTTTGAAGCTATGTGTGTATTCATAGTCAAGTTGTGAAGGAAAACGTTGTAATGAAAACTGGACATCTAAAAGTTCTTAGGAATTTCTTTGGTGTGAGCAGTAAGCCTACCAGCACTAGGCCAGCGTGGTGGTAGACAAGACCTGTGCTGATAATTATGATGATGATGACGACGTTATTATTCATGATGCCGATGATGATGATGACGATGGTGATGATGACGATGATGATGTTTTTAATCATGATAATGATGATGTCGTTTTTATTGTTGCCATTGATAATGATCCTTTTCGACCTCTAAAAAAACCACCGCCACTACTTTCAACATAACAATATTCCACCAGGCCTGTTCTCCTCCAACGCGCCGGGCAGCCTCTTCGGCAACACGGGCCCGTCCACGTCGGCGTCGACCTTCGGCGCGAACACGAGCGCCTTCGGCTTCGGCGCCAGCACCTCGTCTGGTGGACTATTTGCTAATAATACTTCGGGAGGACTGTTTGGCAATGCGCAGAATAATTCCGCTTTCGGAGCCAAGCCTACAGGTTAGTGGAATCTTTGTTCTTATGATCTGTTTCTGCTGTTCTGTGTGTTTTGGATTTTTTTAATTTTTTTATTTTATAGTTATCTATTGGTGTAACTGAATAAATAGTTGAACAAGGCAACCTAACTTAGAAGTAAAACCTGGCATACAATTTAAAAAATGTGAACGTAGAAGAAAGAGATGCTTTAAATAAATTTAATCTGTCATTTTAAAGTGGCCATCGTAGTTTTTCATCGTCAATTTGTTTGTTATCTGTCTTAGTTTTCTAAAATTCTTTTGACACCCGTATACTAAAATCAGTCAAACTTCCAACCTCGCTATACTGTAAATCTCAATAACATCCGAATCCCCCTTAGGTTTCGGCTTCGGCAACACTTCGGCGACCGCCACGACAGGTGGGGGGCTGTTCGGCTCGGCCCCCGCCACGGGAGGGGGGCTGTTCGGCCAACAAACCAATACTCTTACTGGAGGAGGACTGTTCGGGGCTACCACTGGCGGTGAGTATCTCGATGATGTCAGTATTGTGATAGGACTATAATACATATTATGTAAGAAACAGTTTCAATAATGAGAACACAAACTTGTTTCAACTTGCTATATTCTAGTCCAGGGCTTCCCAAACTGTGCGTCGCGGCAACATCCGAGGGGCGTCGCGAGGCGATCGGCAAACATTCGCTGTCCGTATTTTTGTGATAACCTCATATTACGCTAACTACTGCTGCTTTTATTTCCATTAAAGTAGGTACTTTTGATGATGATGGGGGGGGGGGGGGTGCGTCGCAAGAAAAATAACAATTCTGTAGGGCGTCATAGTGTAAATAAGTTTGGGAACCCCTGTTCTAGTCTATAACTGTCAGTCTTATACTGACTAGTATCTAGTTAAAAAATAGCATAAAAATGACGATTCGAAAGTGCTTGTAAAAGTCTGTTTGAATAAAGGAGATTTGACTTTGACTAAAATGACTAGACTGCCTTAGCTTTTGATTATGTCACTACTATGATAGAACCATAACATGTTGATTTTTTGATGTCGCTTATATAAAGGGACTATTATAGCCAGTTTTAACTTGTTGATGTTATTAATCTTCTTCATCTTCATCTTCATCAACCCATATTCGCCCACTGCTGAGCACGGGTCTCCTCTACCATTGAGAGGATTTAGGCCATAGTCCGCCACGCTAGCCTAGTGCGGGTTGGCGGACTACACACCTAAGAAATTCCTAAGAACTCTTAGGTGTGCAGGTTTCATCACGATGTTTTCCTTCACCGTTAAAGCAAGTGATAATTCAATGTGAATACACACATAACTTCGAAAAGTCAGAGGTGTGTGCCTGGGGTTCGAACCCGCGACCGTCGAGATTCTCGACCGCGCGCCCAAACCTCGAGGCCATCACTGCTCACTGTTATTAATGTGATAAGAATTTACTAATGTCTACCTTGTGGAAAGGGTGCGTTAGAATTTCACCACGGTATCCCTACCCCATTCCTAAAGCAATGAAAGTCCCAAGGAGGGTTGGCGTCAGGCAGGCGGCCGGCCGTAAAAAATCTGCCAAAACTCTTATGCAGCATGATTTGTCCTTCCTTCCTGTATGGAAGGACAAAACATGCTGCGCCGACCCCAAATAAGAATTGGGGTATTTGGGGTCGCTATGGGCATAGAGCGCCCACTCAGAAAGTGACCCCGAGAAAGGCAGAGAGCTTAAATTAGGGGCGCCCGAATAGAGTTAGTAGGGGTGCAACTGCGCCCCTTAAATTTCAGAGATGGCCGAGGCGCTTTCGTCTCGGAGTCGCAACGGTCGGCTACGGAATCATTGTGGGCGTTTAATGCCCACGCGCCATGGTCGCCTAACTTGGCGTGAAGATAGCCACTGAAAGGTTTTTTCGGGTATTCGTGTTTGTGAGAACGAAAAGTCTCACATAGTCTCTGTTACCAACGACACAAGATTCGTATCTTAATGTGGGGTCACAATGTGTGTGACTGTTGGGTGTATTTATTTATTATATAAAATGTTATTTACGTATTTTAATGTGGGGTCATTATAACAGTCACAGTTGGGTGTGTTTATTTATTGTGTATTGCGTCATTTATCTTTTTTTATGTGGGGTCACTATGTAAATGAGTTTATTATTTGTCATTTCCGTATCCTAATGTGGGGTAACAGTGGGTGTATTTAATTATTACTAGCGACCCGCCCCGGCTTCGCACGGGTGCAATGCTGATATTTAATGGATGTTATCATACATATAAACCTTCCTCTTCAATCACTCTATCTATTAAAAAAACCGCATCAAAATCCGTTGCGTAGTTTCAAAGATTTAAGCATACAAAGGGACATAGGGACAGAGAAAGCGACTTTGTTTTATACTATGTAGTGATTTATTATGTCATTTGCGTATCTTAACGTGGAGTCACTATGCGTGTGACTGTTGCTGTATTTATTATTTATTTTGTCATTTACGTATCTTAACGTGGGGTCACTATGCGACTGTTGTGCTCTTTTTTTATTTTGTTGACCTCACTCATATTATTTACCCCCAGGCGCATTCGGGCAGCAGCAGCCCACGGGCACTGCGCACGTGAAGTACAACCCGGTGACCGGCACCGATGTACTGGTCAAGTCGGGCACTTCGCAGAACATCAACATTAAACACCACTGCATCACTTGTATGAAGGTATATGGGGGTCTGTGTGGTATGGGGTAGCTAGGGATGGGGATGTGGGTTTGAATCCCGGAGAGATTAATGGTTTTTTGTGAAATCGAAAAAGTTCTCAGTTTGTGATAGTCATGATACAGGATTTGTAACCTAACCTAGTGTGGGGTCAGAACTATGTATGTGGCTGTTGGGTGTATTTATTTACATATAAAAAGACCGTGTTCGATAACTTAGACAGATGATACTACTGGTAAATACAAATCCATTGGCGTTGAAAAATCCCGATATGAAATAAAAAAATGACGTTTTTCAAACCTTCGTCGGTATTAAATGGATACGGTTTGTATGGAAAAGGACAAAATTTGTATTATCGGGATTTTTTTTAAACGCCAAGGGGTTTATAATGACCTTGGCTATTACCTGCCATAGTTTCCGATCACGTTCTGAATACACCACACACATACAGTATAACATGTAAAAAAACCGTGATCGAAGAAAAAAAACTGGGGACAGATTTTACATCTTCATAATAACAACAACTTTTTCCTATTTTTACACGCTTTTTATAAGCTTCACTTGTATGTATGTATGTTTGTAACCGACTTCTTCGGGCGCGATTTTGACCCACTTTAAACGACTAGATTTCGTTCAAACTTTGTAGATTTATCGAGGACCGATGACAATACTCTAATTTGATAAAAAAAACGAACTAAAACATAGAAAATAAATAATAGTTGAAAAAAACTAAAAAACACGCTTTTTATCGAAAACCGAACTAAAAAATAGAAAATAAGTTTTAATAAATATAAATTAATAATAGTGTGAATAAAAAAAAAAAATATTTTAAAACAAAGCGTGGGGTGCATGGTGTCAATAGTAATAAATATTTTATTGACAGATATGAGTAGAGTGATTATCATTTTGATAATATCTTAAAAAGCACCCCACGCTTTTTTAAAATAAAATATTTTTTTTATTCACACTATTATTAATTTATATTTATTACAACTTATTTTCTATTTTTTAGTTCGGTTTTCGATAAAAAGCGTGGTTTTTAGTTTTTTTTTCTTAAAATCTTTCACCTCCCATATATTTTAAATCACCATATTTATCCCTATAATTTCTTATCCCCAGGAATATGAGAACAAATCTCTGGAAGAGTTACGTTTAGAAGACTACGCTGCAGGCCGCAAAGGATCCACCACAGGGATGTTCGGCGGATTCCAACAGCCCGCTGAGAATAAACCACTTTTTGGAGGCTCTAGTCAGTATTATATATTTATGATCCTGGATATAGCGGTGGTAGTTCTGTAGAGCCATAAGACTTAAATTATATCGTCATCATTAGCTAATAGAAGTCCATAGAAGACCAAAATCAAAACTAGTCTTCATGATCAGCTTTTATACTTCCATATAAGCCTAAAGTCTCAAGTCGTTATCATCATCATCATCATCATCATCATCGGAATACATATTTTCTATTTCTAGGCACAGAGTTCCACTATCACTTTGGGGGGGAGGCCTTAGTCAAAGCTAAAGCCTAAATACTATCACAAAATTCCAAATATTTTTTAAATTTTTCACAAAAATAATTTGACGTAAAAATGGTAATGGTAGGTTCATAATGAAAGATTATAAACGAGACATTTAGTAGAAGTTGGATGGGAAGGCCGATGATCGAGCCTAGTAGCGTTTATAAAGGCTTATGATGATGATGATGATGAAGCGATAAGACCGCTTTTTGAGGCACACTCAAATGTCATTTTGTTTTTTTTTTTTTGGTTTTGTGGTGTCAAATGAATGATACGAAATAATAATAAATGGTGATAATGATTTTCATGTATTGCAGGTTTCGGCCAGCCGGCGACGACTAGTGCTCCGAGCATGTTCGGGGGCGGCGGCCTCGCCACCAACACGGGCTTCGGACAAAGTAGTATGTAGATGTTTTGTTTTTTGTTGTTTTTTTTTATTTAGAGTGACATTGGAAATGATATGTTATGCCAGTGGTTTTTTAATTTACATTAGAGTAAGAATTTGTTTATTATAATGCATTTTTGATTGCAAGTTGATACTAGAGCAAGACATTGTCTTTTTTTTTTTTTTTTTTTTTTAAAGACGTTGTCTACCATACAATATTTATAAATGTGTATAAAGTGCTGCATACTATAGAGAAACGAGAGATTCGGAGATAATTGACTGTGACCGATGGACAGACCATTTATTCTATACAGGTTCAGTTTTTTTTATTCGGACGTACGGAACCCTAAAAACGGCCAAGCGCGAGACGAACTTGCGCACGAAACGTCCTGTACGATTATTATAAAATGGCATAAAATTATTTCTGTTACTTAAAGTCAAATTACCTTTTAAACTTTAGACTCTTAAAAATATTTCGAATCAATTTAAACGATTTTAAGCTCTGTCCACTCCTACATATAAACGTTATGTATGTTTTTTTTTTTTTTTTTTTTTATTTGCCTTAGCAGGCAGACGAGCTGACGGCCCGCCTGATGGTAAGCGGTCACCGTCGCTCATGGACTTGGCAATGCCAGGGACACAGCCACGCCGCTGCCTACCGTGAGGAAAATGCTCTTTTTAAGCCTCGTTTGAAGAAGGCCATGTCATAGCGCTCGGGGAACACCGAGGCAGGGAGTTCATTCCAGAGCTTGCACGTGCGTGGTATAAATGACCTCTGGAAACGCACCGTACGCGTACGGTACGTCTCCAGGTGATAAGGATGAACTCTACTGCGGTGACGGGTGGTGCGATGGTAGAATGGCGATGCCGGAACCAACCCAAACAGTTCCTCGGAGCATTCCCCATGGAACAGCCGGTAGAACACACAAAGAGACCCAAAGTCCCTCCGCAGTCCTAACGGCTGTAGATTCTCCGTGAGATCGGGATCATCGACGATGCGAACGGCCCGTCGCTGTAAGGAGTCAAGTGGGTCGAGTTGGTATTTTGGGGCACCTGCCCAGAGATGCGAGCAGTATTCCACGTGGGGCCGGATTTGCGCCTTGTAGAGCGACAACCTATGACCCGACGTGAAGTACCGCTTGGCTCTGTTCAGGATACCCAACTTCTTACTAGCCAATTTGGCTTTGTCCTCCAAATGACTCCTAAACTGGACTAAGCTCGAAATTTCGACGCCGAGGATCCCAATACTTTCGGAGATCTGGAGAGATACTCCTTGGAACTGTGGCGCCATGACGAATGGATCCTTCTTCGCAGTGAACGCGCAAACTTGTGTCTTCGTAGGGTTGAATTGAACCAGGTTCTTTTCTCCCCATTCGAAAGCCCGCCCCAGAGAGCTCTCGACTTCAGACACAAGTTGTGACCGTCTTTCCCCAACGGTACTCCGAGGGACATTCTGTTGGCCGATGTATCGCGCGTCACTCGTACTATCATCTGCATAGCAATGCATGCCTTCGATAGAAAGCATGTCATTGATATGCAGGATGAAGAGTGTCGGCGATAGCACCGAACCTTGAGGAACGCCAGCATTAATGGTCATGGTCTCGGAGCAACAGCCGTCAACGACAACCTTGATGCTTCGACCATCCAAAAAGCTGGCGATCCACTTGCAGAGTCCCTCGGGGATCCCATATGCTGGAAGCTTCGCCAGAAGGGCGCCGTGCCACACTCGGTCGAACGCCTTCGCAATGTCTAGGCCGACGGCAATAGCTTCACCCCCACTCTCCAAGGCCTCCGCCCAGCGGTGCGTGAGGTACACAAGAAGATCGCCAGCTGACCGACCGTGTCGAAAGCCATATTGACGATCGTTAATCAGCTGGCGATCCTCAAGGTACCTCAGGATCTGAGTATTAATTACTCGCTCCATGACCTTGGAGAGAAGGGATGTGACCGCTATCGGCCTATAGTTGGAAGGGTCCGACCGGTCACCTTTTTTAGGGATTGGGTGGACACGTGCGACCTTCCAAGAAGCTGGGACCCTGTTGGTTTTGTAGGAAAGGCGGTACAGGCGCGTGAGCACGGGGGTCAACTCAGGGGCGCACGTCTTAAGAACCACCGCGGGGATACAATCCGGCCCACTCGACTTTCGGATGTCGAGAAGCCTGAGCTCCCGTCTGACAACACGATGATTAAATCTGATGTCAGACAGGAGACTCTCACACCTGGGTATAACTGGTGGAGTGGCTCCCCCGTCATCCAGGGTCGAGTTCGAGGCAAAGGATTGGGCCAAGAGATCGGCCTTCTCCTTTGCACTATGGGCCAGACTGTGATCATCCCTACGCAGTGGCGGGAGACTAGGCTGGCAAAAATTGCCTTCGACAGCCTTGGCGAGCGACCAGAAAGCTTGATTTCCAGAAGGATAACTTTCGAGTCGCTCGCCAATTCGTCGAACGTGTTCCGCCTTGGCCCTAGCGATAGCCCTCTTGCTAGATCTAGAAGCGGCATTGAATTTTCGCTTCTCCTACTTTGTTTTAGGATCCCGACGTTTTCGGGCTTCCTGCCAAGCCTTAAATGCGGACTGCTTGAGGCGCGCAGCATCGGCACAAGCGTGGTTGTACCAAGGTCGGCTGCGGCGCCCCACGGGAATTTTGGAACTGGGGATGAAAGTATCCATCCCCAGGATTATTGTATCCCTTACGCAGTCCGCACAGGCGTCAGGATCGTCGGAAGAGAAGCAGAGCCGCTTCCATGGGAAGGATGCGTAAAACTCGCGCAGTCCATCCCAATCTGCTGACCTATAACGCCAGACTCTGCGAGTCCCAGTAGCTGAAGGACGACTGGGACGCACAACAGGGGCCCATGAACGAACAAGGCAGTGATCAGATGACCCTAGAGGGGCTTCGATCACCACCCTGTATCCGTCAGGATGAGTAGTCAGCAGAAGATCCAACAGAGAAGGCTCATGGCTCTCAACATCCGGAACACGGGTAGGCTGTGTTACCAGCTGTGAGAAACCATATGCCAGGGCCAACTCGTAGGCAGACCGGCCCGGGAGATCAGTGATCCTGGACCCCAACCACTCTTTGTGGTGGGCGTTGAAGTCACCCAGGACCACCACCTCCGCGGACGGGCACTGCTCGAGTATGCAGCTAGTCCCCACTTGGACGTTCTCAAACAACAGAGAAGACCCCAAATCACTGGCATGGAACCTGTAAAGGCACGCGTATACACGGGTTCGACCCCCGTAGTCTACGCGAAGCCATAATATTGACAGGTCCCGATGCTCGAGGCCCCGAAGGCGGCGACAACATATATCACCCCTGACGAAGACGCACACCCCGGCTTTACGTACGAATGTATGTTCCAATACGTAGCCGGGGTAGTTAAGGTACGATACATCGTCAGGGGTAGATATTTGTGTCTCCGTTAAAAAGAGCAGGGCAGGCCGCGCCGTCTCGAGGTGGTGATGGACGGCGTCGAGGTTGCTGTGTAGACCCCTGACATTGCAGAAGTCCACTGAAATTGTGGATAGTTTATCCGCCGTAGTTTGCCTGCTACTTCTATTTTCTCGGGTCATTTCAAAGAGATTGGTGGGAGGGAGGTGAGGATGGGTGCGGTGGGTCTATGGCAAATCCTTAACGATGGTGGAAGAGTATAAAGTGAAATCCAATGTGAGGCAGCACACGGCCGAATGAGTGGCCTCCGCGAGGCACGGAAGGGCCCCCGGTGCCCCCCCGCGTACAGTCGCCGGGATCCACCCCAGTCTCCCACTCTGGCACGACGGGATTTTCGCCGGTTGGCGGGACAGCTTCCCGAGGCGGGAGTTAAAAGTCAGCGGGTCCTCGGGTTCAGGTCCCCTACTGACCGGCAGGCGGCCGACGGAAACCGTTCCCACCGGGTCTCCCTGTACCCCGCCTCAACCCCCAAGGCCGCATGCCACCCCAGACACCGGATCCACCCGGAGTAGTGCCGTTTCAACCCACCAGCACTCAAGAAGGTACGGGGAGGGACATAGAAGGAACGGCTATCCAGTCCTTCCGCCGGAACGCATTCCTGCTTTGCGGTAGAAATAGACTGGACGGTGGTACCAATCCGCTCGGGTTCAACATTGAGTAAATAAATACTCAATATTAAACCCTACCACCAGTGGTAGGTGAGGGAGGGGACAGCAAAGCTGCGGAAAGGACAGTGAATGCAGCAATGGTGGCTCGAGGGGCCGGGGTCGCGTACCCGTGCCATTTTATAAGCCAACCGGACAAGTTGGCAGAAAAATGACCCTCTGACTTTAAATGTAAGCAGTACTCTATGTATGTAAGCAGTGATGGCCTCGAGGTTTGAGCGCGCGGTCGAGAATCTCGGCGGTCGCGGGTTCGAACCCCAGGCACACACCTCTGACTTTTCGAAGTTATGTGTGTATTCACATTGAATTATCACTTGCTTTAACGGTGAAGGAAAACATCGTGATGAAACCTGCACATCTAAGAGTTCTTAGGAATTTCTTAGGTGTGTAGTCCGCCAACCCGCACTAGGCCAGCGTGGTGGACTATGGCCTAAACCCTCTCAATGGTAGAGGAGACCCGTGCTCAGCAGTGGGCGAATATGGGTTGATGAAGATGTATGTCCACTATTATGAAGAATATTAATTCTATTTTTCTTCTAAATTAATGTTTCTCTATGTATTTTAGAGGACAATAAAGTGTAATAAACAATGCATTTGAACCTACGTCCCTTGTTTTACAGGTTCGTTCTCATTCAACACGGGAACTCAAAACGCAACGAACACATCAAACCTTTTCGGTGCGAATAAACCTGCTTTCGGTGCCACTTCCACTACTGGTGAGTCAAATTTCACATGTAAGATATATAGACTATATTCATTTCCGAAAAATGCGTTTGCAAAAAAATGCGTTTGCGTGGTCCACGGACGTCCTGGACCCAGCCCAGGGGGGTCATGACCCCCCAAAACCCACTAGGTCCGGTCTTGCATCACCCAAAATTATCTAAGTCTAAAACCTATTTTTTTTTCAACGAAATATTAAAGCATACTATACAAAAACAGCCATAAAACACATTTTCCAACGCGTGCAACAAGCCCCCGTAACCCCGCGTGTATCACAAGGTTGCATGTTGCAGGTACCGGGTTCTTCGGCGCGGCGTCCACGCAGGCGCCGACCTTCGGCACCAACACCAGCACCTTCGGCTTCGGCGCCAGCACGCAGGCGCAAGTCAGTACTGTACATATATATCGCACCTCCGTTCAAATACTGTCTTCTTCATCTTCTTCATCAACCCATATACGCCCACTGCTGAGCACGGGTCTCCTCTACCATTGAGAGGGTTTAGGCCATAGTCCACCACGCTGGCCTAGTGCGGGTTGGCGGACTACACACCTAAGAAATTACTAAGAACTTTTAGGTGTGCAGGTTTTATCACGATGTTTTCCTTCACCGTTAAAGCAAGTGATAATTCAATGTGAATACACACATAACTTCGAAAAGTCAGAGGTGTGTGCCTGGGGTTCGAACCCACGACTGTCGAGATTCTCGACCGCGCGCCCAAACCTCGAGGTCATCACTGCTTACTGTCATAACTCAAAAAATTTTAAAATCCCTTTTATTATTTCATTACGTTTCACCATTTTATAGCTATTTAAAAACCAAAAAAGCCTTTCTTTAGAACATATGAAAGTGTAAACTTCAAATGCATTTTTCTCTACAATCTGGTTTTTTGAGTTGTGACACTGTTTGAACGGAGATGTGTTATGTGAGGTGTGATATGTAGCTAATACTCTTATATATAATTCTCATCCTAAACAAGAAACTACGACAGTCATATCATCAACAGTGTTGTTATCAACATCAGCCTAAGTACGTCCTTTACACGGGTCTGTACAAGAGAGGGTTTAGCCTTAGTCCACCACGCTGGCCTAGTGCGGGTTGGCGGACTACACACCTAAGAAATTCCTAAGAACTCTTCCGTGTGCAGGTTTCATCACGATGTTTTCCTTCACCGTTAAAGCAAGTGATAATTCAATGTGAATTCTATAAATGACAACTACAAATATGGTAGCTAAAATACGAGATAATTTTATGAAAGTAGTTCCTTCGTAGTTTTTCAGCATTCTGTTGTAAATACTAAATGTAACAAGTGCTGCCCTCTGTTATTTTATTTTGCCACCTTTTAGTCCTTGCTTGCCGAAATGTTGCTAACCACTGCTATAACGTATTCATTCCCCACTCCTTATTAGCTTGTCTATCTACCTATATATATATTGTTAGAAATAAAAGAAAAGGAAGTGACCGAGAGTAATTTTATCAAGAGACTCGCGTAAATACGTTCAGGCCGATAAAACAAGATGATCTGTCATTTTTCCCGCGCTTGTCATATAGCCAGCGCAGTGTTGCCACACGCGACAGTGCAGTGTTGCCACCCACACCAACTTATTTCTGCCAATGCATATATATATTATATTATGTATATTAATAATAATATCTACCTGTCCCAGGGCGGCGGCATGTTCGGCGCGAAGCCCCCCACGTCCGGTTTCGGCAGCACGCCCGCCAGCTCCGGGTTCGGCGCCTTCTCCGCCGCCGGGGGGGTCTTCGGCGCCAAGACCACGGCGCCCAGCTTCGGGACCAGCGCGCCGCGTGAGTACCAGTCTTTATACACACAAGAATACACCTGTATACAGACCGTGAGCGGAAACTAAGGCAGGTAGAAGCTACTGTGATTATGAACTACTTCGTCAACCCATATACGCCCACTGCTGAGCACGGGTCTCCTCTACCATTGAGAGGGTTTAGGCCATAGTCCACCACGCTGGCCTAGTGCGGGTTGGCAGACTAACCACCTGAAAAATTCTTAAGAACTTTTAAATTTCCAATATGTCTGTTAATATAAACGTGATAGTAAACAGGTATTTAAACCATGATCGGAAACGGAGACAGATAATTCAATTTCAAATCAATCAGCCTATCGCCGTCCACTGCTGAACGTAGGCCTCCCCAAGAAAGCGCCAACCATCCCGCTCTTGAGCAGCCCTCATCCATAAACGTGATGCCATTTGGGGGGATTTGCCATAATCACCACGCTTGGCAGGCGGGTTGGTGATCGCAGTGGTTGGAGGTTTTTTAACCGACGGCGCTGCTGCCCACCAAAGGTTTGGGTATTTAAGGCACACCAACCAATATGAGTGGTTAGGCGCCCCATACACCTACAATAATATTGCACAATATTTTTATTGTTCAATAATATTGAACACCCCCTTTGATTCCAGACGTTCAATAAATTCTGTCAATAAAATTGACTAACCAGTCTGATCAATATTTTCGACTGACTTAACATGTCTGACGACGAAGTTTTGGCGGCAGCCACGCTGGTGATTTTGTTGAAAAGAAAAAACAGAAATATATTGCGCAATATTAAGCCTACACAGCGCAATAAAAAATATTGCACAATAAAAATTAAGCTCCCTCAATCTTTTGTTCAATCATTGCGCAATGTTTCAATATAATCCTGTAGGGATTTCAATAGGGATTTCAATAATATTGTACAATCAGAATATTGTTCAATAGTATTGAAGGTGTATGGGGCACCTTATGTCGCCACTCGTCGGCCGCCAGAGCCACATCCGTTAACCAGCAGGTGTACCACGTGCAGGTAGGGTTGGCAGTTAGGGATGTTAGGTGTTGTTTGCCCCCCTTACACCCTTGAGACAGATAATATCTTATATAATTAAAAACTACCTGGCGTTAAAGAAAATCCCGACAAAAAATAAAGGTATCGACGCTTTCCATACAACCATCGGTATTAAATGTGTGCAGTTTGTATGGAAAGCGCCATTATTTTTATTTTTGTCAGGATTTTTTCCACGCCTATAACTTTGTTATCACCTGCCTTCGTTTCCAATCACTGTTCCAATACACTGTATACATACTCACCACAGTGTTGATACAAATGTGATAGTATACAGGGTGTATTTAGACCGTGATCGATAACTGAGGCAGGTAATAGCGAGGGTGATCACAAACCCAGTGGCGATATTAAAAGTCCCGACAAAAACAAAAATTTTAACGTTTTCCATACAACCATCGGTGCTAAAAGTATGCGGTTTGTATGGAAAACTTCAAAAAAATTATTTTTTGTCGTGATTTTCTTTAATGCCAGGGGGTTTGTAATCACTATCGCTATTACCTGCCTCAGTTTTCGATCACGGTCTAAATACACCCTGTATATAATATGTCTCTGTTAATACACCCTGAATATAATACAATATATGTATGTTCCAGCGTTCGGCACGGCGGCGGGCGGTTTCGGCACGAGCACGTCGGCCAGCGGCGGACTTTTCGGCGCCAACACTTTCGGCAAGCCGGCCGCCGCCAACCCGACGTTCGGCTTCAACACGCAGCCCGCCATGTTGGGTGAGTGTCGTGAGTGAGTGAGTGAATGAATGGGTGAATGAGTGAGCGAATGAATGAGCGAGTGAGTGAGTGTGTTGAAATAAGAGTGAGTGATTGAGTACGTACGTTCATTCCTTTATTTTTAAACTGCTTTTTTGAACGTGTTAAACAAAATTAAACTTCTATTACTAAGGTTGCAATGTGCAAATAGTCTCTTACAAAAAGATTACAGAAAACTTATATTTTTCTACCATATCGCTGGCTCACTATTACAAGGTTGTATGTTACAATTTTTGCACTTATTTACTTACCTATACTACGACGTCCTATATAACTCATACCGAGCCAGTGATATATATATATGCTGTATCCCCGCAGGCGGCATGGGCTCCGGGCTGGGCGGCAATACATTCCAGGCGAAGCCCGCGGCGCCCGCGTTCGGCGCTCTAGGGGGGAACATGTTCCAGCAGCCGGCACAGAACAACACCTTCAAAACCGGTCAGTAATTATTTTTTATACACTGGCTCCCCGCGACTAGACTATAGGGTTGAGATTAAATGGATGCTATTATACATATAAATTATCGATCAAAACCTGAAAAAACCGCATCAAAATCTGTTGCGTACTTTTAAAACTTACCGTATTCAGACCGTGATCGGAAACTAAGGCAGGTAATGGCTACGGTGATCACTAACCCATTGGCGTTAAAGGAAACTATGACAAAAATACAAATTTTGACGTTTAACATACAACCGTCGGTATTAAATATGTGGTTAATTTGTATTGAAAGCGTGATTTTTTTTATTTTTTTATCGCGATTTTCTTTAACGCCAGGGGTTTGTAATGACCTTGGCTATTTACCAGCCCTAGTTTCCGATCACGGTCTAAATACATCCTGTGTGGTTTTCTCATTGGAGTCATGGTCACAACTAGACCGAATTAAAATGGGACCAATCTGGAATCGTCATCAACCCATATACGTCCCACTGTTGGGCACGGGTCTCCTCTACCATTGAGAGGGTTTAGGCCTTAGTCCACCACGCTGGCCTAGTGCGGGTTGGCGGACTACACACCTAAGAAATTTCTAGGAACATTTAGGTGTGCAGGTTTTATCACGATGTTTTTCCTTCACCGTTAAAGCAAGTGATAATTCAATGTGAATACACACATAACTGCATTCACTAGCTTTTGAATAAAATCTGTCTGAATACACTCTTTATAAATAATATTTTTCATCCAACTCACGCCACATTTCGTCAAGGCATCCGAATACATCGTACTATAATATATACTACATATATATACATACTATATCACTGTGTTGCAGGTTTAGAAGGCGGTCTAGGCGTGGGGATGTTCAACAATACATCAACACTGGGCGGTTCAGCGTTCGGTCTCGGCGGGATGAACGCTAACAACAGCGCGCTCGCCAAGTGAGTAGAGTTATTGTCATCATCATCTTCTTTTCTTCCTCCTCTTGTCACCTGTCTCCGGCTCCTTCCTTTGGCCCAGACCCTTTCCCTGCCCTGTCTGCTGCCTCAGGTCCCCTGTCCGTAGTCTTCTGTCTCTGTACCTATCCTTGTCGCTGTCTTTGTCTCTGTTATTGTCCCTGTCCCTGTCTTTATCTCTTTTACTGTTACTGTCTCTGTCCTCTAACCTAGCCCTGCCTCTGCCCTGCTCCTGTCCTTGTACCTGTCCCTGTTTCTGTCTCTATCCCTGACTATGACCAGGGTTGGGCAGTATTTTAATTACTTGTAATTAAAATACGTAATTGAAATACAAATACGTATTTTGTATTTGTATTTCAATTACTTCCTTAAAATGTAATTTGTAATTCGTATTTTAAATACCTGACGCCGAGGTATTTTGTAATTAGTATTTTAAATACTTGAGGCTTTAAAATACATTAATATTAAAATACAATTAACCACCATGAGTGCAATAGTGGTAAGTGGCGTGAAACGGCATAATCCTCTCAATGAGTGAAACTAGGACCAGGCCTCCAGTCCCCGGCAGCCCCACTATTCCTGGTTACGGTAGCGGCCATGGTAACGGCGGGACAGGGGGTGCTAAGAATCCCCGGGTTGGCCCCGGCTACCACACCTAACGACGACTGGTCATGGTTACACACAACATACGCACTTTGAGGACAAACGAGAAGATTGTTGATTGAATTGAGTGGATAACACTGGGACATACTGGGGTTGTCGGAAGTCCGAAAAATCGGGGAGGACATGACAACCCTGAAGTCCGGTGTCCCGAGGAGGAGTCGGATTTCTCATCCACAGGTCTCACATTAACAACATCGTATCCAATGAAAGTGTGTCGAACAAGGCAGTGTACCTCATACTCAGAATATTCAAAAGATATTCGTTGAAGGTCATACAGGTATACGCGCTGACCTCGAAACACCCAGATGAAGAAGTAGAGGAGATCTCTGAGAACATACGTCGAGCCATACATACTTCCAAAACGTACTTCAATGTTGTTATGGGAGACTTCAACGCAAAGTTGGGCATGAGAAGCGATGCGCAGTTGAAAGTGGGGCAATTTGGACATGGGCAACGCAACCCCAGGGGTTAGAAACAGACCGATTTTCTGGAGAAAGAGGGACTCTTTGCGATGAATTCTTTCTTCCAGAAGCCGCCTCACAGGAAATGGACCTGGCTGAGTCCTGACGGTTCTACGAGAAATGAGATAAACTTCAGTGACGTCTTTGTGATCAACAGGGTGAAAACCGGCAGTGATCACCGAATGGTTAGAGGCTCATTGAATATCAACGTCCAGTTAGAAAGGCGTCGCTTGATTCGACCTACTCGCGCTCATATCCAAAACCCCGAGACCTTTTAACTCGATTTGAAAATTTGCTTTGAGTGTCTAGATTCTAGAAGAAAACCGTGTAGTGGACGAGTTAAACAGCGGTTTGGTAGAAGGTATCCGCGGCGGGATCTAAGCATTTTAGACCTCGCCGTAGAGATAGACCACAAAACTCTCGTTCACACTCTTGGCTTTAGCACCTTAGATCACATCCATACGCTTCAGCAAGTTATACAAAAAACCGAGGAATATAACTTGCCGCTTTGTTTAGCGTTTGTAGACTATGAAAAAGCCGTTGATTCGATCTAGACGTGGGCTGTGCTAGAATCCCTCCAGCGGTGCCACATTGACTGCCGGTACATCAAGGTGTTGGAAAGAATATACAGCAACGCCACCATGTCGGTCCGAGTACAAGATCAGAGCACGAAGGCTATTCCACTATAGAGAGGCGTGAGACAGGGAGATGTTATATCTCCGAAACTGTTCACTACTGTGCTGGAAAACGCCTTCAAGCTCTTGGAGTGGAAAGGATTCGGTATCAACATCAACAGCAAGTATATCATACCCCTTCGGTTTGCCGACGATATTGTAGTCATGGCAGAATGGCTGAAGGACCTTAGCACTACGCTCGAAAACCTCAATCGGGTCTCCCAATAGGTGGGTTTGGAATGAACATGAACAAGACGAAAATCATGTCGAATATTCATGTTGTCCCCACCTCAATCGCAGTTGGGAGCTCGACTCTCGAAGTTATTGACGAATATGTCTATTTAGGACGAGTGGTCCTAAATAATGGTTAGGCATGTCGACCTTCGAGAGAGAGGTAAATCGTCGAATCCAACTCGGTTGGGCAGCGTTCGGGAAGTTGCGAGACGTCTTCTCGTACGAAATACCTCTGTGCCTGAAGACGAAAGTCTCCAATAGTTGTGTGTTACCAGTGATGACGTGCGGCACTGAGACGTGGCATCTCATTAAAGACGTTATTGGACGGTTCAGAGTCACTCAACGAGTTATGGAGAGGGCTATGCTCGGGGTTTCCCTACGAGATCGCCTCAGTAATGAGAAGATTCGTAGGAGAACTAAAGTAACTGATATAGCCCAATGGATTAGCACGTTGAAGAGGAAATGAGCCGGTCACATGGCGCGGAGAACTGATGGCTGATGGGGCCAGAAAGTTCTCCAGTGGAGGCCACGTACAGGAAAGCGCAGCGTGGGACGTCCCTCGACAAGGTGGTCGGACGACCTTGTCAAGGTCGCGGGACGTCGATAGCTGCAGGCGGCTTCCAACCGATCCCGGTGGAAGTCATTGGGAGAGACCTATGTCCAGCAGTGGATGCTCTGATGATGATGATGATGAATCTTTTTTTCCTCATCTTTCCAGACCATGCAGATTACTTATTAAGTATTTTGTATTTGGTATTTTAATTACAAATAGCTAAAATACTGTATTTTGTATTTTATATTTCAAATACCTTACTTAAAAGTATTTTGTATTTCGTATTTTAATTACTTGTGATAAAGTATTTTGTATTTCAATTAAAGAAAAGCATGTATTTTGCCCAGCCCTGAACCCAGCCCTGCCTCTGCCCTGCTCCTGTCCTTGTACCTGTCCCTGTTTCTGTCTCTATCCCTGACTATGACAATGATCCTTTCACTGCCTTTGTCACTGTCACTATCGCCATTGCTGTCCTTAATGCTGTCCCTGTCCGTTCGTTTTATCATCGTTTAACCACACACGACACTCTTTAATCTCCATTTTTTTCTTAAACTGTGGTTACCCACTAATTAATGTCATCTGTTTCTAAAGATTTGTTTGCCGTATTTGATGTATATAATTTGCATCTTGTTTGTAAGTTGAATGGGTTAGGGCAGGGGTTCCTAAACGTTACGTTCCCAGACGCCCTAGGGCGTCGCGACAACATACTGGGGGCGTCGCGAGGCGATCGGCAAACATTCGCTGTCCGTATTTTTCTGATAACCTGATATTACGCTAACTACTACTGTTTTGATTTCCAGTAAAGTAGGTAGTTTTGATGATTGGGTGCGTCGCAAGAAAAATAACAATTCTATAGGGCGTCATAGTGTAAATAAGTTTGGGAACCCCTGGGTTAGGGATTTAGCAGTATTAACACGGGTCTAGAACCTAGTATTACTGCTAAAGATTGCAATTTAAATTAAGTGTTTAGTTTAAGTTATTGTGTAAGCAATAGTTTTTACGTTGTTGTGTACTAAATAAATAAATAAATAAAATAAAATTCTAAATACATTACTTTCCCACAGCAACTCCCTGATGGGCGCCTCTGCCACGGGCAACGTGCACGAGCAGATGTTGGCCTTAGCAGCTAGACCGTACGGGGACTCGCCGCTGTTCAAGGACCTGCTGCCCGATACCCGTGAGTACCTGTGTACAGGTCATAGCTAAAGTCGGTAATATTGGACAGTGTTCCTGAAATGTATGTGGGTATATGGGGATGGAAGAGCGAGGGTACCTGTTTACAGGTCACGACTAAAGTGGGTAACACAAAAATACAACCGATACCCATGGGTACCCGTGTACAGGTCATAACTAAAGTCGGTAATATTGGAAGTGTACCTGAAATGTATATAATAGTATGTTGGTATGGGGTTACAACTAAAGTGGGTCATACAAAAATACTACCCATACCCGTGAGTACCCGTGTACAGGTCATGATACAATGGGTCATATTGGGCAGTGTACCTAAAATGTTTGTGGGTATGGAAGAGTGAGGGGTATTGGTATAAGTGTTTGATAGTTAGAAGGTATCAACCGTGATCTCGTCATCATCAGCTGTTGTTGGTAGTCTAAAATCTAAAGTCGTTAGGAATTTCTTAGGTGTGTAGTCCGCCAATCCGAATTAGTCCAGCGTAGTGGACCAAGGCCTAAAATCTCAATGGAAGAGAAGGCTCCTATTTTGTCTTCTATCTCACCGCCACTGTAACTCGTGTGCTCCAGGATCAACAGCACGTACAGTATTGACAACGAGCAATGAAGCTCAAATAATGTAAGGGGCCTAATTTGTCATGATTAATGAAGTTAATCAGAAAGATAGATAGGCCCGTAGGTAGTAATACGTATGTAGAGTGATGATAATGATTATAATAATGATAATGATGTTGATTACGACGATGGCCACGATGATAATGATGTAAAAGAATGCCATTGGCATTTGGCAGCTAATAATTATTGTATGAAGTGTAAATGAATATTAATGGCGACTATGATGAGAGAGAGAGAATAGAGAGAGGCCTATGTCCAGCAGTGGACGAATTAAAGGCTGTTGATGATGATGATGATGACTATGATGATAATGTCGCTGACGACAATGATTACGACAATGATGATGACGGCGATGTTGTTGCTAATGATGATGATAATGTCGTTGATGATGATGATGATGACTATGATGATAATGTCGCTGACGACAATGATTACGACAATGATGATGACGGCGATGTTGTTGCTAATGATGATGATAATGTCGTTGATGATGATGATGATGACTATGATGATAATGTCGCTGACGACAATGATTACGACAATGATGATGACGGCGATGTTGTTGCTAATGATGATGATAATGTCGTTGATGATGATGATGATGACTATGATGATAATGTCGCTGACGACAATGATTACGACAATGATGATGACGGCGATGTTGTTGCTAATGATGATGATAATGTCGTTGATGATGATGATGATGACTATGATGATAATGTCGCTGACGACAATGATTACGACAATGATGATGACGGCGATGTTGTTGCTAATGATGATGATAATGTCGTTGATGATGATGATGATGACTATGATGATAATGTCGCTGACGACAATGATTACGACAATGATGATGACGGCGATGTTGTTGCTAATGATGATGATAATGTCGTTGATGATGATGATGATGACTATGATGATAATGTCGCTGACGACAATGATTACGACAATGATGATGACGGCGATGTTGTTGCTAATGATGATGATAATGTCGTTGATGATGATGATGATGACTATGATGATAATGTCGCTGACGACAATGATTACGACAATGATGATGACGGCGATGTTGTTGCTAATGATGATGATAATGTCGTTGATGATGATGATGATGACTATGATGATAATGTCGCTGACGACAATGATTACGACAATGATGATGACGGCGATGTTGTTGCTAATGATGATGATAATGTCGTTGATGATGATGATGATGAATATGATGATAATGTCGCTGACGACAATGATTACCATAATGATGGCGACGACGATGTTGTTGCTAATGGTGATGATGTTAATGTCGATGATGATGATGATGATGATGACCCTCCCCAGCGGGCGGCGCAGAAGAGGTGCTGAAGCCCACGAACCCGCGCGCGCTGCAGGCCGTGCTGGAGCGCGCCGACAGCGCCGCCTACAGGGTGGGCGCCAGCGGCAACAAACTGCGCGTGCAGCCCAGGGTCGCACGCACCAGCGACAAGGTAGGATATACCGGGCGGGATGTGGGTATATGTCATATGGTTCGGACACACGACGCCAGGACGTAGCCATTATGTAATACGGTTCGGACTAGACTAAAATCATATGGTTCGGATTTAGTGATTACTTGGTTAAAGTGATAAGGTGTGGTGTCTTATCGTTCGTTGGTCATGAAAAGAGTTGGCATAAAAAAAAATCACTCAACATCCATCCAGTCAAAAGTTCTGAGATGACATACAAAAAAATAGGCCTTGGGGAGGCCTACGTTCAGCAGTGGACGGCGATAGGCTGAGTATATATACAAAAAAATACAGACGAATTGATAACCTCTTCCTTTTTTTAAGTTGACTAAAAATAACTACAAATTACCTACAGTACAGGGCTGTTAACAAAAAAGCCCTATTAAAACCTAACCCATGTCCTCACAAAAATTCCCCTACAGTAATATACAGTGAAAACCTGTTATAACGACACCGCTTATAACGACGGACCGGTTATAACAACCGAATGGTAAGGTCCCGGCACATTCTACATAAAGTAATTACTATCGTTTATAACAACAATCGGATATAACGTCCGAAATATAAGGTCCCTTCAGTGTCGTTCTATCCGGTTTCGACTGTAAATACATATTCCAGAAGTCCCTGTTCGACGGGCTGGAGGAGTGCGACTCGAGCCTGGAGGACAAGCTGTGCCTCAAGCCGAGCCGCAAGCGCCTCGTGCTGCGCAGCCACAACAGCGACAGCCGCGCCGAACTAGACAACAGTCTGGGCCACAACAGGTACCGTACTCGATCATTCATTCATTCACAAGTCCCTGTGCGACGGGCTGGAGGAGTGCGACTCGAGCCTGGAGGACAAGCTGTGCCTCAAGCCGAGCCGCAAGCGCCTCGTGCTGCGCAGCCACAACAGCGACAGCCGCGCCGAACTAGACAACAGTCTGGGCCACAACAGGTACCGTACTCGATCATTCATTCATTCACAAGTCCCTGTGCGACGGGCTGGAGGAGTGCGACTCGAGCCTGGAGGACAAGCTGTGCCTCAAGCCGAGCCGCAAGCGCCTCGTGCTGCGCAGCCACAACAGCGACAGCCGCGCCGAACTAGACAACAGTCTGGGCCACAACAGGTACCGTACTCGATCATTCATTCATTCACAAGTCCCTGTGCGACGGGCTGGAGGAGTGCGACTCGAGCCTGGAGGACAAGCTGTGCCTCAAGCCGAGCCGCAAGCGCCTCGTGCTGCGCAGCCACAACAGCGACAGCCGCGCCGAACTAGACAACAGTCTGGGCCACAACAGGTACCGTACTCGATCATTCATTCATTCACAAGTCCCTGTGCGACGGGCTGGAGGAGTGCGACTCGAGCCTGGAGGACAAGCTGTGCCTCAAGCCGAGCCGCAAGCGCCTCGTGCTGCGCAGCCACAACAGCGACAGCCGCGCCGAACTAGACAACAGTCTGGGCCACAACAGGTACCGTACTCGATCATTCATTCATTCACAAGTCCCTGTGCGACGGGCTGGAGGAGTGCGACTCGAGCCTGGAGGACAAGCTGTGCCTCAAGCCGAGCCGCAAGCGCCTCGTGCTGCGCAGCCACAACAGCGACAGCCGCGCCGAACTAGACAACAGTCTGGGCCACAACAGGTACCGTACTCGATCATTCATTCATTCACAAGTCCCTGTGCGACGGGCTGGAGGAGTGCGACTCGAGCCTGGAGGACAAGCTGTGCCTCAAGCCGAGCCGCAAGCGCCTCGTGCTGCGCAGCCACAACAGCGACAGCCGCGCCGAACTAGACAACAGTCTGGGCCACAACAGGTACCGTACTCGATCATTCATTCATTCACAAGTCCCTGTGCGACGGGCTGGAGGAGTGCGACTCGAGCCTGGAGGACAAGCTGTGCCTCAAGCCGAGCCGCAAGCGCCTCGTGCTGCGCAGCCACAACAGCGACAGCCGCGCCGAACTAGACAACAGTCTGGGCCACAACAGGTACCGTACTCGATCATTCATTCATTCACAAGTCCCTGTGCGACGGGCTGGAGGAGTGCGACTCGAGCCTGGAGGACAAGCTGTGCCTCAAGCCGAGCCGCAAGCGCCTCGTGCTGCGCAGCCACAACAGCGACAGCCGCGCCGAACTAGACAACAGTCTGGGCCACAACAGGTACCGTACTCGATCATTCATTCATTCACAAGTCCCTGTGCGACGGGCTGGAGGAGTGCGACTCGAGCCTGGAGGACAAGCTGTGCCTCAAGCCGAGCCGCAAGCGCCTCGTGCTGCGCAGCCACAACAGCGACAGCCGCGCCGAACTAGACAACAGTCTGGGCCACAACAGGTACCGTACTCGATCATTCATTCATTCACAAGTCCCTGTGCGACGGGCTGGAGGAGTGCGACTCGAGCCTGGAGGACAAGCTGTGCCTCAAGCCGAGCCGCAAGCGCCTCGTGCTGCGCAGCCACAACAGCGACAGCCGCGCCGAACTAGACAACAGTCTGGGCCACAACAGGTACCGTACTCGATCATTCATTCATTCACAAGTCCCTGTGCGACGGGCTGGAGGAGTGCGACTCGAGCCTGGAGGACAAGCTGTGCCTCAAGCCGAGCCGCAAGCGCCTCGTGCTGCGCAGCCACAACAGCGACAGCCGCGCCGAACTAGACAACAGTCTGGGCCACAACAGGTACCGTACTCGATCATTCATTCATTCACAAGTCCCTGTGCGACGGGCTGGAGGAGTGCGACTCGAGCCTGGAGGACAAGCTGTGCCTCAAGCCGAGCCGCAAGCGCCTCGTGCTGCGCAGCCACAACAGCGACAGCCGCGCCGAACTAGACAACAGTCTGGGCCACAACAGGTACCGTACTCGATCATTCATTCATTCACAAGTCCCTGTGCGACGGGCTGGAGTGCGACTCTAGCTACTATACACTCAATTATTTACCAAGCTATTCATTCATTCATCAATGCATTCACTCATTCAATCAAACATCCATTCATTTATTCATTCAATCTATTAATCATTCTTATATTATTCATTAATGTACAGTTATATAAATTCTAGTTGAATTCTAAATATGTGTTGATCACATAGCGCCCACATTATTTTTATAATAAAAATGAAATACTCACGCCTTGTCAATAAAGGGAACACACCTACAAAATTTCTAAGATTTTTTTATTTATATGCAGACTGACCTTTTTATACGTAATAGACAACTCTACAGGGAGTGTTTATTACTCAAGTTGTCCATAGATTAATTTCTTTTTTCTTCCGTCACAAACCACAGATCAGTACAAAAAGCTAATGTTCTAAAGTTTAAATTGAACTTTTAACCTATGATAACTCAAATCGTCCATCACCTAAACTTTCTTTTCTCCTACAAACCACAGATCAGTAGGAGAAGCTAACTGTATATAAATTAAATTGTTTTTTTTTCTTACTAACCATAGATTGACCGAAGAAGCTAATTATCTATAGATTAAACCATATTTTTTTTGTCACAAACTATAGATAAATATCAGAGTTGAAAATGCTAACTGTCCATAGATTAAATTAAACTTTCAACACTATAATAACTCAAATTGTTCAACAACTAAATTGTTTTTTTATTATTTTCTTCTACAAATTGTGCATATATTAAATTGTTTTTTTTTTCTCACGCAAACCATAGATCAAGACCAGAGTAGAAGAAGCTAATTGCCTATCAATTAAATTGTTTCTTTTTTCTAACTCACCATAGATATTAATAGAAGAAGCTAATATCCATAGTTTAAACTGTTTTTCTCTCCTACAACCTAAAAATCACTAGAAAAATGCAAATAACCCATACATTAAACTATTTCTCCCACCACAGATCAGTAGAAGACGCGTCGTCTCGAGCGATGAACGGCAGCGTGCACGCAGACAAGGACACTTCCAAAGAACCAACAGATAATGTAGACAACCAATCGCCTAGAGAGGTTTCACAACGTGAGTATTTTAATCATTATCATCATCACCATCACCAGCCTTTCACGTCCACTGCTGGACATAGGCTTCTCCTATGGCACGCCACTGGGCTCGATCTTCGGCCCTCATCCAATCACTGCCAGCCACCAATCACATATTTTAATCACTTTACCTCAGACTTTAAAATTGTTTAACAACACAACTGTCCCCATTAAATTAAAATTTACAACTACCCCACATTTTTTTTTGTTATGCTCAGATAAATAACATTAACTAGCGACCCGCCCCGGCTTCGCACGGGTGCAATGCTGATATTTAATGGATGTTATCATACATACAAACCTTCCTTTTCAATCACTCTATCTATTAAAAAAATCCGCATCAAAATCCGTTGCGTAGTTTCAAAGATTTAAGCATACAAAGGGACATAGGGACAGAGAAAGCGACTTTGTTTTATACTATGTAGTGATACACCAAACACTTATTTGATATTGATACATCAAAGATTTTTATACAATTTGTAATCCTTTCAGGTGATGATATTAACTACAGACAGGATAGTTGGTGAGTTGTCTTCTATTTAAATCATTACTTAGATAAATAGACCGTCAGAATAGATTTTAGATATAAAAAAAATAATTATTTAAATATAATAGAACTTAAAACTTTATTTCAATTACATTACGATTGACTAACCGATTAAAGAACAAAGTAGTGATGGCCTCGAGGTTTAGGCGCGCGATCGAGTACCTCACCTTTCGCGGGTTCGAAACCCAGGCCCACACATTAAGCCTAGTAGTAATTCCTTATCATTTCCACCAGGTTGAACTCTCCGAAGCAAGCGTGGAATGATAAAGAGAAGCCAGTGGATGGAGAGCCGACGCCCAGACTGTATCCTAACTTGGGTAAGTGTATCATTTCTTAGACATAGGTGCCATCTTTAAAGTTCTTAAGTCGCGGTATTCTCATATAGGCCCAAAAGTCCAGCTCGCCTTAAAAGTTTGAATAATCTGTAAACTTTAAATCTCTATTTAACAAAAGCAATTGAAAATCATGATACTAAAGTATTAATATTTTGTAAGTCTCTTAAAAGTTGCCAGTTATTTGTGTTATTTTAGGTTAAGAATACAATAGTCATAAATTAAGTAGACCGTGATCGAAAACTGAGGCAGGTAATAGCGAGGGTGATCACAAACCCAGTGGCGATATTAAAAATCCCGACAAAAAATAAAAATTTTGACGTTTTCCATACAACCATCGGTGTTAAAAGTATGTGGTTTGTATGGAAAACCTCAAAAGTTATATTTTTTGTCGGGATTTTCTTTAAAGCCAAGGGGTTTGTAATCACTATCAGTATTACCTGCCTCAGTTTTCGATCACGGTCTAAATACACTCTGTATAGTGTACAAAAAAGTATATTAAATAATTAACTAAATAAAGTGTGTACACATAGCATGATTAACTAACCTTCATATCCAGGGTGTATTCAGACCGTGATCGGAAACTAAGGCAGGTAAAAGCCAATTTGATTACAAACCTATTGGCATTAAAGAAAATCCCGAGAAAAAAATGAAAATTTTGACGCTTTTCATACAAATCACATACATTTAATACCGGTGGTTGTATGGGAAACGTCAAAAAAGAAAAATTCTGGGGATTTTCTTTAAGACCACGGTGTTTCCAATCACGGTCTGAATACACCCAGTGGCGTGCCTAGGGTGTCAAACTAAGGCAAGCCCAAATGTTTATTTAGTAGCAGCATATTTTTTTTGGTACGTACGACTAATAAATACCTACCGGTTAGTACTCACATTCACGTTTATAGCGTTATTTTATAAATAAACAATCGTTAAGTTCGTTATTCGGAACTATGTAAGGCAAGTCGGGCTTTCGGGCTTCTATGGAAGTACCGCCACTGAATACACCCTGTATGTCGAATTGGTCGTGTTAAATACATGTTAACGATTGGTAAGGCAAATTGGGGTTTTATAGTACCACCACTAATCAGGTGAAAAAAGTTTAGTATTACTAATAATTTGTTATATTTTGTTGCAGACAATGAATTGCCCAATATTCAGACTTCCGAGCGCCGTGCGAGTTGGTAAGATATGTCATTATAGTAAGCTATAATATAGCAAAGAAAATCCCCAGCTTTCCCCTTTTCGAGGCCTCATTAATTCCAGAAATCTTATTTGATTCGCCCCGGAAGATATATATTTATTTTAGCCTATACTATATCCCACTGCTGTGCAAAGGCCTTGTTTTTCTTCCAAATCTCTTCATTTATTTATTTAACATACATACACACATTTTAAATCTATTTGTTTCCAATTTACACCATTCTTTCATCACCATTCTTTTATTTCTGTCTTCTTCATCTGTCCGGATCTATTCTGCAAAGATGGCTGGCCCAGTCCCACTTCAGCTGAAATATACATTCTTCATCAACCCATATCCGCCCACTGCTGAGCACGGGTCTCCTCTACCATTGAGAGGGTTTAGGCCATAGTCCGCCACGCTGGCCTAGTGCGGGTTGGCGGACTACACACCTAAGAAATTCCTAAGAACTTTTAGGTGTGCAGGTTTTATCACGATGTTTTCCTTCACCGTTAAAGCAAGTGATAATTCAATGTGAATACACACATAACTTCGAAAAGTCAGAGGTGTGTGCCTGGGGTTCGAACCCGCGACCGCCGAGATTCTCGACCGCGCCCCTAAACCTCGAGGCCATCACTGCTTCTGAAATATACATTAAAACATATATATCTTTAAATAATTGTCAATAGTTTTGTAATTTAAATCTAAATTGTTCATTCATTCATTCATTCACACTTCATACAAACTTTGTATAGGTGGACTTAATGCCCAGCATGGCATTCTCTAACAGTCGAATCTCGTTTGTTATATTTTTTTATAGATTTTCAATATGAACAGTGTGTTAATAATAAATCTCCCCCCCCCCCCCAGGTTGACAACGAAGCCCCTGCGCAAGTGCAGTGGTGCGGGGGCGCAGGCCGACTCGGAGAGTTCGGTCCGCGAGCTCGCCGTGAGACACCCGCGCCACGCAGACAAGGAGAACGTAGACAACTTGCGAGCTGGTACGTGCCATAGACAGGACTTGTAGAGTACTTGACCATAGACAACACTACTGTGGTACTTGAGTATGCCTAGTCTCTAGGATACTCTAACATTTTGGTACCATGTACAAGAGTATTAAAACTGATCGAGAAGTAAGGCAGCTAACAGCTACGGTGATTGCAGACTTATTGGCGTTAAAAAAGATCAAGAAAAAATAAGAAAATTTACGTTTTCCGATAAATTGCAAACATTAACATTTTTATTTTTGGGACTTTTTTTAAACGCCTATGGGTTTCTAACAGTGTTGGGCATTAATCAATTAACATTTAATTAAACTAATCAATCGACTAAAAAATCAATTGCAATTAAATTAATTGCAATTGAATCAATTGCAATTAAACATTTAATTGCGTGTTACAATTATTTTTTTTAATTGATTGATGAAATAATTAAAACTAACAATTATTTTTTTTGCAAATTTTGTTCAGAATAGTGGTCCGGTTCTACAACCAGATACATATACCCTTGTTAATTCAAGTGTTTGTAAAAATGCTTGATAAAAAAATTAATTGTTAATTGTTAACTTTTAATTTTTTTTTCGTAAAATAACTAACAATTGATCAATTGTTAATCGTATAAAACCATGATTAATAATTAATTAGTTGTTAATTGCTGTCACTGCAGTTAACAACTAATTAATTGTTAATTTTTAATTGTTAGTTTAATTAAAATTTGCCCAACACTGGTTTCTAACCACCTTTTGCTATGACCTGCCTCTCTTTTCGATCACCGTCAGTATGCACAGTTATAAAACAAAATGATGTCCACACTCCTTACCTTACCCTACTTTACCTTACCCTACTAAAGTAGGTAAACTTACCTTACCTTAAATTATCCTTATCCCATATCCCACTATATCCTATCCCAGGCTACGTCGAAAGCTCGTCGATGCTACAGTTCTGCCGGCATCGCTGGGGCGAGCAGGCCGGCTGTTCCAAATGCGAGAAGATCGCCCATCAAATTTGCGGAGTATATGGTCAGTTGTACTGTCCTGGTAGACTCGTAGACAAGAGTATGAAAGGGTTTGATTCTCAGGTAGGGAATTGTGTTATAGACTGGTAGATTACTGCTAGTCTAGTAGAAGTAGAAAAGAGTGAGTACTGTAAAGGATTCGATTTCTAAATTGGGATGCATTATAGATATACCCAACAGTCATATATGTATATAGTGCTAGCCATACACTAAGATATGAATTCTTGTATCGTGGATATCAGACAAGAGACTTTTCAGTCTTACAAACATTTGTCCCGATGCGGGCACCGAACCCGTTCCGCAAGCTGGTGTCTAGCTAACGTCATGCTTTTGTTAGGTTAAGAATTTTTTTGTAGGAGGCCCGAACCCGGCATAGAGCCGTAGGATGATGATAATAATAATGATGTTGTTAATTAATTAATCAATTGTTAATTAATTATTATTAAATGCCATATTATCAATATGTCCCACAACCGGTTCTCGAAAATAGTCATGCAACGCTGTATTGGGATCGATCTATTATCACAGACAGGACTATTATTGCAAATAAGCCTGATATTGTGGTAGTGGATCGACTGGCGCGCCGGGCAATGTTGGTTGATGTTACTATCCCACATGATGATAACCTTGTGAAAGCTGAAAAAGACAAGATGTCTAAATATTTAGATTTGGCACGAGGTTACTGATATGTGGGATGTTGACTCAACCATCATTGTTCCGATAGTCGTTACTGCCAATGGGCTGATACCAAAGAGCCTCGACCAACATCTTCGGCGGCTCTCAATCGGTTGTTGGGTCAAAACCTAGATACAAAAAGCAGTGTTATTAGACACGGCACGTATCGTGAGACGGTTTCTGACTCTTGGACCCTAACCACCGGTGGCTTGGGTCGTAGACCCCGCCATCTGCGGGTTTAATTATTATATTTTTAAATGTACTTTTTTTATAAAATTTTATATTTAAAAATGTAAAAAATAAATAAAATAAACACATGAGGAAATATAAAATGATGTTGTTATCATGTTGATAATAATGATAACGACAATCGTGTTGATTATCCCCCACAGTGTCTGAAGAGGAGAACGTCCCCCCCCGGGACGCGACTCCGCACCCCGCCGGAGTGAAGCTCACGCGGCCCGGCTACTACACCATACCGCCGCTGGACGAAATGACAGGTAAATAACTGAAAGAATAAGTCTAGTGTTTTGCCGTGGTTTTATGTTCTGATTTTTAACATAAAAATTCTTGGTGAACATATTGATTATAGAGATAAATCTATTGTAAATTGGTAATCCATATATGACTTATTTAATTTAGGGTAGAGGCGTTTCTGCTTACGAAATAGCTAAGAAAAAATTCTATATTACCACCCACTTTACCCAATTTTCAGTAAATTGAAAAGAACCCGCTCTAGTTTACAGTCACTACGTCTAAACCCTATCAGGTGTAGAGGAGACCTGAATGTAATATAAATGTTACATAGGATGATGATGATGTTATTGTTCAAGATGATGATGATGATGATGATAATGATAAAGTTGTTGTTGCTCATGATGATAATAATAACGACGGTAATATCATCATTACCGTTGATAATGATGATGATGATGGTAATAATGATCATGATGATAATGATCATGATGATAATGATCACGATGATGGTAATAATGATCATGATGATAATGATAATGATCATGATGATGTTGATGATAATGGTGATGTTTTTTTTTCTATTCCCCCCCCCAGCCTACATGCGCGACGACGGCTCGTGCGTGGTGCCCCACCTCACCATCGGCCGCAAGAACTACGGCAGCGTGTACTACGACTGTGAAGTCGATGTCGCCGGGATGGACCTGGATGCTTTGGGTGAGGAGTTACAATTATTTATAGGTTTATTGTGTGTACAGTCTAATAGTTATATGTATACAAAAAGAATTTTCACTTATTAAAAACTTTACTGTATGCATAAAATTAATATTTGAGTACGGGGTAGCAGTTATAGAAAACTAAGGCTGTGATAGGTATGGTCATTAGAAACGTCTTGGCGTTAAAAATATATCGAGAAAATATAACAATTTTCACGTTTTCAATACAAATCTTGTTTATTTAATACCTATGGTTGAATGGAAAATACCAAATTTTCTTTTACGTAATTGGGTATGATGACACAAAACATAAAAATTTTGACGTTTTCCTCATCAACACATATTTTTAATATTTGTGGATGTTAGGAAAACGCCAAAAATTTTTACGTTGAATTAAAAATTTTGACGTTTTCCTAATAAATTTCCTAATGAATGTGGTTTGTTTTTTTTTGACGCCAACGACTTCGTCATAACCATACCTATTACCAGTCTTAATTCCCAATCACGGTCTCAACACACCCTGATTTTTTTTTCATATTTTTTTTCCCTTCCCCTCCAGTCCACTTCCTGAACAAGGAAGTGATAATATACCCTGAGGACGGCGACAAGCCCCCAGTCGGCGAAGGGCTCAACCGCCGCGCCGTCGTGACCCTCAACCGCGTGTGGCCCATGGACAAGACCGAGAAACGGCCCATCACCGACCCGGACAGGTGATAGAGTGGTTTTTTTTTTGGTGATGATTGTTAAGGTGTGAGGGTTTGGAGGACTTTTATAGTTCTACTATCATCCTCTTCTTCTTCAATCTTCTTTGTAGTTGTTGCTTTTTATTGACTCATCACAGACTCGGGTAGGTGATGAGATTTTTTTGTATTTTGATGATGATTGTTAAAGTGTGGGGTTTGTAGAACTTTTCTGGCTCTAAAGTTATCCTGTTTCTATTCTTATTACTTAAATTTGACAGCCCTGTGGCGCAGTCGTATGCTAAATGGCTGAATAATACTATAAATAGCTTTTATTTAAATTTTTAGTCTATTTAAGTTAAACACATGCTTACAAAGTAAATGAAGATCAAAGAGTAAAGACGAGACAGACCAGATTACATAAATTGTGCGGACTTGTGTTTCTGCCCAACATAACAATAGATGGCGCTACGTTTTTCATTCTTATATTTAAGTATCATCATCATC
This sequence comes from Cephonodes hylas, assembly GCA_030295005.1. NCBI lineage: Eukaryota > Metazoa > Arthropoda > Insecta > Lepidoptera > Sphingidae > Cephonodes > Cephonodes hylas. The sequence continues at coordinate 3,269,717 of AP025388.1, read as the reverse complement.
CTTCTTCTTCTTCATCAACCCATATACGCCCACTGCTGGGCACGGGTCCACCACACTGGCCTAGTGCGGGTTGGCGGACTACACACCTAAGAAATTCCTAAGGACTCTTAGGTGTGCAGGTTTCATCACGATGTTTTCCTTCACCGTTAAAGCAAGTGATAACTCAATGTGAATACACACATAACTTCGAAAAGTCAGAGGTGTGTGCCTGGGGTTCGAACCCGCGACCGCCGAGATTCTCGCACGCGCGCCCAAACCTCGAGGCCTTCACTGCTGTCATCATCATCCACTTGCCCTTTTCCCAAGTCTATTTGGGGTCGGCGCAGTATGTTTTTTCCTACCAAATATGTTTGATTTATGTTTTAATATAAGATTATACAATTTAATGAACATATAATGACAACATATGTATATTTTTCCCTAGATTGCTGAAGATGGACTACGAGGGCAAGTTGCGCCGCGTGTGCGACAAACACGACACCAAGTTCATAGAGTACCGACCGCAGACGGGCAGCTGGGTGTTCCGGGTAATTATACCAATATTACTTTTATACAGGGTGTATTAAGATCGTGATCGAAAACTGAGGCAGGTAATAGCGAGGGTGATAAAGTCAAAGTCAAAGTCAAATCTCCTTTATTCAAATAGACTTTTACAAGTTCTTTTGAATCGTCATTTTTAACACTTTTTTATACTGTTTTTTTTAAAACTAGTGCCGCTTCGAAACGTGTTATCGCTGTGGAGAAGAAACGGCAAGAAACTCCCTCAGCAACACGACATGTCATTTTTTTTTTCTTTTTAATAAATTACAATTATAATCTAAAAATTAGATTACAATCTAATAATATTGTTTACAATTTAATGTCACATGGATACAAAATGCAGCAACATAACCTCCGATCAATTTACTTACTCCCAGGGGTTGTTATCTTCAATAAAATCAGAAATTTTATAATAACCTTTTCTATACAGTTTACCTTTAATCAATTTTTTAAACTTTTCTAAGGGAAGCTCCCTAATCCCCTTCGGGAGTTTGTTGTAAAAGCGTATACCTAGCCCCATAAAGGAGTTATTAATTTTCCGGAGACGAGTTACATGTTGAACAAGATTACATTTGTTCCTAGTATTTTTATTATGTACATTACATATTTTTTTAAATTTCTCAAGATTTTTTTGAACGTACAATAGATTTTCGATCACAAAACGATCACAAACACAGTGGCGATATTAAAAATCGCGACAAAAAATTAAAATCTTGACGTTTTCCATACAATCATCGGTGTTAAAAGTATGTGGTTCGTATGGAAAACCTCAAAATTTTTATTTTTTGTCGTGATTTTCTTTAATGCCAGGGGGTTTGTAATCACTATCGCTATTACCTGCCTCAGTTGTCGATCACGGTCTAAATACACCCTGTCTATAATTCGTGATGATTTTGAGTTTATTATAAACTACAATCTCTTTGTTTCTATATTATTAGTATAGATATAGAAATAGTGATTTTAGGCAAAACCTATCAGGTGTTTTGTCGATGATATACCCCCGCAAACATTGTGATGAAACCAGCAGATTTAAAAGTTGTTAGGAATTTCTTAGATGTGTAGTCCGCCAACCCGCACTAGGCCACCGTGGTGGACTAAGGCCTAAACCCTCTCAATGGTAGACGAGGCCCGTGCCGAGCAGTGAGACCTTTATAGCCCGATGATGGTGATAATGATTATGACGACGACGACGATGATAATAATGATGATGATAATTAGGATGATAATGATTATGATGATACCCCCGCAAAACTAGTTTGAATAAATGCATATATCGGTATAACCATTGATGACACTATATTGAAAATTATAATAATAATGTTACCCCCAAATGGATCAAATTAATTCATACGATAATGCAAAATCCCTCCATTTATTTTCATTTAGTTTGAAGTGTGATAGTAATTAAGTAGTGATAGTTCTAACAAGCAGTGATGGGCTCGAGGTTTAGGCGCGCGGTCGAGAATCTCGGCGGTCGCGGGTTCGAACCCCAGACACACACCTCTGACTTTTCGAAGTTATGTGTGTATTCAAATTGAATTATCACTTGCTTCAACGATGAAGGAAAACATCGTGATGAAACCTGCACACCTAAGAGTTCTTAGGAATTTCTTAGGTGTGTAGTCCGCCAACCCGCACTAGGCCAGCGTGGTGGACTATGGCCTAAACCCTCTCAATGGTAGAGGAGACCCGTGCTCAGCAGTGGGCGTATATGGGTTGATGAAGAAGAAGATAACATTCTTGCCCCCAGGTGGAACACTTCAGCAAGTACGGTCTGACGGACTCTGATGAGGAAGACGAGGATGTACCCTCCGTGATGAAGCTCCAGCTAGTCAACCAGGCGCTGCAGAAATCCGCGGTACAGGGTATGTATATTAGTGGCAGTACTTCCATAGAGGTCCAAAAAGGTAACACGTCAATTGTGTAATGTCTAGTTTGTGGTTTATTGTGGGGTCAAGCAGTGGCGTGCCTAGGGTGTCAAACTAAGGCAAGCCCAAATGTTTATTTAGTAGCAGCATATTTTTTTTGGTACGTAGGACTAATAAATACCTACCGGTTAGTACTCACATTCACGTTTATAGCGTTATTTTATAAATAAACAATCGTTAAGTTCGTTATTCGGAACTATGTAAGGCAAGTCGGGCTTTCGGGCTTCTATGGAAGTACCGCCACTGGGGTCAAGGTAGTCTCATTTGTATGGCAAGTTTAAATTGTGTTAACTAAACATTTAAAGATTCATATTCGTAACTTTGTAAGACTAATTGGGTTTTTATACAAGTTGGCATATCCTACCCCACATTCATACGTACAGGATGTATTCAGACCGTGATCGGACACTAAGGCAGGTAATAGCTAAGGTGATCGCAAACCCGTTGGCGTTAAAAAATTCCTGACCAAAAATAATAATTTTGAGGTTTTTTGTATTAAAAGTATGCGGTTTGTATGGAAATCGTCAATTTTTTTTATTGCATCAGCGTAGCTATTACCTGCTTCAGTTTTCGGTCACGGTCTGAATACACCCTGTGTAATTCTGTATTGACCCCATCACAGAGAGACCTAAATACACATAACCATTACTACAATTTCTTCCCCAACAGCACCAAAACAGCCGGTACCAGTGTCCTCGGCCGGACTCGGGGGTCTAGGGGGTCTGGGGGGCGTGGGGGGTCTCGCCGGTCTGGGGTCCCCGGGGGGTCTCGGGCTGATGTCGGGCGGGAGCGAACTGTTCGCGCCGGATCAGACGTCGCTGAATCTACTCAATGGCAGTGGTAAAGGTTAGTGTGAATTATACAGGATGTATTCAGAAGGGGTATACAGGGTGTATTCTGACTGTGATCGGAAACTAAAACAGATAATAGCTAATGTGATTAGGAACACCCTAGCGTTAAAACAATCCTGACAAATAATAAACATTTTGACGTTTTCCATAGAACTATCGGTATTAATTGTATGTGGATTGTATGGAAAACGTATTTTTTTTATTTTTTGTCGAGGTTTTTTTTAACTCCAGGGAGTTTATGATCAGTGTAGCTATAATAATTACATTTTTCGATTACGGCCTGAATACAGCCTGTAAAAAGGTTAAAAAATAAATTAAAGTTCATATTTTGTAATAATATAAAAGTGTAGACAAACCGTGTTCGTAAAATCAAATAAGCAATAGTTAAGTTGACTATAAAATCGTTTTTTCTTTCATTTTTAAGATATTATTCAGCACTATTATGTTTGTAATCATAGTAACTATAACCAGTGGCGTGCCTAGGGTGTCAAACTAAGGCAAGCCCAAATGTTTATTTAGTAGCAGCATATTTTTTTGGTACGTAGGACTAATAAATACCTACCGGTTAGTACTCACATTCACGTTTATAGCGTTATTTTATAAATAAACAATCGTTAAGTTCGTTATTCGGAACTATGTAAGGCAAGTCGGGCTTTCGGGCTTCTACGGAAGTACCGCCACTATAACCTACCATAGTTTTCAAAGTCTGTTTAAACTCAGTACGTAAGATTCATCAACTCAAGACCCTTATATGCTTTATTTTCAGTGTTCGAGATGGACACTACAGAAGATAACGGAGAATCTACCAGTCTCTACCAGGATAACCTCGGTACGTTAATTTTTGTATGATAAGGAACGACACGCTTTGAAGTTGTTAAACAAAATCATTTAGATAGTTTGAAATCAATTGATAAGAAAAAGGATACCTGTAGTTGACGCCTTTCACGTCATATTGATAGCTATGATGACAATTGTGACGAGTATGATGATGTTATTCATGATAACGATTAAAATGATGACTATGATGATGGTCCTTATGATAATGTGATGGCTATGATGATGATAGTCTACCTCGTAAATGGGGTGTAAGTCGGGGTGTGATATTGTTTTTCACAATCAAATTTTTACAAGTAATTCGAGGTCTGGAAATGTGTCCAAAAATGGGCAATAGGCTCGCCACCTATTAGGTACTATAAATTAAGCAAATTGTGATGATGACGATGATGGTATGGGGGTGATGATGATGATGATGATGATGACATTGATGATAATGGTGATGATGATATGGGGGTCATGATATGGATGGCGGTGTTATGGGTGGTTATGGTGATGATGATAATAATAACAATACCAGCTATAATAAATATAAAGCAGCTATCCCTAATACTTGCAGAATAGTAAGAAAGTTCATGCAAATCGACGAAATTACTCCCCCACATGTAGATCCCACAGTTTTAACTTCAGATTAAAAAGTAACCAGAAAACTAGTTACGACCCGTAAGACTCACGATATTTACCAGAATCTCTGGAGATTCCTGTTTGGATACCAAATAATAATAATAATACCCGCAATAACTTTTTTTTTTTAATTTTTTTTTTAAGTTAAGAATACAATAGTCATAAATTAAGTAATACATATACAGGGTGTATTTAGACCGTGATCGAAAACTGAGGCAGGTAATAGCGAGGGTGATCACAAACCCAGTGGCGATATTAAAAATCCCGACAAAAAATAAAAATTTTGACGTTTTCCATACAACCATCTGTGTTAAAAGTATGTGGTTTGTATGGACAACCTCAAAAAAATTATTTTTTGTCGGGATTTTTTTATGCCAGGGGGTTTGTAATCACTATCACTACTACCTGCCTCAGTTTTCGATCACGGTCTAAATACACCCTGTATAGTGTACAAAAAAGTATATAAAATAAATAAATAAAATAAAAATAACAACGCCCCCACCCCGCAGCGTGCGTGCTGAAGTCCCCCACGAGCGAGCTGGCGCGGCTGGAGCGGCGCGCCCCGCACCACGTGCAGCTCATGAAGGCGTCGCTCTATGCGCACGAAGGTACGTGTGTGGCGATCCATTGGTAATCGATTATCGATTGTAATCGATGCTTGGTAGGGTAGAGTAGGGATGTGCGGTAAATATAAAATAAATAAATACACCCAACAGTCACATACATAGTCCTGACCCCACACTAAGATACGAGTCTTGTGTCGTGGGTATCAGAAACTACGAGAGACTTCGGTCTCACAAACACCCAGACCCGAAACAAATATTTGTGGATCACATAAACATTTGTCTCGGTGCGGGGATCGAACCCGCGGCCACTCGTTTCGCAAGCTGGTGTCTAGCCAACTGCGCCACGGGGCTGTCGACCACATGCTACGGACCGCAACAAAAATAATCCATAATTTAATTATAAATGTTTAGGTAACTCTGTTATGCATTCACGCATCAACTGCTTGACCGATTTGAATATTTTTTGCTGTGGAGATAGATAGGATCTTGGAAAAGGATGTCTTCTTTTGTAATTAAAATTCAAGTAATGTCTGTAGTTTTTGATATAACAGTATAGATAATTATGGTCTATGTTAAGAAATTGTCCGCATAAGTAATGGTTGGGAAATAGAACGATAATTAAACATACAAACCAGTGGCGATACTTCCATAGAAGCCCGAAAGCCCGACTTGCCTTACATAGTTCCGAATAACGAACTTAACGATTGTTTATTTATAAAATAACGCTAGAAACGTGAATGTGAGTACTAACCGGTAGGTATTTATTAGTCCTACGTACCAAAAAAAATATGCTGCTACTAAATAAACATTTGGGCTTGCCTTAGTTTGACACCCTAGGCACGCCACTGATACAAACATATTTTTAAGATACATGTAGGTACTTTGTGGGTTTCTGTGGTAGTTATCTTATTGTCATTTTTGTTCCTTTTATATGTAGTCCTTATTTATGGCAAAAAAAACATATTTGTATGTCTAATAAGCAATTGTTTTAATATAATAGATATAATTTCTTGTAACTTGAATTTGCACATTTTGTCATGTAATTTTAGAACATAGATCATCATCATCCCCCTGCCCTGGTCCCAATTTAATCCTTGGGGTCGGCGCAGTATGTTTTCTCCTTCTTTCTTTGGCCTTCCTCGGCCCGCCCATCCATCCACTTTCATATTCATCACCTTTTTTCCTACATATGATTCATCCCTTCTCATAATGTGCCCATACCATGACAGACGGTTTCCTTTCATCATTAATTTTAGAACATAGAAAAGTTTATATAAATGTATGAGAATTAAAAAAAAAAAATATATATGTTATCATTTAGACAATATACCTTAAATCATTATAATATAATTATGTATGTATATCCTTTTCCACATACATTTTGGTATCTTACTTTAGTCCAATGCCTGAGAGTGCGCAAGATTCCCTATAAAAATATTTTTTTTTATATATCATAAATAAATAATAAATACACCCAACAGTCATACACATAGTCCTGACCCCACACTAAGATACGAGTCTTGTGTCGTGGGTATCAGAAACTACGAGAGACTTCGGTCTCACAAACACCCAGACCCGAAACAAATATTTGTGGATCACACAAGCATTTGTCTCGGTGCGGGGATCGAACCCGCGGCCGCTCGTTTCGCAAGCTGGTGTCTAGCCAACTGCGCCACGGGGCTGTCCTAATACAAATTAATTTTTGGTATTAATTAGCGTAACACATATTTTTACAAATATTCTTTTTATTATTAGCATATTTAAGTTTTTAAAATAGGCTCTTTGAATTGGAAAGCCAAATAACCAAAACTCAAAGTAAGATATATATATAAATTGTATCATAGTTTGGTGTCATAAGTATGTATGTGACTGTTAGGTAAATATAGATATAATTTTATGCATGTAAATTATTTAATTTAGTTCTTACACTAGTATAAATATATAACTATATTTAAACTTTAAATAAATAATGATTCAAATGTAACTTTATTATGTGATGTTATTAAATAAATATATTATATACTTATACTAGTATTGTTGATTTATTAGTTAATAAATTCGATCCCTATACACTATCCCACTGCTGGGCATGAGCCGTGTCTGTAGATATTAAGCTTTGGACCACACAAAACAGCTGAATAAGATTAGAAGGGTAGTATTCAGTATTGAGTATGTGTCCGAGTGTCGCCGCTTGTCTGTCACCTGTTCATTCTACTGCAACACACCGACAATGATTGTGAGGGTTTAATTTAAAACTCTAGTTAAAGCTCAAAAATTTAAAGTGCTTTATGACTTAATCTCGTATAACTGTCGATGGGTTGGGGAGGCCTATGTTCAGAAGTGGACGACAATAAGCTGAGAACAAATATATAATTAAGACTAGCGACCCGCCAAGGCTTCGCACGGGTGCAATGCTGATATTTAATGGACGTTATTATATATATAAACCTTCCTCTTCAATCACTCTATCTATTAAAAAAAACCGCATCAAAATCCGTTGCGTAGTTTCAAAGATTTAAGCATACAAAGGGACATAGGGATAGAGAAAGCGACTTTGTTTTATACTATGAAGTGAAGATACAATATTCCCGGGATAAAAAGAAGTGTAATGTGTTACTTGCCAAGGTCAAACTCTTTGTCAATCCTCAACCACACAATTCGGACTTTTTCAAATTATTTGTATAATCTCAATTATTTATCTCAAGCTTTAACGGTAAAACATACCATCGTGATGATACTTTCACATCTAAAACATACAGTATGCACTAAGCCAGCGTGGTGGACTAAATCCTCTCAGTTATAGTCAGTGTGCCTAACAGTGATGATGATTATGATGACGACGTTGATCGTTATATGTGCCGTGCGATCTAGAGGTCCTGGGTTCGATTCCCGGGTCGGGCAAAGTGTTATTGGGTTATTCCATTAGGAAATTCTCAGTAGCAGCACGGAGTCTGGAAATGTGCCCGAAAAACGGCAATAGGTTCGCCCCCTATTACGTGGGACTGATACATACCTGGCGAAATGTGGGTGCAGAAATGCATCTTTGCCTACCCCTTCGGGGAATATAGGCGTGAGGTATGTTTGTTGTTTGTTTGTGATGATTATGACGATCACCATAACAACGATGATAATGCATTCCAGACATGGAAGAATGCGAGTCGATATCGGGCGAGCACGTGGTCCCGATGCGCGCGTCCCTGTCGCCAGTGTCGGGGGCTCCGCCCTCGCTGCTGGGGTCGCTGCACGCCTTGCCGCACGTGCCGATGGAGGAGACCCCAGAACATACTGAAGGTACGTGTATGTATTGGTGTATATATGTAGTGATAAATGTGAAGATGGTAGAGGAAGAAAAATAAAAGATAGAAAGTATAAAGGGGATATGACTTAAAAATAAAAATCATCATTTATATAAATGTGTAATATAAACCAAAATACGTATTAACATATGCTGTTATTTAAATATTATCAAAATCACTGATTCCACTTATTTTATGTCGTGGTTCGAAAACTGCGATAAAATTTTCTCTCAAAGAAATGCTCATGAGCTGAACATTTGCCTCGGCGCGGGGATCGAACTCGCATCCTTTCGTGTCACAAGCTAATCCCTACCTAAGTGTACCACAAAGATAATATTTAATTAAAAGTACGTATTAATAAACATTGCAGAAGTAAAAATGGCGCCGCTGATAGTACAACCGCACACGATAGTCCTCCGCTACCATCGGAAGGTGCCGCCGTTCAAGGAGACCATTGCTGGTGAGTGTAACACGCGGACTTGTTGGGGTCTTTGGGGTCACTAGGTTTGTTGTGAGGTCATAATGGTAACTGTATGTTGTGGAGTTTATTGGGGTCATTTATAAGTGTGGGAGGATTGTAAGGGTCATTTATACGTGGGGGAGGGGAGGATTTTACGGGGTCATAAATTACATAAGTGATGTAGTAGGGTCGTTGGGGTCATTTATATGCAGTGGGGTTGTTGGGAGCCAATTGATATAAGGTTTTTATATATTATGGTGATTTAAGATGACTCCGTTACATTTAAGACGCTTGTACTTTGTTAAACAAAATATTTTGGGGTCATTTACATCTACCCCCAAGCGAAAAAGAATAGACAATAATAGTGCTCGGCTGGTAACTATAGTTTTAATTACCCTATTCATGAGAAACGATTGAAATACAACAAATATTTTACAGGTCGTTACGGCGCGTCCCTGCTGGCCGACATGTCTGTCTGTCGCGCGCGACACAGCCGCGTGGGGTTCGGGCCCGGGGGGCATCTCGTGTTCCCTACATCTTATGATTCTATATGTGATTTGCCTAAATGTAAGTATATCAGTCATACAGACAGTTACAAATCTACCTATGCATAGAATAAGGATACTTATGACTATAACACCAAAGTACTTTTTATGTCTATAATTGAGTTAAAATTGTTTATATATTGCACTAGTGAAGTAATAATAATCATAACTTTTGTTGTTTGAAGAACAAAAAAAGTTACAGATAATTTTGTGCCCAATTAAGTTTAAATCGCTGAGAAAGAGAAGTTGAGATTTTCCAAATACAACTTTATTTCGCGGATACGTCGAAATGTAGATGTGACCCCATATATGCAAGTCCTGTGTCGTGTGTGTAAGGCGCCCGATACACCTACAATAATATTGCACAATCTTTTTATTGTTCAATAATATTGAACACCCCCTTTGATTCCAGACGTTCAATAAATTCTGTCAATAAAAGAGAGAGCAACATGTCTGACGACGAAGTTTTGGCGGCAGCCACGCTGGTGATTTTGTTGAAAATAAAAAGAAATATATTGCGCAATATTAAGCCTACACAGCGCAATAAAAAAATATTGCACAATAAAAATCAAGCTCTCTCAATCTTTTGTTCAATCACGGCGCACTGCTTCAATATTATCCCTACACGTTCAATGATGTTGTACAATCAGAATATTGTGCAATATTATTGTAGGTGTATGGGGCGCCTAAATACGCCACGAAACAAATATTTTTAACACAAAGCGGGAAGCCGCTGGATGCAGGCCGCTTCCGATAGAACACTTTGGAAGTCTCTGGGGGAAGCCTTTGTTCTTTGGTGACGAGGCGAAGCTGTAATAAATGTTTATGCTTTAAAGTAACTGGGTTCAAACTCCAGACACAAATATCTGTCTTTTCCAAGTTATCACTTGCTTTAACGATGACAAAATTTTAAACCCTCTCAATGGTAGAGGCCCGTGCTCAGCAGTTATGATGATTGGCGTCGCGGACGTACAAAATGAACGTCCAAATAGATTAAGTGGAGGGCATACCAAGCCCTCCTAATGTGGAGGGGTCGATAATTGGACGATGCGCTGGGCGGCAGCGGACCATTTAGGGTACTTCTGCCCTGAGATGCCGCAAAGCCGCCCTAAATGCGCGTGATGGTCACCGAGAGGTTTTAGTCGGTATGCTGGCGTAGCCAGAGACCCCGACATACCCCTTACGGCCTCCCCCGAGGTACCGAACTGGGGAGCTTAAGGCGCTTTCTGAACGTGATAAAAAAAAGCAGTGATGATGATGATGATGATAATATTTATATTGATGATGATGATTATGTATGTTTAATCAATATGCTGTATATATGTCCAGCGGGCGACATGAGTGAAGTATCTCGGTACGTGCGCGGGCGCGGGCCCGGCGACTGGTCCGAGCCCGTCGTGGCGCGCCTGCGGGTAGCGCACGACGCGCCGCATGCACACGTACAGGTAACATACATACATATATATATACAGGGTGTATTTAGACCGTGATCGAAAACTGAGGCAGGTAATAGCGATAGTGATTACAAACCCCCTGGCATTAAAGAAAATCCCGACAAAAAATATTTTTTTTGAGGTTTTCCATACAAACCACATATTTTTAACACCGATGATTGTATGGAAAATGTCAATATTTTTATTTTTTGTCGGGATTTTTAATATCGCCACTGGATTTGTAATCACCCTCCCTATTACCTGCCTCAGTTTTCGATCACGGTCTAAATACACCCTGTATATACATGGTTGTGACCCCACACTAACATTCATAGTTTTGATCCCATAATGATAATACATCGTTTTGATCCCACGCTAACATAGTTTCGATCCCACAATAATATAGTTGTAACATACAAAGTTTTGAGTCCACACTAACATGCATAGTTTGAACCCACGCTATCAAAGTTCTGACCCCACAGTAACATAGTTTTGAGCCCACTCTAATATAGTTCGGACCCCATACTAAAATTGTTCTAAACCCACACTAATATTTCGACCTATACATCGAATAAAGTTATATGTGCTTTTGCACAACTTCTCTTTCTCAGCGATTTAAACTTAATTGGGCACAAAATTATCAGTAACTTTTTTTGTTCTTCAAACAACAACAAAATTTATGATCATTATTACTTCACTAGTGCAATATATAAACAATTTTAACTCTATTATAGACATAAAAAGTACTTTGGTGTTATAGTCATAAGTAACCTTATTCGATGCATAGGTCGATTTGTTACCAAGAATATTTCTGACCCCCACACTGACATAGTTCGGACTCCACACTAACACACAAGATTTGTGCCATATCTACGAGAGTCTCGTTCTCACTAATACCAAGATTCAAAAACAATCTTAGTATAAAGCCATGTTAGCCTTGTAAAATTCAGAATAAACATCTTTAAGAGCGTATAAACACCGCGCGGCTCGCCGAGTTTAGGTAAATGGGACGAGTGTCGATGCAGCGACGAGTGCGCGCGCCTGTTCTCACTTATTACTCAAAATATCAAATAAAATGAAATGAAATCATAATTATTCAATATGTTAAGTGTCAAATACATCACTTAGATTAATTTCTTTTAAAGTTTAATTAATCACATGTTCGGAAAGCAGAGATAATAGCAAAAATATTTACGACGCAAATTCCGATGGCGTAGCGCAGAGCGACACGTCCTCTCCTTGGAAGGCCTCGCGGCGGTGTGATTTGCACTGGCCTGGGCCCGGCGTTTTATAGCACATTTTAAAATATTCATAAAAAAATAAAGAAATAAAATTTCTTCAAAACAAAAATTGTATGTTTTTAAGTACACGTTCTTTTATTAAGAAAGGTTGTTATTTTGTTAAATTGAGTATCGTACAGGGGTAAAAAAAATGCTATAGTAACAGTAATTTCCCAATATTTTGAATGCCTTAATTTTTTTTTACTTGAATATGCAATCTAAATCTTAAAATGTTTTTAACTAACTATTTGCTTGGGGATATATACAATTCAACAAAATTTTATTTTGATTAAATATATTATTAATTAATTCGAATTTTGAGCCTCGAAAATGACTCTAAAAGTGAATTTATGACAACCTTAGCTCAGTTATCTTGCTATTTATTTAAAATTACGCAAAAATCTTAAAATGTTCTTAACTAACTTTTTAGATGACAATATTTCCTATAATAATTGGTAATTAAAATATTTGTACGATGGGTCTTTCATAAATTTTAAGGGCTTCGAAAAGTACTGTTTTCGCCGAAATATGTATAAACCCTCTTAAACCTCTAATCTTTTTTAACAAAAGTAATTTGATATAAACCCTCTCAATGGTAGAGGAGACCCGTGCCCAGCAGTGGGACATATACGGGTTGATGATGATGATGATGATAAATTTGACATAAAATGTCATTATATTAAATTTGACATTATATTATAATGTTTTATCACTGTAGAAAAAAACGGCAAGAAACTCACTCACAAACACCAATTTTTTTTTTATTGATATTATATAAAAATGAATTGCTGTTCGTTAGTCTCGCTAAAACTCGAGAACGGCTGGACCGATTTGGCTAATTTTAGTCTTGAAATATTCGTTGAAGTCCAGGGAAGGTTTTAAAGGTGAAAAAAAATCAAATAATTGCCGGGAAATCCCTCAAAACAGCCCTTTTCTATTTCCCATACAAATGTTTTCTAAATAATATCGAGAGTCAATTTGTAATTTATTACCGCTGCATGAAGTTCAAATTCGCGTGCGCGTTGAAGAATCTTATATCGCGTTCCGTAACACTAACTTCAGTTGTTGATCTGTCAGATTATATTTTTATTTTTTTGTATTTTACCTTTTTTATATTTGACAATAGATTTGAGAACCAAAATATAATATGTCAATCCATCCTGTCGCACTTCAGAATACGGAAAAAATTATAACGATATTGTGTTACGATATCTGTGAGTGCATCCTTCTATCTTTGTGGCTACGTGCGCGAGAACTTTCTTTACTTTGGTAATCCTTTGTGGTAGTGACTTTGTGCTTTACAATTTACGATGCCGAGGAGAAGACGACCTGACTTAGGAAGTCAATCAAATGTACGAAGAGCTACCTCACGTGCTAACCGCACTGATGACCAGAGAGAGAGAATTAAAATACAGACACAGAAAGGAAGATTGTTCATTTTTATATAAACAGATTGTACAAATTGATTTATCCATTTTTGTAATACATATTCTCTTCCTTTTCCAATGCGTTTCATTCTACTATAATTTTATTTGGCTTTTTACCATTTATAAAGGCTTCAGCCTTGGTTTAATTACTGAGCCCTCAGTTGTAAATTGTAAACCAGGCACATCTAAGGAGATAATAATAATTAGGCTTTTTATATTTTACACAACAAATAGTTCTGAACGCTGATATACATATTTGACAACCAACAAATATGTCAATCCCTATTAATCAGTGCACTATTCTTCATTTTTAAAATGTAAAATATGCAATTATTCGAATATTGTAGATATATGTTGTCGATTCGAAACCTTTATTTAAATCCGTTCTTTAATTTGAGGGAACAATTACCCGCATTGAAGGGATAAATATTTAACGTTTGACAGGACATTACATAGAACAGTTTATATGGGAAAATGAAATTCCTGTTTTTATCATATTGCCCGCAATTTTTCCATATTTTATCACCATTTAAACCTTCCCTGGACTTCAACGAATATTTCAAGACTAAAATTAGCCAAATCGGTCCAGCCGTTCTCGAGTTTTAGTGAAACTAACGAACAGCAATTCATTTTTATATTATAGACGGATCCGACTTGTTTGTTTTAAAATCATTTTATACAAAAGTTTAGGTCTTTCATTTATCGTTTTGGCAGAACAAAGTCTGCCGGGTCAGCTAGTTGATATTAAAACTTGCTTATTAAACATTTATGAATATCACTAGTTTTAAAAAATAGTACAAAAAAGTTTTAAAAAATGACGATTCAAAAGTGCTTGTAAAAGTCTATTTGTCTTTGACTAACCTTCAAAACGCCATTGTAAAAATCCAAACTCCTCAACTTAACTTCATTTTTTAATCTTTTTTTATTTTCCCTCCACAGCACATTCTAGAGCCGCACCTAGCGACATTACTGCAGTACTCCACATTCTCGGACTCTGCTGAGGACCAGTGCCCAAGGCTCAGCATGGACCCGCAGCCCAAGGCCAGGCTGGCCGCGTTGAAAGAACACATCAGGCACGCCGAGAAACAACAGCATAAAGTCAAGGTGGGGGTAACACTAGAGTAGTGGTGTAGGGTAATGTATCGATGTTTACAATCGATTGTTGATAAATCGATTTATACAGGATGCATTCAGACCGCGATCGGATATTATTCGGTTTAGTTTCCGATCACGGTCTGATATCTTCGCCTTGTATAAAAAAACAGGCTAGACCCACGCGGTAGTAGAGTTTGTACTGACAGAAAATATCGATGTTTGTGTAATCGATTATTGATAAATCGATTTGTACAACATATACTGGCCAAATACGATCCTACCTGTTGCCGTTATCAATATCAAGAAAAGCAAACAAAAATCTACTAAATCACGTCTGTTGCACGGGAGGCGCTTTAAACATTAGGGTACAAAACCCAAAAAAAGATAAAAATTATGTCAATGTTCTTCAATTGCGAACCTTAAATGGACTTGGGCGGGACACTTGGCAAGGCGAACTGACGAGAGATGGAGCAGGGCGGTGACCGAGTGGTGGTCAAGGGAGGGAAAGCGCAGTGTTGGCCGACCAGCTGCTAGATGGGTGGACGATTTGGTTAGGTAGGCTGGAAGGTCATGGATACGACTGGCCCAGAATAGAGATGAATGGCATGCAACAAGAGAGGCCTATGCCCAGCAGTGGGTCGAAAAAGGGCTGTAAATGATGATGAATGATGATGTCAATGTTTATATCGATTTTAATCGATGTATGATCGATTATTAAAGAATTTAGGATCAAGACATCGAATACCATTTTACATACAAGATTGATAATAAAATTTTGCTTCTAATTTCAATCCCTTATTAATAATATATTCTTTACAAACTATTTTAACTCATATGAAATTTATTGTGTCTAATTTTCTAAAAAAATCATCTGTTGTTTTCTTCTTTTTCTTCTTCATCAACCCATATACGCCCACTGCTGGGCACGGGTCTCCTCTACCATTGAGAGGGTTTTAGGCCATAGTCCACCACGCTGGCCTAGTGCGGGTTGGGTTACACACCTAAGAAATTCCTAAGAACTTTTAGGTGTGCAGGTTTCATCACGATGTTTTCCTTCACCGTTAAAGCAAGTGATAACTCAATGTGAATACACACATAACTTCGAAAAGTCAGAGGTGTGTGCCTGGGGTTCGAACCCGCGACCGTCGAGATTCTCGACCGCGCGCCCAAACCTCGAGGCCATCACTGCTCATTTGTTTATTTATCTAATTATTAACTTTCAGTTCGGAGTCTCCGGTGCTTACTGTCTTGAAGTATGGAAACTATGCGAAGCTTTGTGGGCCGCAGACTTGGAACATGACGGTTAGTAGTACACACTACAGTTTAATAACACTAGGAGAGATTAATTCGACCTATGCATAGAATAAGGTTACTTATGACTATAACACCGAAGTACATATAACTTGTGCAAGTTGTGCAAAAGCACATATAACTTTATTCGATGCATAGGTCGATGTGTGCTTTTGGACAACTTATCTTTCTCAGCGATTTAAACTTAATTGGGCACAAAATTATCAGTAAATTTTTATGTTCTTCAAACAACAACAAAATTTATGATCATTATTACTTCACTAGTGCAATATATAAACAAGTTTAACTCTATTACAGACATAAAAAGTACTTTGGTGTTATAGTCATAAGTAACCTTATTCGGTGCATAGGTCGATATAACTTTATTCTACGCATAGGTCGAATTATCAATTCTATTTTGAATTCATATCACATTAAAAATCTTGTTAAGGCATACAAGTCCACTATACTGGCCTAATGCGAGTTAGCGGACTACACTCCTAAGAAATTCCTAAGAACTTAGGTATGGAGGTTTCCTCACGATGTTTTCCTTCACCGTTTAACCAAGTGATAATTAAAATCAGAGATGTGTATTTAGGGTCAGAACTCGCGACCGTCAAAATTCTTTTTTTCTTTTACTTTTTTCTGAACACTTTCTACCCTACTTATTTTTCCTCTCTTATTATCCAAATAAAGGTTGCCTGTAAGATATTGCGTGGAGCGATAAGACCGCCTCTTGTTTTTTTTGTATATAGTTAAGTTCTCATTATTTCTATATTATGTACAAGAAAGTGTTAAATAAATGTGATTGTTCGCCAGGCGTGCCCGGAACCGACGACCTTTCGCTCGTGAACCGCCACAAGCGACTTCTCGAGTGGTTCAAGTCGGCTGTAGCTGAAGTCACAGATAGAGAGCTCGCTAAACCCAAGGAACCTGAGAAAGAAGACGGTTAGTGTACATACTAATATACAGTGTAATACTGTTGCACTTACTTTTTGTCTTATTAATTAGTCGACACTATTACTATACAAAGAACTATAGAAACAAGTGCTGAATATCAAGAGTGCATAATCGACTGCTGTTATTACCTAATAATCGATACACCCTCTACAATCGAACACATACACCACTACACATATTCCATAATCGATCGATATTACCGAATAATCGATACCTCCCTACAATCGATACTACATTTACCACTTTACTTATTGCATAATCGATCACTAATATTACCGAATAATCGATCGATATTACCGAATAATCGATACCCCCTACAATCGATACTACATTTACCACTTTACTTATTGCATAATCGATCACTAATATTACCGAATAATCGATCGATATTACCGAATAATCGATACCTCCCTACAATCGATACTACATTTACCACTTTACTTATTGCATAATCGATCGATATTACCGAATAATCGATACCTCCCTACAATCGAACTCATTCACCACTATACGTATTTCATAATCGATCGATATTACCGAATAATCGATACTACCCCTTACAATCGAACACATTCACCACTACACATATTCCGTAATCGACCGCTATACCGAGTAATCGATACCCCGCACAATGGATACATTCCAGCGGGCGACTCGCACAGCAGCAGCGTGTGGAGCCTGCTGCTGGGCGGGCGCGTGCTGCTCGCGTGCAAGCTGGCCAGGGACAGCGGGGACCTCAACATGGCCGCGCTACTCGCGCAGGCGTCAGGTAACATACCACCTCACCATCATTCTCCTGCCCTGATCCCAAAACAAGGACAAAACATGCTGCATAAGAGTTTTGGCAGATGTTTTGCGGCCGGCCGCCTGCCTGACGCCAACCCTCCTTGGGACTTTCATTGTTTTAGGAATGGGGTAGAGATAGCGTGTGTTTGGGTACAGGATATTGCAGGTGAGGATATTTCGACGTATGCATAGAATAAGGTTACTTATGACTATAACACCAAAGTACTTTTTATGTTTTCGAGTTAAACTAGTTTACATATTGCACTACTGAAATAATAATGATCATAAATTTTGTCGTTGTTTGAAGAACATAAAAAGTTACAGATAATTTTGTGCCCAATAAAGTTCAAATCGCTGAGAAAGAGAAGTTGTGCAAAAGCACATGTAACTTTATTCTGCGCATAGGTCGATATATAAAACTGAACATAACACTTCCTACAGCCTGGGTTAGACTTCGTCAAGTAGCTGTTTGTATAGAAAAAGTAGAGGTCCAATTCTACACTTATGAGGTACCTTTACGTTTTTGTGTTTAAAATCTAACATCGTCGTCGATGATGTCGACGACAATGATCACCTTAATTGTCGTCGTCAGTACCATCATCACTATTATTTTCATCGTCGTTATCATCATTATCATCGTTATCATCATCCTCGTCGTCGTCGTCGTCACTACCATCGTGACCATTGTTTTCGTTGTCGTCGTGATCATCATCATCATCGTGATCGTCATCATAATCATCATCTTCATCATCATCTTCATCATCATCATCCTCGTCGTTGTCACTACCATTGTGACCATTATTTTCGTTGTCGTCGTGATCATCATCATCATCGTGATCGTCATCATAATCATCATCTTCATCATCATCATCCTCGTCGTCGTCACTACCATTGTGACCATTATTTTCGTTGTCGTCGTGATCATCATCATCATCGTGATCGTCATCATAATCATCATCATCATCCTCGTCGTCGTCACTACCATCGTGACCATTGTTTTCGTTGTCGTCGTGATCATCATCATCCTCGTCGTCGTCACTACCATCGTGACCATTGTTTTCGTTGTCGTCGTGATCATCATCATCATCGTGATCGTCATCATAATCATCATTATCATCATCATCCTCGTCGTCGTCACTAACATCGTGACCGTCGTCATCGTCGTCGTCAACATGATCATCATCATCGTCGTCATCATCATCCTTATCAACATCATAATCATCATCATCGTCGTCATCCTCATCATTGCCACCATCATCTTCATCTATCATCATGATCCTCCTAATACACCAACATTACTTATACATAAGATCACATGCACATATAAAAATACTCTTACCCCCAGGTGACCCAGCCTTCAAGTACCTGATCTCCCGCCAACTCAGCCTGTGGCGTGAATGCGGCGCAGACTCCCTCATCTCGTCGCACCGGCTCGCCGCGCTGCAGCTGGTCGCGGGTTCGGCGCCCGTGCAGCACCTTGTGGCTGTGGACTGGATGAGGGCGCTTCATGCTACTGCCAGGTAATGGGATAGTGCATAACAATTAGATGATATACAGGGTGTATTTAGACCGTGATCGAAAACTGAGGCAGGTAATAGCGATAGTGATTACAAACCCCCTGGCATTAAAGAAAACGTAAATTTTTTTATTTTTTGTCGCGATTTTTAATATCTTCACTGTGTTTGTGATCACCCTCGCTATTACCTGCCTCGGTTTTCGATCACGGTTTAAATAGACCCTGTATAAATGTTAATGGAATAAGAAAAAATATATATACAGTTGTATAAAGAGCGTGAACGAAAACTCAAATATCAGCCACGGTGATTAGAACACCTTGTATATTAAAATCAATTTTTTCATGTACCATTAGGGGAAATTGATGACTTTGATTATATCATAGCTAGAATACTCCATAACTGAGGACATAAAAATTATTAATATTTTTTCAATATGTGTTCTCAATATGATTTATAATGATGGCAATGGCGATGATGGCGACGATGATAATGGTGATGACGACGATGATAAAGATGATGAAGACGATGATGATAACGAGACTCACGAGCTCACTATGATAATGATTACGAGATTGGTGATGATAATGTCGACGATTATGGTAGCTTTGACGATAATGATAATGATGATGCTAATTATAATACTAATGCCCATATCTATCCTCATAATATCCTCCAGATACATATGCCCGTACCCCCCGACCCTGGAGCAGGTGGTGCGCACCTACGAAGGCTACTTCAGCGCTGATGAGGAAGTGGACCTGACCAGCGTGGGGGACGAGTCGGGAATGGAACTGCCACTGCCTCCGTACGCGGCGGAATATGATATCACCATACACCAGGTACTTTGGACTGTAGGGAATTATATTTCTTTTACCTCGTTCCCTCAGTGCTGAGGACTGGGACCACAGGAGGTTATAGGTGAAATTGAGTGTGTAAGCAGTGATGGCCTCGAGGATTAGGCACGCGGTCGAGAATCTCGGCGGTCGCGGGTTCGAACCCCAGGCACACATTTCTGACTTTTCGAAGTTATGTGTGTATTCACAATGAATTATCACTTGCTTTAACGGTGAAGGAAAACATGATGAAACTTAGACACCTAAAAAATTCTTAGAATTTACTATGGCCTTATCCCTCTCAATGGTATAGGAGGCCCGCGGCCGGAAATGGGCCGTATATGGACTGATGATGAGTTATTATTGATGACAATGTTTAAACCGTCATCACTCGCGCGATTTGACTAGACATTTTCCTAATTTTTGAACGAAAAAATTTGTTATCATTTCTAATGTTACTATTTCGCTTATCTCAGTATCTTCAAGGTACCTTTATGTTCTTCAAGCTATCTTAAAGGTACAGAGACGATCGAATGAGTAAACACAGAAATGATAATACATTTTTTCGGTCCAAAATGAGAAAAAAGTCACGTCAATTCGCGCGAGTGATGGCGGGTTAAATCATTGTCATCAATAATAACTCATCATCAGTCCATATACGGCCCATTTCTGGCCGCGGGCTTCTGATACCATTGAGATGGTTTTGGTGGACTAAGTAACTAACTCGGTGGACTAACTAACTAAGAGGACTAAGGCCTAAACCCTCTCAATGGTAGAGGAGAGTGACGGGCCGACAGCACCCCACGCAAGTAATGGAGGGTTAATTGTATTGTTTTTGTCGCAGCGCGGTCGCGTGCGCCACGTCCTCGACCTGCGCTACTCGCTGATCCGCGCGCGGGCGCTCAACACGGCGCCGAGACTCGCGCCCGCGGCATACACGCCGGATACCATGGACTACTCGCTGTGGTATGTACATATATATATATATATATATATACAGGGTGGATGCGCACGAGATGCTTTTTTTAAAACTGGATATACTAGGTACCATTTTCAAGCTCTGTACTAAGAATCAATCAAATAGGACCAGTAGTTCAGTCATAAATATTTTTTTAAGTTTTTGCCCAATTTGAACACGATGTATCTCTCTAACAGCTGATTACGTCGAACGCATAGGTCAATCACCTTAACTAGGGTCACAAAATCTATTCAAACGCACTACGAGTTATTTGTCTCTTTCTATCGTAACAAAACATGCCGCGCGTAAAAGAGACCGACGATTGCACTCGCCTCGCGCGACGATGCCAATTTGAAAGTCACTGAAATTCATCTATAAAGGATGGTCGCATTTTACATTTTATTTTAACGCGATTTAGTTTGTTTGAAACAAACTAAATCACATTTTTGGTATTATAAATTTTTGTGTTGTGTCGAATTAACACTAAGGACCTATATAGTAAACGTAGTGTAATTTAATGTACCTCGTGCGCATCCACCCTGTATATACAGGTGTATACACAACGTAATCGGAAAGTAATAGAAACTAAAACTATTTTCATTAACGCCATAGGGTTTGTGATCACCGCAGCTATGAATATAATTAATATTAATATAATTATAAGAGGGGCCTATGTCCAGCAATGGACGAATTAAGCGCTGTTGATAAAGATGATGCAGCTATTAACTGCTTAAGTTTAAAACAAAAAAAATCGCGTATATTTTTTTATTGAATAAAGTTAAAACAAAAATTAAAGTATTTGATTGGTATAGTTATACTTAATCAACGTCAAAAGACCAAATTTACCCACACTAATATTTATCTCTTGGTTAACGACCGAATTGTCCACCAACAATAGTCATAACACTATTTATATATTTCAGTTTCCTGCTGGGCGCGTGGTTCGGCAGCCCCAGCGTGGAGAGTATCCTGGGCCTGGCCGACCAGCTGGAGAGTGCAGGCGCCTGGCACCGCGCCGTGCACGTGCTCGCCTACCATCCTGATGCCGCGGCGTGAGTATACACACACACGTATACACACACGTATACACACACACGTACACGCACGCACGTACGCACGCACGTAGTACACGCATTCATATACACGCATTCATATACACGTGCATACGTACACATTATTACTATGCTATATAAATAGATATCTAATGAGATCATATAACACATTTCAAGGCCACGCGGACACTAATCTAGTAACAAAATAATGATCCGTGTCCTTATCCATGGATCTTTAAACTAAATAATTTGCTCACTATTACAAGGTTCTATGAGTTATATACAACCTGGTAGTATTCATAAGTGAATAACCGCTAAAATTGGTTCATACAACCCTGTAATAGTGAGCCTTGTAGTAGTATCCGAATCCGCGGATATGCATTTTCGACGATCCGATACAGCACTAATATTTAATGTGTATGTATGTGTGTCCTAGTGATGTGCCGGATATCCGTATCCGCGGATCTATATTTTTGGCGATCCGGTACATCACAAGTATGTACCCACACACGTCTAATATGTAATATGTCTGTACAGTCGCGGGCACCTGATCCGCGGCGTGGTGTCCCGGCACGCGCCGGCCGCGCCCGCCAGCCCGGAGCAGCACGCGGCGCTGCAGCTGCTGAGGACCCTCAGGGTGCCGGACGCGTGGGTACTCACCGCGCAGGCACACCGCGCCAAGTACGAGGTGCGGGGAGTAATTTATATAAGGAGATAGCATATGTTCAATTATGTTATTGGACGCTGTATGCCAAGTTAAAGTACTCGGGTACATTGTATTTTAATCTTCTCCACCTTACTTAACTCTGGTCCAGTTTCAACTTCATCTCACTCCAGTGTGCTCCACCCAACTCCACTTTACTACAGTCTATTGCAATTAAACCCACTCTGTTTCAGTCTAATCCATCTAACTCCGCTCTCTTCCGCTTTACTCCTTTCTACCCCATCCAACTCCACTATTTTCGACTTTACTCAAGTCCACTCCACTAAATTCCATTTGTTCCACGTTACTCCAGTCCACTCCACTTAAATCCAAGCTGTTCTACTTTACCCTAGTCAACTCCATCTGCTGTATTTAACCAGTCTCTTCCACTTCACTCCAGTGTCCCACTACTACGCCATTAAAACAACTCGTAAAACCCAGTCCCAGCATGTAACCCATGCATGTGTCGCAGCACCTGCCGCAGCTGGAGGCGGAGTACCTGTGCGGCGCGCGCCAGTGGAACAGCGCGCACAGGGTGCTCGTCGACGACCTGCTGCCAGAGGCCGTGCTAGCGGGTGAGTTGTACACGTACAGGCATGCACGTACGTACGTACATACACATATGTACAGGCACGTACGTACGTAAATACACGCTCGTACGTAGACGCACGTATACATGGACACACACGTACAGGCACGCATGTAGATGCACACACGTACGTAAATACACGCACACATGTTCAAATGCGCGTACATGCACGTAAATACACGTACACACACGCACGTACGTAAATACACAAACGTATGTGAAAACACGTACGTACGGGCACAAAGACTCGCGTATAACACGGTCACAATATCTGTGGACCTCGCTTCATGACGTCATAACGGCGCTCCGGTACGGTGTGCAAAAAAGCATCACTGCATACGCTTTTTTTAATTTTAGTGTCAGATGTATGTATGAAATTATGTGGAGATTTAGGTGAAATGTAACCAACCAGCTACTTTAAAATGTAATTTGTTTTTCGAGAGAAAATTAAGCTTTGAAAATTAACCTTATTTTGTATACCTAATGAAAATAATACAAAAACAAAACATGCACAATAACAAAACACACACAATAACTTACCCCCTGCCCACAGACTCGCTGCAGAGTATAGCGCCGCTGCTGGAGCAGCTGCACGCGGCGGCGCAGCGGCACGAGGTGAGCGGCTGGGAGAGCGGCGGCCAGGCGCTCTACCACTACTACTTGGTGTGCCAGCAGGTCAGTCTATATATAGATCCCGATTAATCGATAACAAATCGATTGTTATTGGTGTTCGATTTGAAATTCGAATTGAATAGTTCGAAATAATTTGTTGCTTTTTTTCTTGATTAGGATATTCGAATTACCGAGTGTTTTGAATTTAAAGTTTGTTCTGTTCGATATTCAAATAGGAAATTTACAGTTAATATGAATGTTATGTAAACAATGACAATTATTATTTAATCATTGGAAAAAATTCAATTTCCTATTCGAACATAGTATTATTAGGAAGTATATAAATCTGTTTAAACACTAAAATATTAATATGATATGGAGATGCTGATGAAGCAATGCTGACGATGGAGCTGAAAGATTGCCACAGGAACTCCGCAATTAAACGTCACAAATCCATCGAGTTTGGACTCATTTGATTCGTCTTGAAGAGTGCTTTGACACTATATGGTGACTAAGGTCTGATGATGGAGCTGGAAGGTGGCCATAGGAACTCCTCAATTAAACGTGACGACCCCATCGAGTTTGGGCTCATTTGATTTGTTTTGATTAGTACTTTAATACTAGATGGTGACCAGGGTCTGATGATGGAGCTGGAAGGTGGCCATAAAAACTCCGCAATTAAATATTACAACCCCATCGAATTTGGGCTCATTTGATTCGTCTTGACGAGTGCTTTGATACTATATGGTGACCAGGGTCTGATGATGGAGCTGGAAGGTGGCCATGGGATCTCCTTAATTAAACGTCACAACCCCATCGTTTGGGCTCATTTGATTTATCTTCACGAGACTTTTGATGCTATATGGTGATCAGGGTCTGATGGTGGCGCTGGAAGATGGCCATAGGAACTGCGCAACTAAAGTATGGAACCCCATCGAGTTTGGGCTCATTTCATTCGTCACGATTAGTACTTTGATACTATACTGTGGTCAGGGTCTGATGACGGAGCTAAAGCATGGATATCCCTACAATATACTAATTTCTCGACAGATCCGCTCGCTGCCGTCTGGTGGCGGCGCGCCGGGGGCTAATGCAGTGTTGGGGGCGGGTGCCCTGGCCGGCGCCGCAGCCCTGGGCGCCATGGCAGCCGCCAGCACGACGCCCCGCCGCGCCGCCGCCTGCGCGGAGATGGGCGCGCGCGGGGTGCAGCTGGCGCTGGCGAGCGGGGGCGGAGCGCCGCGCCTGGCCGCGCTGCTGCGGGCGCTGGCGCTGCCGCCGGACATGGCCGCCGCCGCCGCGCACAAGGTGCATACATACAGCCAGGGGTGGGACAGATACACATGTGGCCGAGGCACTAGAGAGGGTCATGAGTAGCTCATGTACGTCCTCTACTATTGACAGGCCTTAGTTCACCTAACTGGCATAGTGGCGCCCTTAACAAGGTGTATTCAGACCGTGATAGGAAACTGATACTACCATCGCACAGTGTCGCGAGCCTCTATCATAAATGCATTTATCGAACATTGTTGAAAGCAACTTATTAGTATGGAAACGTTTTCTAGAATACTTATTTCATCAAATGTAAATAGTAATATTTTTTAAGAAATAATACTTTAGTAAATATGGGTAAGTAAACTTAGACATTGTTGATGTATTGAAATATTATTGGTGCGCACGACCAACTTTGTTGCGACATTTAAAAGTGATATTCAGCTTTTATCGATGTTTTATTTTTATGGTACATTGAAATAGTTAGTTAGCTGTCTGAATTGTTGTTTATAATGATTCAAGATGTGTGAAAATACTAAGTTTTGAGCATTTTCCATAACACAAAAAAGAAACATAATTTTAAAACTTTGATTCGAGTTTTAAAAAAATCACATCATATCACATCGCTAATTTTTTTATATGTGCTAGCTTATTTAGTATACTTAATGCTGGAAAAGTTTTAGCGTGCTCAGACGTGCCCTTCTTAAGTTATAGCGTTTTAGGTTTGGGAAAACCTCAAGAAAAAATTCAAAGATTTCGAATTTTCACGTCCAGCAGACTCCCACGAAAAAAACAATGCTGTTTATCATCATATTTTAGACTCTTATTGTCTTGAATAGTCTCTTAATTTAATTAAGAATAGTTTTGTCAAGACTACTACATTGCTTAAGAGCTGGTGCGTATTAGAGACCAAGGCGTAGAAAATCAGATATATTAAGCATAAAATATATAACTTGGCTAAATAATTATTTACAGATAGATACGGTAGTGATTCATTACTGTCTGGGTAATGAATCAATTGACATATCATCAGCAAACATTACGTCGAAACGCGATAGACCTAGGAGCAACGTCAAGAACATTAATTAAGCTTTAAAACAACTACGAATTTTGGACTTTATTTAAATCTGAGACAGTCATGTACTTACCAGACTTTGCGGCTGAATGGTCATCACTTAAGTCATCTGATAAGGATAGTTTATCAACATTATTACCTTTTGATGCCTTTGCCTTGGATAGACTTAGATGTATGGTAAAGGAAATCTATAAGACTGAAAGAGGTTATCAGTTTATTACGTCCTACTACGTTTTCGAGTTTTTACAAGATAATAAAATTTAGAGAAGAGTTACTATTTAATCTAACTCGTAGTACAAAATGTTGCAGAAGGAATTTTTTTAAGACTTATTACACAAATTTGCCGACTCTATTGTGAAAACTGCAGAAAGGAGAAAGAAGCTTTACGGAAGGTTTTTTTATTGAAATTGACCTGCAAGTGGGATTCGATTACTCATCTAGTCATAGTATAAACAATTAGTTTCGATTCGATTCACACACATTCGATGAAATACAGCACGTAGAAATTGCAAAATAAAAGACAGCGACGGAGGTCTATAATGTGTTTTTGATGACCTATTAGTTTATCATTTCCTAAAAAAATTGCTGATCTTGTAAAGTAAGAATAAATAAGAGAAAATAATTAATAAATGATTTAAAAAGCAATTACATACTATTAATATCAACAGTTAGATGAAATGAACATTAAAAAAAAAGATTTAGATGCTGATTTAAGACAATTTTAAGTTTTAAAATTTAAAAAAATCAATTATAATCCTTTGTTTTAGTCACACGTATAGAACATTAGCTTTAAAAAATAAATTTTCCCAAAGTGAGAATTATGATAAAACGTTGTATGAAGTCGCGACACTGTGCATCGGTATGAAATGTATGCAGTTTGTATGGAAAGCGTCAATTTTTTTTTTAAGTTTTATTTAACGCCAAAAAGTTAGTGATCACCGTAGCTATTACCTGCCCAAGTTACCAATCACCATCTGGATATACCTGTTTAAGAAATTCCTAAGATTTTTAAACGTTTTCCTCGCAATATTAGCCTCCCCCGCTACCAACCCGCTGTCCCGCCGCAGGTGTCGAGCTCGCTGGCGCGGCGCGCGTGCTCGCTGGCCGCGCACTCGCCGCCCGCCTGACGCGCCGCGGGTGCGACTCCGCAGTCATACTCCACGCACACGCATCTGTTCCCTAATCATAATCTAATAAATGCCATTTCTCAATAAGCATGTGCTGCTGTTTTATTGTATTGGAACCTTCTTTAGCATTGAAAATCGATAAAACGACGGTAAAAAGAGTCAAAAGTATCCCACTGCTGGGCAAAGGCCTCCACTAACATAGAGAGGATTTAAGCCTTAATCAAATTATTAAGAACTTATTAAGTGAGTAAGTTTCATTATAATGTTTTGTCACCGTTAAAGCAAATAATAATTCACTGTGAATACACACATTACTTGGAAAAGTCAGACATGTATGCCTGGGGTTCGAACCCGACACCGCCGAGATTCTCGACCGCGCGCCCAAACCTCGAGGCCATCACTGCTCACTTGAGGTAGTCCCGTACACAGTTTTAAATTCTGAAAATAAAAAATATTATATAATACACTAGCTTTTGCCCGCGACTTCGTCCGCGTAAACTACAGGATTGAGTTCAGAAAGATATCATACATATAAACCTTCCTCTTCAATCACTCTATCTATTAAAAAAAACGCATCAAAATCCGTTGCGTAATTTCAAAGATTTAAGCATACAAAGGGACACAGGGACAGAGAAACCGACTTTGTTTTATACTATGTAGTAATGATAAAAAAATAACAATATATTAAATATATACAAATCACAAAATAACATTGAAAAAACTAACACACATGTACATAGGTATTAAGAAATTAAAATTTACTGGAAATAAAATGTATTTTACTATATCAATTCGGCATGTGATATCGGGGTGTTCGTATCTTGCTAACGGCGAGTATTTGCATAGGACATATTCTAGTAGCCAAGATCATACGTCAACAATTTGCCCTTCGATATCACCTTGTGACTGAAGACATTTACATTTACTGGAAATAAAATGCATTTTTATTTTTATGAATATCTTAGTTTAGTCAAATTTATTTACAGTAGACTCCCGGTAATCCGACAAACATTTTGCAGGAGAGTACTGCCTTAGACCCCCTATAGTCCAGATTTTTTTACAAAGAGCACCTTGTAATCCGACAAATTACAGATCCAATTGTAAAATTCTATGTGTTTTACTTCAAAATTAACGTAATAATTTAATTTAAAAACATGCGCAACTTTACATTAGGAAATAATTGAGTACAAACAAATATACGTACTAAAATAATCAAAAATTATGAATTAATCAATGCATGAAAATATTCATCATTGTTTTTTTTAACATTGTTGAAATGTCGGATTACAAGGGGTGCCGGATTAGACAGCGGCCGGATTACCGGGGGTCCACTGTATTTATATTCAAAAAGGGTAAAATTAAGAGTCCTCGAATCCGACGTGCATGAAGAGGATAATGTCAGTTGAAGCAAAAGTGTATTTGTACCGCGGCATTTGGCGCTCTATAGTCTCTGTCTACAACGGGAGACAGGCGGGAGCTATGTATGTATTACATAAGCTTTGTTCACATTCTGTATGTACGGATACAAAGTTGCCGACAGGGGGACATAATTCGAATTCATTCGACTTGTATTATAACAAATATGAACATACCTAAATGGTGACAAAAGGATGTAATTACAAAAAAAGTAATTAAATCAACTACAAAGACGTACAAATCACTCCTCTGATAGTAATATTTACAATAAAATTAATTAAAAAAAAAACATTCACCAAATACCTACGTAGTTTCCCGCGCTTTCATATTCATTACTTGTCAAAACCTCTTTCGAGATAAATTGCAACAAAGAGTATTTGTATTCGGAGGTTGAATGCTCAGTTGTTTACGGAACTAATAATCTGTAGTTTTTCTCTCTTTAATCTTGTAATACAAAGTAAATAAGGAAAATAAAACCATATTTTTAATAAATAATTTTTATTTATTGTTTGGAAAACGGTGGTTCCGCGTTCGTTTCCAGGTAAAAAATACCGAAGTACCTGAAACAGTAATAAATAATTTATTAATGTCAAAACAAGTTAATGAATCAAATAAAGATTATAGATTACTAGCTGACCCGGCTAACTATGTATTGCCCTACCAGTCAATGAATGTCGTGTTACATATTAACTGAATTGAATTTTTAAATATATGTGAATAAATATTATTAGGGATACTTTGAATTTCCCTAATTTAAAATTATCTAACATTATTAAGAAAACTTTTCAAATTTCTATTGGAAAATAACCAAAAAGTTTCTAATGCAGGATTTTGAATTCCGATTTTTAAAACGATTTCGGTATAATGTCACTTTGCCTTAATATGTCATCGATAGTGATGATGGCGGGAAAGTTGCGTTTTTCCCGCGCTTTTTTCTATGAAATTGACAAGCATTAATAAACAAAGCATGTTCAGAGTTTGTTTTATTGCGCTGTGCATATATGTGACTGGTGGTGTAGTTAGTACTGACCCCGGCTTGGGGTGCAGGCCGCCCATATTGAGAGTGCGTCCGTCGCATTCCCCGGCGAGCGCGGCACTCAACATGGCGCACTGACGGCCCTCGAAACCTCCCGACAGAGACTCCGCCATATAAAACACGCATCTGGAAATATCTCTTCTATAATGGGATGGTCTTAGC
Organism: Cephonodes hylas; assembly: GCA_030295005.1. NCBI lineage: Eukaryota > Metazoa > Arthropoda > Insecta > Lepidoptera > Sphingidae > Cephonodes > Cephonodes hylas. The sequence continues at coordinate 3,239,453 of AP025388.1, read as the reverse complement.
ATTTTAACTCCCTTTTCCTATTGTATATTTAGTAACAAAAAAGAATAGTATATATTCTTTAACCCCTTTCTGACTGTATATTCAAATGTATATTTAGTAATTAGAAAGAATCATAATTTTTTAGATTATTATCTTTAAATACATGTATAATAAAATTATGATGATGATGACTATATTTATTTTATTTTATTTTTTTTTTTTTTTAATAAATACACACCCAACAGTCACATACATAGTCCTGACCCCACACTAAGATACGAGTCTTGTGTCGTGGGTATCAGAAACTACGAGAGACTTTTCGGTCTCACAAACACCCAGACCCGAAACAAATATTTGTGGATCACACAAACATTTGTCTCGGTGCGGGGATCGAACCCGCGGCCGCTCGTTTCGCAAGCTGGTGTCTAGCCAACTGCGCCACGGGGCTGTCAAATGATGTGATGATTATGATATGATGCTGATGATAATGACGATGATAAGAAAGTTACCGAAAATCAAAAGATTGTTAATTTCGGTTGCATGTTGTGACGACAAAACTAGTCCGTCACATACCTATGACTACTACCTACGCACTGTGCCAGCGTGGTGGACTAACTAAACCCTCAATGGTGGAACCTCGTGTCCCTGCCGTGTATGGGCTGATGGTATACCGATGGTGGCTGCAGGAGCTGTCGGCACAGCCCGGCATGTTGGTTCCGCCGTTGGGATAGAAGTCGACGTCCCCCAGCTCGGAGCGGAACCCTTGCAGGCCGGCGTTCGTGTGCATCACCTCCGTGTACAGCCCGTCATCAGCCTTGAAGCGCCAAGAGTTCGTGATCCAGCCGGGCATCGCAGGGTCCAGGGCTGCAACAAATTTATAGGACTTAATGCATAAACCAGTGCCAGTAATAATATAACCGGAGCAGACAAGTGTTGGAGTGGCCTCGACTGGAGAACTTTCTGCCCCCAACGGCCATCAGTTCTCCGCTTATAATACTCACAAGTGATGTAAGGCACGACGCCCCCGAGGCTGCGGCCGACGATGCCGACCTGGTGTCCGCCGAGGCTGTGCCCCACCAGGTGGAACCGCGACAGGGAGCCGCCGCTCGCCGCCACCAGCCAGCTCAGGTACCGGGCCACGCTCTCACCTGACAATACACACACATACAGAATCTCACACAGTTACCCGTGGTGGGTTAATTGCATCTTGATCGCTAAAAGTAATCTTCTTTTTTATGTGAGGGTGAAATCATAGTTCAATGTTTTGTCTCCCGCTTTATTGTGGAGGGAATGGACAACTCTTTCTGTTCCAACTCCTTTACGTTGTCTTTCTGATTAAATTCGTTGGCCATGACAAATGTTTTTTTTTTAATTCTCTGAGCTTCATTGCTCAGAGAGACAAATATTTGTGGATCAGACAAACATTTGTATATGTCAATAAAATACATAAATAGTACATAATCTCACGCCTGTACTCTCTGAAGGAGTAGGCAGAGGTGAATTTCTGCACCCACATTTTGCCAGGTATCAGGCCCACATAATAGACTCGCTATTGCTGTTTTCAGGCACATTTCCACACTCCTTGCTGCTATTGAATTTCATAAAGGGAAATCCCTGTTGCGCTTTGTCCGCCCAGGGAATCAATAAAACTTGATAAAATACCTGATTTGATGCAGTTAAGTATTGCAGAGATATAATTCCCAGCGGCGCCGATACTCCAATCAGTCATTATCACGTTCACATCGTCAGCTGCCAGGAACGCTGAAAATTTTTAAACAGTTCATTCATCATCCAGATCCATATAAGAAAAAAATGTCTGAAAACCAGCCACGAAAATTTACCTCACGCTTTTAGGTACCGTGACCAGCAGATATCTGTAAATTGGCCGTTCGACCAAGTTAGCGAGTATGCATACGATGGTAGTACATACTAACACTACCCAATGGTCCAAATTTCCATCCGAAAATAAGTAAGGTCTGGCGGCTCTGGGATCTTCGTCTAGGTGGCAAGTGTTGGAGTGGAGATCACGCTTAGGCAGACGTAGTGTAGATGTCCTAACTTCTTCTTCTTCTTCTTTATCAACCCATATACGCCCACTGCTGAGCACGGGTCTCCTCTACCATTCAGAGCGTTTTAGACCATAGTCCACCACGCTGGCCTAGTGCGGGTTGGCGGACTACACACCTAAGAAATTCCTAATAACAGATGTGCAGGTTTCATCACGATGTTTTCTTTCACCGTTAAAGCAAGTGATAATTCAATGTGAATGTCCTAACTTACCTGGAATCAAAACGGTGTGGAATTGAGAAGTAGGCAAGTTCTGCCATCCGTGAATGAGCACTACGGTCCGCTTGTTAGGGTCGTAATAGGACTGCGCCAGCACATTCCCGAAGCCCTGGGGCAGAGGCTGGCTGAGGTGGGGATTCGCCCTGGAACAATATGAGATTTGATTCAATAACTTACAAACAACTAGAACTGAGACAAATGTTTGTGGAGCACACAAACTTTTGTCTCGGTGGGGGATCTAACCCTCAGCCTCCTGTTACGCAAGCTGATGTCTAGACTCTAGAGTCTAGCAAATAACGCCTGGAGCCTGTTAATTATATCATCATCATCAGTCCATTTTGGTCCCCAGCTGGACATAGGCCTCTCTTATGACACGTCACGGCTCAATTTTTGGCTCTTCTCATTCAATCACTTCCACCTTGCGGATATCGTCACCCCATCTAGCCAGAGGGCGTCCAACACTACGTTTAAACTAAAACAAACAAATTAAAAAGTAACCCCTACCTGGTGAACAGATGGTATGCATTCTGGACATCGGGGTCATAAGATCGCGACTCCGCTACGTCACTGGATTTCAACCACAAGTCCTGAAGGACCAATCCATCTGGACCAGAAACGTACTGGAACCGTAGTCCAGGGTCGAGCTTGGAGATCACACTCGCCTGGCTTGAGGCTGGAAGTAGAAAACCGTCATACAAAACACTAGTTTGTTAGGATGGATGAGGGCTGCAGAAGACCGGGATGATTAGCGCTCTCTTAGGGAGGCCTACGTTCAGCCATGGACGGCGATAGGCTAAGTATGTATGTAGTTTGTTGGTGTGGGTTTCGAACTGTGTGTGACTGTTGCCTTACAACATTTACACTAATAAACTTTAAGCTTCATACCTTTATTTAACAAAAACAATTTGTTATGCAGGGTGTTCATATAGCCACATCTAGAGAGGACTGGTCATCCTTGGAGAAGGCCTTCACCTGCAGAGGGGTTCTAACAGAAGATTAAAAAATACTTTTAAATACTTAAATACTTTTTTCGTTTAATATTTTGTTATTTTTTTTCAAGTTATTTTTTATGTTACTTTATTTTATGTTATTATAATTAATTATTACTAACTACTTACCTTCTGTTTAGAAATAAAAGGCTTTTTTATTTTTTATTTTTTTTTTATTTTATTATGCAGGGTGTATTCAGACCGTGATCGGAAACTAAGGCAGGTAATAGCTACGGTGATCACAAACCCATTGGAGTTAAAGAAAATCTCGACACAAAATAAAAAATTTGACGTTCTTCATACAAACCACATACAATTAATGCCGATGGTTGTATGGAAAATGTCAAAATGTTTATGTTCTGGCTGGATTTTTTTTAACGCCAACAGGTTTGTGATCAACCTTAGCTATAACCTGCTTTCGTTTCCGATCACGATCTGAATGCACCTGTATACAAACATAGATTTAAATTTAAATGTAGTGATGGCCTCGAGTTTCAGACATGATTGAAAATCTCGGCGATCGAAAATTTCAACATATTTTTTTACGAGAGGAAAGCGCCCTAAACTCCCCTGTTCGGTACCTCGGGGGAGGCTGAACGGGGTATGTCGGGGCCTCTAGCCTTCCAACTTGGCGCGCGAAGCAAGTGTCCACATTCGAAATTTAACACTCACACCTCTGACTTTCGAAGTTATGTTTCGCAATACATTATCACTTGCTTTAACGGTGAAAGAAAACATCGTGAGGTAACCTGCACACATAAGTTCTTATGAATTAGATGTGTAGTCCGCCAAACCGCACTTGGCCAGCGTGGTGGACTGAAGAATAAACCCTCTCGGTTGTAGAGTAGGCAGCATAGAAGTAGAACGTATATAAATAAATAAATAATATAATGATGATGGTGATGGAGTAATAGGTTTCCTATATATGTCACTAAAAAAATATAAAAACCGTTAGATTATAATCTATCTCTCGGAAGTGAAATTTGAATATTAACCAAACATAACCTAACTCTATGGACACAGAGTAGACCTCAAACAGATAGTTCGACATTTTATCACTGTCATTTAATAGAATCGCGAGATAGATTATAATCTAACGGTATTTAGATATTTACGGTGACATATATACCGATGCATAGAATAAAGTTATATGTGCAAAATCTCAACTTCTCTTTCTCAGCGGTTTAAACTTAATTGGACACAAAAGTATCCGTAACTTTTTTTGCTCTTCAAACAACACAAGTTATGATTATTATTACTTCACTAGAGCAATATAAATGAACAAGTTTTACTCTATAAAGACATAAAAAGTACTTTGGTGTGATAGTCATAAGTAACCTTATTCTATGCATAGGTCGACATAGTCCTGACCCCACATTAAGATTCAAGTCTTGTGTCGTGGGTATCAGAAACTACGAGAGACTTTTCGCTCTCACAAACACCCAGACCCGAAACAAATATCTGTGTATCACACAAACATTTGTCTCGGTGCGGGGATCGAACCCGCGGCCGCTCGTTTCGCAAGCTAGTGTCTAGCCAACTGCGCCACGATGATGATGATGACTTTAAGATACTGACCAGCCACGACCGACAGACCAAACACAACTAGACTAAACATTTCGAACTAAATAATCTCTATTCTTGTAAGCCATTTATACGTGATTAAACGAAGGATTACAAGATAAACGAAAGATTAATTGGTCATAAATTTACATTATCGATAATTATTTTGCCTTCCGGTGTGTTTGGTATCCCGTCATCAGCCCATGATGCAGTGATGGCCTCGAGGTTTAGTCATCCAAAATCTCGCCGGTCGCGGGTTCAAGCCCCACGCACACACCTTGACAGCCCCGTGGCGCAGTTGATACCAGCTTACGAAACGAGCGGCCGCGGGATCGGTCCCCGCACCGAGACAAACATTTGTGTGATCCATAAATATTTGTTTTTCAGTATCGTGGCGGCATTCGTCCCGAATAGACGCGCGCGGTGCAACAATAAACGCTTATCGCAACTCATTAGCTAATGAGCCTACCGTTCTCGAGCGTACTCTGTTAAGTGAATTCGTCGGGTACATCGAGTTATCATTTGTGAATATGATATTTGTAATCCTTTACAATGGAGGATGACAATATACATATTAACAAAAATCATTGTTATGCAGCCATACCAATAATGTCCCAGAGCAATAGTTCTTTATCCGAACAGTGCATGTCAGACGCAGACGCAGACGCAGATGAGTTAGAAGTCACGTTACCTTCGAGACCGATAAAACGCAGAAGAGAGGAAAATGAAGAGGAATGGATTACAATAAAATCGAAAGAGAAAAAGAAAAAAGAAGACTCAATTGAGATATTCATAACATCTAAAGAAAAATTACCCAGACAGTTTGCGTTGGCGAAATTATTTAAAGAAAAAGGCATAAAAGATATTGTTAAAGTGAAATTTCTTAATCCCTATAAAGTTCGAGTGGACTTCAGCACTGAGCCTAATGCATCTAAACTCGAAAATTGCAAGGACTTTATAGATAGCGGATGGAGATTCCAGAGACCCATGATAAAGAATTTCTCATATGGCGTCATCAGAGATGTAGATCTCGATATAGCGGAAGACGATATAAAAGACAGTATCACATGCCCGGAACCATATGAACTTATTTCTGTTCAACGGCTCAAGAGACGTAACCCTGATAGTTGCCAAGTAGACCGATGGATACCAAGCGAGGCCGTTCGACTTTGCTTTAAAGGAGATCACTTACCAGATTATATATTTACCGAGGGGCTGAAAATTAAGGTAGACTCTTTCGTTTTCCCAGTAACCCAGTGCTCTCGCTGCTGGAAATTCGGTCATGCAGCTAAGCAATGTCCGTCCAAAAAGATTTTATGCCCTAAATGCGGCGGTGACCATCACAACTGCGAGACCAGCCTCTTTAGTTGTTTAAACTGTGGTGGGAAGCACATGGCTTTATCTAAAACGTGTCCAGTTTTTTTAAAAGAGAAGAAGATTAAAGAACTCATGGCGGAATTTAATTGCACATATAGAAAGGCCTTAACGCTATATGTAGCACCATCTCCCCCCACTAAGGTGGCCAGAAATACCTACACTGAAGTAGATGAGATTTTTGAACCGCCACCTGAGCATGACTTCAATCCGGAACCAACCTACTCAAATCATCTGACCAAACCATATGCTGAAGTCGTCAAATCAAAAGTAGTTTCTCACAGTGAGAAGCCCAAAACAGTCCCCCCTACAAGTAAATATCATGGGAAGAAAACCGCTCCGAAATTTCAGGACACCATTGAGGAATCGCCAAGTCCTAAGCCGTCTCCGAAGAGAGAAGTACACTTGGACGAACTTTTATCTAGGCTGCATGAGATAATCTTTCTTCGGAGTGGAGCTTTGGCTGATAAATTTAAGAGTGTAGTTCAGTGCTGTGTGGAATGGTTGATTTTAATTATTGTTGACAACGTCTCAGATTGGCCCATATTAAAGAAAATATTAGATTTTATTAATGGATAGCTCAGAAACTATTTTAAAACTAAATATTCTGCAATGGAATGCACAAAGTTTAAGGCTGAAGCGCGTTGCGTTGGAGAATTTATTAATTCAAGAGCATATCCATATAGCAGTCATCAGTGAAACGTGGTTAAAGCCAGAAAGTGTCTTGAAGATCAATGGTTACAAAGTATATCGTAAGGACAGATCAGACGGCTACGGAGGGGTGGCAGTTCTCACACATAAGTCTGTTAAATCTCAACTTACTTTAACGCATATAGCTAACGCAGGTATCGAATTAATTCATATCAAATTTTTTAATTGCAATTTAATTGAAAATTTAATTTCTATTTATTGTCCACCATCAATTAGTACTTCACAAAATGACTGGGATTCCGTGTTATCAATGGCCCCTGAAAAAACCTTAATACTTGGAGATTTCAACGGACATCATGTCAGCTGGTCTCATAAACTGAACAGCCGGGGTAACCAAATATTTGATGCATTGACCGATAGTAACTTTATAATTCTAAATGACGGTAGTCCAACTCGCATGAAATCAGTAGACAATAGACACCAAAAATCCTCCCCAGACTTATCTCTTGCATCATGCGACATAGCCACACTCATTGACTGGTCTGTTACTAACGAAACTTTGGGGAGCGATCATTGTATTATTAAGCTATCTGTAAATTGCCAAAACACTCATTATAGCCAAAACTATCGTTTGAACTTAAAAAACGCCGATTGGGATGCATATAGTAAACTACTTACAAATCTATTTAGTAAATTTACATTCTCTCTAGACCTCCAAAAAGATTACAACAAATTCATTGATAATATATATCTGGCTGCTGATACATGTATTCCTACAGTTAAAATCATTCAAAAACCTACCAGTAAATTTTCACCTAAGCCTTACTGGAACTGTGAACTATCTAAGTGCGTAGCTGAACGTAGATTAGCGTTGGCCAAATTTAGACGAAATCCCACGCCTCAAAATTACGACTTTCTTAAGAACAAAATTCATTTGGCCCAAAAAAAGATCCGCGCAGCAAAAAATCAGGCTTGGTATAATTTTTGCTCTTCAATGGACTATACCTCAACACAGACCCAAATTTGGAGAAAAATGAAGTGGTTTAAAGGCTATAAATCAACATCGGACTATATAAATGAGAGCGAAGCTACATCTTTCCTTCGGAATTTAACGCCAGATTTTGTACCCAATTCTGAACTGTCTTTCTTTTCTCGCAACCCTGTTTTAGAAGTTGCTATCAACATAACAGAAGTACAAAAATGTATAAAATCTAAAGATAATGCTCCCGGCTGCGACCATATTTCATACTCCATGATAGAAAAATTACCCGTAAGAGCAAAAGTGATTCTCTCCGAACTTTATACAAAATTTCTTAGTCAGGGTTTTGTTCCTGAACAATGGCGCGACATTAGGATAGTGCCAATTCCCAAACCAGGTCGCATTTCTCATGACACGTCGTCTTTACGCCCAATATCTTTGATTTCGTGCCTATGCAAAGTTTTTCATAACATTCTAATGACTAGATTAGAATGGTATATAGAAAAACATGGCTTTTTATCTATAAATACGACAGGTTTCAGAAAATGTCGGTCCACTATAGATAATCTTACCAGGTTGGTCTCACACATCCAAATCGGATTTTCAAAAAAACTTTTAACCACCGCCTGTTTTCTCGATATCAATGGGGCTTACGATAATCTAGATGTTGGAGCTCTGTTAAAGATAATGGACAAAATTAGAGTGGGGGCGAAGATCTGCAATTATATTTATAACTTTTTAAAACTTAGAAATTTACAGATCCAAGTTGGGAATCAGGTGATCAAGCGTACATGTTCTCGAGGACTGGCACAGGGTGACCCGTTGTCACCCCTTTTATTCAATATCGCAACAATGCATATTTGTCTAAGCGTTAGTGGCGTTCATGTTTCGCAGTATGCGGATGATTTCGTAGTTTATACAACTTCCTCCGACTTATCAACAGCCCATCAAATTCTACAACCAGTATTAGACAAAATAGATGAAACATTTCTACAATTAGGTCTCGAAATTTCAACTTCTAAAACAAACGTCTGCGTTTTCAAACGGGGAGCATTAAGGGAGTCAATAAATTTACAAATTAAAGGCGTTTCTATCCCACTTTTAAGCACTGTAAAATATTTAGGTGTTTGGCTTGATCGATCTTTGAGATGGTCCAAGCACATCGATGTCATCCGAGACAGAACTTTAAAGTTTGTAAATATCTTCAAGGCGCTTTCTGGTTCTGGTTGGGGAATGCACCCTAAACATTTAAGACGTCTGTATATTTCGTCAGTTCGAAGCCGAATGGATTATGCGTGTTTTTTGTTCGACAGCAGCAGTAAAACCCATTTGGCTAAGCTAGACAAGGTTCAAAATCTTTGTATGAGAATAATTGGCGGCTTTATTAAAACAACCCCCATTCATGTAATGGAAAATGAGTTACATCTTCAACCATTGCAATACCGAAGACATTACTTAGCAGGAAAATATTGGCTTAGACTGAAATCCTATACAAATAATAATATTATTGTATTGTTGGAAGAATTAGTATTATCCTGCAGGCCGCATCTCTGGAGACGTAACAAAATTCCGTTGTTGGTAAAAATTTAAAATTCGCTTGAAATGCTCCCAATTCACGTTAGCCCACAATTAGAGATATTTTCATTGGACACTTGGGTACACAGATTGGATTTGTCGAAAGTAGTTTTTCTTAACATCGAAGACTTGTGTAAGCCTAAGAAATGTTATAAAGGCGCCACCCTTAAGGATTTATGCACAAATTATTTAAACACGAGCTACGCTAATTATTATAAGATTTTCACAGATGGATCTAAAGAAAAGTCCAGTTGTGGAGCGGCTTTTTTTGACCCACAAACTAATGCCCAACTCCAACTAAATATAGATTCCAATACAAATATCATGTGTTCAGAACTGATAGCAATTGAAGAAGCTCTGTCGTATACTCAATCAATTAATTATGAAAATTTCGTTATTTTGACAGACTCGAAAAGTGCTCTTCAACATCTGATTGGATGTACGACAAGCTTTAGGGGCACCCCTATTGCATATAATGTCATTAAATCCATCTGTGAACTCAAATCTAAAAACAAAAACATAGTGTTACAGTGGATACCGAGTCATGTTGGCCTGGAAGGCAATGAGACAGTGGATCGTCTAGCGAGGGAAGCCTGCGATATGGGCGTTAGGTGTTCGTACAAAGCAAACTCAAATGATTTTCTGTGGGTAGTCAAAGATCAATGCAATAAATTGTGGCAGGAGCATTTTAATCTGAGATCGTTGACCAAGGGTATATGGTACCGGACTATACAACCTCATCTTTCACGTCGCTGTTGGCTAGACCAGGCCAACATGTCCCGCTCCGACATCGTCACTGCGGTTCGACTTCGCTCCGGACACATCCCGTTAAATCATTTTCGTCATCTTATATCTAAAGCCGCATCACCTAACTGTCCTGATTGCAATAAAGTGGAAGATGTTTACCATATTTTATTGGAGTGTGTCAGGAATGAAGCCGAAAGATGCACATTATTACACAAATCTTTTGATGTTGGTATATGCAATAGTATTCTTGCTATACCAACATCAAAGGAAGCGCTGTTGCTATATAAGATCGCACAAAAAGGCTTAAGATCATGATTGTATGTATATTGCTATTTGTTTCGGGTCTGGGTGTTTGTGAGACCGAAAAGTCTCTCGTAGTTTCTGATACCCACGACACAAGACTCGTATCTTAGTGTGGGGTCAGGGGTGTGTGTGACATTATTACACATCTTACTTTTCGAAATTATGTGCGTCATCATCATCACCAGCCTTTCACGTCCACTGCTGGACATAGGCCTCTCCCATGGCACGCCACTGGGCTCGATCTTCGGCCCTCATCCAACCGCTGCCACCGCGCGGATATCGTCACCCCACCTAGCCAGAGGACGTGCTACACATCTTATTACGTTTGTATTCAAAATGAATTAAAGCTTTAACGGTGAAGAAAAACATCGTGATGAAACCTGCACACCTAAAAATGTTAGGAACAGGGCTGCCAGCAAATAAATCGCAGCTATCAATCAATCAATCAGCCTATCACCGTCCACTGCTGAACGTAGGCCTCCCCAAGAAAGCGCCAACCATCCCGGTCTTGAGCAGCCCTCATCCATCCGTTTCCCGCCACTTTTCTCAATCGCAGCTATACGGTTTAGTATTTGCAATTATACAAAATTAGATCGCATTATACATAACCATTGCACCATATGCAGCTTTTGTTTTTTTTTTTAGGATAACAGTTCATCAAATGGTCGGAAAATGGGCCCTCCAAAATAGTTCTTGTTTTTTTTTTTTAGGATGATAAATGCACAAATCTATACTAATATTATAAAGCTGAAGAGTTTGTTTGTTTGTTTAAACGCTAGGATCTTAGGAACTACTGATCCGATTTGAAAAATTCTTTCACTGTTAGATAGCACATTTATCGAGGAAGGTTATAGGCTATATAACATTACGCTACGACCAATAGGAGCGGAACAGCAATAAAAAATGTTTCAAAATCGCGGACATTTTTTCCTTTTTGTGAGCTTCGGCTGCGTACGCTGCGGAAACGGTTAAAGTTTCGCTAAAATAATGTATGAGAGTAATGTTCCTCTTTAAAAGTTCTAAAAAAAAATCCGCGACCGCATATGTCTATTTTTTAAGGTTGGCTCACTATAACGTTTTTTATCCCAACCAAATTTATTTTTAAATAAAGTTTTATTTGTGAAGGTGTTTTTATAAATATGATATTAATCTCCTTATCCAAATAAATACGTTATTCATTACAAGTATTTAATTTTAAATAAAATTTCCCTTTACATCTTTTGGTTTCACCAAGTATCTTAGAAGATATTGCAGTTTTAAAATATTGATCAAGCGCGCAATAATGATGCACAAGGCGCCGATCGACGCGTTACGGTTTCACGTTTGAACAATTAGACTGAATTATATGATTTTTGGTATGGACATAAATAGGACTCTGAGAAGTAAAATAGACTACAACTTATTTTCCTTCTGAACTCAACCCTGTAGTCTACGCGGACGGAGTCGCGAGCAAAAGCTAGTTAAAGATAAAATGTGAACATATGCCTTTGTATCGTATTATACAAAGTGGTCATGGATACAATACCCCATCCGATTATACAAGATTTGTATCCAATTATATAATCTGGCAGCCCTGGTTGGGAATTTCTTAGGTGTGGAGTCCGCCTACCGCACTAGGCCAGCGTGGTGGACAAAGGCCTAAACCTACAAAGTAATTCATTGTTAATACATTACTTGGGAAAGTCAAAATAATGTCCAGTTTCGGTCTCAAAAGCATTACACGTTAATTGTGTAATTTCTAGTTTATAATAGTTTCTTGTATCAGGATATTCTCATTTATATTTCAAATTGGTTTTGTTAAATGAAGATTAAAAGATTTTTTTCGAAATTTCGTAAGGTATGGGTTTTTGACGTGGGTTTTACAAAAATACCGCCACAGACGATATCATCATGATATCACAAATATGAAGATTCCGATATAAAGGATTATAAAATCGAAATGGATTTATAATAAATATTTCACATACATATAAATAATGATTATCGTAATAATATATCAATAAAAACAGTTGTTTTAATGTTGAATATGAATGTTGAAATTGATAGCCCCGACGCGCATCGAACTCAGGACCTCCAGATCGCACAGCCCATACTTGTACCGTTAGACACATACATACATAACCTCACGCCTATATTCCCTGAAGGGGTAGGCAGAGATGCATTGCTGCACCCACATTTCGCCAGATATGTATCAGTCCCACGCAATATGGGGCGAGCCTATTACCGTTTTTTGGGCACATCCAGACTCCGTGCTGCTACTGAGAATTTCCTAATGGAAAACCCAATGACACTTTGCCCGACCAGGGAATTGAACCCAGAACCTCTAGATCGCACGGCACATACTTGTACCTCGATACAGTCATTGTAATATTCATATTTCATAAGTTGATGGCCTCGAGGTTTAGGAGCGCGGTCGAGAATCTCGGCGGTCGCGGGTTCGAACGCCAGGCACACACCTCTGACTTTTCGAAGTTATGTGTGTATTCACATTGAATTATCACTTGCTTTAACGGTGAAGGAAAACATCGTGATGAAACCTGCACACCTAAGAGTTCTTAGGAATTTCTTAGGTGTGTAGTCCGCCAACCCGCACTAGGCCAGCGTGGTGGACTATGGCCTAAACCCTCTCAATGGTAGAGGAGACCCGTGCTCAGCAGTGGGCGTATATGGGTTGATGAAGAAGATGAAGAATAACTTCCACCGGGAACATACTTCATACATAACGAGGTTTAGGTGTGCGGGTTTCGTCGCGCTCTCTTCTAAGGCTAAGGTCTAACTCGTCTCATTTTATTTTCTGTATCCAGCAGTAAAGATACAGATGTATTCAGACCGTGATCGGAAACTGAGGCAAGTATCAGCTTCGGTAACCACAAACCCGTTAGCGTTCAAAAAATCCTGATGAAAAATAAAAAAAATACCTTTTCGTAACAACCAAAAATGTTGGCATCCTTTTCATACTTTACTATTATTTAGCATGTAAGGGATTAAATCAGGGTTATAAATGAAGATTATTTAATATTTATTGTGTTAAATTTTAGATTTGTTTACTTTCTTTTTCTTTGATTTGTAGTTTTTTAAATGTGTACAATTTATTTTTATTTTTTAGTTAGTAGGCACTGTAACTGAATTAGTAGTGCACGCGGTGTTTGCCTATTATTGATTGTTACATTAAGTTTTTTTTATTTATGTTTTATTTTTTATTGTAATTTATAAATGTAAACAATCGTTGGCTAACCTAAATAAATAAATAAACCAAATACATTTACGTATGATTGTAAGGAAAAGGTATTTTTAGTCTGTATGAGCCGGTGTAAAACCCAAAAATATATCGGAACATATTTTACGATTGTCGTCAATTGAAAGCCTATGATTCATACCTAATCGTATTATTATTTTTGCCTTTTCATCATGATTTTGATTTTTCTACTCAAAAATATTGTGAAATGATAAGCATAGCCATATTTTGGGTGTAAAAAACGAAGACGAATGGGTAACCTCCTTTTTTGAAGTCTGTTAAAAACCGCGATCGAAAATTAAGACAGGCAATAGTTACGATAACAAACGCATTGACGATTTTTTATGCTTTCCTTTACCCTTAAAGTAATTGATAATTCTTTTTGTATTCTCTATTTATGCATCTACCTTTAATCAGTGGCGGTACTTCCATAGAAGCCCGAAAGCCCGACTTGCCTTACATAGTTCCGAATAACGAACTTAACGATTGTTTATTTATAAAATAACGTTATAAAAGTGAATGTGAGTACTAACCGGTAGGTATTTATTAGTCCTACGTACCAAAAAAAAATGCTGCTACAAAATAAACATTTGGGCTTGCCTTAGTTTGACACCCTAGGCTCGCCACTGCCTTTAATCTCTGCATCACCCTAAGGTTGACAGTTAGAGAAACTTCCGGCATTATGTCCGCCTTTATACATGTGTAAAAGCATAAATAAATAAACAAACATAACTTGGAAAAGTCAGAGGTGTGTGTCTGAGGTTTGAAACAACTACAAAGATTCTCGATCAGGTGTCTAAACCTCGAGGCAATTGCTTAGATTAGACTTGTTAGTTTGGGGTCAGACCTATGTTCATACATATCGCACCCCCGGTGAGACAAGGGCACAATTGCATGTTTTACTTCTTTCTTCTCTTTCTTTCTTCATCAACCCATATACGCCCACTACTGAGCACGGGTCTCTTCTACCATTGAGAGGGTTTAGGCCATAGTCCACCACGCTGGCCTAGTGCGGGTTGGCGGACTACACACCTAAGAAATTCCTAAGAACTCTTAGGTGTGCAGGTTTCATCACGATGTTTTCCTTCACCGTTAAAGCAAGTGATAATTCAATTTGAATACACACATAACTTTCGAAAAGTCAGAGGTGTGTGCCTGGGGTTTGAACCCGCGACCGCCGAGATTCTCGACCGCGCGCCTAAACCTCGAGGCCATCACTGCATATGCTGATCGTGCTGATGTTTTACTTAATGATTGATTTTGTTCTACCAGATAATTGGGTGTTTTTAAAACACATTGGCGTATTTAACTCATTTTAAGAATTTTTGCCTTTTATGCCCTTGTCTTACCGAAGGTACGATATGTCGTTGTGGCAGTGCCAGTACTTTTATAGAAGCCCAAAGCACACGTTAATTCGACCTATGCATAGAATAAGGTTACTTATGACTATAACACCAAAGTACTTTTTATGTCTTTATAGCGTTAAACTTGTTTATATATTGCACTAGTGAAGTAATAATGATCATAGATTTTGTTGTTGTTTGAAGAACAAAAAAAGTTACTGATAATTTTGTACCCAAATAACTTTAAATCGCTGAGAAAGAGAAGTTGGGATTTTGCAAATATAACTTTTTTCTGCGCATACGTGGTTGTGGCAGTATCAGTACTTTTATAGAAGCCCAAAGCACACGTTAATTAGTGTGTAATGTCTAGTTTATAACTCGACCTATGCGCATAATAAAGTTATATGTGCAAAATCTCAACTTCCCTTTCTCAGCGATTTAAACTTAATTGGGCACAAAATTATCTGTAACTTTTTTCTTTTTCAAACAAAAACTAAATTTATTATTATTACTTCACTAGTGCAATATATAAACAAGTTCAACTCTATAAAGACATAAAAAGTACTTTGGTGTTACAGTCATAAGTAACCTTATTCTATGCATAGGTCGAATTGTTTATCGTGGGGTCTTTATTTAACAAATTCAGTAACATATTACAAGAATATAAACCTTTTTAAAATAATATAAGGGATTTTTGGCGTATTAATAGATTAATAACCACCAGAAATTTCTCATAACCAAATCTGTACGGAGAATAAAAACATTATAAATATCTTTATAATGCGCTCGATAAAAACACGATTATAAGGATTATCTTGTCGTCATTTGACGTATAATAGGATTATGTCATTGATATCAATCATTCATTTGTATAACATCGTGAAAATTATAATTTAAAACCCGGCCAAGAGCGAGTCGATCACGTAGGGGTCATCCATAAATTACGTCACACTTTAAGGGGGGCAGGGGGTCGACTGAGTGTGATATGTGATAAGGAAGTAGGAGGGGACCTAAGTATAGTAATGTTACACTTTAAAATCTTCCTATTAAAACCCAAATTTGCACTGTATGAAACCGCGCGAGTGCCCGCTTAACGCAGTTTCAGCCCTAAAATAATCAAAAAATATGAATCAATCAATGCATGAAAATAATCATTTTTGTTTTTTTTTTTAACAATGTTGAATGTCGGATTGCAAGGGGTGCCGGATTACCGGGGGTCCGCTGTATTACCGTGGCTCAGCAGTACTATCCCTGTATTTATATTTCGACCTATGCATAGAATAAGGTTAATTATGACTATAACACCAAAGTACTTTTTGTCTTGAGTTAAACTTGTTTATATATTGCACTAGTGAAGTAATAATAAGAACTAGTTTGAAGAACAAAAACAGTCACGGGTAATTTTGTGTCCCATTAAGTTTAAATCGCTGAATACGGGAATTTGAGATTTTGCACATTTAACTTTATTCAGCGCATGGTTCGAGTTTATGTAAGTACTAACGCCTCAAATACGCGAATTCACGCGCAGTTGGGGTAGCACTCTTCAAAAATTATCTTGAATTCCTGATAAACCCGCAGGTAATATTCAGGTAAGGTAAGGTTGTAGGTAACAGGTAAGTATGTAACTTTAAATTTAAGCCTGGCCATATATATCCTACTTGTCGTGTAAACCATACCGCGATTTAATTCTACTGTGCTGCCATCTCTTGGCGCTGTTTTTTAACTTTCATACCTGTAAGTTTGGCATCACTGATGACTTCAAATTTCTGTGATTCAAATTTTAAATTGTTGACTTTTCGGCAATGCACTGTTCGAAAATACACAATAGGGAATTCACAATTATAAGTTACTTTAACGGTGAAAGAAACCATGATGAGAAATCTGCACACTTATATAACAGACTAGCTTTTGCCCGCGACTCCGTCCGCGTAGACTACAGGATTAAGTTCAGAAAGAAAATAAGTTGTAGTCTATTTTACTTCTCAGAGCCCTATTTATGTCCGTACCAAAAATCATACAAATCGGTCGAATTTTTTAAACGTTAACTAAGTATCCAATTAAAAAAAAAAATTTGATTAAATATGTTATGGATTAATTCGAATTTTGAGCCTCGAAAATGACTCGAAAAGTGAATTTAAGTCAACCTTAGCTCCGGTGTCTTTTTGTTTACCAAAATTTACGCAAAAATCTTAAAATGTTTTTAACCAACTTTTTAGATGACAATATTCCCTAAAATAATTGGTAATTAACATATTTGTACGATGGGTCTTTCATCGATTTTAAGGACTTCGAAAAGTACTGTTTTTGCCCAAATTACGCTAAAATTGTTTAAACGCTCTTACTTGAATGGACAAATGAAGGTTTTTTGTTTTAATTTTTACCATTTTATTCCCTCAGCTTCGCATTAATAGTTAAAAAAAAGTTTTATTATTTATTTATAACGTATAGGGAGAGTTATATTAATTAAAATAACAAAAAACATCAACCTATATACGCCCACTGCTGAGCACGGGTCTCCTCTACCATTAAGAGGGTTGGCGGACTACACACCTAAGAAATTCCTAAGAACTCTTAGGTGTGCAGGTTTTATCACGATGTTCTTCGCCGTTAAAGCAAGTGATAATTCAATGTGAATACACACATAACTTCGAAAAGTCAGAGGTGTGTGCCTGGGGTTCGAACCCGCGACCGCCGAGATTCTTGACCGCGCGCCTAAGTAAAAGTGTATACATCTGACGGCTGTGACGGAGATGCATAAAAAATCCGGCCCAAGGCCAAGAGATGTCTATTACTTCGCTTGACCAGCGACCCGTGAATCAGATCTGTTTGTTATAAGGGCTGACAATATTAACTATTGAATTAATTTCAAAAAAATACTTTGAAGTTAGAAACCCCAAAGTAAAGTCAAATCTTCTTTTTTCAAATAGACTTTTACAAGTTCTTTTGAATCGTCATTTTTTAGCACTTTGTTACACTATTTTTTTAAACTAGTGCCGCTTCGAAACGTGTTATCGCTGTGGAGAAGAAACGGCAAGAAACTCCCTCAGCAACACGAAATGTCATTTTTTGTAATAAGTTACAATTATTAGTTTGTTTACAATTTAATGTCATATACAAAAGAGAAATAAAAATTTTAACATTTTAATAATCACCATTATTACCTGTGTCAGTATTTAGGTGTAATCTGTTTATACAGGGTGTATTCAGACCGTGGTCGGAAACCAAGCCAGGTAATAGCTGCGGTGATCACAAACCTCCTGACGTTGAAGAAACTCACGATAACCTAATAATTTTTTACGTTTTCCATACACACCACATACATTTGATACCAATTAGGAAAACTTCCAAATTTGTATTTTTGGTCGTCTTTTTTTTCATGTCAATATGTTGGGTTTTCCGTACAACCCTCATTATATGTAGGGGAGACAGTATAGTTATTGGCCCCTGTAGAGTTATTTGCCATTACAACTTTGCTACCAAAAAGCTAGCAATATTCTATACTAAAAGTAGATTTAAAAATTATATAATGGCGACACTTTCATTCTCTGTCATAAAGTCTCATCGAAATTCCGCTAGGTATGTGGTTTGTTTGTTTTCCGATGTGTAATGTTTTGCCGGAAGGAGAAATTCAGTTAAGCGATTAAAAATAATGTTAAGACTGCATATTTTTTTTGGCGCTATATTTTGAAATGAATATGTAGTTTGTCAATGATTTATACTTCACAATAAATGTTTTTTTATGCGTAATAACCATAATAAAAGTGCAATATAACTTACTTTCTTTATAACTACTATGTTATGGCCAATTACTGTGATTTTGAGTTTAATATTTTTGAGTTCACACTATTCTTAACATGTATAGTGAAAGTTTATATAAAGTACCTTCTTTTGTAGTACATTAACAAAGCAACATAATGTCGTGAGTTTTATTTATTTTCAGTAAGGATGTAATTTTTTATTTATGTTTTTTTACCAACTGGTCGCTTAACTGGCCAATAACTATACTGTTTCCCCTATATGGTTTGTATGATAAACGTCATTTTTTTTATTTTTTGTCGGTTTTTTTTTAACGCCAATGGGTTTGTGATCATCGTAGCTATTACCTGCGTTAGTTTCCGATCACGGTCTGAACACAGCCTGTATAGTTTTCACTAAAGCATTGACGATAAGAAACTGGTGTAGAGATGTCGTATTTAGTTATAAATTAAATAAATTAGTCACCTTAATTTGGTTCACTAGTTTTCATCCCAAGCTATGTGCAGTCGTCAGTCGCGCTCTGATAAACTGATTTCGTCATGAAATTTCTTTAGTCAATATTAAGTGTTAGTTACGTAAAGTGTGATTTTATATAAACAAGTTTTCGATCTATGTATTTTTTGAGTTTAATATGGAAAAAAGTGAATAATTAATCATTAAACCCGAACTAAACTGGATTAAAATAATACCTGATTAACCAAAATTAACACTCCTATTTTACCGTAAGCCCACAAAAACCGAAAATAAAAGCAAAATACACTCCGAAAAAAATCAATTGTTATCGCGAAAATATTAATAATGCCATATTAAAATTAGTATCGTCGAGTTCGTCATGGAAAGTGTACCAATAGTTATACTCTTCGCAATTGGTGAGTAAAAATTGTTAGGAATTTCTTAGGTGTGTAGTCCGCCAATCCGCACTAGGCCAGCGTGGCGGACTTTGGCCTAAAACCCTCTCAATGGTAGAGGAGACCCATGCTCAGCAGTGGGCGTATATGGGTTGATGAATTCCACAGTAACACGTCTTTCTTAGAAGCCTAAAAGGCCTGCTTGCCTTATAAAATTTCGTACCAATCACAGCCCCGTGGCGCATTTACGTATATGGGCCGATGATGATGATGATGATGAAGTTATTATGGGGCATTTTATTGTGGCAATTCAATTTATAAATTTCTAAATAAATAAATACTCAAATATATAGTTCTGACTCCACACTGGAAGACAAGTGTATCAGAGTATTAGAAACTACGAGACACTTTTCGGTCCCACAATTGAAATTAAAATTTTACAAATAATAAAATCGACCTATGCATAGAATAAAGTTATATGTGCTTTTGCACAACTTTCTCAGCGATTTAAACTTAATTGGGCACAAAATTATCAGTAAATTTTTATGTTCTTCAAACAACAACAAAATTTATGATCATTATTACTTCACTAGTGCAATATATAAACAATTTTAACTCAATTATAGACATAAAAAGTACTTTGGTGTTATAGTCATAAGTCATAATAAACTAGTCAAAAAAAGATTTGCGCATGGGTTTTACTTATTCTGATTTTATACGCACATGTATTAAAAAAAATGTGATTATAAATCGTAAATTTAATTGCCTTAATTTTTGTAAGAAATCGTCTCACAGAAGGAAAATTCAGTACCTTTTTTCTAATCCTTATTTCTAGGTATAAAGGCAATAAGAAAAATGATATATAACCTATGCGCAAAATTGCTGTTGACCGGTGATATCAGTAAAAGTGCCAGTAATAGCTTCGGTGATCACAAACCCATTGGCATTAAGAAGAATTCCGACACTAAATAAAAGTTTTGACGATTTTAATACTACCATCTGTATTAAATATATATGTTAAATATATGTGGTTTGTATGTAAAGCATATATATTTTTTGTCGTGATTGTTTTTAGTGTCAATGGATTTGTGATCACAGTAGCTATAAACAATAAATAAATACACCCAACAGTCACACACATAGTCCTGACCCCACACTAAGATACGAGTCATGGGTCGTGGGTATCAGAAACTACGAGAGACTTTTCGGTCTCACAAACACCCAGACCCGAAAGAAATATTTGTTGATCACACAAACATTTGTCTCTGCGGGGATCGAACCCGCGGCCGCTCGTTTCGCAAGCTGGTGTCTAGCCAACTGCGCCACGGGGCTGTCGAAGCTATTGCCTGCCTCAGTTTCCGATCACGGTCTGAATACATTCTGTTAAACATGATTAACCCACGCGCTTCCCATATCGTAGAGGTGTGACCAATTAATCCGATAAATTATAAATTTAATTTTAACATGTGTTATGCGTGTTAGGATAAGAAATTCACGTTGTAGTCACGACTTTATGAATAAATATCATGCACAGTAAAACACCAAGCCATGAATGCTTCTATATAACAATTTTAGCGTCATTTGAGCAAAAACAGTACTTTTCGAATGCCTTAAGGGGGGGGTAGGGTTTTGAGGGTTCAAAAAAGTGATTTTTTTTTTATTGCATATTATGAAAGTATAGTAACTCAAGAATGTTGTCTGTTAATAGGAAGTCAATCGGAGCAAAACTCACAAAGATATAGCTTTGGAAGTAAGCTTGTCTCGACTTCTTTCTTCGCTACGAAAAACTTTAAACGCGTTTTTCTCAAATCGATGTTTTTTGAGTCGGTGCACTCTGTATCTCAAAATCTATTCAACCGATCGTTCTCAATTTTTTTACAGTATTTCCTTACATAATTTATGAGGTAACCCTGTTGAGATTTTTTCGTTTTTGATTTTATTTTTTTTATTATTAACAACAATAGTCATGAATTTAGGCCAAAAATCGGTATTTTCACTTTCAAGTCTTGTAAAAAGTTCAAAAATAAAAAAAAATGGAAAAACTCGACAGAGATACCTAGAGGGACATAAAAATTAAAAAAAAAACTTTGGTTATTTCATTTTAGATGATCCAGTGCTGAGGTATGACATGCACCGCAAAATGTATTTTTTCTCAGGCGCCTGCGAAGAATTGCTGCCATTCGGTCAATTTTCAATATTTTTCAACCAATATTTCACAGAATAAAGTTCAATTACTACTCTTTAATGTACAATAATCAGAAATAAATTTACTTTCACCGTACGCCCAAAAAAAAATCTGTAAGAGCCTGTTTTTTTCTGCCTTCAAAACCCTACCCCCCCCTTAAAATTAAAAGGCCCATCGTACAAATATGTTAATTACCAATTATTATAGGGAATATTGTCTAAAAAGTTAGTTAAGGACATTTAAAGATTTTTGCGTAAATTTTGATAAATAACAAGATAACTGAACTAAGGTTGTCATAAATTCACTTTTAGAGTCGTTTTCGAGGCTCAAATACATACTGCTTCTATACGACGAACACAAATATTAGTGAATCGCACAAACATTTGTCTCTGTGGGGATCGAATGCGGCCTCTCGTTTCGCAAGCTGGTGTCTAGCTATATATACTATGCTAGATATACAGGATGTGTTCAGACCGTTATCGGAAACTAAGAAAGGTATATAATAGCCATGGTTATCACTAACCCATTGGCGTTAAAGAAAACTCGACAAAAAATTAAACAAAATCCGACCTACGCGCAGAATAAAGTTTTATGTCTGTATTCACATTGAATTATCACTTGCTTTAACGGTAAAGGAAAACATCGTGATAAAACCTGCACATCTAAAAGTTCTTAGGAATTCCTTAGGTGTGTAGTCCGCCAACCCGCACTAAGCCAGCATGGTGGACTATGGCCTAAAATATGGCCTCTCAATGGTAGAGGAGACCCGTGCCGAGCAGAAGGACGTATATGGATTGATAGAGAAAGAAAGAAAAAGTCATTTTTTTTTTATTTCAGCGTCAAGTAATGCTGAAGTCATCTCAAAGTTGGACCCTGGACCTCGTTATCAATATATACCAGCTCCATATGGAATTCTACTCCAAGATTTATGGGTCAAAGCCAGTGACCTAGCAGAATCGCAGACCTATGATGCTGAAAAGCAAAATGGCTATCACCTTTTTACCAGGTACAAAAACACATACCTTTTACATCTGTAAGCTTCCATTTTAAAGTATATAATTTTCCAAAAATATAAATAAAATGTGGGTAAATTGTGTTTTAAAAATGTTATATACACTGGCGACACTGACAGATCGATTCATTCTGGATCGGACGATGGAACTGTACGGAGCTGAAGTTTTTTTTATAAAAAATGTATATAGGTTTAAAAGAGTATTTAAAGAGAATGAGACAAATATTTGTTTCTTTTCTGGGCGTTTGTGAGTCCGAAAAAGTCTCTCGTAGTTTCTGATTCCCACGACGCAAGACAATCTTAATGTGGGGTCAGAACTATGTGTGTGACTGTTAGGTGTAAGAATTTAAATATTCATACCCATTATCCAGGTAGTTCGATTTACCAGCTAAAATGCTTCCAGAAAAAACCGGTCGATAAGTCAGCCTATTCCACTCGGTCAGGCTGATGTTCTAGCCAAGTCTAACTACGATCCTGGGAAGCGGACTGTAGTACTAGTACATGGATAGCAGAACCTTCCTACTTCACCTTTCAATGCGATTTTGGTACCAGGTTAGTGGTCTAACTGAGGAGTCGATAGAGACCTCATAGCTCAATGTTTTGTCACCCGCTTGGCTGTGGAGGGAAGTGGACAACTCTTTGTTTTCCAACTCCTCCTTTACATTGCTTTTCTGATTAACTTCGTTGCGGGATTATGACAATTTAGGTCCCCTTAGATTCATCATCATCATCATCATCATCAGCCAACGACCTCCCCTCAATCATAGGCCTCCCCCAATGACCTCCACAGGGATCGGTCGAAGGTCCCCTTAGATTCGCTGAGCTTCATTGCTCGGCGTCAATACTGTGCGTGCTTTTGATCCTGGAGTACACGAGTTACAGTGGCGGGTGTGTGGTGGGATAGGGCAAAATATGGATAGCAGAACTACTTCAGCATTCAATGCGGTTTTAGTACTAGATTAGTGGTCTAACTGAGGAGTTGATACTGACATGTAACGAAAATTGAGTTTAGTTCAGATTAAGTGATTTTTTCATGGACTTTCAGCTAGTGTATGATTTATTTAAGCTCAAGTTTAATAAATGTTGTTTTTATTATTTATTAATACAGTAAAATAATGTGTGGTGTTGTGTGTTGTAGTTGTTAAGCGCCGCCCGCGACAGGAAGGTGAATTCGCTATTTGATACGGTTTCACCTTCCTTCGCTAACATTTAGTGTAGGTATAATGTGTGGTGTAAGCAGTGATGGCCTCGAGGTTTAGGCGCGCGGTCGAAAATCTCGGCGCTCGCGGGTTCGAACCCCAGGCACACACCTCTAACTTTTCGAAGTTATGTGTGTATTCAAATTGAATTATCACTTGCTTTAACGGAAAAACATCGTGATGAAACCTGCACACCTAAAAGTTCTTAGGAATTTCTTAGGTGTGTAGTCCGCCAACCCGCACTAGGCCAGCGTGGCGGACTATGACCTAAACCCTCTCAATGGTAGAGGAGACCCGTGCTCAGCAGTGGGCGTATATGGGTTGATCAAGAAGATAATGTGTGGTGAAATGTGGTGTGCTTGAGTGAGTGCTGGTGTTACATATTTATAAAATTTTAATATTTATAAGTTTAATAAATGTTATACAGGTGTATTAAGATCGTGTATCGAAAACTAAGGCAGGTAATAGCTGCGGTGATTACGAACACATTGGGGCTAAAAAATCCGATAAAAAAATAAAAAAATGACTTTTCCAGGTATTAAATGTACCTATGTGTTTGTAAGGAAAAAGTTAAAATTTATATTCTATGTCGAGATTTTTTTATTTTTTTAGTTATGGTCTTTATATACTGTGTATTTTAGAAAAACTGTTATATGGCTCGTTGGTCTAGGGGTATGATTTTCGCTTAGGGTGCGAGAGGTCCCGGGTTCAAATCCCGGACGAGCCCGAATATTTTTTATTCGAATAAAACATCAACCCACCGTCACATTTTTTTCAACACAATCTTATAGCATTAAGTAAAATTTATAATTTAGTCACATTTCAATTAATTCACACAAAAATTAAACAGTGAAGGAAAACATCGTGGTGAAACTTGCACACCTAAGTTCTTAGAAATTTCTGAAGTGTGTAGTCCGCTCTAGGCCAGCGTAGTGGACTTAGTTCTAAAGTCTAAACCCTATCTGTTATAGAGGAGACCCGTGTCTAGTAAGTGCGCATATGGGCTGATGATGATGATATGACAGCCCCCGTGGCGCAGTTGGCTAGACAACAGCTTGCGAAACGAGAGGCCGCGGGTTCGATCCCCGCACCGAGACAAATGTTTGTGTGAACCACAAATATTTGTTTTGGGTCTGGGTGTTTGTAAGACCGAAAAAGTCTCTCGTAGTGTCTGATACCCACGACACAGGCCTTGTAACCTAGTGTGGGGTCAGAGCTATGTATGTGACTGTTGGGTGTATTTATTTATTTATTTATTTATATAAAACAGGTAAAGGTATTTAAGAAAAGGTAAGAAATATATTTTACAACCACTATTTTCCAGCCAGAAGCTTAAGCTCTTTCTTTATTCAGTGGGGCGTATGTGGGGTGATGATCATAACATATCATGGATTTTATCTATCTTCAAGAATATTCTGCTGGAAAACTCATAAAACCCATTATATAGCTTCAAAAAATCTTGCAACTTTCAGCGTTCCTGGCAGCTGACGATGTGAACGTGATAATGACCGATTGGAGCATCGGCGCCGCTGGAAACTATGTAGTCGCTGTCCTCAACTGCATCAAATCAGGTAATAAAGCCCTTGAAAAACTAACCTATTTTAGCTCCGTAATCATAGAAACGTGATCCTATTACTAAGACTTCGCTGTTCGTCTGTCCCTCTAAAGGGCCCCATACACGGTACGAGATATCTGTACGATCCGTCGAGTCAAACCGATCAAAAAGACGAATCGATGATGTATGTCAAGATCGTTAACGATTTACCAATCGTCTCGATTTTCATCAGATCAATCGTACAGACGAATCGTGCCGTATATGGGGCCCTTAACGCTAGGCAATATTTTGATGAAACCTGCACAGCTAAAAGTTCTTAGGAATTTCTTAGGTGTGTAGTCCGCCAACCCGCACTAAGTTAGCGTGGTGGACTATGGCCTACCTCTCAAAGATAGAGGAGACCCGTACCCAGCAGATGGTATATGGGTTGATGATTCGTGTGTGTTGTCAGGTGAGAGCGTGGCTCGGTACCTGAGCTGGCTGGTGGCGGCGAGCGGCGGCTCCCTGTCGCGGTTCCACCTGGTGGGGCACAGCCTCGGCGGACACCAGGTCGGCATCGTCGGCCGGAGCCTCGGGGGCGTCGTGCCTTACATCACTTGTGAGTATCATTCATATTACAACATTAGGAATTTAGGATGCTAAAGTGTAAGGCCATGTCTGCCGACGGTCCGACGACCGGTGGAGCAGACAAGTGTTGGCGAGGAGACCGCGCTTAGGCAGACGTAGTGTAGGACGACCTGCAGCAGAATGGACCGATCACTTGACACAGGTGTTGGATGGATGAGGGTCGCTCAAGACCGGGATGGTTGGCGCTTTCTTGGGGAGGCCTACGTTCAGCAGTGGACGGCGATAGACTGAGGATATAAGTATCCTAAGATCCTGCTCTCTTTCTAGCATTTAACCAAAGACATCACCAGAAACTTGGACATGTGCTAAATTGTTTGGTAATGTTTCCTCATTGCTCTACTTTAATTGCCTTTCTCTATAAATGGGCTATCTAACACTGCCAATTTTTTTTCGAATCGGACCACAGAACAGTTGAATAATAGGGAGGAAATGTTCACATGCCGAGCGTACCGAACCTATCAAATGAGTGATACACACGCTTTTTAGTAATTCATTGCTTGTAATATCAACACTTTAATGTGCGACAACCAATAGCAGCAAATTTGTTTGAAAGAATCATCGTTGGTGTGTTGTAGTAGAATGAACAGGTGACAGACAAGCGGCGACACTCGGACACATACTCAATACTGGATATTTCCTTTCTAATTTTTGGGTGTATTTATTTATCAATTAGCAATCAGTTCCTTGTTTCAGCCCTAGATCCAGCTCTCCCCGGCTGGGTAACGAACCCATTTAGGTTCAGACCTGATGATGGACTATACACCGAGGTTATCCACACCAACACTGGGCTATCTGGGGTCGCGTTGCCCACTGGTCTCGTGGACTTCTACCCCAACGGTGGGGCCAGCATGCCTGGCTGTGGAGACAGATCTTGCAACCACAATAGGTAATTTGACATAATATTCCTATTTCCATTAGGAAATTCTCAGTAGCAACACGGAGTCTGGAAACGTGCCCTAGAAACGGCAATAGGCTCGCCCCCTATTACGTGGGCCTGATACCTGGCGAAATGTGGGTGCAGAAATGCACCTCTATCTACCCCTTCAGAGAATACAGGCGTGAGGTTATGCATGTATTCCTATATGATAGTCAATGTCAATGCTCCGACGACTTGAGAAAGGTGGCTGGTAAGGGTTGAGAGCTGCTCAAGATCGGGATGGTTGACGCTTTCTTGGGGAGGCCTACGTTCAGCAGGGGACGGCGATAGACTGCGTTGATAGGTGATAGGATTTAGGCCTTAGTTCTATATGTGGACTAAGACCTAATCCCTATCATTTTAAAGGATACCGGAGCAAAGCATTAGGACGTGTATAGGCTGATGATGATGATGATTTCTGTTGATTTAGTAGTATTATGGAACGGTCGGAAATAGATCTTGAATATTTATTAAAGTAATAAATACTTCTGATGACACACTATAAGTATATATACAATTCTTATATCGTGTATGTCTAACTACTAGAGACTTCACTACACGAAACGAAAAAAATGGATAGCACAAATATTTGTCTCTACGCGATCGAAACTGCAGCCTCTCGTTTCGCAAGCTGGTGTCTAACGGTGCTGTCAAATTTATGGTTGTCACAAATATTTGCCTTGTCAAACCCGCGTCTTGTCCCACAAGCTATAAGTTTTCAATTTACGACTGATAATGACTCAAGATTGGAATAAAAATTAATGATTTCTTCCCAGGTGTATCTATTATTTCGCGGAGTCACTGACAGGAGGTTTTCTAGGGAATCAATGCGAGTCTTTAGCCACTGCCCTCGTCGGGAACTGTGATGGACCAGTACTTAACATGGGTGGCCTTAGGCCAAAGCCTGGGTACGTATGTAATCCATCTTAATATCGACAAAAACATTTTTATATTTAACTAGGTTCGTAGACGTCGTCCTGCTAGGAAACACTAAATAAACTCCACAGAAAATAAAAAAAATTACGTTTTCCATACAAAAAACTTATATTTGAATTTAATTTTCTTAATTTAAAATTTATATTCGATTTAACGCCAATGGGTTTGTGATAGATATTACGTGCCTTAGTTTCCGATCACGGTCTGAATACACCTGTATAATATGTAATATTTTGACGTCATTTTTGTATTTCAGGTCCACGGGTATCTACTACCTAGAGACCAATGCAGAAGCGCCATTTTCGATACAATAAATTAACGAATAAAAATTCTTTTTTTACTTTATTTTAATAGTCTACATATATTTGCCTTTTTACATTTTAAAGCGACGTTCTGTACTATTCGCGGGAAAATGTTTATGCTGTTATGTAAACATTCATTCATTAATATTATTATGGTCTGGATTAATTCAAATAGCTAATCGACTAGTTTACAGACGCAAAAAACCGTTACGTTTCGTTGACATATTTTATATCAACTCATCCCTAGTGACAGTTGACATGTGTCACGCAAAAAAAAAGAGAAAAAAAGACGTTCCGTTTTACGCAATAATTTATTTATTAGCCATATATCTGTTGTGACATTGTTTGTTGTACAAAATATTAAGAATTTCAACGTCAATCGGAGCGAGATCTGACCTGTGGCCCATTGTCATAGTCCTCTGCCATAAGTGGTCCTGGAAAATACATTTTCTGATAAAAAAAAAAATATTTATTCATACTTCTTAAACATTGAGTATAAACGCGGACTTAATGCCTAAGCCCTAATGCATTCTTTAACAGCCAACGTTTGTGTGACGCAGAGATTAAAGGATAAAAGTAGAAAGTAAACTTCTTTACTTTAAAAGACATTCAATCTAAGTGGCTTGGTCGCCCATATTAAAAAAAATCATAGGATTTTCTTAACAGCGCAACGAAAATGAGGAAGTAAAAATACGTATCATAGTCAAAGTAAAAATTATCTTTATCTGCGTAGACTTCTACAAGCTCTCTTGAATCTATAATATTAAACCATTAATTTAAACTAATGCCGTTTCAAAACATGTTATCGCTGTTATCAAATTATAAAGAATGTATGGGTAATAATTGTACCAAGTGGGTAAAAAAATTACCTGTATAGGGTAGTACACAGTGAATGCAGTGAGGGCACAGTAAAGTAAAAATACCTATCATGTCAGACATGTGCAGGTAATAATTGTACCAACTGGGTAAATAATTACCTGTATAGGGTACGCACTAAAATCAGTGAGGGCACAGTAAAATAAAAATATCTGTCATGTCAGACATGTGCAGGTAATAATTGTGCAAACTGGGTAAATAGTTACCTGTATAGGGTACACGGTGTGGGTCGTGAGTTCGCAGTCCCCGCACAGGTAATTTGCTGGAGCGTGGGTCGCGCTGTCGTAGGAATAGGGCATACGAACTCCTTCTTGATCGCTTAGCCAAGCACTCTCTGGAGTCTTCTCAAGGTACCGTTCTTTACCTGATAATTACCAATTAACTAAATACTACACTGTAAAGATGCCATAAAAGTATATACATTTATTGATAATTTAAAAATGTAATGTTTATTTTTCTGTCGCAATTAAATAAGGTTACTATGGGGCTAGCATAGATGATTGTAAGCTCCTAATATAATAAAGAGAAAAAAGGACACTATAAAAGTGAGATACAAAATCGTTTATTTTGATTAAAATTATTTCAAAGTTTTGTAATAACGCAATGTAATGCAAATTAATAAAAAGTGTACCAATGTATTTTGCGTTTTGATGTTTGCGTGTTTTACATTGCTGTCTTATAAATATTTAAAATGAATATTTTGTTGCATAAATAATATTGTGTAAACACATTTTATTATAATTGACGCAGTAATAGTGTGAGAGTGACAATGTCACGGGTTTAAACCCCAAACCCACACTTCTTTTCGAAGTTATGCATGTATTCACAATAAATTACAACTTGGTTTAACGGTGAAGGAAAACATCGCGATTGAACCTGCACACCTAAAAGTTCTTAGGTATTTCTTAGATGTATTCCGCCAACCCGCACTAGGCCAGCGTGGTGGACTAAGGCCTAAATCCTCTCTATGGTAGAAGAGTCCCGTGCCCAGCAGTAAACATATATGGGCTGATGATGATGATAGACCAAAATGAATGTGGTTAGGAAACCGTCATAATTCTAAATTTTATCGGGATTTTCTTTAGCGCCAATGGGTTTGTAATCATCTTAGCTATCACCTTAATCAGTGGCGGTACTTCCATAGAAGCCCGATAGCCCGACTTGCCTTACATAGTTCCGAATAACGAACTTAACGATTGTTTATTTATAAAATAACGCTATAAACGTGAATGTGAGTACCAACCGGTAGGTATTTATTAGTCCTACGTACCAAAAAAAAATTGCTGCTACTAAATAAACATTTGGGCTTGCCTTAGTTTGACAACCTAGGCACGCCACTGACCTTAATTTCCGATCACGGTTTGAATACATATACGAGTATTAGCTGAAAAATCCTACCTTTTTCTATTTTCTTCCAGTTTATAACTACATAATTGTCCCTGTCAAAACGGTTGGACATCATAGGGACGCCGAGAATCCTTAGCAGTAGATTCAAAGTATGTGCAGTATGCCCAGGCGCTCCTGTCGTCATCGCTACAAGAGATAGACCCTGAAAGAAAAACCAAAATATGTTTTTTACATAAATACATACAAAACCTCACGCCTATATGCCCCAAAGGGGTAGACAGAGATCCATTTCTGCACCCACATTTCGTCAGTCGCCATCAGTCCCACGTAATAGGGGGAAAGCCTATTGCCGTTTTAAGGGCACATTTTCCGACTCCGTGCTGCTACTGAGGATTTCCTATTGGAAAAACACTTATCCCTTCCCGAGAATCGAACCCAGGACCTCTAGATCGCACGCCACACACTTGTAGCACGAGACCACGAGGCAGTCAAGTTTTATAGCAGTGGTAAAGTCAGAGTCATAATGAAAATCATGTTAATTCAAATAGACTTTTACAAGTTCTTTTGTATCGCCACTAATAAACTATTCTTTCACTTTTTAAACCTATATTTTAGTACTATCATCAGAGGCACCTAACGTCATTGTTACATGACAGAAAAACCAAAATATCTTTTTATTATTCCTTACCTAAAGTGTAAAATGACACCCTATTCCTAAGTCTTCGCTATCAGTCAGTCCGTTTGTCACCAGGCTTTAACTCATGAATTGACCATTATCATCATCATTAAAATCATCATTATCACCACCACCACCATCATAATCATCATCATCAGCACCAGCAGCACCATCATCATGGTCATCATCATTATTATCCTCATCTAAAGACATACATTGCTAGACATAGGTCTCCCCCAAAGACTACTGAAAGTTCCTGTCAGAAGCGGCCTGCATCCAACGGTTTGCCTGGATTCTCGGGACATGCTTGTACCGCGAGACCACGAGGCAGCCTATTGTCATTACCTGAAGCCCCTCCTTAAATCCCAGATCAGGCATATCCTCCCCCACTGAAGAGAACATAAGCATATTCTTGGGTTTCAAAACGGCGTCTTCCTCCACTTCTTGAAAGACCAGACACGTCGCTAGTTCTATGGTCGTCATCGCGTATTTCAACATCGAGTAGTACGGACTGGGGCCTAGAAATTGGAATATTAATCGTCAGAGTTAAAAGAACCTTTATTTAAATAGATTTCTAAGTGTTCAGTTAACACACATAACTTGGAAAAGTCAGAGGTGTGGGTTTTAACCCGCGACCGCCGAGATTTCTGAAGGTCATCAGGTCTTATTTAAATCATTGTATAATAAAATTTTACGAACTTTTTTACACGTGCATATACATACATATTATGTCGCCTTTTTTTCACAGTTTTAAACAGTTAAACATCCATTCATACCCTCAAGCCTGTATTCCTCGAAGCAGTAGGCAGAGGTGCATTTTTGCACCCAGATTTCGCCAAGTACATACATATATATCAATTCCACGTAGCAGAGGACGAGCTTTTTGCCGTCTTTTGAGCACATTTCCAAACTCCGTATTGCTACTGAGAATTTCCTAATATAAATGCTCAACAACAGTTTGCCCGACCTGGGAATCGAACCCAGATCCCACGATACATACTTGCCACTATTTAATGATACTGTAATTGTTTCTCACTAATTAAACCTCAAATTTTCTAAAAAATCAAAACTCACGCATTTTCTTCTCCACGCCATACATAACGATTCCCAGCGGCCACATTTTATCTTTGTAGTACATTGCGTTCTCTGTAGACATGTGTAGGGGGCCGCTGAACCTTCGGCCGTCAATGGAAGGGCGTTGAGTCAAAGCGCCGCATTCTCCGTGGTAGTGGGCATTGATGTAATTCCTGTCTTTTGCTGTTAAAAGAGTAGGTCTTGACGGATCGTCTTCCTGTAAATGTTATTGATGTATTCAGACCGTGATCGGAAACTAGGGCAGGTTGAAGCTACGGTGATCACAAACCCATTAGTGTTAAAGAAAATCCGAAAGAGGGCAGTGACCCCGACATACCCTTTTCGGCCTACCCCGAGGTACCGAACAGGGAGCTTAAGACGCTTTCGTCTCGTTAAAAAAATCTGTAAACAGTAGACTTACCAACGCCTGGAATTTTCTTATCAAATCGTTGCTGTTTATTGTAACCACTGGAAGTAATCAATATAAATGAGAAAAAGTAACTATGGAATATGGAATAAAATAAAATTGTCTCGCGGTACGAGTATGTGCAGTGCGATCTAGAGGTCTCTAAATGTCTTATTGGATTTTTATTTATTTATTTATTTATTTAATCTTTATATACATGCTTGTATAAAGGCAGACTTAATGCCGTAGGCATTTTCTGCCAGTCTACCTTTGGGCGATGCAGTGATGAAAATCGGTAGGTGTATAGGTACTAAAGACGTTTTACATTAATAAGTGAATAATATTTATACGTAGAAATACATAAATATACATACAATATACGAATATATATAAATCAAATATATACATAAATATCTTCTTCATCAACCCATATTCGCCCACTGCTGAGCACGGGTCTCCTTTACACCATTGAGAGGGTTTAGGCCATAGTCCACCACGCTGGCCTAGTGCGGGTTGGCGGACTACACACCTAAGAAATTCCTAAGAACTCTTAGGTGTGCAGGTTTTATCACGATGTTTTCCTTCACCGTTAAAGCAAGTGATAATTCAATGTGAATACACACATAACTTCGAAAAGTCAGAGGTGTGTGCCTGGGGTTCGAACCCGCGACCGTCGAGATTCTCGACCGCGCGCCCAAACCTCGAGGCCATCACTGCTTCCATATATAAATATTTCCATATATATTCCATATATATTTACATATATAGACATATAAATACATATATATAAAACTCAGCGAGATGACTCTGCTAGTTCCTTCAGAAACTGTTCACGTACTCTCATTTTAAACGCATCACGTGTGGATTTTCCATTAGGTAATTCTCAATAATGACAGAGAGTCTGAAAAAGGACTATAAGCTTCAGTGTCCGCACTTCCACAGAAGCCCAAAAGCGTTTCACATTAAATGTGTTATGTCTTGTTTATAATTGTTCATTGTGGGCTCAGGATATTCTCATTTATATGTCAAATTGTTTTAGTTAAAGAAGGGTTTAAAGTTTAAAATTTTTTTTCGGAATTTAGTAAAGCAAGCTAGGCTTTTGAGCTTTTATAGAAGTGCCGACACTGGTGTTTGTAGAAAATAATTATTCTCACCAGAATTTTTAATACTCGCTTTCAACATCTCGGCTATAATTCTAGTTATATCGTTGCGATTTATGCATTTGTATCCTATTATCAAATCCTGAAAAATTATTATACAAATATTACTTACAACAAAACATAATATTAGTAATTAAGTCATATGCTTTGAGGTTTAAGCACACGGTCGAAAACCTCAGCCGTCGCGGGTTCAAACCTGTTAATTAATGTGAAATCAGACCCATGTGACTGTTAAGTATTTTTTTTTCTCTGATTAACCAACCCGCATTAGGCCAGCGGGGTGGACTGAGGTCTAAACCCCTCATCAGTAGAGGAGTCCCGTGCCCAGCAGTGGGACGTTTATGATGATGAACTTTTTTGAAATGTAAAAACAAGCTATGTCTCTTTAAAGCATCGATTCCTAACCTGTGGTCCGCGGACCCCTGGGGGTCCGCGAGTATATGTATGGGGGTCCGCGGTGTCATCTCTGAATCATACATAAATGCTAATGTCTCGTAATCGCTACGCTTACTTAACAATTTTTTTATTAAAGGGGTCCGTGAAAACTGTCCCTAATTTCCTAGGGGTCCGTGGCTGAAAAAGGTTAGGAAACGCTGCTTTAAAGGATCACTGAGCTTAACCGTTGTCACTTTAATGAATTCAATCTTCGTTTACGTGCATTATACGGGTAGATTTAGACAGTGATCGGAAATAAAGGCAGGTAATAGCTAAGGTGCTTACAAACGCCCCGGCATTAAAGAAAATCTCGTATTTTAATACCGATGTTTGTATGGAAAACGTATTTTTTTGTGGATTTTTTTTAACACCAACGGATTTGTAATAAAGGTAGCTATTACCTGCGTTTGTTTCAGATCACGGTCTGAATACACCCTGTATTGTGTTGTGAAAAAGATGTTTTTTAAAAGGCTCTAAGAAGGTATGTTACCACAACGTTCTTTTTGAAATTATAGTTTTCCGGTGGACAATTCTTTCTCTTATCCGGGTTGTTAATGTATAATATCTTCAGGTCCGCTGTCGAGTTGTATTTTAGCGGGGTTTGGAAGAATTTTATACACATCTCATTTTGTAAGTCATTTAACGTTCCAATTATTATGTCTTGCGAGTTAACATCTGTTATAAATAAAAGTATATTAAATACATTGCATAAGCAGTGATGGCCTCGAGGTTTGGGCGCACGGTCGAGAATCTCGACGGTCGCGGGTTTGGACCCCTGGCACACACCTCTGACTTTTCGAAGTTATTCATAATGAATTATCACTTGCTTTAAAGGTGAAGGAAAAACATCGTGAGGGAACCTGTACACCTAAAAAGTTCTTAGGAATTTCTTAGGTGTGTAGTCCGCCAACCCGCACTAGGCCAGCGTGGTGGACTAAGGCCCTGTCAATGGTAGAGGAGGCCGTGGAACAGTGGGACGTATATGGACTGATGGCTAAATTCATTATGCAGCGTACAATATTAATGTTATCCCCTAGGGCAGTTGGCTAGACGCCAGCTCGTCAAACGAGGCCGCGGGTTCGATCATGAGACAAATGCTTGTCATCCACAGACATTTTTTTCGGGTCTGAGAGTTTGTGAGACCGAAAGGTCTCTCGTAGTTTCTGATTATCATGACACAGGACTTGTATCCTAGTGTGCGATCAGAACAGCGCAATATTTCCGATAAAAATGTTGAGACTAAATGGTATTTATTTATTTTTCTCCATGATATCAACAATTAAAGTCGGTAATGTAACGAATTATTTAAGTCTTTATTCTTTTATTTCATTATCAGCCTAAAGAAGTTCATAGCTAAACATAAACCTCTTCTGAAAAACTCCAAAGTATACCAGAAGCGGATTTTTAATGTAAAATGTTAGAGGAGGTCTGTGCCTATCAGTAGGCCAAATACGGCCTGATGATGATGATGAAAATTAAGTCTTACCGTAATCTTTAGTGTTGATGGCATAATGAACCAACCCCTTAGGCCAAAGCTGTCCATTTCCAAAAGAAAATTGAATCAAAAAACCTAGCAATGCTAAAAACATGTTCGACAATAAAATACAGACCAGTGTTATCGATTCTATATTTTTTACGATTATTACATTTTGGATTGTGTGAAATTAATTTAAAATGTTTACATTTTGCAACATAGAATTTTAAACAACATAAAATTTGTGTGAAATAAAAATACATAGGCCACAGCGTATATGATTTGTCTAAATCCCAGATTTTGATAAATAAATAGAACTACTGTATATTGTACTTCTACAAATAAAGCGCTCTTGACAAATGTTATCAGGGACCCGCATGCACCTAAACATAATTAAATAGTAATTGTCAATTTGGAAAATGCGGTCATTATAATTCTTGTTTAAAAACTATTTAATGAAAGCCCTAATTAACATTTGGTCTCTAAATTACAACGTCAACACTAAAACTGTACTCATCATTCATTAAGGTATATTTTTATTCTTTTTTGTACACCACAATAAAACAACATTGATACAAGTTATTCTGTCACAAATGGCGGCAAAAGGTACCTAATTGTCAATTAATTAATTGATTAAAATTTGTCAAGTTGTTTTTGCTTTTATACAGATAAATAATTATTTGAAACAATAAAATATTGAAGCGAACTAAAACTGCTGTGAACATCAGAAATCATGGCACGTCAAAGAATTCTAAAGACCTTCAAGTACAGCCTTTACACAAAAAAAAGTATGTCTAGGGTCTTCCAATCCAAGTATATGAGCATCGTTATATTTGGAAATAAACAAATCGTTTTTATATTTTTTTTTTTCTTTTTTGGTCTCCGAGATACAGGATTAGCCTAGTTTGGGGCCCTGGAAGCAATAGTTTTAAGAAAATATTGA
The DNA here is from genome assembly GCA_030295005.1 of Cephonodes hylas. Taxonomy (NCBI): domain Eukaryota; kingdom Metazoa; phylum Arthropoda; class Insecta; order Lepidoptera; family Sphingidae; genus Cephonodes; species Cephonodes hylas. Next base: position 3,202,702 of record AP025388.1, on the reverse strand, counting down.
GTTTTTGTGGTAAATAAAGATTTTTATTTATTATTTATTTATTTAAAACCACAAAACCTATAGGTACTGCGTTTAGTATTCCTCTCTCGCTCTATGCTGAAAATCCATACCACTATTTTTAGCACCCTGGAACACAATATTTGCATATCATGTCAATGTCAAAGTACACGTCCGAGTTTGTAAACAAAACAATGGGTGAATTATCGTTATTAACGACAATAAAGTGCAAACAGCAAGCGATACGCGCAGTGAGATTCAACGTAGACGGTACATATTGTTTAACTTGTGGCTCAGATAAGAAAATAAAGCTATGGAACCCACACAGAGACTTATTACTCAAAACATACGGAGGCCATGCTAACGAAGTGTTGGACGCAGCCGGTTCGTGCGACAGCAGTCACATTATATCCTGTAGCGCTGACAAATCGGTAATTCTATGGGATGTTACAACTGGACAACCTTTAAGACGATATAGAGGTCATGCTAGCTCTGTAACCTGTATAAAATACAACGAAGAATCAACAATGGCGGTCTCCGGGTCCATAGACAACACCGTTGCTTTTTGGGACATGGTTAGTCGAAGGAACGAACCCATTCAGGTTATAAAAGACGCAAAAGACAGTATTACTTCGATACAGGTTACGAATCATGAGGTTTTAACATGTTCTGTAGATTGCCACGTAAGAAATTACGATATTCGTGTGGGGAAAATGATTTCCGACTATATAGGACATATTATCACATACGGTAGCATGACTCGAGATGGCCAATGTTATATCTTAAGTTGCACCGATAATACTATTAAATTATTTGACAAAGATTCTGGAGAACTTTTAAACACATTCAAAGGTCATGATTGCAGAGATTTACTTCTAGAAAATGCTGTGAATGAAAAAGATAGCCATATTGTCTCTGGTTCAGCTACCGGGGAGGTTTTTTACTACGATTTGATCAGTTCAAATGTAAGTCAAAAATTGGTTCATGGTCAAAAACCTGTTGTTTCTCTAAGTCATCACCCAACGGATAATTTCTTGCTTACTGCGTCAGAAGATGAAATCAAGCTATGGGGCGTACAAAAAATGGAGGCTTAAAACACGTTTATTAAATTTAAGGAATACTATTTTGTTTTCATTCATACACCCGTTGTCCTAAAATTACCTATTTTCACAATGTGTTCGCGCTGAAACGGTAAAAATGCTATACTGTAAAAATACTTATAAACTAAAATAACTTGGACGCACCAGACTTCCTGAATCTCTAAGAATATTTAACAACAGCTAAGGCTGTGGCTTAGCCACGGCTAAAATTTTTTGAAAAGTACAGGTAGGTAGGGGAAGGGTGGGCATGATGGGGTAGCTAAGGGAAATAACAAAAAAACAGCATAATCACTATGTTTATTAGTCTCATTAATATATGGCACGTTATGTCATTAATCTAACTATGATTTGGTACTGTCTTTGGAGAATCAACATATCACATTTTTTAATAATTAAGAATTAAAAAGAACATTATGAAAAACCATCTTGCCCCATACTATGGGGTATGATGGGGTAATGAAATTGGGTCATGATGGGGAGTGCTAGTCGTTCTCACAAAACAAGCAAATGTGTATTTCCTAAAGATCTTCATCGCCCACGCCAGCACAAGCGTTGAGAGCCCAACGCTCACAGAGCTGACAGCCTACCCAAGGTTCGGACGATGATAAAAAATTGTTATTTTCATCATTACAATATATAAGTGCGATAAGGCCGCCTCTTATTTTATCTCTTGTTAGTTAAGTATTGTCATTATATTCAGTGTATGTGCAAGAAAGTTTTAAATAAATAAATACATAAACATAAGCAAATGGCATCTTCATTATTATTCTTTTGTTTTTGACTGAATGATTGGCCTTTTGTTTGTTTTTAGCATTCTTTTTGAGGCGAGGATCATTATGATTGGATGTTTTCTCCGGTTTTTTCAAGTTTTCCAGATCATTTTTATAAGGAGTTAAGGTTATTATGGCTGTTTTTCCTCGGCGGTATTGTTTCCTTTTTTCAGTTAGTTGAACAGAAGGAATGGGCAAAATATCACTTGGGTATGCATTGTCAAAGGAAGACGTCAGATCACGGCATGCTGCATGAATGGAAAGTTCAGCATAATAAGAACATCCAGGTTCAGGTTCTGGGACGGTTATTTTATCCACTCTTGGTGTGAGATGTTCGTAATATTCGGTGATTAACTTTGTTCTAGGTGGAATGAAAGATGACGTTGTAGCTTTATTAAACCCCATTGCTCTAGCTGCTGAAGTGGCTTCAGGTTTACGAATTGTTTTTTTTCTTAAAAGAACGTACCATGATTTTACCTAAAAATAATAAATTAATATTATTTATCAAGAAACTTAAATGAACGCAAATCCACAACCCCATTTTGCCGCAATGTCCCATCATACCCCACACCCAATACCCCATCTTGCCTCAAAGGGTCATTATGAACAAAAAAAATATTAACAAATAAAATGTTTAACTGATTCCTACAAACAACATACCTTATCAAAATAAACAACATTAGTAACCAAAGATCAAAAAGATATAAATGGGGTGATCATAATTACCTTTCAATAATGACGCTGAACCTTACAAAAAATTCGATCGACGTAACCCTTAACCACTTTTTCATATGTAAACAAAAGACGCGTGCACTCCCGCTCATAATTTCTTTCGCGTTAATCATCGGTTGAATGAGACTTCCTATTGGCTTATTGTTCTATATTCACAAACGTCTAGTTTCTTCTACGTGTGCAGTACCCCGTCTTACCTAGCTACCCCGTCATGCCCCCCCTTCCCCTACTAATCTAAACAAAAATACAATCCGCTATGAACGTTTACGAAATTTCATTTCATCAAAAGACGAATTTTAGTTGCGTAACATTTACTTATCGTAAATTATTTCTTAATAATATTTTAAAATAATGAGTTGACAGCAAATTCATTGTGCTTCATAGTTTTTTATAAGTGATTAACTTTATTAAAGTCCTGCGAAAAAAGAAAAAAACATACTAAAGTGAACGCAACCTTATTAACTTGTGAAAAAAAAAAAACGTCAAAATTGCGTCTAAATTTCACCGCGTTCCAGATAAAACAACGCTACGTCAAACAGTACTTATAACATGAAGTAATTATTTGTTTCTGTCATCCGTCAAGTTCCACGTATACATTTGTCATTTTTTATGAAACACTATGCTGAAAATTGTAACATAAAAGACCTCAATCCCGGAAACGTAATTCAAATTTCAGCAGGCGTTCCATATTTATCAATCCGATAAAAATAATTCATAAACCTTGTGAAAATTAAATGTAACCAACATTATGGGGACTAGAATACCTAAGAGACTCAAAGCGCGGCTGAAGTACAAATGCGAGATATGCGGTGGGAAGTTCGTAAGCATCCAAGCTTTGAGGTCACATCAATTTGCCATGCATCCTAAAAAACCTAAACGTGTAGCAAGTAAGCCAAATGCTGAAATAGCGGCGAGGAGGAAGCTCGTGCCGGCTAAAAAGGTGCTAAAACCCGAGCCTGTGAAGCCTAAAGTTGCGAAAAAAACGACAGCTGAGAAAAGTGTTTGTGACAAGAATTTGATGACTACTCCTGAAGATATTAAACGGTATAACACGAGGAGGACGGAGTTCGAATGCCCTGTGTGTTCAAAGATCTTCACTGTGTATTTCTCGGCGCGAAAACACATACAAAAGAACCATTGTGTTAATGACCAGGGAGAGTCTGTGTAAGTTGGCACATTTCCTTCAGTTTTAGTAACTATATACGTGGCATTAATCAGATATATATATAGACGTGCTTGCGAATTAGATATTCACTTTTAAGACAGATTTTGGTGGAGTAAAATGTGTTGTTTGTGGTGAAATTTCTTTTAAAATATTCAGAGGGTATTCAGCTGGTGGACCATTATGATAAAGTATTAGGTTAGTGGTCACAGTGGAAAAAGTCTAAAAATAAACATTGCTAAAACATTTACAGAGTGTAAATATATAATCTCAGTTTTTTTTTGTTGACACACCCTCATTGGAATAAATCATGTAATTTCTAACTAAAAAAGAAGTTGGCATAGTTTATCATGAAGTATTTAAATGCAGCATACTGTATTTTCAGTGTAGTGATGTAAGAAATAATTGTTATATAAATATAAACACCAATTACATTGTTATTTGATTATTTATATATTAGTTGTCATAATCTTAGAGTAAAGGAATGTTTTTTCTCATTATTGACACATCCATTACTATTCTGCTCCTATTGGCTATAGCTTATGTACTTTCACAATAATAGTACTGTCTGCACTGACAGAATTTTTTGGATCAAATTGGTAGATCCTAAAATTAGCATATTCAAGCAAATAAAGAAACTGTTCAGCTTTATAATATTAGTATAGATAATTCTACTATTGTTGCAAATAAGCGTGATGTTATGGTAGTGGATCGACTGGCGCGCCGGGCAGTGTTGGTTGATGTTACTATCCCACATGATGATAACCTTGTGAAAGCCGAAAAAGACAAGATGTCTAAATATTTAGATTTGGCGCACGAGGTTACTGATATGTGGGATGTTGACTCAACCGTCATTGTTCCAACAGTCGTTACTGCCAATGGGCTGATACCAAAGAGCCTCGACCAACATCTTCGGCGGCTCTCAATTGGTTGTTGGGTCAAAACCCAGATACAAAAAGCAGTGTTATTAGACATGGCACATATCGTGAGACGGTTTCTAACTCTTGGACCCTAACCACCGGTGGCTTGGGTCAAAGACCCCGCCATCTGCGGGTTTAATTTTTATATTTTTAAATGTATTTTTTTTTTTATAAAACTTTATATTTAAAAATGTAAAAAATAAAATAAACACATGAGGAATAAAAAATTCTACTGAAATGACATTAGTATTTACCATGTCATTTATATTCTAAGGTGAACTCCAGGATTTGGTAATGTTATTGTGGTTTTTTGATTAGGAGATTCTCTGTAATCTGGTAAAGTGCCTGAAAGACGGTAATAAGCTTGCCCCCTATACTATAAGATTGATAACGTACCGGTCAAAATATTAGATCAGATGCTTCACTGGCATACAAACATAAACTTAGATATGCATTTTTATATATTATTTTTAACTTCCAGGCTACCAACCGCATCAGACCTGATAAAACCAACGAGAATCGAGCTATGCACGGATTGCAATAAACGGGTTGCGTCAACCGGACCTCATGTGTGTCTGCCAAAGTATCCCATCGGAGGGGTTTCAACGCAAACTTGTTACACTTGCATTGGGTGTGAACAATCGTTCCCCAATCTCCATTACTTTGATGTACATGTGCCTGGACTGCATTGCGATGAGGTTGAAAGCTTATTCTTCACTGATAAAGAGAGTAAGTACTTTTCTTTGAAAACAAACATTGTGATAAAACCTGCACACTTTAAAGTTCTTAGAAATATCTTAGATGTGTACTCTGCTAAACTGCACTAGGCCAGTGTGGTGGGCTATGGCCTAAACACAATGGTGGAAGAGGCCCTTGGTCTGCACAGGGATGTATATTGGCTGATAATATAATGCACTTTTCCTTTTACTTACCGTAGTGACAAGTGTAAATGTATGTGGCGATACAGAGATCTTGGGTTTGTTTGACACTAGGAAAAAGTTGGGAATTGGATATTTTGTTCTTTCGGTACAGCAAATACTGTTACATGACCGCCCGGCCCCTGTCCAAAAAGTACTTTAAAAAAAGTATGATGATAAAGAAAAAAAGTCATGTAAACATCACTTACCGCCTTACTACTAAAATTTTAGTTACTTTAAGTAATACTTTAACATGTTCTGTTTTGTTTTCTCTAATGTCCCAAGTCAGTCAATTGAGCAAGACACAGTATTCAATATGTAATAGCTAAAAAAGTAATTTTTATAAGTAAGACCATTAATCAAAATCCATTTTTCAAAAATCTAAAGAATGTTATTAAGTGTTATAAGTCCAAGCCCATTTCAGCTTTATCCCTTAAAGCTCGTGCCCAATGTATATGGACTAATAGCAATGATGTAAATGTAAAGAGTAATAAATATGAAAAATTGTTACAGCATTTGAAGCATGGAAGGACAATATGGAAGTGCAAGCAGAAATGAAATACATGGTGCTTAGCAAGAGGGACAGTTACCGTGTCTACCACTGCAATCACTTCACAACCGATGACCAAACAGCATGGTTCTGCCCTTCAAGTTTCACCGTTCATGAGTTCACTAAGGGCACACAAGTAGCTTTCTACAAAAAGCACTTTGGTCATGAAGTTAAACCGTACAAGATGCCAGAAAAGTTCAAGAAATATGTAATAACATCTTTAATGCAGAATAAAGAAAGTTCTTACACTGTTGTCAATCCAAAAGCAGATCCTACGGAACTTAAACAGTACCAAAGGCTCATGAACAGGATTATAGAGCTGTCAGAGCATGTTGACGTTGAAGAGCTGAAATCCCTTGTTGCTAAAGCGTTAGAGATGAGTAAACTTTTAAAAAAATATGAGCCCGAGGCTAATAAAAAGAAGGAAATGACTAAAATTGACATTGACGGACAGGTTACTAAGGTTGTTGATACATGCCAAAAAAGAAAAAGAGTTGAGCCGGAAATAAACATTGCTAAAAGGCCGAAGAAAGACTCAAATTTACAAACTGATGGTGATAATGTGGTTTGTGTGGATGTTCAAACACCAGTAAATAATTTGAACACAAAATTAAATGAATCTAAAGATGAGGAGAAGAAAAATGTAGAAGATGCTTCACCATCTTCATTTAACGATTCTTACAAGAACTTTGTTGATAAGATGACTGTGAAAATGAAAACTCCACGGAGATATGATGGCAAGAAAAAAGACATTGTTAAAACAAAGATGGGGCAGTTTAGACCGAACATATTATTGTCACCTAAAAAAGCTGATAGTGAATCACCGAATAAATCCTATTCATTGCCCTTAACAAAACTAGATTTTGAATATGAAGTAAAGGAACAGGAAAACGATTGTAACATACTTATAATTAAGTTGTGATTTTTAATGGATTTTAGTGATATAAGTGTACATAGGACTCGTTTAAAACGGTGCAAATGGCAAATGTTTTACCAAATAAATTTTTGTATTCGATCATGTGTTAATTAGCACTGAATTATGGTAGAGGTATTTTGATCATGCAAAACAAATACACAGATTATTGACTTGTTAGATGATTTTTGGAATGAATCGGATATTTGGAGACTTCCAAAGGTTTTCTTAAAAACCACATTCAAAGTTTAGGTGGTTATGGTGGACCCTGCAGCAATATTTCCATAACTCATAAAAAAATATGACAGTTAAATAAGGATTGTATAGTTTTTCAATCAATTGTTTGCCCTTGGATGACAAGAACCTAATTACTTCTGTCATACATTTTTACCCCCTATTTAGAGTAGTAAAAATAAAAACAATTTATATTTTCTTGTGTTATTTTTATTCAAAAATGCAATTTCTTCACTGTAATAATTATCGTTATAATATTACATGGTAATTTATACCTGGCCTCTTTATTAGATGAAGGCAACATTTTAGTCATTCACTTAGCAAATAAATTATGATACCCCTGCTAATAAATTATGAACTGCCATTTTAAATGTCTAAATAAAATTTCAAACACGTCTTCCATTCACCCTCAGGGGTCCACATGGCAAATGAAATCTTTATAAGGAATAATTTTTGACAGGAATTAAAGAACAAATTTTCATAACTAAACTGTATTTTTAAACATATAAATTAGGGTATTAAAAGTTCCATTGTAGACAGAAAATGTTAAATAATTGCCTATTAGCCGATTGGGTTAAGCAAAGCTTCAATTTGCAAAAGTTTTCCAAACAATAGTTGTGGGAAAACACAATTATAAGGAAAATAATTTTGAAATATGTACCTATGTAATGCCTACTTACAGCAAGGAATACCTTCAGGCGTTAAATCAAGTACATTTATAAATATTATACAATAAGATGGAATGTAAAAGCTTTGTATCATGAAACTTATAGGCAATAAATATTTTAGTTACTTTAATGTGATAATCGTGTCCCATACAAATAAAGCAATAAATCTCAAGTAAAGCTCATAATATTCAATATATTTTAAACAATAGAGACTTTTTATTATAGTTATCATGAGTTGTATTGTTTTCTTTATTTAAAGTTGTAAAATGGTTACGTAAGCCTATATCGAGACCATTTCGAATACACCCACATCATTCTGTCAATTTTAGATAATTTTGTCAGTTATATTTCAATATGCACTTGCACAACGAAAATATAAATGTGGAATCGATGACAATAGGATTTTAACTTCAATTTGTATGAAGTTGTTCATAATTAATTTGCAGGACAGAGATGATCCTGCAAGGCTATGCAGGACTATAAGCACCAAACAAAAATCTAGTTTATGAAACCGTGTTCACATAATCAAAATTACTCTGTATATACTTAACGTAGGATTATAAAGCAAGCAATAATATAGAAATAGTTTGTATTAATAGACACGTCTTCTAATTAAAGTTTAAGGCAACTTTGCAGATACTTTTAGTATAAATGAAATATTTCTGCTCTTTAATATCCTATCGTCTACGTCGCACTTAGTGAGATTAGGATGTAGTCCATGCTGCCAAAATTTAGGGTTAATACAATATTTATTGTAATTTTCTGACTGGTTAAAATCTGAATTTGGAATAAATCAACGAAAAAAAAACTAAAAAAAACAAAGAATCCAATATTGTGGGATTACGATGTTCAGCCAAAAAATGTTTATATTTTGTCTCGAAACTGTCTATTAGATAAGTGACAAGAAATCTCGATGAATTTTAAACTTGGGTTTCCAATAAGAGTATTGAATGCGGTCAATAAGCTATTACCCCATAGCAAAAGGTATATTCACCGCTTGTAAAATGTATTTGTAAAACTGCACCTTTTTATATGCTTTACCCCAATAGATATATTAGGGTAGCTGCATTGTCGCGTCAATATTTTTTGTGTTAGTAACTATGTTAGTATTAATAACATCAAATTCAAATAGATTTTAGTAAAGTGGTTTCAAATTCATGAGTTTCATACGCGATTTTGTATGAAATGCCTTTCTGGTTAAGATTTCAACCACGTTCCTTATAGCTTAAGGTAAAATTATTAAAAAAAAAGTCAATATTTATTCATTAAAAATAACATCAAATTACATTAAAAATTTTAGTGTGTTTTAATACCAATAACGGTAACGAGGAAATTAAATTACTTTTCGTCATTGTTTTTTCTTAAGTTATATTGAATGTAAATGCCTTGAAAAATTGGCCTATTTTTAAAATATAGACAGGTACAATGTATTTCATGATGAAGTTGAATTCTTTTGTAATTTTTGTAAGTATAAAATAAACTTTTATTATAATTCATCTTTTTACTTATATATTTACTCCATGATAAATGAAATTATTACTTGAGAAACGACAGGGTTTTATTGAAACCGTACCTACCATTTCATGCTATAGTCTATCAAAGAAGGTGACAGGCGTAAGGTTATTGTGTATAACTGTTATCTATTAAAAAAATTAAAATAATTAACTAGTGAAGCATATAAACTTACACTGGGTATATAACGACCGTGATCGATAAGCAAGACAGGCAATAGCTACGGTGATTAAAAACACATTTACCTATACGTTTAAAAAAATGTATTTTCCTATCAACCAATCCATAAGTTTTAAATGTCTGTGATTATTAGGAAAACGCCAAAATTATTAATTTTTTAACGCCAATGGGTTGCTTATCACCGTAACTATTGCCTATATATTCGGTCACAGTATTTTTACAATATGATGTTGAGTTGAAAGAAAATCACTGACTGTGATTTTGCCCACCCTAACTGAAGACAAGTAAGACAACGAACATAATATGTACTTATGTATGTATGAATCCATAAAAAATCCACAAAAAATCCATGAAAAATTGCATAAAAGATGGTATTAAATAAATCTGAAATTAATTCCTAATACCTTTATCAAGTTGAGCATCAGGATCTTTTGTCGCGTTTGGAGATGACTTAATTAAGAATAGGTGCTGCCCCCTATATGCTTCTAGAGAAACTTAAACAGGAAAATAAATATACAAATACCGTCATCTGTTGTTGAATAGATGAACAACATCCTGCAAAGCAGGATGCAGGATGATATTATATGGCAAAAAGACTCGTAAACTAAGTACGTAAACTTTGTAAAACAAAAGCAAGTAATTTGAAAATCTAACGGCCATGTTACAGTTTGTTATTGTTTTGACTTCAGTGAACGTAATTTAACTTATTTTTTAGTTTAGTGGAGTGTTATTAAAGATACATTAAAATGCAGTCATCACAAACAAATAGTAAGTAGAATCCATTGTTGGTTAAACTGAAGGCTTTATGCGTAAAATTTAATACATCCAATGTTATATATACGCGGACCACAATTGACCTCTTTATTCATCCTACACTTGGCAAACTATTACTTATTTTACACTTATTGAGCATTAAACATGTAAGGGTTAAAACTTAATGTATACTAAGGAGAATTTTAACAGTACTGAAAGTATACGGCGAGTTATAAGAACAAATATTAGATACTTTTCTGTTCGGTCACTACTGGAGCAAAATGTATTATTTCTAAACATCTAGGATTCAAGGCAATTAAATATAAAATTTTTATGATTTTTTTGAAAGCTTAAATCTTGTTAGTTTAAAAGAATACGAAATAAATGGGCCTAAATTTTTAAATATATAAACTTTTTTTCATAAAGTTCTATCTTTTTATTAATACAATGGAACAGTTTTTACAACATTTCACACTCTTTAGACTATATTGTAGGAATTCAATTTTTTTTTTCTTTTTTCAATTTAAAGGCTTAAAACATTATATCACAGAATAAAATGTATAATTTTAGTGCTTTATAAGTAAATTTATAGGTATTTGACTATTTATAAATCACCACAGTCAAACTAGGCCTGCAAGTTGGTCTAATCATTAGACCACCAGCTCTTAATAGATCTTTAGAGGAGGCTCATTCCTAGCAGAGTAGTACATGTAGGGCTGGATGATGATAATAATTTTCTTTTCAGAAATGAAAGAACTACAACAAATAATATCAAAAATGCCACTGCAAGTGTGCTGTGTCATTGTCCTACCAGAGTTTGGTGTGAAATGGAGGGACTTATCAAAAGCTGTGCGTAACGCAAGGCTAGCTATGACCCCAGCAAGCGTGGCTAAGGTGCTGTGCCGACATATTGCCAAGTCTCTGGAACCTGAAGAAATTGATGAAATTGTGGCTAGATTGAGGCTTAAATGTAAGTATGTTCGGCATCCTTAATACTCTCATTTGTTTTTCCTGACTCTGGGAGGCTTGTAGCCATAGTTTTCTGGTTACATAGGCTATGTAATCTATTTAACTAGTGGCCTTTCTCCATACATCTCTGAATTTCAAGTTATGTGTGTAACAATGAAAGAAACCCTGCTTACCTACAAAAGGAGGCTATTGCTATGTTTCAGTCACAATACTAGACTCTGTGCTGCTACTGAGAATTCCCTAATGGAAAAACCCAATAACACTTACGCCTACCAGGGAATCGACCCCAGTTCCTTTAGATTGTGCAGCTAAAACAAGAGGCAGTCTAGTGTGTCTAGTCTGTATATGTGTCTGTAATTAGTGTGTCATTAATAAAACTTTATATTTTCAGTTATTGCAACACAGAATCGCACATGGCATGTAGTAACATTATTAGAACCTACAACAATGGACCCTATTATGGAAATAATTCAAACTCTTCCAGAAAGAATAGCACAAGCATTGACGAAGGGCAAAGGGAAATTCACTCGCCCTGAGGTGAGATACACATATACACCTTTATACACCTGTCTGCACAGAGATGTAGCATATTTTTAATTTGAAATAATAATAGTATACTATTTTTATAATTATTTTTCTTTGATTTTTTAGCTATTTTAATTACACTAAAATGAATCGCTAAATTGATTGGACTAATGTTTTCAGATTCAAACGGTGATGCTAGGTGATTTAGTCTACGCTAGTATCCAGCAAGTGTCTGCCAACAAGCAGAGCCCCGTGCTGTACGCCGCCGCCCCGCCGGGACAACATGTGGCACTTCTCAGTACTCTTGGGTCTAGTACACTCATACGGGCCTTTGTTGAAGGTAAATCATAAGTAATTAGTAAAATACACACAGTAGCCATATACATAGTTCTGGCTCAAAATTAAGATGCAAGGTTTGTGGTGGTGGGAATCAGTAAATAATAGTCTTTTTGGTATCACAAAACACCCAGAGCAAAGACAAATGTTTGTAAAATATACAAACATTTGTCAAAGCGGGGATTGAATTCCTCTCACAAGCTGGTGTGTAAACCTTCTTCTTCCGTCACCCTATCTATTAAATTATTTTAATGATTTTTGATGATAGTACACATAGGGATAAGGGACAGAGAAAGTGACTTTGTTTTGTACTATGTAGTGATTATTAAGGAATAAATAAAAATAAAGTTTTAATGATATGTCTCTACATTCCAGCGCTCGGCTACAAGAGGTACGAAGACGCTCATCTCCACGGGCGCGACATCCCCTCTCTCCTGCGCATCCAGGACCAGGCCTGGAGCGGGGACGCCGACCACCTCGCCAGCCTGCCCGAGTACGGCCCTGCGCCCACCGTGACCCCCCACGGGATCGACTACACCAACAAGACATATGACGACGCCTACGTGGACGGACTGTTGGGGCCCAACCCCCCGTTGCTGACAGAGCTGGACATGAGAACAGTGGCGCCGTTCTTCGACAGCAGCATGCTGGACAAGAGCATGGCGCTGCGGCTCCGGCTGAGGAGTGCGGACGTGGCCCGCACGCTCAAGCGCTGGGTGGGGGGCGGAGCCCTGGCGCCCACGTCCCACTTGTTGCACATGTTCCACTCCGCCAAGTGCGCCGGCCAGCGGCTGCGGCACTGAACCTGGCCGTGCGATGGAGAGTATTGTTGCTGGAGACTGTTACTGGCGACGGCATGTTGTACCTGACATCTAGTTACGATGCATATTATCGGTGCATTTTCAATACTTTCGCTCACCTTGCGAGTTGCGTTCCGAAATGCGACCAAATTGTATAACAGTGGAGCAAACTTCACATACAAAAATATTATAAATGATCGTACACGCAATCTTACCGCTGAAAGTTAGAAAAATGTTACTGTACCTATTATCGCCTATCGAAAAATATAATTTAACAGTTGTATGCTGATTTTGAAATAAAAAATGAATACTTACTTTTCTCTTTTTTGGGGATTTCTAAAATTTTTCATTTATTTTCGCATACTCTGCCAATTTTCGTGCATTTTCCATGCATATAACAAGCTCTTTATGTTGCATACAATCCGGTCTCTAGTTATCGCGCTACGACCGATAGGACCGAAGTAATGAGAAATCCCACCAAAAACATAAATGTAAAAATGGAGAGCCAAGTTCAATACAAAAATTATTCTCGGCTGTGGGCTTCGCCGCAAAAAGAATGGAGATCTAATTGAGTGCCAAGTTCTATGCAAAATCCAAATATGTATTTATAGGAAAAAAATAAAATAATGAACAAGTATTAAAGTTTATTTCTGTGCTTTATTTAAGGACTGACTTAGCTAGTTTTCATTTACAAATTATATAGCCTTCGCATGTTCTAAACCTATTCGGTCCTTATTTTATTATTCCGAAAATTTGGCTTGGTGGTAGAAAGTACCCATCGAACATAAGGCTCTTCAATAACTGTTTAAAATTAGGTACTTAATAATAATTCATATAGGAAATAAAATCAAATATCTGCTTGTAAAGGTTCCAACGCTACAATTATAAAAAAATGTATGGGGACCCCTCTATTTTTTAACTTTTTTCTATTTTTAGATTTTTTCCTACGTTTACACACAATTACCGAGCTGGATTCCAAATTTAATCCTTCTAGGTCATCTGGAAGTAGGTTAGGTTTAGGTACTATCAGTCAGTCAATACTAAAATTCACGACTTTTTGACCTTCATATCTTTATAACCGTTTGAGATAGCGTCATGAAATTTGGGCTTCTAGGTGTCCTTATAGATATAATTAAACACACGTAGTTTCATGTCATTACGTCAAATAGGTTTTAAGTTATAGAAGGGTCAAAAGTGGCGCCAAATGGTTCGTGTTATGATACACTTGGCGCTTGTTGCCAGTTTTACTTGAACTTGGCTCGACACTAGGGTTTGCAATCCCGCATTCCGCATTCCCGCATTCCCGCGGGATCCCGCATATTTTTAAGTCCTGCGGAATTCCCGCAATTGTGCGGGAATTCCGCGCGGAGATTTTATGACTCGGCAAGGTAATTCAGCTATCACTGACGGCCTATTAGCTCCATTCCAACAGTGCGGGCGCATCGGACAGTATCGATCAATCGATCGAACGAAATAAAAGATTAAAATGTGCGGCGGTTTGTTTATTGTTAGAAAAAAAGTAAGAGTTTCCAATTAAAGTGACACTTTACAACAGACTACTAAAAGTTTTGTCTTCTTGTATATTCGTTTATTGATTGCACAATGTAATTAGCAGAAATCGATGCAGTAAATTATGGGTAAAGTAAATAACTCAACAATAGGTAACAATTAACCGGGTAACGGATGGATAAGAGTCCCTCAAGACCAGGATGGTTGACGCTTTTTTTTTAAAAGACCTATGTTCAGCAGTAGACGGCGATAGGTTTTGCGAGGTTGTCATGGCAAAGAAAGAGGCTGCAGAGAGGGATCGTGAAAAAGCCGATCCCACTCGTAGACAAAGAGGCCGACAGATTAGCGCTGTAACCTCTTATCGGTTTCGAGCAAGTTAAGACTTAAGAGAATGGTTTTTTAGAAATGTATATGTGAAGAGCATATAAGCAAACCGCAAGAAGGATTACAGATATGTGTCTTTCTTGAGATCCCGGTGTCCTTTGCACGTGGTAACCAAGAACCATGAGGTTTTTAGTTCGTAAAAGTCCGACATTTCCTGCTTGTTAGTAGTAGTTTTCCCCAGAAAAAAAAAGACGGCGCTAGGCTGAGTATATAAATAACTGAATGGTAGTAACAATTATTTAGGTAAGGTTCTTCATCATCATCAGCCTATAAACATTCCACGCCAAGGCACAGGTCGCTTTTACCATCGAGAATGTAGGTCTTAACCACCACGATGGTTTGCGAAATAGTTTGGTTTAGTTTTAGTTTGATTTTGTGCAGGTTTCCGCACGATGTTTTCTTTTACCGTTAAATTGTGAATACACACATAGGTTAACTTGGAAAAGTCAGTCGTGTGTGTTTGGGGTTTGGACCTGCAATCGTCCAGATTCTCGACCGCGCCTATACCTCGAGGGTTTAATTGCTGTTTAGGTTGCTATTTACTATTTAGGAATGTAGGAACGGGAAATACGGGATTGCAAACCTCTTACCTTACCTCATAAGAACTATGAACAAGTAATTTTCCTATTAGATAAATTTATGAATGTCTCTATTATTATTTTTTTAAATATAGTATAACTAATGTACAGGTAATATAGAATTACTATGTGCATATTTTTACATTTTTGAATTTTTGCGGGAATTCCCGCGGGATCCCGCGGGAAAGGCAAGTTTCCCGCAAATTTCCCGCGGGAAAAAAAATGGTGCGGGATTGCAAACCCTACTCGACACGCTGCCGCGTGTCTAGATATGACATTACAGAGAAAAATGAATGATCATAATGTATTTGTCGCATGTGAAATGTTCTAGAGTGTGTTCAGTTTTTTAATTGAATTCATGGAAAGAATATAGTTTTGTATAAAGTTGTAATTGTAGTATTTAGGTGACATTTGGATGATAGTAAACTATTAGTGTCATTTTAGGTTTCATCTGCGGAATAATTTTTAGTGAGCTGAATTTTTGTGTGTACCTTTATTACGGTGTAGTAATGATGTGAAGAATCGACTTCAATGTAGTGCCATTTTGTAAAATTGACCGTGTTTTGGAGTAGAAATGAAACAAGCAAGTGAAGAGAGTTGTTTATTCCGTAGATTCTCGCGGCTCTCTGTTGACTCCGTGGGTTTCTGTCGTTCCGTTTGTCCTGTTTGCACACTCTCACACTCGCACACGTACCGCGACACATGCTCCTACACACACACGTGACGCGACTGAGATCATTCGGTTTCCATGTTGTTGCTCGTTTCGTTTAGTATTTAGTTACACATCGCGCGGGCAGTAGACGGGCAGCACGGGGCTCCGCGGCCAGTCCGAGGTCTCTTCGCTGTCGCTCTCGCTGGCCGCTCTGTTCTGCTCTTGTATGGTGGGCAGTAGCGAAGTGAGCCTGTCGGTGGGGCGGAGCACCTTGAGGGTTCTCTCGGAGAGGCGCCACACGAGTCTCTGTCGTTGCGGTAGGGCTCTGCGTTCCTCGTATAGTCTGGCGACGTCTCGCACGGTGTTGCGTGCTGAGGCCAGGGCTGCGTCGGTCATGTGGCAGTGGATTTGCAGCTGTCTGGCGAAATTGTACAGGTAGTAGACGCTGTCTGGCACCGGCAGTCCTGTCTCCGAGCGGTGCACGAGTTGTTTCTCCAGCTCGTGGAAGATGAGCACGAGCGCCAACTCGCTGGGCCGCAGGTTGGCGCACTCGGCGGCGCACGAGACCATCTCCAGCAGGTTCACTAGCTCGTCCTCCTGAAACATTCATTACATTTCATCAGTCTCGTCCGGACTCGCAAAACCTAATAATACCTATGATGATCATGATGACTATGTTTACTATGATAAAAATAACTATGATCACTGTGATCATAATAACTATGATGATCATGATGACTATCATGACTCTAATAACAACTACAATAACCAAAATGACCACGATTACTACGCTAATAAACCCCGGGCGCAGTACCTCCGGCAGCAGGGATGCAGGCGGCAGGTGCAGCTGCAGCAGGCGGCGCAGCAGCCGCAGCCAGTGCAGCGCCGTGTGCGCGCGCGCCGGCGCCAGGCCCAGTTTGTCCACCACGATGCGGGACATGCGCGCCACGTCGCCGCCCGTGCACGCCGACTGCGATATTGACACTGCGGAGGAAAGAAATTAATTTAAAACTTTATTGTACACATAAAAAATAAAATAGAGCAAACAAACTACAAAAGTACAATTGGCGGTCTTGTCGCCTGAGGGCGATCTCTCCCAGGTAACCAGAAATGGACATGTTGAAACAGAGATACGAGGTAGTTATAAATGTACAAAATAGTTATAAAAGAGAACAACAAAATATACAGGGTGTATTTAGACCGTGATCGAAAACTGAGGCAGATAATAGTGAGGGTGATCACAAATCCAGTGGCGATATTAAAAATCCCGACAAAAAATAAAAATTTTGACGTTTCCAATACAACCATCGGTGTTAAAAGTATGTGGTTTGTATGAAAAACCTCAAATAAAATTTTTTTTGTCGGGATTTTCTTTAATGCCAGGGGGTTTGTAATGACCTTACATATCGCCTGCCTTCGTTTCCGATCACGGTCTGAATACACCCTGTATATTTCAACTTCAAATTTGTTTAAACCATAACGCAATGTAAACCAAACAGCTGACACGACAGGTCATCGACCCTATTCCAGTACGGTGTACATTGCGTGTTTTGCCAGTGGACGTGTAATAGATAGTGAAATAATTGACTGCCTCGTGATCTCGCAGTACAAGCATGTGCCGTGCGATCTAGAGGTCCTTGGTTCGATTCCCGGGACGGGCAAATTGGGTTTTTCTCAGGAAATTTTCAGTAGCAGCACGGAGTAATGTGCCCGAAAAACGGCAATAGGCTCGCCCCCTATAACGTGGGACATACCTGGCAAAATGTGGGTGCAGAAATGCACCTCTGCCTACCACATCACAATACATATATTTATTATATGTATATAATATTATGTATGTTAATATTGTGTGTAGTATATTATAATTAAAATTTACACCTACGCTTATTATCTCTGCACCACCTAAGGTTCGACTGGAAGAGAATGCCTCGGGCATTAAGTCCACCTTTGCAATAACTTTGTAAGAAGTGTAAATAAATAAATAAATAAATAAATACAGGCGTGAATTGTACTATGTTTGTATATTATTATATGTATGTAATATTATGTAAGCAGTGATGGCCTCGAGGTTTGGGCGCGCGGTCGAGAATCTCGACGGTCGCGGGTTCGAACCCCAGGCACACACCTCTGACTTTTCGAAGTTATGTGTGTATTCACATTGAAATATCACTTGCTTTAACGGTGAAGGAAAACATCGTGATGAAACCTGCACACCTAAGAGTTCTTAGGAATTTCTTAGGTGTGTAGTCCGCCAACCCGCACTAGACCAGCGTGGTGGACTATGGCCTAAACCCTCTCAATGGTAGAGGAGACCCGTGCTCAGCAGTGGGCGAATATGGGTTGATGAAGAAGAAGAAGAAGAGTATTATGTATGTATGTACTTACCAAGTTCTTCAATGGATACGTTTCGTTTGGCGTTGTTGCGGGTCGCGAACTCGTCTATGGCGATGTTCATGCACGCGACTGTGATGCACGGCACGTGGCACGGACGAACCTTCATTTTGGTCAGGAATCTGAAACGTGTTGGGGTTTTTGTGAGTTTTTTTTAACATACTGTGTTAAGTTCTCGTTAAAAAACCGTGATCGAAAAATAAATATAATTTTTGACTTCATAACAATCATAAGGTTTCAATGGCTATACATATATTTTTTTTATTTTTCGTCACAATTTTTATCGTCAATGTGTAAACTAACACCGTGTTTTACCTGTCTTAGTTTTTAATTCAAGGTAATCGTTATATGGAAGGCAAGCTTAACCAATCAAAACCAAGTGATTTCGACTCTTTAGCTTTTCCCAGCCTTTGTTTGGCCAGTCCCCACCTTAACATTTCTAAGATTTTTATACCCCCCTCCCCCAAATAATTTTGACTTTTAAAAATTATAGTTAGCACCAAGTCGTGTCTAATCCATTTTTAATTCAAGGGGCGTTAGACCCCAAGTTAGGAAGCACTGCTTTATGGACATTACATGTAGTTCTACACTGTATATTTCAATCCTCACCTGTCAAACAAGTTGATGGCGTGTATGAGCACCTCTGCGGGCAGGTCGAACCACATCTTGAGGCAGCGGAGCACGTGAGCGGCGCCGTCGCGGGCGCCCGTCGTCACCTCGCCGTTCTGGATACGGAAATTGTATGTTAGAATCAGTGGTGGGTAGTCGGGGTTTTGGGTATGTGGGGGCGTATAGAAAGAATATTTTTATCGCTAATGTGTAAGGTAATAAAATCGCTACCAATTGCATCTTATTATTACTATCACCCCCATACTCATTTTCATCAACATTATCATTGGCGCCATCATCATCACAACCGGCGTCATCATCACCATCCCTTAAACGTCTTTTTTTTTAACCAACGGCAAGCGCCTTAAGGTCCTCATTCGGAATCTCGGGGGGTATCCGTAGGGAGTATATTAGGGTCTATCCTATAAGGGTCTCCATCTAGGCGTCCTCTTAAACTGTAAGTTAGTCTGTGCCTTAGCCTTAGGTGTGCAGGTTTAACGATAGTTTGTAACAATTCATTGTAAATACACACATAACAAAGGAATGCAGACGTGAGGTTATGTATGTACAAAGATATTTTAATGTCAACGCAGGCAGGATATTTTTATATCGTTTTGGTTATTTATTTAAAACGACTTAAAGGATTCAAGTGACAAACAAGATGGAAAAGAAAAAGGAAACATAACAATATACTTAATTTTCTTTATTTTTTAACCTTTAGTAAATTGGTATTTTCGTTATAGGAATGTATTCGTATTCAAGCCAATTGGCCAATGTAGAAATTGGTCACAATAAAGAAACACGTCTAACAGCGTAAAAATAATAAATACACCCAACAGTCACGTTTAAAATGAACGTCCAAATAGATTAATTGGAGGGCATTCCAAGTCCTCCCAATTTGGAGGGGTCCATAATTGGACGATGCGCTGGGCGGCAGCGGACCATTTAGGACACTTCTGGCCCTGAGATGCCGCAAAACCGCCCTAAATGCGCGTGATGGTCACCGAGAGGTTTTAGTCGGTATGCTGGCGATGCCAGTGACCCCGACATACCCCTTACGGCCTCCCCCGAGGTACCGAACAGAGGAGCTTAAGGCGCTTTCCTCTCGTGATAAAAAAAAAACAGTCACATACATAGCTCAGAAATTACAAACGACATTTCGCTCTTACAAATACCCAGACCCTAGTCAAATTTTAGCGTTTCAGACAAACATTTATCTCTGCGGGAATCGAACCCTCGGCCTCTCGTTTCTATCCAACTACGTCACGGAGCCTCCAAATATGTTTTTAAACATCTACATATATTAATAATTAACCTCTAAAACTGCGCAGGTTTTATCGCGCTTGTCATTCGACCTTCGAGATATGTTAAACAGATTTACAAATATTCAAGTTAGTGATGCCAGCGTAACGGTTTTAACGTTTTATTTGGGAGATAAAGATATTATTAACCCTCTCAATAGAGACCTGTGGCCAGCAGTGGGACGTATATGGGTGGTTGATGATGATGATGAAAGATATCATTATTAGCAGTTATACGACATGCGTTTTCTTTACAAGTGGAGAGCTAAGACTAAACAATTATTTTTTTTAGGAATTTAGTTCTGTAGGTTTATTTATCCTCGAATGCATCAGTACTTATAACAGTTATTTTTGTACTACTTTGAGTGTATCTCAGAAAACATCAAAGCTATATTTTGACAACACAATCTTTTACGATAAAATTGAGTGACACGGAAATTTTCCGCGATAAAATTTGTGATGGCCTCGGGGTTTGGGCGCGCGGTCGAGAATCTCGGCGGTCGCGGGTTCAAACCCCAGGCACACACCTCTGACTTTTCGAAGTTATGTGTGTATTCAAATTGAATTATCACTAGCTTTAACGGTGAAGGAAAACATCGTGATGAAACCTGCACTAAGAGTTCTTAGGAATTTCTTAGGTGTGTAGTCCGCCAACCCGCACTAGGCCAGCGTGGTGGACTATGGCCTAAACCCTCTCAATGGTAGAGAAGACCTGTGCTCAGCAGTGGGCGTATATGGGTTGATGAAAATGATAAAGAAAATTAGCTTCACCATCTCCAAGGCCGCTTATCTTTGTACTGAAATCCATCAAAATGGGTACAGCAAAGTCTGTGTCAAAGTTTCGTTTTTAAAATGTTGTAAAAGAAACTATCATAAATGCTAATTTAATATTCGTCTCGTTAGTACATAATCCTATACATTTTTGAGTATTTGTACTTTTTTATACATAATATAATTTCTGTAATTCCCGTCGCGTCTATCAGTTATATTCCTCTTCTTGCGTAATTGTCTGCTAGAGATCGTTTTCAGCGACAAGTTCGCCAATATATTGAGCCTAACTTTAGTAATTATTTTTTTATGCTAATGCTTCTTTTTTTATTAGTGGTTAATAAAATAAAAGAAATGTCTAAAATAAATATTCCACTCCATACTACAATTTCCCTAAATTAGTAGTATGTTTAACTGGCAACACTGACCCATACTAAGTACTCGTTTGAACCTTGTACCACTAACACGCAGCGTTGAGAACAAACTCATGAGGGCCTCCACAATTGGTTGCGGTTGGGCAATGACTGAATATATATGCTTGGGTATTATATGGCACGTGTATGTCAGAAATATTATGTTTGTAGATGTGTTGAGTATATTTTTATGTTGTGGTTTTTAGTTATTTTATATATAAGTTTAGATATTAATCCTTCACGGATTTTAATAATGAAAACTTTTGTTTGCCAAATAATTTACGTTTAAAATAAGAATAGAATTTAAAAAAATCTGATAAAAAGCCCACTCATATTATGACGTTTTGTATTTTTTGGTAGACTAGATAACGACAAGTCACAGACACATCTGATCACCCTGAAGATTTAATTCTATTGTAAAACTTATTCTCATTACCTAACTCATGGAAATCTCGTTTTAAACCACAATACTCGTGACTGTCAATGTTCACCTGATTTTGCTGTTATTAAAATCAGGCTGCAATTCTGACCCTTTTCTCATACAATTACACCAAATATTTATTTTAATGTCCCCTAACTGAGAAAAAGTTGCCTACCTTTCGCCCCATGCAATCTCCCTAAAACTCAGTCCAATCTCCCTAAAACCGGGCAAAATCTCCCCAAACCGTACAAAATCTCCCTAAACCCCCCACAATCTCCCCAAACCCGGGCAAAATCTCCCCAAACCCTCCAATCTCCCCGTATAGGGAAAATCTCCCCAAAAAATATTTTTTCGTTCACCCACCTCAGATTCGACAGGCAACCGCAGCCTGGGCTGGAACTTGGGCTCCATGAGCAGGTACTCGTTGAGTGTGGCGTACAGCCGCGCCGGCTCGTCCTCGCAGTGGGAGGACGCCGGCGTCTGCTCGTCCGCATCCGGGTGCCGCGCGCCCGCTCTCAACATCTTCGGGATTAGGGCGCGAGCGGAGGGTGAATCGGCACCTGGGAGGGGTGGATAGAGATTATTTGAGAACCTGAGAATTGTGTGAATGAAGGAATCATAGCACCACGAAAGAAGTGAATCTAATAGTGATCAACGCAATCTTATTTATAATTTTAACGTTACCTCTATTAGACTAGTGTGCTCAAAAATGAATTCTACTCCTGCTTTTTAAGCATTTTTTAAAATTTCGACAACAAAAAGAAAGCAAAAAATCTTAAAGAAAATTACAATATTTATTATTTAATGTAAGAAGTAATTAAAATATGGCCACCTACATTACAATAAAGATGTAGTATCATCTTGTATTAAAAAAATCCACTCACCTAAGCGTGTATAGGAGCAATCAGCGGCAACAGTCGTTGTATATGCCCGCGCCGATCCGCCCCGAGCTCGACTCCCGACTATTGAGGACCGGGCGCGCTGGCCCTAGTGCCTGCCACAGAGAGGACGGTCAACGAACCGGAGGCACGCCTCTGGGCCGTTGGGGAGGGTGCAGATGGGTGCAGAGGTAGTATGCCTCGGATGATGATGTTTGATGAGATGATCGGGATATTGGGAGGTAGGAACAAGAATAGCTTTGAGGGATGTATTTGAAGCTAAAATTCGATTGCTCAAGACAGGTCTCTTCAAAAATCAAATAGAGGTGAAATTTGATGAGAATATCAGATTAGGAAATAGAAGCAAGAATGGACTCGAAAGATGTATTTAAAGCTAAAATTTAATAAAGTCTCTTCAAAAATTAAAAGAGGAAATAAACAATAAATTAGTTAAAGATAAAGTCTTTCAAGTTACTGATTCTTGTGATGGGATTGTAGCTTTGGTATTCAAGGATGTCAATTAAAATTAATAATTAAATAATACTGAATTTACAAAGGATATAAATCACAGGTAAACAGATCTAATTATAATGTCAATTTTGGATTGATTGAAATAAGGAATTGGGAATGAGGTGTGGAAAATTTTCGATTGATTGAAAAAGGATTTAGGAATGGGATATGTTGCCAATGGCTACTGGTGACCAATGTTTTGTTGAAAAACAATTGCCCAGCCGCCAAATCGCCTCTGTAGTGGCAGATACAGAACAAACAGAAGTTGAATTCCGTTTGCAGGGCTCGCGAAAGCAAGTAAAGTGCTGGAAAATAATTTGCCACGGTCCTTCCGACCCAAGTACACACCGGACTGACGTCCTTCGTACTATTTTAAATCGCTATGCGAAAATGGGTCTAGTTAACAAATTGTATTATACCTGTAAAATCGTTATGATTATTGCGGGTTCTGATAATGTAGTGTAGTCATCTAACTACTTGATGTTAGATCTAAGTTTGAGTTACAGATTAATGAATAGTGAATTTGAATATGATAATATAGTGTAGTCATCTAACTACATAATGTTAGATCTAGATGTTGGTTACACATTAATCAAAAGTTGAATTTGAATCAAAGGTACTACAAAAATCCAGGACAGTTGTTGCGAAAATCAGTCCCAATTTTTATGACGAAATATCTTATGTTAGATCGGACGAAACACAGTACAGTAAAGTTGTTAGTATTTGTTATAATTTTTATTCAACCAATGTTCACATCTCGATGCTAGAAAATACTTTAATCTTCAAATTTTTGGGTCCTTTTAATACATTTTGTAGTTATTAATATCCTAACAATATTACCGATTTATACGATTAGCAAGACAGAGAATTTAATAGTGATTAAATATTTCGATCAATGCACAATATTTTGTATCAGAGTACCGTCATTCCAGACATTTTAGGAATAATCAAAATTGAGTTTTCATAGCCAATACAGTTTCCGCCAATTTCGAAATTTAAAACGATATTTCTTATTTGTTACGATATATTTATGCTCTATTTATAGAGATTTAGTATAGTCACCTCCCTCCCTTGTCGTTATATCCAATTCGATCCAAACGAAATCGTTTTATCCGGTTTTAGCTGCAAATAATCTTTCCAACTGGACACACATATGGTAATCTATGTAAACAAGTTAGTATATGTCGTATTTATATTGTTCTAGAGTTCAATCGGTGCGTTCACCTCTAGCCCCGTTCGGTTCGAACCAAAACAACGATTCAGTTGAGCTGTCTAACGAACTTTGTGACGTAAAGAGAGACATACAACACTATATTTTGCTAAAAAAAAATATCATTTTTTTGTTTAAATCTAAGGATATCAATACTAATGTTATAAATAGTATTTTTTTACACTTTCATGGCTAAAAAGCTGGACTTATGGGGATGGATAAGATCTTAGGGAAACACTTCATCATCATCATCATCAGCCCACATACGTCCCACTGCTGGGCACGGGCCTCCTCTACCATTGAGAGGGTTTAAGTCATAGTTCACCACTTTTATTATATACTTCAATCAGACTTTCGCGCAAAAATACTACGATAAATTTATTCAATATTGACATTGTTTCTACTGATAACGATTTATCAATAACATACGTTCTTTATACGCAATAAGATTGAGCATTTTATTTTCGAATCTTTTAAACACTATAGGAATTACATGAATCAGAAATATTCTCACAATAAAATATAGATTTCTTTACGAGCTGAAATAATAGACATAATTTAAAAGGCGAATAGTAACAATTACTGCAGTTTTCTGAGTGAAAATAAATGTAGCCATCTTACCTACATTGTTATTGTGTTATAGACAATGGCGTCTATAAAAAATTAAATCGGTTCGCATCGAATAAATCGAATTAATTAACTAAGTTTTCATTTACGTCTAAAAAGTTTAATATTGTGTATTTTTCAAATAATCATTGATTTTTATATTCCAGATAAAAGCATTATGACTAGGCAGCCATATTGATTCATTAATACTTGGAATATTTTACGTAAAAGGATTTCGTATTTACGAAACATTATCAAGATAGGACGTTGTAGATTCTTCTACGTATATTAAGCACAGATGTCATATAAAGTCATGTTTGATAACAAGTTGATATCTTTAGCTTTAGCGAATAAAATTTACACGAAGCCAATATGGCAACGAGTAAAAGTATTTTTTAATCAGATCATACAAAAATGTATAAATGTCCTTTGGCTTGTCCTTACTCATGGGTAGTTAAGGAAGTAAGATTAAACAGCCGTGTGCTAAACCCCATATTTTGTTTTGGATGGAAATTTATCATCATAAAATTGCGCAAAAATAACTAAGTCTAATATATTGTTATCTAAATAACAATAAAAACAAAAAAAACAATATTTTGACTGAAGAATGTTTGAAGAATAGGAGAATTTATGCATGTCTCACAAGGATTCTTGTTCATCAACCGTAGTCAAGAAATATCTCCGGTTATAGCTTAACCCCTTAGAAACAACATTTATTAAACCAGTTATCTTTTTGTTGTATGTGAAATGTAGCGCTGAGAATATTTTTTCTCGCGGCCATTGTGTATTGTCTATTGTGAACCATAGATAATGTAACTTTTTAATCCTACTTAACGTTGAATTATAATTCCTTTGATTGCGAAATGTTTTACCGTAATTTTAAATGTAAAACAGAAAATAACTTAGTAATTAGCAATTACAAAATTATTTCCTCCTTCCGTTGCAGAAATATTTTAATAAAACGGGTCCCTTTTACTAAGACTTTAATGTCCGTCTGTCACCAGGCTGTATCTCATGAACCATGATAGATACCGTTGAATTTTTGACAGGTGATGTATTTCTGTTGGCGCTATAAAAAATACTAAACAGAATTAATATTTAAATGAGGGCTCCCATACAACAAGATATTTGCCGTGTTTATTCAAAATTATGCTTACATCACCAAAGATGTTATTTTTAATCGAAATGCAGATAAAATTTTCTCATGAGTCACTGACCTTCCAACATACCCGATGTTTACAAGAAATTAATTTATCAATCGCGAATCGCCCACAATCCCCATTTTTATCTATTCGCTTGTTTTCGCGTTCATACCAATGTCAACGAACTTTCTCGTTTACGTAACGAAATTATCATGAAAACAACATTGTTGTTGAGATAAAGAAAATGTTTTGCAAAATTCGAGTTGGGAATTTCTCGTCCGCCACACCTGGTAATAAAGACAGCTGTTTTTTAAATTAAACATGGCGGTTCGAGAAAGGAAACACGACCATACTGCTTATGGACAGCTGATGTTACAAAAACAGTTGGTGTACGAATATATTAAAAAAAAAGTCTGCAGCGTAATATTTTATCGATACTAATAGCGTATTATTATCATGCGTATTTACAATGTACGTTGTTTAAAGATTAGATTATATTTTATTTCAAGCAAAACAAATACTTTTTAAATTTATACATTTTTTCACTTCACCACTTAAAAAAAAAAAAAATAATAAAATATATTTGCCTCAATGTAATGGCAGAATTCTTTTCATGTTGGCATTTGGCATATTTCAAGAGAGTTTTCATTTATCTAACGTAATTATTTTTTCAATTACGATCGAGAGTTCGCTAGTTCGATCACTAAGTAAAGTTTTACATACCACAGAAAAATCATTAGGCGTTAATTATGTAATGTCTAGATTACAACAGTTTATCGTAGGGTCAGGATATTCTCATTTCTATGTCAAATCGCTTTTGTGACAAGATTTCAAACTCAAAGGTATTTTCTAAGACTGTCCTTTTGGGCTTCTATGGAAGTACCACTGATACAGTAGTCTTCCCACTAAGTAGAGGATGCAAGCGTAACTTACTATGATACCTCAATGATGACTCCCTCGTGGTAGCAGCACGGAGTCTGGAAATGTGCCCGAAAAACGGCAATAGGCTCGCCCCCTATTACGTGGGACTGATACATACCTGGTGAAATGTGGGTGCAGAAATGCATCTCTGCCTACCCCTTCGGGGAATATAGGCGTGAGGTATGTATGTACTATGATACACGTTTCAATTTTCACGCACAGTTAAACACTTTCGCTTAGTGGTATTAACGAGAGAGTTGTAGATATTTGAAATATGCAATCAAAAGAACTAAAACACTTACTAAGTTACAAAAATGTTTTGTCCTATTTTTTCAATGGTCTGTGGACTGTGGCGTAAGTGAAAAGGGGACAAGGAATGTTTAAAAGACTACATCTTTCACCGACACTAACAAATATATTTCTAATTTTATAATTCTTTATATCAAGATATTTGGGCCTGCTCTATTAAATCACCTTTAACGTTAGAGAAATAGAGACAAAACAGGGGTTAAATTAACCAACATTTTATAAGTAAGACTATTAGTCTTCACCTGATATCCAACAAGAAATTAATGATGGTTTAATTAATCACACTAACGGTTCAGTTTCGCTTCCCGGGTAGAAATTTTAGAAAAATAAGTACCCTATACCATTTCTTAATGTCCGATCTATCAACACACCAAAAATTATTAAAATCGGCAATTTCAAGTTTTAAATAAAAAAAACACATATTTTCTCTTTATATTTGCTTGTTAGGTTAAATAGAAACTCCCTATGACACAATAGGTATGGTAAATGCACCATTTAACTCTTGAAGCGTGTAAATACATTATACAATGCATTATATAACGTTTTCGTATGTTGAAATGAAGATTTCTTCATGTTTTGTTCTTATTCAAACGTTTATTCATTCATTTATTTAAACTGAAATATGTGAAACCTACATTAGCACAAGTGAGACGTGCAAATGAAGTTTTCGCTTTTGATTCCCGGGACGAGAAGAGTTGAAATTTCCTATTAGAAAAATCACAAAAGCAAATTTTTCTAGAGTTGGCACTGGGTCCCCCTATCACGTAGCTAACTAAAACTATTTAAAGAAGGGATAAATACATCGTGGTGTAGCTTTGTACCTATACCTGTTTACATAAGATGTCTAATTGAAATCACTTTACAGTGGATTCTCATGATTTTTTGCTATTTAACGTCATGTTATGGGTGTTTGTAAGGTTAAAAATCTAGCTAAGTTTCTGATAACCTCGACAAAAGACTTGTATCTCAATTGGGTCAGAACTATGTATGTGCCTTTTAAGTGTATTTATATACATTTATCCTCACATATCACCTAAGGAGTGCCTAAAAAAATTATAATACCTACCTTCCTAATTGGATGTTGTTGACACAACGGTGTGCGCTAAATCTATACCGGTTTCATTTTACGACCATAAACATCACCATAGACAAATTTAGAAACTGTTTATGCCATTTTTATTACAAAAAACAAGTCTCTAAAGTGTGCCGAGAAAGTCGAATAACAAGAACCTAAGGATCTTATTGGATAAATGTTTATATTTAAACAACACAGAAATTGTATATATTTAGGAAAAAAATTCAGTTTTCGACTTTTCATTGATACTTTGCAAAGTTATTGTTTGTCAAGTTTTCGTTTGTTTAAACTTATTAGTCTAAACTTTATTGATTGATTCAGCTTATTCTAAACTGTAACAGCAACAAAAACAAATCTTGTATAATAGGTAAAATCGCAAAAAACTTATAGTCACAAATATGTCACATTTCGGGTATCAGGCCCGCTATTTCACCAGCATCTAACCAATTTCAAACATAACACGACAAACTAAAGTTCATCGCGTGAAATACGTTAATATTTCAAAGCGCCAAGATGGCGGCCGTTCCAATTCGCATGTCTAATTCCGGTGATTATTGGCGGGAAAGTGGGACGTATTGTCATTTGTGGGACCGTTAGCTGTGTTGCCAGCTTATATCAGACAATATTAGTCTATATACAAAACACTGGTAGGCATTATAAGAGATAATCTTAGTCTATCAAACGAATTATAGCTTGCTTTAACATCATCATCAACCTATGCGTCCCACTGCTGGGCATCGGTCTCCTCTACCATTGAGAGGGTTTAGGCCATAGTCCACCACGCTGGCCTAGTGCGAGTTGGCGGACTACACACCTAAGAAATTCAACAACTTTTAGGTGTGCAGGTTTCATCACGATGTTATCCTTCACCGTTAAAGCAAGTGATAATTCAATGGCTTGCTTTAACGACGAAGGAAAACTTCATGATGAAACCTGTACAGCGTACACTTAAAGTTTTTTAAGATGTTCTTAGATGTGCAGTATATTTCATATTCGTATTTATTTGTCTCGTAGTGTACTTTGCGATCGAAAATGCTCGGGTACTTTTCCCAGTTCATATCACAAAATTTTAAAATCACAAGGTATTCAAAGCAGGTAATATAAAATACAATTATTCAATTCAACCTAAATATTCGAAGATTTAAATTGCGTAGGATTGGCACCAATACCGATCGAGTAATTTGTATTTGGTATTCAACATTTTTGAATTATTTTCATTGGCTCGGCCTCAATATTGGGGACAAAATGACGAATAATATTCATTTGTAAATAGGACAAGGTAATTTTATTAATAACGTATTATGAACTTGGGAACGGTATGTGGTGAACAAAGTGATTCTTTCAGAAAAATATAGTTTTCAATCGATTCTTAAATATGATTAAGATCCAAAAGGAACGTTCGTAAAAATAGAGTTCATCATCTTTCTGCCCTGTTCCCAATTTTTATTTGGTGTCATATTTTATACTTCCACACATCCCTATCAGCTGTCATGTCTGCAGTCACCCCTTTCTCTTTCATATCTTCAGTCACGCACTCCATCCATCTTTTCTTTGGCATGCCTCTGCTCGCCAATCCATCCACTTTCATATTCATTAACTGTTTTCCGTAATAATCTATTTACGTGATGAATAATAAATGCACCCAACAGTAACACGTAGATCTGATCTCACACAATACAAGATTTGTATCAGAAAACTACGAGAGACTTTTCGGTTTCTACTATCCTATTATTTTTCTTTTTTCTAGAGGCATAGAAAGAACTCAAAGACTTCAAGTTTGCAACTCCACGGTTGTAACTTCCGTGAAACTAAAGTTCTTGTTCTCCTTGTATTTTGACCTCGTCATAATGTTTTGATAAACCGTTAGACAAATGCTATATGACGGTTATTGATTTAAACATGGCGTCGTGTCTTGGCGACATAAATTAATTGTTATAGCGTCGATTTCATTGAAACATGATAGTTTTATTTATTTTTGAAGTTTTCGAGGTAGTGTAATTTACACCTTGTGTGTATTGATATTGAATTCAAAATTACATTAGCGGAAGTGATCATATTTAGATAGATATATGCTAGTATCATTGGTTAAAAGTAACAAGTCTAAAAGTTAGAATCAGATAGCTTTCATTTTTGTTTTAATATCTTTCTATAGTAAATGTCGCGAAAAGACAGCCTAAATAGATAAATGTATTATATTGATACCAACAATAAAATCTTGAACAATAGGCTATCTAGTCCCTGTATTTCATCAACACAAAGCTATACAGCTAAATGGAGTTAAAAAAACCATTGTTCAAATTAATCTGTCACTGGCCGATAGTTTCTGATAAAAACGGAACGTAATTCGTCATGCCAACATGGCGTACAAAATGGCCGCCGCGCCCTATCATTATGCGAAACCTACGCACATTAACTCGTTCCGCGAGCTAATAAAAAAGCAAGGGCGATGTCAATTAACATTAGTTCCCTTCCGCATAACAGCTATTACATATAGTATATTTTTGTATATATAAACCAACAATGATAGAAACCTGTATGACAGCTAGCGGCCGAAGATTCAGTTTCGGCAGACTTAAAACAATACCGAAGATTCGACTTTCTGAACTTACTTAGTTATGAATACATTCATAACGATTCATCTCGCATTTTAAAAGTAAAGAAACACATCGAGATGAAACTTGCACAGCTTTAAAACAACTTAGAAATTTCTTAGTTTATTCCGCCTACCCGCACTCGGTCAGCGTAGTGGACTAAGGCCTCATCTCTCTAAAATTATAGAAAATACCCAGCTATGAGACGTATAGGGAACTTATAAAGAATAAAACACCATTTTTTATTATAAATCTTCTAAGCTTGTTAGTCTTCCCCCTTTAGTCTGTCGCATCTGCCCGCAACGTTGTTAATATTATGAAATGTATGTCAAATAAAAGCATTCTAAATTTACGGACGAGGTCAGGTTCAAAGATGTGTGTATGTAAAGTTGCGACATCGAGCCGACCCTCAAATGAGGTCGGCACGTCCTATCAAACGATGTGATTGTCGCTTCCAAGTTGCCTTTCGAAATCATCTGCGGGTGTTAGGCCCTTGATACTCTTCCATCGATTGAAACGTTAAAATTCAAAAAATGTATAAATCGACCTATGCGCAGAATAAAGTTATATGAGCTTTTGCACAACTTCTCTTTCTCAGAGATTTAAACTTAATTGGGCACAAAATTATCAGTTATTTGTCATTCAAACAACACCAACATTTATGATCATTATTACTTCACTAGTGCAATATATAAACAATTTTAACTCAATTATAGACATAAAAAGTACTTTGGTGTTATAGTCCTAAGTAACCTTATTCTATGTACAGGTCGAAATAATCTTTGGGTCCAACTTATTCAATAAATCTTTGTTAAGTTTTATCCGTAGTGCGTTAATTACGTTTAAATTCGTTAATGTAATTGTCTTTATTTATGTGAGGGTCAAAGCTCATAGTTTGATGTTTTTGTCACCCTCTTCACTGTGGAGGGAAGTGGACAACTCTTTGTTTCCAACCCCTCCTTTCTGATTAATTACGTGCGGTGTTATGACAATTTAGGTCCCCTTAGATTCGCTGGAAAATGTCCCTTTAACTATGCCTACCTGACAGAAGATTATTTTTTACTTAATCATTTTGAAACTAACTGGAATACGCGGGAACCGAACCTAAGATTTCGACTATACGATCATTTTTGATCTTAAAGTAATCGTCCTTTGAAGCAAGAAAATCTAACATACTCTATTGACAAACATCTTCATAATATTATTGAGATATTTTCGCGCCAGCAATTAATATCATTTGACACTTCGACTTCAATAGAAAAAAAGTGGCGCAAACAGGTCTTTTGGTCAAATGACCTTGGCACGTAGTCAAAACAAATAAAGTAGAAACACAGGACTGTATGTTTTTGGTTTCTTTGCCTAAAAAATATACGACACTAAATGGCAGTGTTCGCTCTGATACAACAATTATAATGAAAATCAATAGATTCTGTGTAAATAGCATTAAATTGTAATAAAAATAAAACAGTAACGGGCGTATTATTGCTATCTTTCTCACGCATTTAATATCAATGTCTTTATTTATTTTTAATCAATATTGACACAAATTGCGCTCACAATCTTACTTCAATGCAACCTCAACCTTTTTTATCAATTAAAAACAGATTCCAATTTTAAATTCAATTTTTTTCATAAATCACCACCGACAAAAAAGGTTCTAAATTCGAAAAAAGAGAAACACCGTTGTGCAAGTGTCATGGCGTTCGGTTGGCGCGCATCTGCGCAGCCTCCATACAAGGTCACGTGGTGGGGCTACGTGACGCGCGAGGACTTTCGGAATTGGGTCGGCCGCCCGCCGCGACCGGTCGCCGTTTTCTATTCCATAAGTGTCTATGGTTTGTGCCGACGCCATGTTTGTTTCTGTGCTTGAGTAATCTCGCGAACAAAGAGCTGATTCTAAACTTTGTATTACGACATTTACAGACGTTTTCTCGAATTGAAAACGTTATGAAACCATTATTTTTTTAGCGTATGCCTTAGACCAATATGATCTAATAGCAATAATCCCTTTTAAGTCTGTTCTTATAAACAAAAAGAGACAGATTTAAATACTTTCCAAACCGAATAAAATTGAAGGGAACAAACTAAGAAATGACTCAAAATCGTGCCACTCTTATTAGTCACTACAACTTGTAAAACGTTGTTATAAACAGAAATTCCGTGATACCGTCATCCAATAACCTTTTTGGAAGCCGGTTAAGGCCGAACAATTAATTGTATTCAGTTAAAATTGTTTAAAACGACTCGCTGGCGATCTTAGTATGGCAATGGATATACAGTATGGTTACAATGAGTAACATTTTAATATGGAGCCTGTTCATAAAATCTATAATTATGTATAAAGCTGAAGTTTCCTAAAGTATCACATACGAATTGACTGGCATTAGCTAGTTATATATTTAAAAAAAAAAAAACATTTATATGTAATCAGGTGTAATTAAGTCAATATACCTAAGCGACGTCACGCAACTAAAACACATGTTATTGATAGTTACAAATAGAACAAATGAGTAACTATTTATCTATTAATAAATAAACTCTTAACTGTTAGAATGTCGCGTAAAATTAAATAAAACCAGTAAAAATATCCTGCTTTTGTTCCCGTTAGGGTTAATAAGCCCAGTAACGGTAATTTTATTCATATTTAGAACACGACGAACGTCCGTGACGTCACGTAGGCATGATGACGGATTCTATTTATAGTTGATAATAGTTAGGAAACAAATGAGTAACATTTGGACAGGATTACATATTAAATGAAAATTGTTTTTGTGTGTGTAGAATATATGAAATATATAGCTTAGATTTAGACATATTATATAATTTACCATTATCTTCAGGAGTAAATAAAGAAAAACGGGCAAGAAACTCTAATATTGCTCTTCTCAAAGCTAAAATATTAAGTTGAATCACGGTAAAAATATATATACAGTAGCTTATCTTCATACAAACGGGTCAAAATCGAGTTATACCTACGCGCCCGATCTCAGCATGCGCTCGGCATGCAGGCAGTCGCGACTGTGCCGCAGTGACGAACGGACGGTGTCGTTTTAGCAGTAACCGCGCGATTTTTAAAAAAATATGACAAGAAGAATATATTGTGCTGTGTATGGTTGCATGAATTCTTCAATAACGCACCCAGATATAACTTTTTTTAGATTACCTGGAAACTCCGAAAGGTAAGACTATACAATGATTATACTTATTAGTAGGTAAGTAAGTAATGTAAGTGTTTTTAAAGGATGATCTCCCCTTGAAAAATAAATAAGCTAGACATGTAGTTGAAATGATCTCCGATTAATGTATTTCTGTTGCCGCTTTAACTACAAATACCTCTAAATAATCATACAATAAATATGTAATGGTTGCCGTTTTTTTCTCGGTACTAATATATATTTGTTAAAACACGAACTTGTTAACGAAAAATTCAAAAAACTTTGCAACTCTATTTACATAGACATAAGATTGAAATTATTTTGTCTGCTACTCACTCTAGTAGTGTTACGTGGCAAGCGCCGACGACCCAAGTCCCTTTGATAAATGCCGCCGAACTCACCGCGCTTGCGGCACGGTAATTCGATGGCTCCAATGAACACTCCTCTAACTCAAAATTTTGAAATTTTCGTTTTAAAATGATAATGAATAAACATAATTGTATTGTCACCAAAATCCAAAGTGTATAAAAAATTTAACGGTTGACAGGAAGAGGGTGAAATTTGAATTACTAAATTTGACCCAAGAATAAAACAAACGGGGTGAGTTAAATAAAACCGTTTAAAAATATTTAATATAAACGTTTTATAAATTAAATACACTAATAAAAAATAACATGCATTTTTATTGAACACACTTCCATTCACAAAGTATTTCATCAAAGTCAAAGGAGGTAGATTTATTTAAAATGTTGCGGTGCGCAGCCCTATCGCATGTTTACGACCGCGCGGCGGCAGGCCTTTGTTCTCAAAATGTGGCCGAGTCAAAATACTGTATGTAATATTTTTACCGTGGTTGAATGTACGTGCTCTTTGTCACGTAGTCCCGAAACACCCGAAGTCACAAAGAGAAAGTCAATAAATATCTTCTTTACTTAATGATAAAAACAAAAATAACGTTAACATTATCTTGGAACAGAATAGACTATTGTAAGACAGGTAATAGTTATGGTACTTTAAAAATTAGACAAAAGACCCCTAGTTTTTTCTACAACTGAGAGGGCTTAGTCCATCACGCTGGATAAGTGCAGGTTGACGACAGCGTTAGTAATAGGTTATTATATTGCAATCATTATAAATTTAATAATACGTGTTCTTTTTACTTGTCGTTAGAGTAACGAAAATTTAACTTAACGAGCGTAAAGTTTTCCGGTTACTAAAATGGGTAACTTTTTCGACTTTTTATGGGACCTCACAAACCAAGTAACAAAATATGATTGTAACTTGTGACGATTATAGAAATAAAATTTTGAAGGCTATCGAAATAAGGTTCCACTCAGCGTCATAGACTAAAACTCTCAAACACAGACCCGGCACAAGGAAGTGTCTATTATTCTGATAATAACCATGATTGTGCTAAAGCTGATAACGATATGTTTGTTCTGTCATGCCGTTGCGTCATCCATATTTTTGTTTTCGCGGCGAGCGTCAAAACAAGTCGTAAACTTATAGAATCGGGCGATTTGGCACACGCTGGGATGTGGGCGGGGATGGGAATTTAGGGGTGAAGTAATACTTTTAAAGCGAGACCTTAGAAAATACGTAATGGTAAAAAGCAGTTTAAATATTCATAAAACATCGCTGTGGGCTATAGCCGCAATTAAATACTCTTAGTCTTTGACCAAAACCTTTCTTTTACAAGATAGTTTTTTTAATACTATGATAAAAATCCTCCCTTAATCCATGGATAAGACTAGCCCTTTGTAGCACGATAGTTTATAAGGTAACTTTATAATAATAACTAATGTATGTGGCGCACAATTAAGCATATTAAAGAGATGAATAAAAAAAAATACCTTTGAGACCTTGTTCACCACTTAACCTTAGAGAAATGACGCAATAAAACTAAAGGCTGTACGCTCCTATGACCTTTCGCAGGAAAAGGAAATAGAATCATACAGCCAAGTTTTGTTGTTATAAAAAACGTTCCGATTTACTCGCGGCCTTCGCGCCAGTTTCTAAATTCAATAAGCGTAGTTACATCTTTCGAAAACTTATTAGAAGTCTATGGTCATTGCATACATGTAATTGCGAACACGTTCCGTTTTAGCAACTGGGTGGACAATTGCAAAAACAAAGTGTGGATGCTTCCTTAAAAACTAGATTTGGTTTGATTTGGCTAAATAATGTTTTTTCGCTTCATCAACATAATTACAATAAGAGTTATTGTATCGAACTGGCTATAATTAGCAATAGCAGGTTTTGTTTTTTGGAGGTAATTTGTACTTAAAATCATTTAATACTATATTCAAACTAGTAAAACTACATAATGTTCCTTAGTCTCAAAAAAAAACACAGAACAGTTTCCATTATTTTATCGGTTCAATACTGTCTGACGTCATCGATACAGAACCGTTATTTTTCCACAAGAAACGTTATCTGTTGAGTTACAATTTTAAGACATTTCGTCATGAATTTTAGTCACGAATTACCACCTTCTTTATTTTAGTCTTTTTTGTCTAATTTACACCTGGCCAGTCGCAATTTTTAAACGTCATACTCATGACATATCTATTTTCAGCTTATTATACCTCATTCACGATAAGTTGATTCTTTTGGCAGATGTCGATTTTTCTGAGACATGACTTTGAAATAAAAAAACGTATTATTTTATTATTTTAATGATTTGATAAATATAAAAAAAATCATACAACACAAAAGTCTCTAAAAATATAAGCGTTATCCGAAAATTTTGAGACTTTATTGCTTCAAAGTAAAAATAAAATAGGAACACTGAAACTAATTGACGTTTGCATAATGTTACATCGGTCGGACAGAAAGGGACGTAACATCGGTCATATCGATGACCACGTCGATAATTTCACTGAACACTATGATGATCATGGCTGTGCTCCTTTTTCTTAATAAAAACTGTTTTAAAGATAAAACTATTTAATTTTTCAACCTTAATTTTTACATACTGGGTTATTTTTGGACCTCCCGTCAACTTTAAATAGGTGGTTTAGACTGTTAGTGGACAGCGTCACATTGTGTACCGATGCTGGTGCAGCTATGGTACACGTGTGAGGTTATGTGATGAGGTAAATAAAACGACTGATCTTGGTGCGAGCTAATGGGTGACTCTGCGTGACTCATTGTGTGCAATAATCTTTATTCATATTTATATTAAAATCTGACCTAGATTAGGTTCGATGACAATGCTGACAGTTATACTGACTCCACATTAGTTCCCCCTTTTTTTGAAAAATAAATAAATAAATACATAATTAAATATTGTATACATAATAACATTCAAAAGTATTTTCTTGTTTTGTTTGCATCTATTGCGAAACGTACAACCGGGCGTATGACGCGGCCCGATCGTGTTGTTGTCAGCGCAGACTTGCTGTATTCCGCAGGCTCAGCACTCTTGCGGTTGTTGACGTTCTTGCTGCACGTGCTCCTTAACTGTGCCAAAGGTTCATTTGCCTTTTCTTCATTTAAAACGTAGGCAGGTTTTAATCTGTCTACTGTTATTACCGATGTTTTTTCAGGCATTTGGATTTTATAATATTTTTCCGTTTTCTCTAGCACTTTGTATGGCCCTTTGTATGATGGTGTTAGTGGCTTCTTCACAGCATCTGTTCTGACGTAAACGTATTCGCAGTCTTTCATGTTCGGGTGGATAAATGGTTTATGGTTTGTAGCGTGGTGGCTGTTGTTAAACGGGCTTAGATTGGCCATAGTCCTTTGCAGTGTCCGTGTGAAGTCTTCTGGTGATGTATTTTGCGTTTTCGGCTCGATAAACATACCAGGTAGACGTATATTTGCTCCGTATAACATTTGCGCTGGGCTGATGTTTTCTTTCAATCGTAAAGCGCCTCGCAACCCTAATAGTACTAGGGGTAATTCCTTCGACCAGTTAGTTGTGTTACCACGCGCGATTAGTGCATTTTTCATAGATCTGTGCCAGCGTTCGACTAATCCATTTGATTGTGGGTGATAACTGGTAGTTCTGGTCTTCTTAATACCGAGTGCTTTGGTTAAGGCGATAAATAAGTCAGACTCGAATTGTCGTCCTTGGTCTGATGTGATCGTGGTTGGGCATCCGAATCTTGATATCCAGGTGTTTAGGAGAACTTCTGCTACAACTTTTGCTGTTACTTCTGGTACTGGTACGGCTTCAGGCCATCTCGTTGCTCTGTCGATCATGGATATAATGTATCTGTTTCCGTTGGATTCTGGTAGTGGACCGACGATGTCTATGTGTACGTGATCTAAACGTGATGTTGGCGTGAAACTTCCGATTGGGGCAGAGTTGTGCCTGTATATTTTAGTTGTCTGGCATGACTCACATGTTTTCGCCCATGTACCAACGTCTGTATTCATGCCTGGCCAGAAGTAATGTTCGGAGATCATTTTCTTGGATGATCTTACACCGGGATGCGTAATGTTGTGCATGGAGTCGAAGATTTGTTTTCTAAGCGCCTTTGGTACATATGGTCGTAAATTTGCTCTTGAATTTTCGCACCACAATTGTCTTGTTCCTGATAATTGCGTACTTTTCCAGCTGAGGTTGCTTTTAGGTAACAGCTGAGGGAGTTCAATGTCGCTGCGTTGCAAATCTGCAATGTCATTCCAATCGACAGGTGTAGGACAATCTATTTGTTCGATGCGTGATAGTGCATCGGCCACGGGGTTCATGTTACCGGCGAGGTGGCGTATGTCTGTCGTAAATTGCGCAATGAATTCTAGATGACGTAGTCGTCTTGGTGATGTCCTTTTACTTGAACTGTCTTGTTTCGTAGTGAAGGCGTGACATAATGGCTTATGATCGGTGTATATTATCAATTCTCGTCCCTCGATATAAGGTTGAAAATGCGTTACAGCCATGTAGAATGCTAAAAATTCTCGATCATATGTGCTGTATTTAGTTTGTGCTTCACTCAATGCTTTTGAAAAAAATGCGAGTGGCTTCCAAGTGTCGTTTTCGTACTGTTGTAGAACTGCGCCGACACAAGTTTGCGAAGCATCTGTCATGAGAGATAATGGTGAATGCGGATTTGGTGACGTCAATGTAACAGCGTCGCTCAGACTTGCTTTACACTGATCGAATGCTTGTAGCGCTTCAGGAGTCCATTGTATTTCGGTCTTGTCGTTTTTCTTTGAGCCTATTAGATATTTGTTCAAAAGAGCTTGATGTTGGGCTGCTTGTGGTATGTTGTTCCGGTAGAAATTTATCATGCCCAAAAATCTGCGTAGATCTTGCACCGTTTTAGGAGTGGGGTATTTCTTGATTGCTTCAACTTTTTCAGGTAAAGGTTTGATACCCTCTGGAGTGATCAAATATCCGAGAAATTCTATTTGCGGCTGCCCAAATACGCATTTAGCGCGATTGATTGCGATGCCATGCTCGTTGAGTCGCTTGAACACTTCATGTAGATGTTGTCGATGTTCGATGGGTGACGATGACCTCACCAGCATGTCGTCGATATATACAAAAATGAAATCCAATCCCGCTAACACTGTGTTCAGAAATCGTACAAAGGTTTGGCCCGCGTTTCGTAGACCGAACGGCATTCTAGTGAATTCGAATAGACCGAACGGGGTAGTTATTGCGGTTTTTTCAACATCTTTGACGGGTATCTGGTTGTAAGCTCGTTTCAGGTCAATTTTTGAATATATCGTAGCTCCAGGCAATAGGTAAGTAAAGTCTAAAACTCTCGGGATCGGATATCTATCTGGTACAGTGATGGCATTTAATCTTCTGTAGTCGCCGCATAGTCGTAATTCGCCATTTTTCTTTTTTGTCACTAATAATGGACTAGCCCAGGGACTCTTGGAGGGCCTGCATATGCCTGTCTGTATCATGTCCTCTATTTCTTTCTTTACTTTTAAGTATTTGTCGGCCGGCAAGGGTCTCGGCTTGGAGTACACAGGATGTCCCTCGGTGATGATGTGGTGAATCACGTTGTGCTTTGGTGGTGATAGTGTGTCGAGCGGCTTTAAAATATTGGGATACTCTGCCAGAATGTCTGCGTAGTCTTCGGCTAAGTCGACAGTCCGAAGTGTTGGTGTGTCTGACTTCATCAACTGTGCGTTTCGTTGAAGTCCAGTAGTACCATCTATCAGACGCTTGTTTCTAATATCCACCAAAATGTTGTGTTTTTCTAAAAAGTCGGCTCCCAGTATCGGTTGCGTAATATCAGCGACGATGAATGTCCATCGGTACGGTCGTCTCAGGTTTAAATTAAGTGTCAGCGTTTTGTCGCCGTATGTTTTTATTGGAGTGCCGTTTGCGGCGTATATTTTATATGTGTCGTCGGTTTTAAGTTTGTTGCCTTTTCTCGGTATAGCTGAGATGTTAGCGCCCGTGTCAACCAGGAAGCGATACCCACTTTTTCGGTCGGTAACGCATAGGCGGTTTGAGGGCAAGACAGCGCTGACGACCGCCTCTGTCAACGCTGATTTTAGTTTTCCGACGGCTTTCTCCAATTGCATGGCTGTTCACAGTTGCGAGCTCGATGTTTATAGCGCAGGTGATATCGGCATAACCATTTGGAACTTTCGGGCGTTATTCTTGTTCGCGAATGGGATCTTTGGCGAGTCAGGCTTCGATTGCGGCTGTGGTGACGGTGTCCGTTTTTGTAGGCGTTCGACTTCAGGGCTGCGACTTCCATGGTGAACTTGCTCATTTGATTCAATAGCTGTATCATGAGCTGTGGATGACTGCTGGATAGCTCTGACACCTCGCCAGACTTTCCTTCTAAAATTTTATCAGCTATTGCGGCGAGATTGTCGAGGTTTTGGTCTTGACTCACCATTAATACAGCTCGAACGTGGTCCGGTAGTCTTGACGTCCAGAGGTTGTGAAGGGTTTTTTCGGTAATTTGACTATTTCGTGCCAACTCTTTCATTCGTCTTAGAAGCTGAGACGGTTTTTGGTCGCCTAACTCAACTTCACTGACGAGTTTCTGGAATTGACGCTCCTCCGACTCTTCGTAAACCTCTAGGAGTCTTTTCTTGATGGTGTCGTATTTATTCGTCTCGGGGGGTGAGATTATGATTAGGGATGTTCCGGATATGATATTTCGGATCCGGTTACGGATACGGATATGGAAATAAATTTATATCGGTTTCGGATTCGGTTACGGATATGTAATTGTTTCGGATTATCCGATAGTTTCGGATAGTTTCGGTTACGGATATTAGATTGAAGTAAAATATAAACACAAATACCTACATACATAACCTCACGCCTGTATTGCCAGAAGGGGTAGGCAGAGATGCATTCCTGCCCACATTACGCCAGGTATACCTACCTTCTTCTTTCTCGTTCCCTCACTGCTGAGGATCGCGAGCACGCAGGATCAGTTTCCACTTGGTACGGTCGTAGGCGGAGTGAACCGCACGGTGCGTGCTGCTCCCCACCGCCTCCCTCACTGCTTCAGACCATCTTGTAGGCGCCCTTCCACGAGCCGCCTGCCGCCTGCCGTGGTGGTTTGGTGATCGCATAATGATCCCAAAGAAACGAAGGGTTCTTTGTTGGCAGACTGCATATAGTCGTATGTTGATCTTTAACTCTTTAAGTATGAACTTGTTGGTTTTCTTAGCGGTTCACGGTATACATAGTAGTCTTCGCCATCACCACATCTCGAAGGCATCGATGTTACTGCAATCTCGGATTTTCGTAGTCCACGTCTCTGCACCATATAGAAATATGGAGAATACCAGAGCTCGAGTCAACCGCACTTTAGTTGCGCGTCGAATGCCCCTGTTCCTCCAGATGTTATCGAGATTAGTCATACTCATAGCACTTTTGGCCATAGCTGCTCTTAGGCGGAATGTCTTAAGTCAGTTTATGACTTAAGATCTCTACGCTTCACCATTTTTCTTTCTTCAATTAACGCCCACGACTCTTTACTAATCCAATCTTCTTTTCTTTTTAAACGTCTCTTACTATTAAACAATCTCTTTCAAAGTGTTCCAGTCTGCTTCGCTAGAGTGAAAAGGATCCCATTCACGGAGGCTAATTTTAGTATCAATTACTTGATGAAAGTGATCTAAAACTAATTTGTCAAGTGTCATAGTGTTTCGTGATTTTGGTCCAGTGCATTTTAGGCGGAGTCTGAAATCAGCTATGACTAATTGATGGTCACTTCCAGAGTCTGCGCTCGGCAGCGTATTCGAGTTAGTATTAAGCGGATCAAGTGCCTCGAATTTACAAAAGAAGAGAAGGTGCACGAAATATAGTACCAATCGATAAACAAATATTGGCGCTGACTGTGAATTAGCGGTTATGGAACTAAAAAGATATGCCAGTGATTTAAATAATACTAGAAAGTTATTCATTGCATGAGCCAATAAATAAATTTGATTATAGTAATCTTGAATGTATTGACTTGTAATAGTATCATATCGACCCCAAATTCGGAAGATATTTCCAAGGATCAAGTGTCCCAGAGGGGGAGGATCAAGTCGTACAAATATAGCGGACACTAGATACATTTCCCTATTCGTACTTATAGTGGAATTATAACTAAATTATTACACTGAAATCGTTGGGTTACACGTATAGTATAGCCAAATAAATTCCACGTGCTTTAGTACCAACAAATTAAAAATCCGATCAACATTAAGAAAACGAGAGTTGAAAAACAAAAGGTGTCCCCAGTCTCCTCTATAGTCTATCTGGTTTCTATAGCCTTGAGGAGAAACCCACGTGTGCAATCGTCTTGGGTGGTTTGGAAACCACGTTTTGATGACAGTAAGCTGATTTTCCACAGTATTGAAGAAATTTTTCACCTCTGTCATTTCGCATCCCCAGGCCATAACCACTGACAATTATGCCCTGGAGTGAATCTCCCAAAGTGCAGCCAATCTTAGCATTCCAATCAACTTGAACAATAATGACTTCTTTTGATGGTATAATGCGTAACAGGTTGTCAAGATCAGCATAGAATTTGTCTGAAACTTCCTCGTCTGGTTGTGACGTAGGCGCATACACCTGGATGATGATGTTCGCGCGGGGGTAGCATCAAGTTTCATAGCGATTATTCTGTCATTAGGAACAACATAATAAAAAAAAAATCAAAACTCAAGTGGCTGTCTATGCGTCTTCGCCGAAATACTCGTGTTCTTTGTCTTCTTTACCGTATTCTTTTTCTTCCTCCTTCACCTACTTACCTTCAGCAACGATTTCACTTTCTAAGCAGCACCCACACACGACCTCTTAGATCACTAGAGAATTTGACGTTGGAAATTCCCAAGAATAGTACTTCTTTTCTTGGGAATTCATTTACAGTGCATGCCGCTCGCTTGTGGAATGATCTCCCTTTATCTATAAGACAAGCTCAGTCCTTGGCTACTTTTAAGAGTAGACTCAAAGCACACTACACCAAATATAATTAATCCGATCCAATCTTGTTTCCGTCAAATATATTTGTACACCTTATTTATTTTTGTTTTTTTTTTCTTGGTTTACTATCTTTTTGTTTTTTTTTTCTTTCCCTTTTTGTAATTCCATGACCACCCATTTATTTTTGTTAACTTCTTTTTTTTCATGGGTTGTCTGGAAGAGATCGCTAATAGCGATAAGGCCGCCCATTGTGGCACCCTTGGAAATTTATGTAATTAGTTCTATAATATGTTATTTTTGTGGTGTCCAATAAAGCAAATAAATAAATAAATAAATAAAATAATCTTTTACGCTGCTACGCAACTTTCCTGGAACAATGAAAGCTACTCCATTGTGACTATGACCTTCTGCACCTGCGAAGTACATAGTATTACCTTTGTTCGTAGAAAAATGACCACTACTTCTTTTATGAACTTCACTTATTCCCAAGATATCAATATTGCATCTGGACATCTCTCTCTCTCTACGACTTCCAATTCTCCCGGGCTTAGAAGCCCTCTTACATTCCAGGTGCCTATACGAAGTCTTTTGGGTAGTTTCCATTTCAACGTATTCGTGCCATCAGCAGTAATATAGTTTCCACTCACTATCTGGTGGTTCGCAGCTGAGTGGCCGGTAGCATATTTTACACCACGCAACCCGGAATTGCAATGGCGCCGAGAGTCAGTCGGATCACTAGACAGAACGCTTCTGTTTTTGGAACTGATCATAGTGGTTTTCTTGGGGTTAATAGTGCAGTAGTTCCCCATTGCTTTCTGCACCAGACATTTTAGGGGGCAGTTAATGCAGTATCAGGTAGGTATCAGTCCAACGTAATAGGAGGCGAGCCCATTACCGTTTTTTTGGA
This sequence comes from Cephonodes hylas, assembly GCA_030295005.1. NCBI lineage: Eukaryota > Metazoa > Arthropoda > Insecta > Lepidoptera > Sphingidae > Cephonodes > Cephonodes hylas. The sequence continues at coordinate 3,157,979 of AP025388.1, read as the reverse complement.
CACTTTTCCATACTCCGTGCAGCTACTGAGAATTTCCTAATGGAACAACCCAATATCACCTTGCCCGACCCAGGAATCGAACCCGGGACCTCTAGATCACGCGGCACAAACTTGTACTGCGGGACCACGAGGCAGCATAAACACAAATTTTAACTTGTTATGAAGAGGTTATGACTAGAAATAACAAACAAACTGCAAAATACTGCTGTCGAAACATGTCGTTTTATTTAGACTCCGCCCTTATCCGAAACTATCCGAAATTTTAAATCGGATACGGATATGGTTACGGATATATTTTTATTTCGGATATCCGATTGTTTCGGTTACGGTTACGGAGCTCCATAACATCCCTAATTATGATGTCAGTTACTTGCCTAACTGCATCCTTGCCGAGCTTAGAGAGAACGAGGCCGTACTTCGTTTCGTCACCTTGTTTTTGGGGAGCCATTACTGTTTCAAACTGGGCGAACCACACTCTGGGCATATCGGTCCAAAATTCCGGGATCTTCGAGGACACACTCAGTGCTGCAATGTCGACGTTACTGTCATTCGTTGGCCCGCACTTAGGTTCTGCGTATTTAAAACCTGCGTTTGTGTGCATTTTGCCTTGGATAACTATATGCCTCTTGAAAGCCAAATCAGGGAGATCCGCTGGTGGAAGGCTGATAAGGCTGTGCAGTGCAGTTATCGCAAGGTTGCTTGCAGTCGTCGAGGTTTCTTCTTGTCAGGAAGGTTGATTTTCTCTGCGAAGGTTGCTTGCCGTCGTCGGGGTCACCAATGTAAGTGGACAGCGTCACATTGTGTACCGATGCTGGTGCAGCTATGGTACACGTGTGAGGTTATGTGATGAGGTAAATAAAACGACTGATCTTGGTGCGAGCTAATGGGTGACTCTGCGTGACTCATTGTGTGCAATAATCTTTATTCATATTTATATTAAAATCTGACCTAGATTAGGTTCGATGACAATGCTGACAGTTATACTGACTCCACAAGACCATGGAACTAAACAACTTTTCCAAAGAAATATGGGTCGAAACGTGATAAATAATTCGACCCTACCATAGAAAACTGCTCACGTCGTCGATTTCGTGTAAAAGGTCTGAATTTTTTTATTCACTTTTTGACCCGTGTTTCTTTGGAGAAGTTGTTTACTTTCGTGGTCTAAAACACCAATTTAGATTTGGCGGGAGGTCTAAAAATAACCCTGTTATATTAAATAGGTACTTATTATGAACTTTGACCCACCATCGCTTATCTACATAATGTTTTACATGTCGAAAGTAATAAATAATTTCACACATAATGCAGTATTTTAAAACGCAATATTTTTGAACTACTCGATATGTTCTGTTTCCCATCATTAGTCGATATGCCAAAAGAATCAACTTATCGTGAATGAGATATAGTAAATGTTTTCTTACAGATATTAAATTTTTGACGAGTTACGTCATAACTTTAGCATCTTATTCATACATAGAATGTAAATATTTTTTCCAATAAGAATGAATAAAGATTTTGAAATAGACCAACAAAAATTTATATCCAAATATAAAAAGAAAAAGAGTTCCTATAACATGACAACGGCTGTATAACTTTTCGCCCTTAGCCCAGAAACCGAACATTCAACGAAACATAACTGTCAATAGCTGTCAAAGTACTGTGATAATGACGATTTCTTATCGCATGTAGAGTGCGTGTCCCTAGAACGGACGAGACAGCCTAAATATAACTCGGTTCATTGTTCCGCCGTTGCGCAATGGTGATAGTCGTGGAAATTGCGAGATCACGTTTTTGGCATTCACGTGAGACAGTGGCCTCGAGATTTAGTCTAGAGTAGAATCTCGGCTGAGGACTCAAACCCCAGGCACACAGCCCTATGTGTATTTAACCGTGAAGGAAAACATCGTGAGGAAACCTGCACACCTAAATGTTCTCAGGAATTATTTAGCAACGTAGTCCACCAACCCGCACTAGGTCAGCGTGATGGACTAAGACCTAAATTCTCTCAATGGTAGAGGAGATCCGTGCTCAGCAGTGGAACGTATATGGGCTGATTTTGTACATAAGAATTTAAAACTTTACTTATAAAAATGCTTTGGGGGTCGAGACATGGTCTTCAACAGTTTAGTAATTTAATCAATATTTTGTACAAATAATTGCGTAAAATCTCAGGTTCAATTTCCAAATTTCCAAACATTTTCAAGTACTTACTATAAATTTGACAATCCAAAATATGCCACTCAGGATTCGAACCCAAATCGAACGCGAATACCACACAAACAGCCAATAACCGGATTAATTCAGTTAACCTACCTTATTTGTGATAACCTCAATACTATGTGATAAAAACTGCTTGCTGATAACACCCGTCTGTGTTGACATACATCCCGTTTTCAGCCGTTAAGAGTTTTGTTATTACAAAAAAACCGTTACGATAAGAGAATGGCGTGGTATTGAGAAGTCTGAGGTTCAATTTCCTGAGAGGAATTATTTACTGGATTGAGAAAATTAACTTGTATGTTATGGTAGAGAACGCCCGTGCCCAGTATTGGGACGTATGTAGGCTGATGATACTATTTAAAACATAACTACATAGATAACTTAAGAAATATATGATCAAAATCTTGAAATAATTATTTAACAATAAATAAATAAAATAATAACTTACTTGAAGCTTTTCTCAATTAAACTGAAATTTCATTTGTCATAAAATTCCAAAAATAAAAACCTTTACGAACAAAATTCCAAATTCAAAAACACAAATTTCCTTCTACCTGCTAATTCCATTTACAAAACAAAACATTTACAGCTACAACAAAAGGCTTTTGACCGGGGAGTCTCGTAACCCCTGTGACCTCGTAGTAGAGGGGGTGGTAGGAAAGCGGGAAGGGGGCAAAGCCCGACCCGGGTCACGGCTGAGCCGCGCCCGAATTTAACTGGGTCAAATAAACAAAACAAGGGAATGAACATTGCCAAATATATTATGAATGAAGTAGTGAAATGAAATGTTTTGTCAGTGTACTTCCTATTGCCGCTGTTGATCCTGTAATACAGGAGTTGCAGTGGCGGGTGTGTGGTGGGATAGAGAAAATAGTTCCCTACAACTGAGAGGATTTAAGGCCTTAGTCCACGGCTACCTTAGTGCGGGTTAGCGGATTACACACGAGACATTCCTAAGTACTTTTAGGTTCCCTCACGATGTTTTCCTTCACGGCTAAAGTATATCTAGAAAACATATTTTCAAGTTTCTTAGTTGCGTAGTCCGCCAACTCGCAACCGGAATAAAGCCTGAACCATTTCAGTTGTAGAAGCCTTTGTCTAACAGTGGGTCATATATCTAATGATGATGGTTTAAGTTAACTATTCCATTTATCATGGGAAGATATAGGCTATACCACCACGCTAAGACCAATAGAAGCAAGAAAAGATGTTTCAAAACTCCTCTTTTCAAGTCTAAAGCATCACATAAGAATTCGTGGACTGCTAATATCGAAAACATAATTATAAATAGATTTACAAAGTTTATACAAAAGTTAATTTATTCAAGCAACCACGAGGCAGTGTCGTGTTGTTTATTCAATGCTTTGTTCCGAACTACGCAGAATATTGAATTATATAAACAAAAACTTGTAAAATATTCGACCCACATTAAACCAGTATAGTTTAAAACCGTTTCTAGTCTAAATCTTAATATTGATGGTTCTAATGAATACTTAAAGAAACCATTGAAATAACTTATATTCCCAGATCAAACCTGAAATAAATCTCCATAATCTCATCTATCAGTAGGTACAACAAAATCCATCAAATTTGGTTTAGGCGTTTGTAAAAACCCAATCCCGTACGTAAATTTAAAACAGAGCTCTCAAATCGTGGTTTGAAATACACACGTGCCTACCCTTTATTTATAAAAGGACTCTCTAAATATACATTACTCCTTACAAACAGTTGCTTTGGTAAACAAAGCCGCCATTTTGAAATAGCAATCAAGAGTATCGAAGTGGAACAAGACAATCTCGTTTATTAAAGCTGAGTTATTTTGAATAGCATTTAAATACTTCTCGAGGTTTTATTGAGCAAATACAATATGTTTATTTTAAGCCTGTTGAGTGGGTTGTGAGTTCGAGTCTTGATTCGATGTATATCATCATCATCAACTGCCTTTACTACGTTTATTGTAGGACATGGGCCTTTCCTATGGCATGTACTGATGTTTTTCTTCACCACTGAAATGCTTGACGATTAAATTAGACATAACTACATCCCTAACGTTCGTGTTGGGGTAGTCAGATATTTATATTTAAATGTAGCTATTTATTTTCAACAAAATAGAAAGCATGTTTATTTCTATAAACAATTACTAAGAATTTCCTAACTCAATAATTCCTATACGGGAATCGAACTTATGACGTCGCTACCGTAAAAAATAAAATGCGACACAAACTTTTACTAAATGCGCAATAATGAAACATTTGTTTAAATAAAGACAAAGTTAAGCCATGATTTTCTTGTATGTTTAAAACCATATTTATTTAGTATGACGTAGAAATATTCGTAAAACGATATAGACCACAGAACAGCTGAATATTAGTAGGGAAATAGTCAGTATTTTATATAGGGACAAGTGTAAAGACTTTCAGCAACTGGATAATTTTTTAATCATCATCATCTGCCAATATGCTTCCTACTGCCAAGCATGGGCCTTCTTTACAACAGAGAAGGGGTAGGAATTAGTCCACCACTCTGGCTTAGTGCGGGTAGGAAGAATTTAGTCTCATGCAATTAATAAAAAAAAAGCCTATGTTCTTTCCCAAGATTTTACCAAAAATCTTTAAAATTGGATAAGTATTTTTGAGTTGGTTCATTCATATAAAAATACAAGTATTTTTTCCTTATACTAGTATAGATCATGTCTGTATGTTATGCCAAAAAATCACCAAATATTCTACAATAGTACTATAATTTGATTCGCTTTTATCATAGCTCAAACATGATTAGATAAGAGATATGTTACTTCATGTTATCAATTTTGGATGACTTACAAGATTTACAAGATGATACATTAAATATTGACTGCCATCTAACTTTTATACATATATAACCGCATGTCTCTATTACCGAATGAGAAGGCAGAGGTGCGTTTCTGCAATAAAAACTAAACTTAAACCTTAAATATCAACCCTTATAATATGTCCTATTCTTAGGCAGACATCCTATAAAACTGAGAGGGTTAAGGTCTAAGTCTACCATGCTAGTATGGATTGCCAGACTACACTCCAAAGAAATTCCTTAGCTTTTTATAGATGTGCATATTTTTAATCAATATCAATGAATACACACATAACTTCGAAAAGTATAATGTCTGCCTGTATTTTATAATATGATAAAAATATTTGTTACTTTGTCCTACAACTTTTCATCCTGAAATTGTTTAATATTACATAATATTAAATCCAAAATATACTGCCAAATTAGATGTCTCAATATATCTTATCCATTGACAAATATTCTAATGTTGGCAGTATGCTATTAATATTGTTAGTGTGGTAAACATTAATCTGACTTAAAACACCATTATCATTTGACCTAAATTGTTATTAAAATATGTATTGCATATGGATTCATAATCTTAGCGGGAGCATTTTAATTACAATAATGTATTTATAAGAACTGTATTACATTAAAACATTATGAATTATTAAATAATTTAAGTATTTAGAAAGAAATATTTTCTAGGGTTGCAAATAATTGGAAATCTAATTTCTAGGTATAAAAATATACTGTAATCAGAATATAAAAATTCACAAAAAGTAATAAATAATCATAGAGTTCTTTAGTTTTATTTTTCCAATAGAAATTTGTTATCAGTAGTACAAATCCGATTTTTTTCCTATCAATAGTCTATTCTATTATTATTTATTGAGAATATTAAATTGGTTGGAATGTTGGAACACTACATTTTCTTGTCAGTCCTTCTCTAGTGATGACTTCTAAACTGTGGTTAATTGAATTTCGAGAAGATAATATAAGTGATATGTTTTACATTTATGGATATTTTTTATTAACTGAAATATACTTTTAAATATGTATGAAGAAACACACCTAAGCCATGTTTTTACGCATTAAAAGGCAAAGGTAATCAATTGTACAGCTTACAAAGTCCTTTTTCACCATTATTTTTACGCGTGAACGATTACGCCATCAACCTGTGATGGTTATCCGATTACGGACGAAGATATATGCGAGGTAAACTTGCGACTTTATTGTCATAGTATTAGAGTTTAAAATACATTGCAAATGACAAATATATGCGAGGTAATTTTAGACTTAATTGTGGTATTATTAGAGTCCAAAATACAATGAAGTACACACTTGTAGGGTGTTTAGTAATGACGCACGATTTCCGTATGTGAAGCCGAGTTTTAGCGTAAGCGTTTGTAATTATTAAAACAAGTTTTGCGTTAATATTCGGACATGGGGTTTCGCCTAGGGAATGCAATCCCGATCCCGCGAGATCGGGATCCCGCGGGATCCCGAGTAATTTTTCGGGATCAATCCCGATGCATCATATGACGAGATCCCGTTCGAGATTGACGGGATTGGGCGGCAGTAGTCAGGATTTATTTCAGTGTGGAGGAACAAGGGGGCGATTTTTGCAGTTTGCATATACTTGCTTCGCCACGCTATTGCCAACCAGTGTTGAGTCGGAGAGGGCATTCTCTGCAGCGCGATACATTGCAAAGGACATTAGATGCCGTTTAGCAGATGATACTATTATTTGGTAGCCTTTGTTTTTTAAGGAGTCATTTTCAAAATCACTCGTTTTTGGTAACTACTTCCTAATTCCTTTGAAATATGTTTATTATTTT